>OZ010786.1:342752397-343359341 GCA_963932465.1 Maratus speciosus
TTTTTTAAAGTTTATCTTATCACGTGCCGGTTTCAATACATAATAATAATAATAAACATTTTGCACATACAGCAACAAACATTTTTCAGCATTTGTTTCTGACTATTTTTGCATAACGAAATTAATACTTGCTTTATAAACAAATAAAAGAATAATATTAAAAAAAACCCCCACCAATCTAACATATTTGTGAAAGACAAATTAACGAAATTAATACTTCGTTTACAGGGTGCGGAAAAAGTATTGATAATTTTTTCTTAATGTTTGTGTGTGTCTTTTAAATGTTGTAGAATTATTTTTTGTGTGTATATTTGCTCTTTATAATCTAAATATTGCATTATAAGTAAGTATTTTTGGATTATTGCTTGCATTTCGTCTTCTGTGCCGAAAAACTGTTCACTATTGAATAAGCTGTTAACCATCAGAATGACTGCATATTAGCCAAAAACAGTAAAACTGCTAATTCACGTGGTGGCATAGTAGCCAGAAAAGCTCATCCAGCCAGCGTGATGGTTTTTGGCTGCATCACAAGCAATGGGAAATCCCCCTTTGATGCTGGTGTCAAGATTAATCAGATCAATTATCTCAACGATATTCTAAAGAAGGTCCTTTCATGGCAAAATTCTCATTTTGGAAACAATCCATATGTGTTCCAACAAGATTTAGTACCAGCCCATAAGTCTTGCAAACGCAACGGTGGTGCCAAGTAAATCTTCGTGATTTCATTTCATCTCAAGACTGGTCTCCGAATACTCCGGATTTTAATCCACTTGATTACTCAGTATGTGAGTGTTGCAAGCAAGAGCCTGTGCTAATCCTCACAAAGATATCACTTCTTTAAAAGCTACTCTGACGCGTAAATGGAACGGTCTCGATGCGGACTACTTGCGGCGCACCGTGGATGTCTTCCCGCACTTTCTCCGCGAGTGTATAAGGTATAATTATTAATTAGAAATTTAAAAAAACTGAAAAAAGATATTTGTACATGATAGCAGAAAACCTTTTACTTTGCACACATCCCAGTGTGACATGCCAGGAAAATGACAATCTGAAAATTTAAGTCTTTTAATTGCTTTATTTTTGTGTTATTGTGAATATAATATTTATTGAAAATACTTCTAAGAATTTTTTTTATTAGAATGTAAAAAAGAAAATTGCATTATATAACATTAAATAGAAATTTTATTTTGCGGACTGCAATTTTCGTATTTTGTGATATTGACCCTTAAAAGGTATGCTAAAAACAGCGAAAAGCTAGTGTTTATATAACATGTGAGTGTATTAGTATTATCAGTACTTAGAAATAAACAGAAAGGCGTGCGTGAAATTAGCTTCTGCTGTAAAAACGTTTAAAATGGTTGGCATGATAACTATCAGTAAAGAGGATATAAATTAACACATGCTCTGCATAAAATGTATTTATATTTGGTTAAAAGAAAATATCTCCTGAAGAGTATAACGCTGAAAAATTTTATACATATATATCGAAAATTTCTTACATTATTCTAATATATTAAAAGAGTTTACAAAAATATTAAAAGATATGTGAAAAATTTAAAATAGCTGTCACATTATTAGCAGCAAGAAAACTTTACTTAAAATAAATACGTACTGTACATGGACATATATCGTTTACATAAGATATATTTTTTGAAGAATAGATTACTTTAAAATTGTATACATATAAATCGAAAATATCTTGTATTATTCTAACATATTAAAAAGTTTATAAAAAATAATAAAATACATGTGAAAAATTTATAAAAGTTGTCGCATTATGAGCATAAATAGAAACTTTACTAAAAACAAATACATACTATTTATGTAAATGTGCGGATTACAGAATCTTCCTAAGATCAAAATATCAAATTAAATCAAAACATATTAATCATTTTCAAAAATTTAGACAAATATTTTATTTATAACTTAAAAAAATTTAAATTATTTTGAAAATATTAGTGCATTATTTAACAAAAATAAATATTGTAACAAAAATAAATATAAAATTTCTAAAGATATTTCACCAAGTTTTATACATTATTGTTAATGTCTAAAAACACATCTATTAAAAAATTAAAATAAACGAAAAAATGTTAATTTTTTAACAATAAAATACATTTTACAATTCAATTTTTTTCATAAAAAATATGTATTAAAAGAAAAAGTCAATTTTTAAAAATAAATTACATTTTCAAAAAATTAATTTAAAGTTTCTTAGTTCTTTATACATTTTTTTCTTTAAATATTAAATAAATTTCTTAGTTTTTTAATATTTATTTATTTATTCTCTTTCAATATTTGAAAAATTTCTTCGTCCTTTACACCTTATTTATTTATTTGTTCCTTTTCAAATGAACTGGGGCGTCATAAAAATTATGGGTGTTGGTAGAGGGTACAATTCAAAAAAACTTTTTCTTATTTTTAAATACATTAAAAACGTCAAGAGAACAACAATGCTAAGACCTATTAAAGTGGTTATCGAAATTTAAAAGAGGCATGCAGAAAAATAAGACTATCGAAAAGTCATTTTTTTTTCATTAACATTTTAAAGTTATAGTTTTTAGTTTTAATTATTTGTTTTGTTCTTTATTATACAAGCAAGTTTTTAAGAACCTCTTACCATTCATAGACTGGTAAAAAATAGAATGTCGCCGATACTTAAAAGATAGAACATTACAAACAGGTATATTTTTCAATTTAAATGAATTACGATGGGATATCGTAACGACAAAGAAAAATTATTGTAAAATTCACCCTTTTGTGAAAGTTTTCTTATTTTTTAAATTTATGAATTAAAATCACCCTGAAAATTCAAATATATCAAAACAAGAATTCTGTAATTAATTAATATTTAAATGAAAAAAACTGCTGGACTAATCAAGCCACTATTCAAACATGCAGATGCAAAAAGCACGGTTAGAATGTAAGTGAAACACTAAGCCATTAATTCGCAATACCAATTAACTACAAATTTTACTTTAGTATTAGGAAACATGTAGTAAAAATATGCATACAAATAATATTATTTCAATATTAAATTTGTACAAGTTTTTAATGTTCTATCTTTTTCTTTCTTTCTTTCTTTTTTTTTTTTACATAATAAGGAAATTATACTTATTTATGTAAATTTCATATCATAACGATTCAGAAAACTCAACTAATCTTACTATTAGATGCACCTTTTATTTCATCAACGGTAGTGTTACTTACCTTCCTTGCTGTTGCACAGTTTCAATTATTTACAAAATAAAATGAAACTCAAAATACAAGAAAAGTTAATAAACCATAACTAAAATTTAAGAATAAAATTACTCTGAACTTATTTCCGAATTAGAGTTTACAGTGGTTTTCAATTCACAGCCATACTTAAATATGAATAACTGTACAGTAGAAACCCGCTATTCCGAATCCCGCTAATTCGAAATTCCGGTCAATCCGAATTGATTTTATTTTCGAAAATTATACTTGAACAGTATAATTATAATTAATTGAAGAGATTAACTTGTGAAATTTTCCGGATTATAGGATGAATGTCGTGAAAAACATGTAGAAAATAGAAAAAAAAAATGGCAATAAAGTATGTTTTTTATACTTTAAACAGCTTGAATAGAATAAAAAAATACTCAATAATGTAAAAGTACAACATATGTACGCGAATATAAAATGAAAACGTGCACTTCTGCTCGTAGAAGCCATCTTAAAAAAAATCTCAATATTAGTTTGTTTGCCAGTCACTATAAAATTCTTTTAAACAAGGAACTCTATTTTTTTTCTGAAAGTCGTGCCGGATTATCCAGAATGCCGGACCTTAAGATGCCGGGTTAAAGGAAGTTTACTGTACTACTGAGTACTTATAACTTACATTTTTTTAGCATGCATCTTTTTCTTTTTATCGGAATTTCGGGTAATCCGAATTTTTTGTAATCCGAATAGGCACTGGTCCCAATTAGTTCGGATTAGCAAGGTTCTACTGTATTATTAGTGTTTCTTTAGGTTGGAGATATGCTGGAATGTCAGAAATGGATTATGCTTGCTTGAATTATAAATCGTAAAACAATAGAGGATTTGGGTAACTCTGTGTAAAGAAAGGTTCTAGTTTGTCTGGAGGGGGTCTTTATCTCTATCATAATAAGCGCACCATAAGTACACATGATGGAGCTGCCCTTGAAGAACACCAACTATCTTTGACACTAGGCATAGTAACAGCAATGCAGATGGTGATTTTACACTGAGTATTATCAATGTCTTTATAAAATAAACACTTGATTTACTGCACCCAGTACTTAACTTGATTTTACAAGTTCTTGGCTTTTTGTAGAACATAAGTATGCCACTGAATCACAGGCATGTTTAGAAACCACCAAATCCATGTAAAGCAATTATATTCGAATTGGAAATTAAAATAAATCTTGGTACCTTAAAATTACTAACATCAGGAAGATATTTTAAGAAATGGAGCCATTTCTTTAAATCATTTGGATCGCACAGTACGGTAGGGGTACACAACCTTTTTAAGAGAAGGGCCACTTACAAAAATGTCTGGGTTGTCGAGGGCCACATCAGTAGCAGAGAACTCTATTTCGGGGAGGCGACCTCTGGTCTATAATCAGATGAATAACATGGTTTCAGAGGAGGGGAGTTTCACCCCTCTAGGTCCCCCTACCCTGTCAATATATCCAATTTAGTTGGCAAGGATATTATATCAACAGTTTATGTTTGTATATAATATAACAGAGCTATAGGAAGGATTATTTTCAAGGAGTGGTAATATTCCTTGACTTTATTCGGAGGAGTAAATTTTGCTTTATTAAAAGTGCTAAAAAACAAACATAAGCATGAAAGTGGCTAGTGCCGAAAAAAATAAGAACTTTATGAATGAAAGGAGGAGGAGGAGCCGACCAACGAAATTTGAGATTTTTAAGCACCCGATCATCAAAATTCGGTATTTTTCTGCGTTCAATCAACGAAATTTGAGATTTTTTTCGCCACTAAACGACTAAATTTGCGATTTTTATGGACCCGAACGACGAAATACGCGATTTTCTGCGCCCGATCAACGAAATTTGCGATTTCTCCTCACCTGATCGTCAATGCGATTTTTCCGAGTCCATCGACAAAACACGCGATTTGGCCCGCAGGCCACCAGTTGTGCAGCCCTACTATAAGGGATATGGAAATGCTGGCACTGTAATATAATATTCACTTATGCTGATCTTATATTCAGGACTGAATAGAGTTGTTGTAGAATATGTGTTATAGTTAACAACATCTTGACTAAGTTTAATATTTTCAGCAATTTTTTGAACTGATAATGTATTAAGAAACATGATATTTATTGAACTATTAATTTCTTGTAGCTTAGATGTTTGTACACAAACACTAATAGGAATAGGGATAGATTGATTATTAAATTAATGAACAGTTAACAAAGTCTTAAATTCTTGAATCACAGGAAGTTGAATTCAATGTAACATGATGCCAGGTGACAAAGTTCTGAAATGAGGCTTAGAAATATGAAAACAAAAATGCTAGTTTGAATTTTATGTTGGAGTATTTCGAATCCTCAATAAATTTATCTCTTTGAAAGGATTCGAAATCAGATAATTTTCTAACAGTATAGAAATTATATCGATCTGAGATCAATCCAGAAAAATTAGAACAACTTGAATTTTTAATGGTTACTGTAACCTAATAAACACACTGTTTTAAAATAGTAGGAACTCATCGAAATATGTAAATCTATCGGATTTTATCAATTGGAAAAACAGTTTACATCCAATTAATAAAACTTATATTATAATACGGGCAAAAATTGTGTGTGTATGTGTGTGTGTGTGTGTGAATTTTATCTTAAAAACGGCTCTAACGATTTTGACTAAATTTTGTATTTTACCATTTTCGGGTATTCATTTCATTTGTTCGTTCATTGCACAAGAAGATCATTGAGCTAGGCCACGTGTTCGAGAAAATTCGATTAGTGGATTATTTTGGGTCGCTATGAGTCCGGGTCAAGCTAATTGTATCTGAAAAACGGCTCAAACGATATTGAGAAAATTTTGTATTATATCGTTTTCGGGCACGAGAAGATCATTTGGCTAGATCACATGTTCGAGAAATTTAGATTAGTGGGTCATTTTTGTATCACTACGGGTCTAGCTAATTTTACTAAAAAAACGGTTCTAACGGTTTTGACTGAATTTTGTATTCTACCGTTTTCGATCATGAGAACACCACTGAGCTGGTGTCACATGTTCGAGAAAATTAGAGTATTGGGTCATTTAGGGTCATTGCGGGTCAAGCTAATATTTATATTATCTATAAAATGGCTTAAACGATGTTAGCTAAATTTTGTATCCTACCGTTTTTGATTATCAGAAGATCTTTGTGATGAGTCACATGTTCGAGTAGATTTGATTAGCGGGTCATTTTGGGTCACTACTGATCAAGGTCTCGAAGCCGCGAATTTGGCAACAACCAGTAAGTTAGCGATATTTGGCGAAATATTGGCGACATTTGCACGAAAAATCGACTTTCAATATTACGAATGTCAAAACACATACTTGGCGCTAAATGAAAGAATGTAGCCAAACTTGGCTATATTTGGCGAAAAAATAGGCTTTCAGAAAATAAAGGAATTTAAAAAAAATTCTTAATAAGATACATCAGATAATAAATCAGATAATCAGATAAGATATGTGACAGCGTTTCTGTCCCATAGCTATCATTTTTATTCAAAATTAATTTAAAACATAACTTTCTTACTTTTAGATCATATTATCCTCCCCCCCCCCCCTCTTTCCTATAATGAAATATGTGATTAAATTCATTTCTCAAAACCATCCAGATTTTTATTAATGTGTTTTCTTTCTTCTTTCTAAAAACATCTTTATTTCAGGCCGCTCAAAGATTCATTTCTTTTTTTTTTCTCTTTTTCCCTTATCTGTCTGTTTCCGCTCCCAGTGCAATGAAATAAATAAAAATCCCAAGGCGCTGCTGCTAGTAACAATATCTCTTCATGTAATTTCATCGGATTTTGCCCACCGCAGTGAAAAGCTTCCTTATCACTGCTAAGATGGAACCGTTGAAAAGCGTGTAACAACGAATGTGAAAGGAATGTATTTTATGCGATTCTCTGCATATCTCCCTTTCATCTCTCTGCAGTATGTAATTTTAAGTAACACTTGTTTAAGCGAATGCCAGTCTGTAATATAAACACCTCCCAGATGTTTCTGCCGTCTCTCACATCGAAATGAGATGCGGTTTTTAAAATCACGTTTCATGGAGGTTAAATCTTTTTGTCAGTTGGTTTACCAGATGCCTTTCTTGGCATTTCGCGATTGTATGTTGCGGGCATTTTTAACGTAATCATTTCGGTTAGATAATGATTCCCAGGATTTGTGGACTGGCAACCTTTTTCCTTCACGCGTTTCATTGTTCTCATCGGGGTTGCTGGATTTTTTGGGATAATCATTTGGCTCGCGAATAAAACCTTTGTCCACAGTTCGTTCAGGGTGCCAATGTTTGAATTTGGCGAAGTGTAGCGACTAGTGTTATATGATTCTTGTGAAATCACGTGCACTCAACTTTTTTATCTCGACCAAAAGGATGTAAGACCTTGATGGTCTGTGGGTCACGCCCAGGCGTGCCTTGTAAATATGGACTCTCTCTCACTCTTAATTAATTATGAAGATGATCTCTTTTTGTAACTTTAAAGTTAAAAATGTTAAATAAATTTTCGTTCCTGCAATATGGTTGGAGTTTTTGCATTTAAGTGAACCATCCCACTGAACACCGTTACATAAATTTGGCCCATCGGCCGGTATTTTCTCCAACCTAAAAAAAATATATATATAGTTGAGAGAGAGAAATCCCCCCCCCCCCCCCACTTTTAAAATGGATGTATGCTCCGCTTTCAACGTCACACATCACTGTTTGTTGTTTGTGAAATAGAAAAAAAAAGTGAAATCTAGTGATTCCTACAAAAAAGTGCACCTGACAATGTCAAAAATTCGCTTCATTCCGAATATTGCCTTTGTGATAGAATGTTTTTCTTTCTTTTCAAAATGTGTTTTTTTACGCAAGGTAATCTAAAAAAAAAAGTGTTTCTCACTTACAATATGAAGGACGCATCATTTAAAAAGTATGTGCTTTTTTGTGACTTATATGAAAATCTCAAAGTGAACTTAGTGTGACACTAGTTGTGTACTACAGTTAAAAAGTGCATTTTTATGTAGTTTAAAAAAAAATTAAGAATACACTACAAATTTCAACATGAACATTTTTTTTTCTCCTTTTTAAAATCTTAATTTTAATTAATACAGTATTTTCCTTTTTATATATTTTTTTTCAGTTTCATCTCTTTTCATGCTATGATAAATGTTTCTATAGTCATACTTGTTTAAAATTTTATTACTCCATACTATTCCATATAGTTTTTATTATGGCTGCTTATAAATGGTGATAGCCGGAAGAGAGAAGATATCGGCTTTATAAAGAAAAATTATTGTTTTTTTTTTAAACCGTTATACTTGCAGCTATAATTCTAAGCTGCTTTTTGCAAGTTAATGTTTAAAAGGTAAGTGCTATTTCTGTTCAGTTATTTTATGGAGGTTTAAATATACTTTATTTTCATGCATGACAAGGATTTTCTGGGTTTAACATTTATCTTGAAAGATATTACGCTTGCATTCCTTGTCGCTATTGGACAAACAATAGCCTTTTAAAATTTATCTAATTTATCTTTTGCACATTTTGTTGCTTTTAATTATAGTTATGAATGACATATTTTTAACGAAAGGTGTGTTTATTTTTTAATTTAATTTCTATTTTGATTGAAAAGAGATGTATTTGTATTTATCTCTGTTATGAATATTTAATATGTTAGGTAATATTTCATCTGCTTTTAAAAAAATAAGTTGTTACTTACGTATTGGCAGTTGATGTGTAAAGTAAAATTTATGAATAATTGGGATGCATTTCTAAGGGGATTAAAAAAAAAAGAGGGTAGCATTTTTTTTTAAGTTTGTTGCATTTGAGTCATATTAGAAACTTCCTGAGTATCTTGCATTGGCACATTGACGCACTTCAGAGATAATATATTCCTTTTATTTTATCTCTAGGCCTTGAAGTTGCTTCTCTGTTGTTTTATCATTTGTTGGACATAAATACGATGGCTCGTATGCTGTCTGTTAACAGTATGATTTAAATAATATGTTGTGTCATATTACAACTTATTCAGTATAGTGTCTTTTATGAGTAGTTCTCTGGGGATTTTTAAATGTTTTTTTTTTTTGTTGTTGTTGTTAGTTAAGATGTTGTCATTCAGCCTTTCTTAAAAATTGTAAAAAAAAAAAAAAAGTCTATAGATATATTTATCTTAGATTGTAAAATGACTTGCTTTTGATTACCTTTTACACTATTAGATCTGGGACACACTTTTGAAATTTCTTTTTAGAGTTAATATATATATATTTTTTTATATGCAGAAAGTTTTGTTTTATGACTTTATTATAAATTTTTTTGCACTGATTAAGAGTAATGTGAAATATGTTGGATGTGCATATTGGTGGCAATTTAAAATAATTATAGAGGAGGTGAGCATAACATTTTTTTTTCTCTGTTAGATGTGGCACTTGATTAGAAATTTACATACAGTTGGCGTAATCATAAGTTAAAAAAAATATTAGATTATTTTATCTTTCACATAAATATTTTCTTGGATTGTGAACTTTGGCAAAGTATTTAGTAAGCTTAGATTAGTTTATCCTGGCATACATTTTCTTTATGCATATTACATAGCTCGAGTCATCATATCATGGTTACAAAAATATTTTTTTCCCTTTTGGCTCTCGTTTGCTTTTGCAAAATACATAAGATGTACAACATAGGTTTGACGTATAGTTTTAAACAGTTATTTTTTTTGTATGTTTCTCAATGACATGCATTCACATTAATACATTGTTTTTTTTGTGTGTGTGTAAGTTTATTGCCAGTACTTCTGTCATGGTTTATGTGAGATACTTCAGTCATTGCGCTATTTTCCATGGGATAGCAAAATGTCTGAGGTGTGTATTTCAATCCATGGTTAAGAGAGTTGGCCGCTAGCTTAATCAGGGATCGGATATGTTTCCTAACATGATTGATGGAGTTACACTAATATTAATTTTACAATTGGAGTATTGTTTACTTTTTTAAAATTATTTTTAAATTGCTAAAATTTCACCTGTAATTGTTTCCTAATGCTGATGATGGATAACACCTTTTCACTAATTTACACTTTTACACTAACTTGCTATGGGCAGATAGCATTGTTAGGTATTAATCACACGCATTTGTTTTTCCTCTCATGCACATGGTTTGTGATGTCATGTTTGACCGGGTACTTCACACACACACACACACATTTACTCGTTCAGTTTTGCTGATTTTGTTATATTTCAATTAATACTCACCATGGTTAAGGACATTCATTACCATCTGTGCATGTATAGGTTTCTTTTATCAGCATTTGTGTTTAGCTTAAAATGGCATTTTTTTTCACTGCATTCACAACTTCGTAGTTGTTTTTAGATAGACTTTCTTTTAATGTCAAGTGTTTTTTTTTAGTTCGTGTGTTAAAAGTTTTGCAGAAATTATAACATAATGTAACTATTGTACATTGTTTACACAGTCATCTTAAAGTTTTAGGCAAGGGATAATTAATCGGGTGTACATTTTTACACATGCAGCTAATGTACTGTTAGATTTCATTGTTTACGCGCGGCTAGTGACTCGTTGCTATTTTAGTTATAACATAAGGTATTTTTTTTATTATAACTGACATGATATTTGATATCGGTAAGTGTTTTCTTATAAAATGTAGTCACACGCATAATGTGAGCTGTTAGGTACACTTTATTTTTTTAATCGGCTATTCACATATAGTCATTAAACTAAATCTTTGGCATTTTTTTCTTCAGAGTTAAAATTTTTTTAATTTGTGAGTTCAAGTCTCACAGTTGTCTTGTGACGGATACATACACTCATACCACATAAGGTACATTGCTTGTTATTTTTTGCTATCAATATGTTTTTTGTTTCCCTTTCATTCTTTTCTTGGAACATGTTTGGGTTGCATAACTTCTACAATTTTTAGCGTAGAGTTATACATTTTATGCACGCTTCTGTTAACTTAAGACAGTAATGACTTTGGCAGATGCAGTTTTGTTTTCTTTTTAACCCTTAGTCAACCACTTATTCAACAGTTTTCTTTCACATGTAGTTCATATGTTGGATATTTGTTTGTGTTACACAACAGTTTTTTTTAATACATTTTGGTGCATTCTTATACATACATTACACTAGTTCATGTGTTGATTTACATATTTTGTTCATTTGCTTTTACACATTGTACATTGCTAGCAATTTATTCGTCAGTATTTCTTTTTTTTTCTTTTTTTTTTTTTCCTCTTACAAGTAGTTCATTGAGTAGTACACACTGGCTGGTTTAGAGTTTAACCAGAGTTTACACACACATCACAAGTAGTTCATTTGTTTTTTAACCCTTATTCATTACGTTTTGATGATAACTCATTAATTATGTAATTGAATCTCACTCGTATGCAAGTGTCTTGGGTTATTACACATATACTGTCTGTTTATTTTGTTGGCAAATACATTACAATTTTAGTTCAGTGAGACATTAATACATAGAGTTCATGGGATATTATACAATTTGTTCATGTGTTTACTTACACGTTGTGATGCTGGCGTACACTTTTGTTCATGTGTTTATTTCAGGTAGTTCATGAGTTTGGGAGTTTCCCCCTCCCTCCACACACATACAGTTTCTCCTTTTACTTTTCTATCTTTTAAATTTTACACCATGTTTCAATATTAAAATACTTCTTTTTTTAACAAGTTTTTTTTTTTTGTGTTTGCATAATGTCAGAACATATCAATGGCATCATCACTTTGTCTCTATACAAAGATTTTAATGTTTCTAGGAGTTATCCGTCACATGACATATTAAACTACACATGCATTTCGAATTTGTTACTTTTAACATGTAACATTTTTTTTTTTACACTTTCATTGGATACTTCTTACTTGGAAGTGGCAGATCAAGTAAGGTATCTTGTTACACTATATAAAATTGTATGCAGTTTCTTATTAATTTTTTTATAAGTTTGCCAGGGGTTAAATTTTGATTAATACACGGAAAGTCAGGATGGCAGTGTAAAAATTCATAAAATGCTAAATTATAACATACTGTGATTTTTTTTTTGAAACCGGGTGCTTAGTTAAACTGCAGGAATCTAAAAAAACTACTCCTTATTATTTAAGGCAGAAGCCATAAGCTGATGCCACTAGAATTCACAAAATTTCAATATTTAGGGCTACACTTGTTTGAGCGCGTGCAGCTTGCACATTTTTTTTTTGTCTCTGGTAGTCCTGTGCGTCATGCACAAATTTTTGTAAGTTTCTTATGCCAGTAATGAAGCAACCTAAGATAATACAAATAAGCTTCAATTTTATGAAAGAATTTATCTTTCCTTAAAGTAACAAATTTTTTTACTGGTGTGTTTTTGTCCTTTGTTTTTATTTGCTTGCATTTATTTAATATTATGATCTCATGTAAGATCAAATTTTTGAGAAGTCGTAAATACAGTAAATGCTTCTCTATATGAATAGATACATGACTAAAATGCTGGTACCAGCGCCACAAACACAATGCCACAAAAAAATTAAATATAGGATCCTGTGTTATCAACTAATGTGGCCCTTTTATTTTGTGGAATATTTAATTTAAAAAAAAGATTATTTTGAATATTATGAGCGCTCAGTCATGGACATAACACAATTCTTGTGAATTGTTTTGAAAGCAAGCAAATATATTTTTTTTTCTTTCTCTACTTACTTATAGTTGTATAAAATATTTTACAGGAGCTAACGGGTAATAGTTTCACAGACAAGTTAAAATAGGTTTCTTGGTAGATATCAACTTAAATAGTTAATTTTACTTATTTTGTCATGGTACATATTCTGTAAGTGCGAAGGTGGACAAAGGATTTTAAGTAGATATAAAGCTGCAACGTACACGTTTCAGCTTTCTTCTGTTGTCGGGGTGAGTTATGTGACAGCGTTTCTGTCCCATAGCTATCATTTTTATTCAAAATTAATTTAAAACATAACTTTCTTACTTTTAGATCATATTATCCTCCCCCCCCCCCTCTTTCCTATAATGAAATATGTGATTAAATTCATTTCTCAAAACCATCCAGATTTTTATTAATGTGTTTTCTTTTTTCTTTCTAAAAACATCTTTATTTCAGGCCGCTCAAAGATTCATTTCTTTTTTTTTCCCTTTTTCCCTTATCTGTCTGTTTCCGCTCCCAGTGCAATGAAATAAATAAAAATCACAAGGCGCGGCTGCTAGTAACAATATCTCTTCATGTAATTTCATCGGATTTTGCCCACCGCAGTGAAAAGCTTCCTTATCACTGCTAAGATGGAACCGTTGAAAAGCGTGTAACAACGAATGTGAAAGGAATGTATTTTATGCGATTCTCTGCATATCTCCCTTTCATCTCTCTGCAGTATGTAATTTTAAGTAACACTTGTTTAAGCGAATGCCAGTCTGTAATATAAACACCTCCCAGATGTTTCTGCCGTCTCTCACATCGAAATGAGATGCGGTTTTTAAAATCACGTTTCATGGAGGTTAAATCTTTTTGTCAGTTGGTTTACCAGATGCCTTTCTTGGCATTTCGCGATTGTATGTTGCGGGCATTTTTAACGTAATCATTTCGGTTAGATATGATTCCCAGGATTTGTGGACTGGCAACCTTTTTCCTTCACGCGTTGCATTGTTCTCATCGGGGTTGCTGGATTTTTTGGGATAATCATTCGGCTCGCGAATAAAACCTTTGTCCACAGTTCGTTCAGGGTGCCAATGTTTGAATTTGGCGAAGTGTAGCGACTAGTGTTATATGATTCTTGTGAAATCACGTGCACTCAACTTTTTTATCTCGACCAAAAGGATGTAAGACCTTCATGGTCTGTGGGTCACGCCCAGGCGTGCCTTGTAAATATGGACTCTCTCTCACTCTTAATTAATTATGAAGATGATCTCTTTTTGTAACTTTAAAGTTAAAAATGTTAAATAAATTTTCTTAGTTCCTGTAATATGGTTGGAGTTTTTGCATTTAAATGAACCATCCCACTGAACACCGTTACAAGATACATCATAAGATATATCAGATACATTGTTAAACCAACCAGAGTAGAGCTAAAAATGTAATATGGATTTATGTCCTTTTGCTGTAAATGTGTAAATAATATAAAATTTAGAAACATGTACATACATAGTTTTCCTATTGATTGTTTTCATAAATAATACTGTTTTAAAATAGCATTCTTTATGGAAATAATACAGAGAGAATGATACAATGAAAATATTATATCGTGTTGAACACAAAGCAAATTTTGACCGAGCATAGCTCGGTCATCCCAGCTTGTTTATTTTAATTGGAATACGAAATGTAGGATCTGCAAGCGTTACTGCTCTAAGAAATTTTACTTCTGAAACTTCTAATTGGGGATTAGAGATTTGTTTAATTATATCTAGCAATACTAAAAATGATAAAGTTTCAGAAAAATCCACTTTTTCATAGAAAATTGGGGTCGTAATTTTATTTTTAATGAAATGTTTTTTACAATTAATGTCGGCTATCTTAGCACTCATTCGTTCTTTTTTATTAATCCAAGAATATTTTCAGTCCCTTTATTTATGATATTGATGGAATTGTCTGAATCTAAAAGAGCTTTTGTTTTTATTCGCTTTCCAAATGCGTTTTGAATAAATAAAGAAATATCAGAAGTTTCAATTTGATTATTTTTTTTTTGAAATTTAAAAGGAAGATGTTATGAAATTTATTTCACACCTTGCAGTTAAAAATGAATTTGTAAAGAGCAGAATGCTAAACAATTATAACATAATTTTTTTTTTTTGAGATATTTAATTCTTTGTCAACATTCATAGTTAAAACTGAGGGCATTTCAATAAAGGATGCGATTCTTCTTTGCATTGAACACACCGATTTAAGAAACTTTTGTTTACACCTTCATTAGAATGCACTAAAAGAGTAAGTACGTTGCTTATTTGTTGAGCTTTGATTTCCTCTTTGGAATTTAGTAAATGCAATTTTATCTAATTGTTCTAAAGTAACAGATCTTGATTGCAAAAATTCTATAAGGTTATTCAAGGAAGACCTTTCCTTCTTCAGATGTTAACGATAATTCAGTTGCCTTTCACGTTTCATTATCTAATTTTTCTAACAGAGTGTTTACTAATATTAGACTTTCTAAAGATCACTACATTTTAATCCAAGTTTCATTAAAGCTCTTAAGCTTTTATTAACAGTACCAGTAATATGATACTTAGATGACTCGGAATGTAATTTTTCATTTCTACTTTGTTCTATCTTTACAAGAAGAAAGTATTAGATTCGTGAAAATTTTCGACTTTCGGTTTTCGACGGATTTACACGTTTTAGGGGTCAGAGATTCCGAAAAACATGTTTTTACAAAATGTCTGTCTGTGAGTCTGTGTGTCTGACTGTCTGTCTGTGACACAAATTTTTTGGGCGCTCTATCTCAAGAACTAATGCACGGAATTTAATAAAAATGTATATTCAGTTAGTCCCTGATATAAATTGGTGCTGATTAGTTTTTGGTGTCAATCGCTCAACAGGTGTTGCTGCTAAGCTACTTTTTCAGAATTTCTGCTATAGCTCTATCTCAAGAACTAAGGCACGAATTTTCATCAAACTTCAAATTCAGATACACTTTGATATGAATTGGTGCTAAATTGATGTAATTTCTTGTACTTTTTAAATGATTTAATTGACGTGATTTATATAGAAGAAAGTTTTGTGATGGCCACAACATACTAGTTTAATATTTAATGAAAATGAATACCAATTACTGCTCGTGTATTTTCATATCGTTCTTCAAGAGCTGTAAATAAAGATTCAAGAGTTCAACTCCTCGTTTGTTTCTATTAATCTGGCTTCTGAATGAAGCGAACCACGCAAATAGATTTCATTTTTATCATTGGTTAAGTTTTCATTTTTTGCAATTAAACTGATAAATTGTTTTTTAAATTACGAAAATCCTGCCGCTAAACACTGGCAAAGGAATTTCAGGAAACTTTGGCATAGTGTTCAAGGAATTATTATTATGCTTTAAATCTTAGTTAACCTCTTCATAACATAACTTTATAAATTCAATTTAGAGAGAAAGCACTTTAAACTTATAACTCTAAATTTCCTCGCTGTTCTTCTACTCCACAAATGATTTTAAAACTGTTTGTTATTTCTTCATCTGTTCTTTCATTGATGTTTAAGTATTTTTCCAAAAAGCTACTTGTATAAGTTTTTAGTTCTTGTAAAGCAGCCAGTCATTCTTTAATATTTATAATGTCGGATTTCTGATCATCAAATGAAATACTCATCTGTAAATTTCGAAAGATTGGCTAATTTCTATTTAATTCTTTCAAGAACTCGATTTAAATCCTTTACTGTAATTTATTTATTTTTTATCGATAGTTCATTGGAACGACTTCTGGTTCGACCAGACCAACGCTGAGTTGTAATGAGCGATTGATTATTCAGCGGATTTTTTTAAAGAAAATGAATGAAATATGAATTTGTTAACTCCGTTGGCGGGAGAGATGAATTGTTTGTTGTATAATGACTGAGCACTTGGCTCTGACAGACATTTGTCGCCACAAGAGGGCATATATGCTATGCAGAAAGAGTAGGAGAACCACCATCTTTTATGGTTGGTATTTCTTATAAAAAAACATAATTCAAGATTACAAGTTCCTAAATTTTAAGACGGTTAATTATCCCCAGTAATACATTAGGTACATTTCATAAAATTTGATTCCAATGATGTTTCGCCCAATTTGCTATTTAAGCATCTATATTCTACAATATATAAATGTAATAGAACATTTTAAAAGGAAATATATGCTATAAGGGGGCAAAGGACTATTAAATACTTTAAACAAAATTAATTTTCGAGTTTTGTTTTATTCTAAATCTTTAAACATTTCTGAACAAAATGCAAAAAACCACTTTATAAAATGTGCATTATTTCTTGAGTTATAATCATTTATAGACAGTTAGTGTAATTGAAGGTAAGTGGATATTGAAATTTTAATATCCGTTTTCTCATATTAGCAAATTTTGAGTAATTTTTATAAGCTACAGTTTAAAAAAATTAAACACAAATGCGTTTCTTCATAGTCTAATCGCTAAAACAAATAAATTGACATATTTGGGGTTTTATTTTTTTGCACCTGAAAAATATGAAATTTGCTTTGAAATTTTTAATTTTTAAAAAATTTTGTGTTAAAATTAAATTTTAGAAAGCACGTTTTGTACATTTTTATTTTAAGTTAGAGGTAAGTGCATTGTGATTCTACTTTTGTCAAAAATTGTTTTCTATATGCATAATTTCCAGTTTTATTAAGCACGCAGCATTGAGGCGCAGCACGTAGATTTTTATTCGCGTACTGGTGATATCAATTTTTGAAAGTAAAATTAAAAGATTATTTTTGTATATACAATATTTAAGATTTATGTGTAATACTTAAGAATATAAACTTTAGCCAAAAAACAGGAAAAAATTTTAATTGCTTTTTATTTGAGTTTTGGTAACTTGAAAATGGTGACGTTTTCGTTCGTTCTGACAAACTCATAGGTCCTGTGCCCCCTTAAGAATAATAAAATTTGGTTTTAAAGAGAAAGGATAATTTTTTAAAAAGAAGAATAAAATGATAAAGCACATAAAACTCTTTGATGTACATTAAATGTACAGTATTAAGAAAATTTTATAAATTGTGCTTTCAAATAAGTAGTTAAAATTTGTGCTTATAGTTTCATTAAAATATTTTAAAGACATTTTCGTGTTTTGATTCAAAGCAGGCAGAAATATTATGTAATTGAGCCAGTAGGATAAGCGTATATAGATAAGATATAAAAAATATTATAACAATGAACTGTAAATTTGAAAGTTTATATAATCATAAAGCCAGGTTCCATAATTGGCGATATAAGCTGCATACAATAAACTGCTGCTTACAAGTGTCTCTTATATGTTGATAAACTTTACAAAAATCCTAAACCCCACCTCAAATTTAAAACGAAATCCTTAAAAAAAAAAAAAAAAAAAAAAAAAAAAAACGATAAAAAAAGCAATATGTATAAAATGCATGTAGGATCTAGAATTTACACAACAATTAGGCGACATAACCAATATCTATAATTGGCAATATAAGCTGCACACAATAAATTTACAAGTGTCTCTTATATGTTGATAAACTTTACAAAAATCCTAAATACACCTCAAATTTGAAATGGGATCCTTCAAAAAACAATAAAAAAAGCAATATATATGAAATGCATGTAGAATCTAGAATGTACAGAACGAATTACAGGCGACATAACCAATATCCATAATTGGCAGTATAAGCTGCACAGAATAAATTTACAAGTGTCTCTTATATGTTGGTAAACTTTACAAAAATCCTAAATGCACCTAAAATTTGAAATGGGACCCTTAAAAAAAAAAAAAAAGCAATATGTATAAAATGCATGTAGAATCTAGAATTTACAGAACAATTAGGCGACATAACCAATATCCATAATTGGCAATATAAGCTGCACACAATAAATTTACAAGTGTCTCTTATATGTTGGTAAACTTTACAAAAATTTTAAATACACCTCAAATTTGAAAGGAAATCCTTCAAAAAAAAAAAAGCAATATATATAAAATGCATAAATGCATGTAGAATCTAGAATTTACAGAACAATTAGGCGACATAACCAATATTTCAAAGGATTTTTTACCCTTTTTTTTTTTTTTAACTATTCAAAATAATTTATGTACATTTATAATGTTTTTTGTTTTTGGAACTGCTCAAAACAATTCATCACAGCTCTTTTTTTTAGACAGTCCTTTCAAAAAAGTTTCTTATCAAAACGGTGGTTTCAAAGAGCTCTGTGTAACAGATAGTTCAGCTTCTCTCTTCCATCAAAAGAAACTAAAGAAGAAACCTGCATGAATGTCCTCAACATAGTTGAAACAGGTCAATAATAAGTCTCTCTCTCAACCCATCCACCTGGATTTCGTCGAATAATATACCGTCGAATTTCATCATATACAAATATTAATAACGAAAATGGTAATGCTGGCAACCACCAATTGAATCTGGAAAAGAAAAAAAATCATATAATCCATCCACAACCAATGACTGATATTCAACTAATCATTAAAAACCCACTGGCACTGAAGCTGCATGCACTACTATCTCTTTCCACTTATAAGTTTTCTCCTTTAATATTTACCCATCAAATTAATGTAATTAATATGGAAATTCGTGACATCTTAGGGCTCAGATGCCCCTTCCCAAATCTCATTTCCTGATTCCTCACAAAGTCAGAAAATATTGATTATTCCAATTTAATATGGTTCCAAATGACTGTAATAATGATGCAGATGTAAAGCGAAATTGGGAATTCCTGTTATCAAGTACTTTACACTTTATGAAGCAAACATTTTATTAAAAAAGTGGCATAAGATAGTTATCGCAGTAGCAAACAAAGCACCGTACCAAAATACTCAGGTACACTGTATCGAAATACACTGTACCATAATTTGCTCGTAAATCTTCGCAGAAGTTATTTCAAGCAGTCAATCTTTTCAACAGTTTAGGAACCGAATTACTTTGCCTCTCAAAGGGTTAAAAATTTAGTTATTCGTATGAAAGAAGACTAAAAGAACATTAACAATAACAAGTGGAGCAGCACCAGTCACTTCAATATATTTATAAACTGTGAAACGGATAAAATTTTTGTCACAAATATACTTTTGACTCAATAACTATAAATATAAACTCAATAAAATCATGTCTTCGCATTTACACCCCGAAGAATTTCTTTGGTCTTTACCCAATTTACCTCGTGTATAACACAAATTGTATATTCTGCATTTTTACCTTTACAAAATTTGTTGAAAGCGCTTACTGTATTACATTAAAAGTGATCGATGTGTGTATTCCAATTTTAAACTGTATATGTGTAATGTTTATATATAGGTAATGTGAGGCTCACAGCAGAACCGTAAGAAATTTACTATTAATTAATATCTTTATCCGATCCCCATAGCTATACCTTTAAGTAGCTTCATTGATAAAAGTTTCCTCATGAGAGATAATGCAGAGAGAATAGAAACAGGAAGCTCATTAAATAAACAAACGACATTTAAAAAAAAAATATTCTAAACTACGATAAGAACCCAAAAAGAAGTACACAATGTACATAAATATATACATAATATAAAAAAGGGCTTTGTTTAAATATTAAAAATATGTCTGTATAATTTTTCCAGTGAAATTGTGTTTTGGGTGGGTTTTTTTTGGAATTTAAATAAAAATCTTTATATTACTTTATTTTTTAATTTTGCATGCTTACTTTTATCCTTAACCCCTTGGGGACGAGCGACACGTATACGTGCCGCAAGAAACGCTCAGAATCCTTGTTTTTCCTCACCAGTAAAATTTTACTGTAAAATTTGCCTTATTTAATCAGCGCATTTTCTCGATTCAAGAAGACACAAATTTCTGTTTTTAAAAAACGGTGACAAAAGATTAAAAATTTCGTAAAAGGCTCCCGTCCCGAAGGGGTTAAACTACAAAATTAGGCTTTTTCCAAATCAAACAAAAAATGATAAAATATGGCTTAATGACTACTCTCAAATTACCTCCACCCCCTAAAAAATCAAATTGCCCCTCTGTGCGGCGTACGTCCCCAGGTTGGACGGATAAGAGTATCATTCCATACACAGCGTACTTACCTTGCAAGTGTATAACTAATAAAATCCTAACAGTCACATAATGAAACAAACAGGCTAATTTTGAATTAAACATTAATTTTCAATTATTGAATCATATAGACGTAAAACAAGCTCTTTTCAAAGCTAATTTTTTAATGTTAATTTAAGTTGGATTACTTTGATTACTTTTCGCATATATAAAAATTTAAAATATATTACTTTAAAATTTTACTGTAAAACATGAGGTAAACTGCGATAAATCTTTGTATAAAGGAACTACTAGAATGTGCTGATAAATAAGTTAAGCGCTTTCGAAACGACAGCAACCTGTCAGGACCTATGTACTTTTGCGAAAATTTCCCTCTTTTCGAAAGTTTTGCAAATGTATATGGTAATTTTATAATCATAATAAAATTACTATGAATTTTATTATGGCCAAACGAGACTTGCATTTGGCCAGTCTCGTTTCAAAAGCAGCAAAAAATAAATTTGGATGCCTATCAAAATGTGTACAGTGTTAAGTTTCTCAAACATGGTTCTCAAG
Organism: Maratus speciosus; assembly: GCA_963932465.1. NCBI lineage: Eukaryota > Metazoa > Arthropoda > Arachnida > Araneae > Salticidae > Maratus > Maratus speciosus. Next base: position 342,773,828 of record OZ010786.1, read on the forward strand.
CAAGTTCTATATCATTCATGGTATTAAGAAAGTGAAACAAAACTTTTCAAATGAAGTAGTTTTCTTCGATGAAATTGATGCGAAATAGCAAGAACGCACACTTTATAAATTGTTCTGCTGAAGAACGTTAGTGCCGTATGATAAATTATTTTTTCAAAATTAGATTAAAAGAATATTACGTTGCAAAAATCAGAGGACGAGCCGTGGTAAATTAAAATGATCTTAAGGTACATTGCTATTGTGAAAGTTAAAGGAATACATTAGCGTTGTAAATATACTGCTGAAACCTTAAATGTTCTTTGTGGTGAAATAACTTTTGGCAGTAAAATAGATAAGAATAACAAATCATTTGAAGTTGGTCTTACTTAAAGGATTGATGACACAGAAGCTTATTTAAGGAAGACAAGTAGATATAATAAATCCAACTTTATTAAGCATTCATGAGAAGGGAGAGGTGGAAACAGGAAATATTTTAGCTGGTCACCGTACACGTAGAGAATACAATTTAAAAAGGAATTCCATGATGATAATGATGCACCTTTTGTGACTGGTTGAATTTATCCTTTAGAGAATGGCTTGATTTTAGATAAGTCCAAATTGAGATGAGTAAAATTAAATAGTATCGGCGATTGAAGAAAAACTTTTAATGGATTGCGATTTGACTGTAGAAGAGCATCGTAATCATAGAACAGTGGTTTCGACTTTTCGATTCAGGCACTCGGCCCGAATTCCAAAAGGGACAATTACATTGTCAAAAATACACTATGAAATTTTGTTAAATTCTGTTTAAAAAATCTGTTGAAAATTTGACTGTATTTAGTATTTATACTACAAAAACGGGAACTACACAAGTGCTCCCAAAATAGCTTTAAATCTATTAGTTAAATTAAAATGATGCAAACGTATTAAAAAAGGAGAGACGAAAGTGAAATCCGAAGAAAAGCAAAAGTACATTTGATTTGCGTAGCGCAGACACACCCTTTTTATTATGCGGCCGGACGTCACTACAATACAAGCGAGTCTAAGGCTGCGCACGCACCATCCTTCTAACTGTTACCAGTGTCGGCTTCATTTTTTGTGGCCACGCTGTGTCTTTGATTTTTAACGACTTTAGCAAGAAAGGGACTGATGTCCGGCAAAAGAGGAAACCTTTCCTTCAAGTAGAGTCGAGCTTCTTATCTCCTGACCCATTGTTGATTCCCCTCATTCTTTTGTGAATAAACCGCAGATGGGTTCAGAATAAAAGATTTTCCAAGAAAACTAGAGAAGTAGGCAAAATACGCGTCCAAACGCAGCCTAAAAATAGATCGCATGACCAAAGAGGTGAGGGAGGAAAAGCTGGAATAAAAACTATCTGTTATTTTTTGGTAAAAAGAAAAATAGCACTGCGAAAACGGTGCACTGTAGAGAAAACAACATCATAGGCGCGTAAAGAACGAGATGCAAAAAGGAAATGTGATTTTAACATCACAGTTAGCAGCCCTCGATTTTTCGTAACAAGACTATTTAAACTTAATTTTAAAATACAATTTATCCTTGTATTCGAAAACATAGGTGAACCTAAAAATAATTAAGATACAAATATTACTTCCGTTCGGCACCGGTTGCAACAAGGCAGACCAGGATATTGTTATAGTACCAGAAGAAGCAAATATTTTCTATGTTTTGTTATTATTGGATTACATAACTAATGATAATCCTCTAAAAATACACGGGAAGTAGTATTAATTTTTGGCTTAAGCACCATTTCTCTTTCAGTAGCACTGGATCATTAGATTCCCTTATTTCTACTATTATTTAAAATACTAGGGATCGCTGCCCCCTACGAGCTATGCTCGCCAACCCCCGTTCAGAAACCGCAGACTCTAAAAACACGCTAATTCTTTCTCTTTTAAAATTCACGTGTGTATAAATATAGTTTTTATGATGTAATTTTCCATATTTTCCTGCTTTTAATTCGTAATCATTTAATTCCAATTTGAAAGTTTTTTTCTGTTTATAATAGGCGGATGTAAATAATGTTTTAAGTTGAAGGAAGTATTATTCTTTGCGCTGCTCTTACAATTGGCAACAATTTAAAATAATAACCTTTTCTAAAATATGTAAAAAATGTCTCTCGAAATGCTGAAAATTTGAATTTAAAATGGAAATAAACCTTCAAAAAATTAATCAAATTAAAAAAATAAATGCACTCTGTACACCGGATGCTTCTAATGTGTTATCCTTAGAAAAAATGATTAAATTCATATGTATGTTTTTCCATATTTTCCTGCTTTTAATTCGTAATCATTTAATTCCAATTTGAAAGTTTTTTTCTGTTTATAATAGTCGGATGTAAATAATATTTTAAGTTGAAGGAAGTATTATTCTTTGCGCTGCTTTTACAATTGTCAACAATTTAAAATAATAACCTTTTCTAAAATATGTAAAAAAATGTCTCTCGAAATGCTGAAAATTTGAATTTAAAATGGAAATAAACCCTCAAAAAATTAATCAAATTAAAAAAATAAATGCACTCTGTACACCGGATGCTTCTAATGTGTTATCCTTAGAAAAAATGATTAAATTCATATGTATGTTTTTCCATATTTTCCTGCTTTTAATTCGTAATCATTTAATTCCAATTTGAAAGTTTTTTTCTGTTTATAATAGTCGGATGTAAATAATGTTTTAAGTTGAAGGAAGTATTATTCTTTGCGCTGCTTTTACAATTGTCAACAATTTAAAATAATAACCTTTTCTAAAATATGTAAAAAATGTCTCTCGAAATGCTGAAAATTTGAATTTAAAATGAAAATAAACCCTCAAAAAATTAATCAAATTAAAAAAATAAATGCACTCTGTACACCGGATGCTTCTAATGTGTTATCCTTAGAAAAAATGATTAAATTCCTATGTATGTTTTTCTCCTATGAAACTTTTTTAATGGAACGATTTTGACCAACTTTAACATTAAATATCTCTTAAAATAATTATTTGATTTAAAAACTGTTTGTATCAGCGTGTTTATCAAACCTTTCTGTATAATACTACCCATTTTCATATTTTTGTATGCAGTAGTTTTGTTAATTTTAACGAAGAAAAAATCACCAGTCACAAAAAATTCGTTTACAGCGGTTGTGATAGCGTTAGTTACTTTTTTTTAAAAATAGAAAAATACAATTTTTTCTTGTATTTGATAACATAGTTGGTTTCATATGGTCGTCTTCCGGCCTATGCATGGTTTACATAAAAATGTAATGATGCAAATGTAGGTATACGTAAGAGTAATAAATCTTGATTATGTCCACTAATAACCATATCACAATATATATTTCAAACGGAAAATTCAAAACATATATTAAAATATTTATTTGCTTAAAAGACGTTACTAAAAGCACATTAAAAGTATATTAAAAACCTAAATTGACATGTTTCAACTCCTTCACTGAGTCGTCATCAGAATGTAAACAGAAATTTCAAATATAATGCATAGGAAAACTGGAAAAAAATCATCGAATACAAACAAGTAAACATAAAACGCAAGCTACATTTTCGCGATCGCACGTGTTCCCTCTATGTAGCGACCCCGTAAGTTGTCCAACCATTCAATCCATATATTCGGGATGCGAAAAGATAACGTATTGTTACAACCCCCTGAACCTCTTAAATAAATTTAAATGGACTCTGTTATAAATAATTGCAGATAAAAATTAGACCTGTAGATTAATCTACTCTTGTTAAAAAGGATGTTAATGCTCTCTATTTGATTCACTCAGGATAAAGCAGTATTACCTTTGTTATATTTTATGTCCGACATATGTCCTTTACACCTGATATTAAATTTACGTTGGGTCATACCTATATAATGATTTCTGATTCCCCCCTCCCTAATAAATGGAATCATATAAACTCCTACGAGGTCATCCGTATTAATAGGATCAATTTTAGTGTTTAAAAGCATCTTTAATTTCGAAGGTGGCTTCGCGATCAAACATAAAAGAAAAAATTCTTAAATGATTTTTTATATACTCAAAGAACACCGGGAAATAATTTGCCACAACCCTTTTCATATTAACTTCATTAATCGTCTCATTTTTAGAAGTATCCGTGTACATTTTAACAAAGGAGCTCTGAATTATTAACTTTACCTGATACCCATTATCCATAGCAATACGTTTAATTTTCTCTAATTCATCTCCCAGATTTATATCAGAAGAAAACCTGAAAGCACGATTAATTAGGAATCTGAAGGTGGATAATTTATAAGATATTGGGGTGCATGCATCGAAAGGTATAACGTTTAATCCGCGACAGGTTTTCGGTAAACTGAACGAATTAACTCACTCCCCTTTCTCTGTAACTCAATATCTAAAAAAGGTAATCTTCCCCCTGTTTCTAGTTCAAAAGTAAATTTAATATTATTGTCAAGTTCATTTAATTGCTGTATGAAAATCATTAAATCCTCAATATTCCCTTGCCAAACAATAAAAATATCGTCTGCATAACGAAACCATACTAAAGGAACTACCTCAAAAGTACTGAAAATTTTAGAGTCAGTTTTAGATTGAGTTACAGAGAAAGGGGAGTGAGTTAATTCGTTCAGTTTACCGAAAACCTATCGCGGATTTAAATATTATTCCTTTCGATGCATGCACCCCAATATCTTATAAATTATCCCCCTTCTGATTCCTAATTAATCGTGCTTTCAGGTTTTCTTCTGATATAAATCTGGGAGATGAATTAACAGAAAATTAAACGTATTGCTATGGATAATGGGTATCAGGTAAAGACCCTCCGACTGTCTTGGAAAAGGGCAAAATTGTAATGTTGTTTTCTCTGTATTTTGTTTTAAATGCTAAAAAAAATGATTCTTTGAACATTTTATAAAAAAAACTAATGACGAATATGAATGTAATCCTTGGAAGTATTAATCATTGTTCAATGTATTAAAAATACATTAAATCAATAGAATTATATTACTTTAAATATTGCTTGTATTGCAGTGAAACCTGGAGCTTAATGAACGTATTAACACGGGCTTGTCAGTGAGGGGGTTAATAACAATAAACGTATTGATATGGATATGAAATAGAAATACTTACACCAGGTTATTTTTTGATTGGGTGTCAAATCACTTCTTTAGCCGAATATTAATGAAAATAGGCTAGGTAATAATTGGCAAAATCACCAAAATGATGCAAATTATTTGGAAGAGATGGCAGCATGATTATCTAAAATTATTTGCAACGAAGGAACAAATGGTTCCTTGAAAAGAAAAATCTGAAAGTAGGATGAATGGTTATCCTAAAGGATGAAATTTACCCCCAGGGAAATGGGCTTTGGGCAGAATCCTTAAGGTAATACCTGGATCAGATGGGAAGGTTAGTATAAAATCTTTATCAGGGATCGTTACACGATCTATTTTCAAAATTTTCCTTCTTCCTATCGAAGAAAATGATTAATTTTGTTGTAAATTTCATATTGTTTGTATTATTCTCATTTATCTGTTGTTATATTTGTATGTATCTTAATATTTCTTATTGTATGCAATTTGTTTATTTAGTAATGTGTATTTTCATATGATTGAATGTGAGTGAAACATGGCAATGGGGGCCGGTGTGTTATGGCTTACATTGGAAACCATGGCAACACGCCAGCATTGATGCGCTAATATTTTGGAACTTTGTTTTGATTGTATGGCTACAGTCGTTCGTTGTTTGTTTGTTTTCGATAATTATAGGACGTTTTTTCGTTGAAACCTAATGACGTGTAAATCTACCCTATATACATAAAATCCTAATGAAACGAATTTATGAAACGGATATTATGAAACGACTGAAAAGAAACGAATTTATGAAACGATTCTATGAAACGACTGATTAAACAACTGATTATGTTTCACGGCGATTTCTCCTAAAATATGGAATACTTTGCGATGAAATTAACACCAAAAATCCGTATTGCTCCGCAGATCTCAAAACTGGTATTAGAATTTTAAAATGAAATTAGTTTTCGAAATATTATTTTTTTTTCTAATTTTAAATACTTTTCTCTACCGATGGCAACTCCAATTTTAATCCTAACAGATATTTTTTTTTTCATATTTTAGAAAAGGTTATTATTTAAAACTAATTTGGCGACCAGTTTGGCAACCCTTAAATGTATGCTAAGAACAATGCTTATTTTTTTTTTTTTTTTTTTTTTTTTTTTTTTTTTTTTTGTATTTCATTATCATTTTATTTAATACAAAACTTTCATTTAAAACTGAAACATTTAAAATTAATGGCTTTCACTTCTTTCTTTTTTTAAATGAAACGAAAAGAAAAATATTAGGCGCAGATGTCATATACGCACCGGTGTACCTAATTGTCACCAAAATGGCGTTATTTTGCCTGACATGGTAACCCGGCTATTGTTGCTTATTTTTTAATAAACGTTTATTTGCATTTATTTTCTTTTTATTAAAAAATAATGTTATGAATTGTTTTGTTCTATAGTTATTAATTATTTTTTTTTTATTTATTGTTATTTCATTTTAAAATTAATAGACAATAATTTAAAAATATATATGTAACTGGTATCCGAAAACGAGGTTTTTGCCAAATTGTCGTAAAAAAATCACGCCAAACCCGGTGCGTATATGACATATGTGTTAAATATTAAATAATGGAACAAATCATGACATTTAATTTCAAATTCAAAGCAAATGACCAATATCGCCAAATTATATAAATCGCCAAACCACTCGCCAAACTATACAAGTTGACTAATTTTTATTTTAAATAACGAAAGAACAAATAAATTAGTATAAAAATACAAATACAAATAAAACGTCAAAATAAATATCACTTGATGGCGTAGACACGTGTAACTTCCTTACAGTCAAGTGAATGTGACATTTACGATCAACCATTATTGCCATTTAATCTTATAGTCTGGCGATAGATTTTTGGTCGATGGGTTAAACAGGTAGTACCGTTTTAATTTACCTCTCGAAAAATAAAAAAAATCTAATTGGCGAGTTAAAAAAAAAGCTATTGGCGAGATTTGAACTCGACTAACATAAAAGTACCAAGAATTGTTTGCGATCATGGCAATTTTTATGTAGATTTATTCGAAAAAATAGCTTTGTTTCTTTAATCAAAATGGAAACCTTTCTTATGAAAAGCGAAGGACCTGTTGATGATAGTCACATGACTTAGGCTAGAGGTCTGCACGGGCCGAAATTTCCAGGCCCGGGCCCGCCCGACTCATAGAGAAAAAAAATCGGCCCGGGCCCGGCCCGATACAAAAATTAAAAGTTCGGCCCGGGCCCGGCCCGGCCCGATGAAAAAATTAAAAGTTCGGCCCGAGCCCGGCCCGGCCCGGAAAAAAGTTAAAATCTCGGCCCGGGCCCGGCCTGGCCCGAGTGAACTTCTACAAAACATTGATTTTTACGTCGAATTGGTTAAAAATTTGTCTCGTACGAGGAGTTCTAACCAAAAATATTTATCTTAACTTTTTTTTCATGTTTATAATCTTTATTTTTATAGAAGTGCAGCAGGCTGCGATATTTATTTTTTTAATGAATCTCTATTTCTTGTATGTAAATGTTTCAGTTATCATTAATATTGTTAATCCATATTCCATGCATAGAAGTGTTAAAAATCGGGAAAATGCTATACAGTAAAATCTCCTAAGATGGAATTGCATAGAAAAGAAAAAAAAAAGTCCTTCCGGCCAGTGCCGGGAGGAAGAGGTAGCTTTCATAATCCGTATTTTAAAAAAGCCAACTTATATCATGCAAACACACGAAGCTCAATTTAGTGGAAACCGAATATAGGAGATTCAATACTAATTTTTATCAATATAATGAATGAGAATTTCGCGAAATTAGTCAGCTTTATCCAAGCTGCTTTTCTTTAAAGTAACTTATATTTGGCTGCCAAATTCGGCAATTTCTTAAAGTGCCTGTCATTTTAAGACAACATGGTGGATGAGGCTAAGCAGTGAACTTCGTCGAGACCTTAGTAATTGCTGTGCACATGCTCACTCACATCGGAATCGGTTAATATATAGGAGTGCTGTCGCAAGCAAAAAAATCAGATTTTTCAAAATGTCACCCACAATAGAAATTGAAACTGCTATATCTGAGCCATTTTTTAAGGTAAAGACAAACAAATATGCTCCTGAATCCTTATATCAAGATCAAATACTTAAGAAAGAAACCTTTTTCAATTTCTAATTTTTTTGCACGTCACTTTAAATATATATATATTTTTTAATTTAATGGCCGCCATTTTGAAACAAGATGGCTGATGAATCTGGCCAGCGAACTTGGTCGAGGTGTTGATGTTTACTATCCACATGCCTTCTTACATCGAAATAGGCAAATACGTGTGTTATCGCGTGACAAATACAAGATCGTTTCAAAATGTTAGCCATGCTAGAAATTCAAAGTGCTATAAATCAACCATTTTTTAAGATATCAACAAAAGAACAAATTTTCAGAAACAAAAACTGCTCCGGAATCTTTGTATCAAGGCCAAACACATAAAAAAAATCTTTTTCATTTTCCAATTTTTTAATACCTCATTTTGAATTTTAAATTTAATTTTTTTTAAATGGCAACCCTTTTGAAACAAGATGGCGAATGAAGCTGGCCAACGAACTCGGTCGAGACATTGGTATGTACTATGTACAGACCAAGTTACATTCAAATATGTTCATAAATACGCCTGTTATCGCGTGACAAAACTCAGGTCGTTTTAAAATGTCAGCCACAAGAGAAATTCAAAATGCTATTTACTCAGCCTTTTTTTTTAGATATAGACGAAACAAAAACTGTTCCGGAATCTTTGTATTAAGGTCAAACACATACAAAAAAAAATCTTTTTCATTTTTCAATTTTTTGGCATCTCATTTAAATTTTTTTATTTTTTTATTTTTTTTAAATGGTCGCCATTTTGAAACAAGATGGCGGATGAAGCTGGCCAACGAACTCGGTCGAGATATTTGTATGTGCTATGTACACACCAAGGTACATCCAAGTCGGTTCATAAATACGCCTGTTATTACGTGAAAAAAATCAGGACGTTTCAAAATGTCAGCCACGCTAGAAATTCAAAATGCTATAACTCAGCCATTTCTTAAGATATAGACGAAACAAAAACTGCTCCCAAATCTTTTTATCAAGGTCAAACACATAAGAAGATAATATGTTTTCAATTTTCAATTTTTGGTACCACATTTCACATTTAAATTTTTCTTAAAAATTTAAATGGCCGCCATTTTTAAACAAGATGGCGGGTGAAGTTTCCAGCTTCACCCGCCCCGGTCAACGAACCCGGTCGAGACATTGGTATGTACTATGTATAAACGAAGTTACATCCAAATCGGTTTATAAATACGCCTTTTATCGCGTGACAAAATTTAGAACGTTTCAAAATGTCAGCCACGCTAGAAATTCAAAATGCTATAACTCAGCCATTTTTTAAGATATAGACGAAACAAAAACTGCTCCGAAATCTTTGTATAAAGGTCAAATACATAAGAAAAAAATATTTTTCCATTTTCAATTTTTTGGTACCACATTTCAAATTTAAAATTTTTAAAATATTTTTAAATGGCCGCCATTTTGAAACAAAATGGCGGATGAAGCTGGCCAACGAACTCGGTCGAGACATTGGTATGTACTATGTACACAGCGAATTACATCCAAATCGGTTCATAAATACGCCTTTTATCTCGTGACAAAATTTAGAACGTTTCAAAATGTCAGCCACGCTAGAAATTCAAAATGCTATAACTCAGCCATTTTTTAAGATATAGACGAAACAAAAACTGCTCCGGAATCTTTGTATAAAGGTCAAATACATAAGAAAAAAATATTTTTCCATTTTTAATTTTTTGGTACCCCATTTCAAGTTTTAAATTTTTTTTTAAATTTTAAATGGCCACCATTTTGAAACAAAACGGCGGATGAAGCTGGCCAACGAACTCGGTCGAGACATTGGTATGTACTATGTACACACCGAATTACATCGAAATCGGTTCATAATTACGGGAGTTACAGTGTGACATAGGTCAGATATATATATATATATATATATATATATATATATATATATATATATATATATATATATATATCAATTTTGAACGGAGGGTGGTTTCGGGGTCTGGGGGTCATGATCGATGAAAATATACCAAAATTTTTTGAAATCGCTTTCCTCCGAACGGCTGCAATAGGTAGCTTTTTTGTAAAGAAAGCTACCTAAAATGCGTTATAGACAAGTTCCCTTCTTAGCAAGTGTTAATGTATTATATATTCTTTTCTTACTTATTAGTATATTAATTTCGCATGGATCAACACGTTTTTCAGTTTAAAATAGGGTTCCGTCATTAGGTAAGTTCCTTTTCACACATTTTAGTTAAATTTAGTTATATTTAATTATATTTTAATATGCGTAGAAATCTACTATTCTTTATAAGTAATAAATTTTAATGTTTAAGTGTAGAATAATGGCGATTCAAAAATGTATGCATTTTTTGCAAACACTTTTGGGCCAGGCTTAATTTAACTGACCTTTAAATGGACCAGGCCACGCTGAGATAATGATTTTCATACGGGCTGGCTCAAAACTACGACTGAAAATTTTGGGTCGTGAAGACTAGGAATGAAACCAGTCCCGGCTCTGTACAGAATAATTAAGTTAGGCCGGGCCCGGCCCGAACAGATTGGAGCCCGGGCCCGTCCCGGCCCGAGTGCCGTGAATGAAAATAGGCCCGATCCCGGCCCGCGGGCCGGGCCGGGCACGGGCTTCGGGCCACGGGCCGGCCCGTGCAGATCTCTAACTTAGGCTATTATTATACAGATTGTTTTCAATTCTAAAAACAGCGCAAAGAATAATATTTCCTAACGATTAAAAATTTATTTACACATGACTATTAAAAACGTGCGAGTTATAACTGTTGAATGTTTATTTTGTTGCATCATATCAATCTATGTACATACTTGATTTCATTAAAATTTGCACAGTAGTTCTGGAGATAATCGACCACATCAGAAAATTCTCTTAATTTTGAGCATGAGTGTACATTTCATCATACTTAAAAAAAAAAAGGAATTTCTGGAAAGTTAGTAAAACTCCTACCCCTGAAATCAGATGAATACGATAGTACTGTGCGAGTCTCAAATGGTGAACTTAAGCAAAAATAAATAAATTAATACATATGAAAAAAGTATACAGTGGACGAAAAAGAAAAAAAATAACGTACTTAAGTGGATACATCCTGAGACCCTCGTCCATTCCAGGACAATAACACAGAAATGCTGCTAGGACAGTTTCAAATATTAAACCAAAATTTAAGACATGATTCCTGAGAAAGTAAATATTTTGAGTTGTTGTCATCATTAAAATTTTATCAGTTTACTTAAAAGTTAAAAACAGAAAATACCTCATTCCCTGATGAAGTATAGAATTTCTTCTTGTTTTACAAATTATTAAATCAGCCCACTGTACAATGACTATTGATACAAAAAAAGCTGTATGGCAAGTATATTCAAGAGTTTTTCTGTCTTTGAATGTCTAAATGGAAAAAAAATAAATTGATTAATGAAAAGCGAATATAAACATACAATATTTCAACAACAGTGAAATGAAAGTTAATTTTTACTGATTGTCAAATAATTTAAAATTTAACAGCTTAATATTTTTCAAAAATTTTCTCTTAGAGATAAAAGACATCTTTAAGATATTAGGTGTTACTACATATTATAGTATACTAGATAGGTAGCCCGTCAAAAATGACGGAAATTTAGATATAAAGATATATACAACTCATGTGCAAGAATATGAGTTTTCTCGCTTGTTCCGCAGTGATAGATGAAAATAACACATTTTAAGAACGAAACACATTTATGAAAAACTGTGTACAGTAGAAGACGTCTAATCTGCACAGTTTGGTTCCAAGTGTTATGCAGATTTGAGGCTTTTTGCGGTCATGTCCATTCAATCTTTGTTTACATTTTTTTAAATTTATATATTGAACAATTTAGATTGTTGAGCCTTAAAAATAAATAAATAACACACTTGAAGTAACGTTAAAAACTATTAAATTATCGTATACGATTTCATGAAATGGTATTATATGGTATTATATGTGTGTGCTTCACGATCTTGGTTACGACGTTGGCGAAGTTGGCTGCAATTTGTCATAATCCTAATAGTGTGGCCCGCTATAACAAAAAAGTAACCAGTTTTTAGTAAAATTTCTGATATTAAGTAGCTTTCAAAAACCTGTGTAAAACTGCAGGCCGTTCTCGTGTTATGTCAGTCCTAGGAATAATATTTCTAACACTGAAGATTTTCCATGTATATAGTAAAGCGAGGAGAGTTCGCGCAGTAGGAGAGATTGTGCACAAAGAGATTCGACGGTAAGGAGTAGTGTGCGCGCCCAGCGACTCCAGGTAGTTGTAGAGCAGCATTAGTGCAGTGTCTACATGAATGTGCATATTGATTGTTCCGAGCGTCTTGTATAAAGCAGTGCTATTTTGGTTTTTTTTCCAAAGTAAGTGCTTGAATTTTCATATCTGTTCGTCAGAATTTTTATAGAGCGTCAATAATACAAAATATTTTGAACTTAAACGATTTCTTATAAACTACTAACCTGGACTAAGTATGCAAACACCAAAAATTCATTTTAGAAGTGGCCATATTTAAATAACAGGCCGCGCAATCTCTCCTACCAAAATAGGAGAGTTTGCGCATCTGCTACTTAGGAAATATTGCGCATTTCCCCATAAGTTTAAGTGCTAGGAGAGATTGCACAGCTTATTGATAAATTTGCATGAATTGCAAATTACGTGTAAAACATATGAATGAATCAATTTTGAAATAATTTCGGAAAAACACATAATTATCAAAACTAAATTTGGCAACAAATTAATTTGCAAAAAAATACTTTTACAGATAAAAATTTTATTAATAAATTAATAATACAGTTGTTATTAAATAAATTTTATATAATTATTTTGTTAATAAATTAATAATATATTTGTTAATAATTTAATTAAATATTTATATATATTTTTTTAATTTATGAGCAATTAATTTGCTAATAAATTAATTTTGTTAACTAAAATAAATTTTCTAATACAATGTTTTGGAAAAGCTTTCACCCATTCCAAGTAGTGTAATGCCATCGAAATCAAAAGGAAACAGAGTGCAACTAATGTTACTGATCCACAAAATATACATGAAAAAAGACTTAAGAAGGATGCCGCTACAAAAAAACAGCTGAAGATAAGGTGCTTCCACAAAAAGTGGGATAAAAAATCTCAAGGAAAAGAACCGAGGGTCAATGAGGATGAGTGCACTGAATGTCTGTAACCGTACGAGGAGACAACTTCGAGAACTGACTGGATTCAATGTATTGCTTGTTGCAAGTGATTGCATGAAAGATGCACTATTTACAACAATAAGTGCATCGATTGTGGACGACGACAACTTCGGTTCGTAAACAAAATACAATGAAACTGTGGAAATGGAAATGAAGTAATTTTCAAGTTAAACATGTTATCAACTAAATTAATGTTATTTTGTAATCTTAGTAGGGCTTGCTTTTTCTGATATTTTAATCTTCTTAAATTAAAATTTTAAACAATATTTACTCACAAAAACCTTTCAACAATGTCGATTAAGTGTAATTATTATTGTTAAGAATTTAATTTTAGTTATTATTAATAACAATCTCTTCTACCTATGTGCGCAATCTCTCCTACCCATGTGCGCGTTCTCTCCTACCCTGTAAGGAGAGATTGCGCAAAATAGTTTTCTTGGTTTTATTACTGCTGTTCTATTAAATTACAATAGAACAACAAAATAACAACGGAAATGCATAAAAAACAAATGAAGTCAAAATTATTCATGCATAGTTTAGCAATCAAAATTATTCATGCATAGTTTAGCAACCGGGATACCTAACTGGCGCCAAAATGGTGTTATTTTGCCTGCTATGGTAACCCGGCTATTGTTTTTTATTTATTAATAAATTGTTTATTTACTTTTATTTTCTGTTTTTTAATTATTAAAACTGCTTTGTTCTATAGTTATTATTCAAACTTTTATTTATTTATAGTTATTTCCTTTTCAAAATGATAGCACATAATTGAAAAATATATAAGTAGCTGGTATTCGAAAGCGAGATTTCCGCCAAATTGGCGTCATAGAAAAATCACGCCAACCCCCATGCGTATATAACATCTGTGCAAAAATTAATTCTGTTTCTTTATAAAAATGGGTAAATAGCTTTTTTTATTTTAAATTATCGGCACAGATGTCATATACGCCCATATTGGCGCGATTTTTTTTTTTTTTTTTTTTGACGTCGATGTCATATACACACCGGGTACTTAACTGGCGCCAAAGTGTCGTTATATTGCTTGTAATGGTAACCCGAATGTTGTTTATGCTGTTGATGTTTTCGCCAAATTGGCGTCGGAAAAAAAAATCGCGACGCGATATATGACATCTGTCCCAAATTGTATACATATGGAAAAAATTGCTTGTGAGTATGAAGCAGTAAATAGGTTACCAAAAAATACGTTGGCAAACTTCTTTCTCGCCAAGAAACTTTTCTCCGAAGTATTGTACATAAGCAATGATTGCTAGAAATGCATTTTTAATTATGATATGCGCTTTTATGTTTCACTACATTTATGCATGCTATACTGTGTGTATAAATGCTACAGTTCATATGCAGGGCTACACAAAAGAATTCGTAAGGGTTACTGAGTATGAGAGTAAATTGCTTAAAGGTGGTTTTTAAAGGAGTTATGCATTTTTACGCTGAACTGCATTTAGTTTCCTAAGAAATGTTTGTAGAATATAGATAAAATGATATACATGGTCACGCAAAGAATTGGATACATAACCGTCTATGGATGATAATATCTGGAAATGTGATTTCAGTTGTTTTAAGAGTAGTTTAAATTAAATTTTAGCTAAATAGTGGCATGTAATAACGGTACTATTGACTATGGATGGTAACTGCTGAAATCTATTTTTAAATTTTTTTATGCGTTTTCTAAAATGTTTACTTAGTTATCTTGGTACTTCTTAGTTATCCCGTCGACCAAATTACTGTCGCCAAATTGTAAGATTAATTGCCAATAATGGTTGCCATTAATTAATTAATTGTAAGATTAAATGCCAATAATGGCCAATAAAACCATTAATTCGACGTTTTATTTGTATTTTTGTTAATGTGTTACTATTGATTTGGCGATTTATATAATTTGGCGAAATTGGTCGACGGGATATCTAAGAAGTAACGTTATCTTATTTACCTTATTTCCCTAAATAACGAAGTTTTGTTAAAGCATTCAGGATGTGTTGGAAAGTGTTTCATATTCTATGCTTAACGCATGATTTTTCTTTCTTCTTTAGTCTTATTTTGCATTTATTTTATTCTTAATTGTTTAGTCTTATACTGCTTTATAGAAACTTTGGCACAGTTGTTATATACGTTATCATATATTGGCGCGATTTTTTTCCGACGCAAATTTGGCGAAAACATCAACAGCATAAACAACAACATCGGATTACCATATCAAGCAAAATTACGACACTTTGGCGCCAGTTAAATACTCGTTGTGTATATGACATTGGCATCAGAAAAAAATCGCGCCAATATGGGGCGTATATGACATCTGTGCCGAATCTTTAATATTTAATGTTTAAACTCTTCGCTCCACTCCCCTTGCATATAGTACAAACTATAACACGAATAGCGCAAAATAATAGGCAGTTTGGTACTTTTCCACTGTAGGGGCTTTGGCATTTAAAAAAAAGAGTTTGGTGTAATTTGGGCATCGAAAGTGAGATTTGGGTACTTTTCCGTTATGCGGACACCATTGTCGCCAAGCGTAATAGTTGGCGCAAAATCGTGAATTGAAGCATTTGAAAAATAAAAGAAAAACCATTGTCGATACTAAAGTGAGCATTTAAAAAATATAACATTTGAAAATTCCAGACTTTTACGAACTATTTCATCAAATCAAAAATATATACTTAAAATAAGTGAACAAATAACTGCTATAAAATAAAGCAATAAAATAAAACTCATATTAAACTGCTGGCATAAAATTACAAATATCTTTGGTACAGATGTCATATTCGCCCCATATTGGCACGATTTTTTTCTGTCGCCAATATCATATAGGCAACAGGTACTTAACTTGCGCCAAAGTGTCGTTATTTTGCTTGATGTGGTAACCCGGATTATGTTGTTTATGCTGTTGATGTTTTCGCCAAATTAGCAACCGAAAAAAATCGCGCCAATATGGGGCGAATATGACAACTGTGCCATATCTTTTAGCATTTTGAAATAATTGGCGCATTAGCATACATTTTGGCATGGTGTCCGTATAGCGGAAAAATATCGAGATTTGTTGTCAAATCATATAAACAGCTATGAAAACAAATTTGTTGAGCGTTTTTGTTTGTTTTATATTTATATTATTGATGTTTTTATGTACAAATTACATCTGTTTCTGTATAAAATTAGAGAAACGGCTTTTTTATGTTAAGTAATCGTATAAATATCGAAAAAAATGCGTGTGTATATAAAATGAAACAGTGAATAGGTTCCCGGAAAATATGTTACCAAATTTCCTTTTTCGCCAAGGCACCTACCTATACTGGAAAAGTACCTAAAGCACATTAAAATCGCGCAGTTAGGAGCTCACACAGTACACCGTTGTCTATTGGCAGTTATTTTATTAGTAGCATCGGAAGGAAGATGTAAAGATGTACTTTGAATTCTCACCCATCGATTTCGAAAAAATATCTTAAAAGAGTGGAGTTTAAATTAAATTTCGGTGACCTCCATTATGAAAGATTAATGGTTTTAAATGGAAACTTCGCCAAATTATCCAGCTATCGCCAAGTTGGCTAACATTTGGCGCTACTCTGGTAACCCTGCATTAATATTTTTCAACAATTACTCATTTCAATGAGGCGGTCCTACCGGAATAGTGAGGGGCACACAGAGACTTGGATTTTATATAAATAGATAGGATTTAAGATTTTTGTATATATTTGCTCGAAATCTCTGCAGTTAAGTCACATAACAACTTTGAATTAAGGTGCTTTGGGGAAGTATTTTTAAGTTAATAGCGCTAAAAAAGCTATGCTATCTATATATTTAAAATAAAAGGTTGTTTTTTTTAGTCATCTGGCCTGAGCTTTCTCCTGAACCGATTTTGAAAAGTATTTTTTTTTTATGAAAACACTTTATTTGATCCAATTTTTATATTTTAATTTTAATTTTAATTTAAAAAGTCCTTTAGGAAATTTCTTCACATTGGGGGTAATAGGGTTACTTCCATTGTTGAAGCGAGAAGGAGAAAAAAATGTTAATTACCATATCATAATGGATGCTATTATCGTATTACAATTAAAAATAACTTTTTAAAAACTTTTGAACAGAATACGATGCAATGATTTAAAAGGAAAAAAAAAACTCATTTTGACTTATAATAAATCTTTTACATTTTAACTTTTTTAAAATTCCGTTGAAACTGAAATTGAGACGCTAATCTCAGATGATTTCAGTGAGTGAAAATGGTCGTCATATTAAAATGAAATGAGTGTTTTCTTTCATAAAACTAAATATTTTACTGCGAATGCGTCTAAAAGTATATTTCTGGATCTCGCCGTCACTCAGATTAGAAACTCAAGTCAAGAGTGGAAATATTTAGATGCAAAATTGCAAATGGCAAACGTGACATCAAGCTTGGGACTATATTTATTAATAACCTATTGCACGTTAAAATACTTTTAAATAGTGACTGTGAATATGAAAAGTATGCATGTAAATTTTGCGATGGTGAAAATGACGTTATCTTTATATTTCGTTGAAAACAAAAATTATAATTGTGTCATAGTCACGAAATTTTCTTTGATTTTTCATTACGTAATACCAAAGATCAAAGCCACAATTAATGAATTCATAGTTTTTTTTATCTTAATTGCATGTTACTAATTAAGCATAGGAATAAAGTTTTTTTTTTTTAATAATTTGAAAAGTTGAAGTTAAACTTTAGTTAAACTAGTTGGATGTGCCAATCCTAAAACTTTCTTCTATCTTATACATCTTAGTATTTCAAAAACTAGTTACACATGTTAATACTTCAATATTATTAGTTCATTACTATACCAACTTTGATTTTCATCTTAAATTCCTGCTTCAGTCAATTACATGAACTAAAAACGAGTTAATCTATATCATGATATTTGTTAAAATTAATAGTTTTTCCTTATTCTGTTTTTATCAGATGTTTGCGAATAGCCAGCTTAGCAGGAAGTGAGTTCCCGCCTTTGCACGAGCCGCCGATGGACAATAGAACTACGAAAAATCAAGAAAAGTATACAAAAATCGCTATCACAGAGCTCCTTTACCGCGCGATATTTCCAAATTCAAGGAGGACCTGTTAGCCAAAGCTAAAAACATGCACAAAAAATTTGGTTCAATTGTATGCATAATTTTATACACTTTTCGATTGTACAATAAAGAAAATGGTACAGACATCGTAATTATAGCGCCCCCTTCCAGCGGAATTTTTCCAAATTCAGGGAGGACCTTCATACCATGACCAAAAAGAAACACAAGAAAGTTTGGCTCAATTCTATGCATAACTTCATACACTTTTCGATGGTACAATATTAGAAATGGCACAAAAATCGCTATTAAAGTGCCCCCTACCGGCGAATTTTTTCCAAATTAAGGAAGGACCTGCTTGCCATAGCCAAGAACTTAAAATAAAAATTTGGTTCAATTCTATGCATAACTTCATACACTTTTCGATGGTACAATATGCCAAATCGCTATTACAGCGCTCCCTAGCGGCGAATTTTTTTCCAAATTCAGGGAGGACCTGCTTGTCATAGCCATAAACTTAAAATAAAAATTTGGTTCAATTCTATGCATAACTTCATACACTTTTGAATGGTACAATATTCAAAATCGCACAGAAATCGCTGTTACAGCGCCCCCTACCGGCGAATGTTTTCCAAATTCAGGGAGGATATGCTTGCCAAAGCCAAAAACTTAAAATAAAAATTTGGTTCAATTCTATGAGTAACTTCATACACTTTTGGAAGGTACAATATTCAAAATTGCACAAAAAACGCTGTTACAGCGCCTCCTACCGGCGAATATTTTCCAAGTTCAGGGAGGACCTACCTGCCATACCCAAAAACTTAAAATAAAAATTTGGTCCAGTTCTAGGCAAAACTTCATATACTTTTGGATGGTACAATATTCAAAATCGCACAAAAATCGCTATTACAGCGCCATCTACCGGCGAATTTTTTCCAAATTTAGGGAGGACCTACCTGCCATATCCAAAAACTTAAATTAAAAATTTGGTTAAATTCTATGTATAACTTCATATACTTTTGGATAGTACAATATTCAAAATCGCACAAAAATAGCTATTACAGCGCCCCCTACCGGCGATTTTTTCCAAATTCAGGGAGGATCTGCTTGCCATGGCCAAAAACTTAAAATAAAAAAAATTGTTCAATTCTATGCATAACTTCATACACTTTTTGATGGTACAATGGCGACAGACAGACGGACAGACGGACACACGGACAGACAGACATTTTCTATAAACATGTTTTTTGGGATCTCTGACCCCTAAAACATGTAAATCCGTCAAAAACCGGAAGTCGAAAAAAATTTCGCTTACAATACTTTCTTCTATTGAAGATAGAAGAAAGTATAAATATTTAACGCAGCCAATATAAGATTGATTATCTATTAGAATTATTTTTGTGACTTTTTTTTATAAATTCAATAAATAAGTTCTTTTAAACATTTTCATTCGCCGAATTCAACGGGTTTCGACTCGTAAAAATTTAAAAATATCTTATACCCATTCTTGATTGTATGAATCAGCTAGATCATTAATAGCATTGGAATCCCATTCTTTACGTATTCCTAAAAGTCGTCCTGGCCAAAATCCATTTTCACCCATGATTACACAATATGTGAAGAAGCCAGCAGCAGCTTGCATTATACCAATCTGTCCGTAGGACATTGATATTAACCTAAACAAGAGAAAAAAAAATCATGCGTCAAGCATAGATTATGAAACACTTGCCAACACATTCTGCATAATGTAACAAAACTACTTCAATTGAAAATTCCTCTTCAGCAATTTCCTTTAATAAGGAGAATGGTACGGGAATACTTTTGTGAAGCCCTATATAGGCGGTATAGAATTTATATATAACGAGTAACACGCAAAAAATTTATTAAATTTAAACGCGCATACCGAATTTTAAACCGTACATCACAGCAATTATTACTCAACGACAGTACTGTAACCGATTTCTTTTGTGTGTCTCTGTAAATGAATAAAAAATGCTATGAATGCCCTGTTCTAACGTGATTGTAGTGAAATTCAGTGATTTTTATCAGTCTCAGTACATTTGAAATAGCGCCATGTCATTAAAATATTCTGCAAACGATTTTTCCCCATATACCACAATGTAATGGGATACTTTTGAGTGCCCCTGAAATGAAGTATTAATCCTACATTCTTCATATACAATGCCAAACATGCTTTGGTGACCCTAAATAACCTTTATAAATTGCATGAAAATCCGAGTATATTTACGGGAGTTAGAGCGTGGACAGACGGAAAGACGGACAAACAAACGAATGCATAAACACTTTTCAACATTGTTGGGAAGAGTTAAAAATAGAATCATTTAAGAGTCTAGATACTATAATAATTACACCAAATTAAAAATTCACTCACGTGATTCAAAACAATTATTTGTAGAGGAGAAGGGGAAGAATCTACATTTAAATGATTTTTTTAAGCATAAAAATAATAAAATTATTTGAACTCTTAATTTTATGGTAATAAAAAAAATCCCCAATTTAATATAACGAGAATAGATTACAATGATATTAGATTCTAAACTTTTTCCTTTCCATGAAATAGAATTCTTACTTCTTAATATAAAAACATGAAACCCAGCAAACAATATCAAAGAAGTTTTGTTTGAAAGAATTAACATGGAATATTCATCTATTCTACCACAAATACAAATTAAACAAAAACATAATTTGAAGAACAAATTAAAAAAACAAAATTTATTTCCTACATTGTTTAAGCCCGAGAAGGGACGTATATTAAATTATTTCATTCAATTAGTTCTACATTTAATGTTAAATTTTTGTAACAAATTAGTTAAGCCAATTGAAGATTAAAAAATAAAAATAAAATTCATACAATATGATACTTAAAACACCCTAAAAAAATAGATTCCGTTCAAATGAAATTGAAATAAATCTTAGACTTCTTCCATTTTTAATTGAAAATATTTGTATTGCAGATTTTGTATTATATTTATGACAATTGTGCATAAAATATAAGATGCATGAAAAATACAAAACTTAAAAAAAAGTCTAAGATTTATTTCGATTTCATTTGAACGGAATCTATTTTTTAGGGTGTTTTAAGTATCATATTGTATGAATTTTATTTTTATTTTTTAATCTTCAATTGGCTTAACTAATTTGTTACAAAAATTTAACATTAAATGTAGAACTAATTGAATGAAATAATTTAATATACGTCCCTTCTCGGGCTTAAACAATATAGGAAATAAATTTTGTTTTTTTAATTTGTTCTACAAATTATGTTTTTGTTTAATATGTCAAGTTTTTTAATAACTACAGCACTCAGACGAACGCATTTCAAAATTAATAGAGAGTATCATCATCAGGCTTTGATGTATGCGGTATTGCATCACAATGTGGTATGCAGTTTATCGATGTGTAATTCAAAATATTTCACCACTGTAGTAATGCAGGTTGCGGTAGTTTGGACAAAAACTTCCAATCTGAATGTAAAAAACCTATAATCAAAACATAAAAAATTAACTTAACTTAAATTTAGATACCCTATTTCCCGCACAGGAACGCTATGAATGTAAATGTAAATTGGGTTGAATCCTTACAGCTAATATTTAACAATATTATAGCTGTGATACAGTAAAAAATAAAAAATAAAAGTTTTACTTAAATTTTTAAACCTTATTCTCTCCCAAGGGGTGATGCAAACACAACAGAAAATTATTACCTAAGTTTAACTTGCGGTATAAATGGTTCTCCTCTCGGGAAAAAAAATACATTTTAAAATTTAAGTTATGTAATTCCCCACTAAGTTCGCTACCTGCGTAAAAATAGCTATCCATTAGAAACTTTTTACTAAAATATAAACTTGACCAAAGCAAAAACTTATTCTGAAAATATCCTTTTTATTTCCACTATGACGCCATATTCACCTTTTTAATTTTTGAAAAAAAAAAAAAAAAAAAAAAAAAACTTGCTCAATTTAATATTTCACGTGAAAATCTTGCAACTAAAAAGAAATAAATTATTATTACGGCTTTTGAAATTTTTGCAACAATGAAGTAAAAATGTTACATTTTCTATGAAAAATGTCCATTGATTTTCAATGAAAAAAGCGAAAATTGGAATTATTAAGAAAAATATTTGAATAATATACAAAAAAATTGGCCCTTGTTTTTCTAATAATTCACCCATATGCAAAGGTATTTTGCCATTCGTTTCGACCCTGACGTCAGGGAAGCGTTTTTAAACTTTAAGTTTATAATATTATTAGAATTAGTAAAGAATAAAAAATGAGTGGCATCAGGGACAAAAGGTGGGAAGAAAAAATGAAAAAGTTACCATCTCCATAGGCTTTTCTATGTTAAATTAACATTGAGAAGTGAGACTGGAAATAATTAAGTATTCCGCTGCCGCGCAATACTTAAATAAACCTACCACTTAGATAACAATGACTGCTTTAGTGCTATCTCAGTAGGTACTATATTAATCTGCAATTATAAGTTGACATAAAGAAATGAAAAATACAACTCCACATTTTTAAGCAATTAGTAAATTTTAATTAAAGTACCACTTATGCCTTTATGAACAACAATCAGATCGATTAACTAGAACATATAATAATTTATATGTTGTTACTTTTAGAGTAATGGTGGGAGATAAGAGAATGTTGGTTGCTAAGAGTATGTAGGGAAATTCTGTTGTTTGTAATAAACTATCCGACAATTGAAGAAGTCATATGCTCATCTATCTGCTGTATATTTTGAAAATACAAGCTAAAGCACTGATTCTTTATTTTCTTATGTTGTTTTTTAGATAGCACATTTTAAATTCTTTTGCGTATAAGTCGTAGAAATGTTATTTAGAACTATTTCAAAGTAGAGTATGTTTCGTTTAATGACCTGGCATCTACTGGCAATTTTGTGAAATAGTACCAAATAGCCGAAAGTATACATACAGGGGTGGCGGTGACACAAAGTGAAAACACCGGAAAATTAGAAATGCAAAATGCCGATATCAACTAACATCACTACTGATACAAATGAAAATCGAAAGATATAAGAATGTCATATTACTCCTATTTTTTTTAATGTACAATTGTAAGAAAACGTAATTTGATAAAATTACATTACACTAAATGGCTTCATCAAATGAAAGATGAAGTTTGTCTTGCAAGGTATGGAAAATTCAAATTTTCGAATCAATAAAGAAATTTATTCTAAATATTCATACAACAAGCACAAATTATCTACTAAGGGCTCTTACTAGATTTAATGTAAATTATATATATGAACCTACCTAATTCGAAAGCTAGTCGAAAAAATATAAAACACTGCAATATCAATTTTACATTTCAACAGAAAGTTCGCTATTTAGAAACAAGAAAAAAAAGATTTAAGTATTGGGTTGCTCGGAAAGTCGTGTCCGTTTGGGAAAATCAATTCGTACCGGAAAATTCTATCATTTAACTATTATACATTGTATTCGATATCTCATGTCTAATAATTACCCGGCAGAATTTTTCGGTACGAATTGATTTTTCCAAATGGACACGACTTTCCGAACGACCCAATAATTTCACTTATTTTTTTTTTTTTTTAAAGCATTTTTCTTTTTCCCTGATTTCTATCTAAGTATTGTACATAAAAGAAGTGACTGTACACGATACTGGACATATTTCACTTTCGCCCTGAGGTGGATAGTCTGAATGTTTCTAAGATGTATTTGCAAGCTTTGAAGTAATATTCTTCTAAAGTGGCTGCTGATAAGCAGGTCAAATATTAAGAAAATTCCCTGAGAAAATAAGACTGATTCCCTGTTTATTGGTTCATGCGCAGAAATTTTTAAGGCAAATGTTTTACATATTCTTCTTTAAGAGAAAATTCACAAGAAATTTGTTCCAAGTATTCACGAGACAACCCTTAGGGCCCTAAACTGATTTAGACCTGAAGATAAAATAATACTGCAAATACTCAATCATTACTTTTGCAGAAACAAAACGTCATCCTAGATGACAGAAAAAGTCCTTTTTTTGGAAATTGATACTTTAGAGGACTTCATAATTTAGCTTCGGAAATATGGATCTAAAATTATTAGACTCCCTAAAATATCAATTTAATTAACAATAAAATAAATCACACAATGACAGATTTAATGTCTTCAAGCAAGCGAATGATCTACGAATTCTCAAAAAAATTTATGGATAAGTATTTAAGTTAAATAATTATGAAAATTATTATGAAATTTACTTTCTTGACCACATTGTCTTGAAGGCATTTTGCAAACTCAGATGAAAATAACATTTATGGTATGAGGAAATCAGCATCGATGCTGCCATTTTATTGGTTTGTTTTTAAAGCAAAAAATATTCAGCTACATAGAAATGAAGTCAAAATGCAAAAAAATCAAAGTTTGTTTTTTTATGAGGTAATGAATAGAGGTGCACATTTGTGTACCTCGGGTCTGAAGAGGTTATGGGGATCTCAGGATTCTTAAAATTGGGAAAAACGAAAAAAAAGGACCATTTTCAGCATTTAATATCTTAACATGTACAAGGTGGCCATAATTAAACTGACGGTACTCAGAGTGTTCTGTAGCGCAATCTAATTGCGTGAATGGCGCCAAATTTTGTAGGAAGATTAAACAAGACAGGGGACGAAGGATTCCGCGAAAAAAATTAGTTCCAAAAATCACCGCCAGGGGAATATGTGGTGCTGTGTATTCGAAAAAGAGAGTTTAAAAAAAGAAGAATCAATACTGAAATAAAATTACCGTTTATTTAGCACATCCAATTCAGGTTCGATGTGGCCGCCGTTTTTGTGGACCACATATTGCATTCTGTGCACAGCATTTACAACAGCAGAGAATAACACGTTTGCAGGGATCGCCCGTACATTTCGCGATATGTTATCCTTCAACGTAGCCAGATCCTTGACACCTCCGCGATAGACCTTGGACTTTAGGTAATCCCATATCCAAAAGTCGCCAGATCAGGGGGCCGAGGTGGCCATGTAGTTGGAAAACAGCCGCTAATGACTTTTTCTGTTGTGAATTTCTGTCGTAGCAGCTGCTTTACCCGCAAAGCAATGTGTGGAGGGGCTCCATCTTGCATGAAAATGATTTTCTCCAGGCATTGTCTTTGCTGAAATGCCGGAATAACAAAGTTGTTTAGCATTTGGCGATATTTGTCTCCGTTAACAGAACAAGTTACAGGTCCTGTCGGAGTAATGTTCTCATAGAAGAAAGGACCTATGATCATATCTGCTGTAAAACCACATCAAACAGTTATCTTTGGTGAATGCAAAGGAATTTCTTTGAATGCTCTTGGTGACTTGTTATCCCGAATTCGGCAGTTCTGGGTATTTGCAGTTCCATTCAGGTAAAAGTGGGCTTCGTCTCTCCATAAGATTTTCCAGGGCCAAGCATCATCCAACTCCATTCTGGCAAGAAAAGTGAGAACAAAAGTCAATCGCTTATCATGGTCGGTGCGAGGTAACTCTTGTACACGGCTGATCTTGTACGGATAGAAGTGGATAATCTTTCGTAGGATTTTCCATACCGTACAATAAGGCATATCCAGATTCCGAACTATCCCACGATCGCTGGAAGTGGTAGCAATATTGTCTGGTGCTCTGTCGACAATCGCCGTTGCCACTTCTTCGATTGTATCCTGTGATGCGGGTCAGGGGCGCGCCGACCCAGTGTGCAAAGTGTGCACCGCACACAGGCGCCAGAATACTAAAGGCGCCAAACATTTTAGGCGAAGCTGAAATGTTTGAAATTTTTTTATTTAATTTAAATTTATTAAACTCGAAAGTGGTTTATTTCTGATACATTTATGAATTTATTTTTATTTTAAAAATATATAAAATTTGCAGATGTTTTTCAGCGGCGTAGCTTTAGGAGGGGAGGGGGGGGGGAGTCTCAAGCCGAAAGGCACCAAGGTGTCGAAAGATAAGTTGAATGTTAACGGCCGAAGGGCGCCACAAGTTTTAACGGCGCCTTCAAGCGACTGAAATACATTTAAGAAAAAAGAAGCTAGAAACTTTACAAATTCGGAAAGGAAGCCGCGAATGCCGTGTTTGGCATCCCTGCTCTAGATCAGGCTTTTCCAACCTTTCCGAAAACAGGATGCGCATTGCAGCTGGTGGCAAATATGGATGGACTCCATTATTCAAATGATTGAAAATATGTAACACTTGTATCTTATTGTAGTATTGGTAGCGATAGACATACTGACGATCAGGGCTTAATTTCTAACAAAAAAGTACCGGAGCCCTAGTATTTTGCGGTACCGCTATTAACAACCGTACCGTCCTCCCCCCCTCCCTGTCACTCCAATCTGCATATTTATATATCGTACATTATTTGCAAAATTTAAAGCATTTTTTTTATTTAGCAAAATAAAACTAGTATGTTGTGGCCATCACAAAACTTTCTTCTATCTCATACATGTCAATGCTTCAAAATTCGCTATCACAGTGCCAAATTAAATGGCAATCTGTGCTCATCATGAGAATTCTAAAAAGATGAAATTCCGTGCATTAGTTCTCGAGGTGTCGCTGAAATCGTGTAAATCCAGCAAAATGCAGCAATGCAGCGCCACCTATTGGGTTATTTACACCCGAACCTAATTATCATCAACTTATGTCAACGTCTAACTGAATATGAAGTTTGAGGAAAATTCGTGCATTAGTTCTTGAGATAGAGCTATTGCGCAAATCATGAAAAATGCAGCATAGCAGCGCCACCTGTTGAGCGATTTACACCAACACGTAGTCAGCATCATTTCATATCAAAGAGTAACTGAATCTGAAGTTTGATGAAAATGTGTCCATTCGTTCTTGAGATAGAGCCGAGGATAGAGCTATTGCAGAAATCGTGTAAATCCTGCAAAATGCAGCCTAGTAGCGCCACCTGTTGGGCGATTTACACCAAAACGTAAACATCATCCATTTATGTCAAGGACTAACGGAACCTGAAGTTTTATGAAAATCCGTGCATTAGTTCTTGAGATACAGCTATTGCGGAAATCTGAAAAAATGCCACCTGTTGAGCGATTTACACCAAAAACTAATCAGCACCAATTTTCATCAGGGACAGAGTTGGGCAGTATCGAAAATACATGTATTTGAAATACATTTTCAAAATACATTTGTATTTTGTATTTTAAACGGACTAAAGGAAAGTATTTTGGTAATGTATTTTGAAATGATTTTTCCAAGTATTTTGTATTTTAAAATACTAAATACTGAGTTGCAGTGATCGAGGCATTAATGAATTATCTATCTATCTCTCTCTCTATATATATATATACAGACTTCCAACAAAGGGGGTTATGCAATTTGTGTATATCCATGCATAACTCTTGAACTGATGCTACGATTACTCAAAATACATTTCTGTCGATTTCAAGCTGCTTTTTTAAAACCGCAAAATCTAAGATTCACAAAAGCAAAATACGTGCCTGACTGTTTTGTTTCTTCTTAGGATTATAATGAATGCATCTGCTCTGCTGAAGTATTTTTGCTGAATGATTACAAAACGTTCTAGTTTTTATACTTCTAACGTTGCTATGAGAATGAAAAACTACTGTGTGATAAACAGGAAGAATCATTTAGAGTTTTGCTGTGTATTCTATTTTTTAAATACCATAGAAATATACTGCAGTTAGTTATTTAGGAGACTCATGAAAGAATGACTCAGCCCCGCTGGTAATGTATCAAGTGAATTAATTATTTGGGATAATACAGTTGCGCTGTATTAGGCGGGAATTTAAAAAATAATTTCTGTTGATAATGTTGTTAAAAAGTTAACGCATTATGCATGTGTAAAACAAGGTCTACTCTTATAAGTGGAACTTTTCAAGTCGCAACTAACTTTAAAACTCATTTAAAGGTAAGATTTTTGGTTTTATAACGGTTATGCATTGATTGAAACATTATTTTTTAATAGCTCCTTTGTATTCATTGTATTAATGTTCAAGTATAATTTACCCCACTCGTGATATTTATTAAATGGAGAATGAATTTTATTACATAAATATAGTTCTATTTATTGATATATTTATTATTACAAATACAGTATGTATATGTTTAAATACAGTTTTACAATATAAATGAATGAGATATTCAATACGTTATGAAAATTTAAAGTCATTTTAATAAAATCACTTATTCAAGATTGATGAAACTTTAAGACAGACCACGACGAAGAGCGATGCATTGATTACAGGCACTTTTAATTTATTAAACTCTAAAAGATCATTACTAAAGCTCACTACTAAAAGAAAAAAATAAGAAAAAACATTATTTGGTGTCATTTCCGTATATTATGATATTCCTATAGGTCTTAAACAAATATTTCTCTTTAAATTATTTCTTATTCATGTGAAGCACTCATATTTGAGTTGCAGTGATCGAGGCATTAATGAATTATCTATCTATCTATCTATCTATACAGGGTGATTCATAAAAGATGGGCAGAACTTTAAGGGGTTATAGTACACTTAAAGACAAATAATATTAAATAGGAGACTAAGGGTCCCAGACGTATTCCCAAGGAGATAGGGGGCATTAAAGTTTAGGGTCCGAAATTTCAAATGATTATAAAACATGGAAAAATTGGTCGATTCGTTTGCGGTTTTTGCAAAAAATTTTCTTTATGCCAGTATTTTCTTGAAATAAAATTTTAAAGTTCAATTTCAAAAAATGCCGATAGGGGGCGCTTTAGACTTTGGAGTAACAAACAACTATTTTTTAACGTTATTTTTTGTATTTCTTTAAATGATTTCGAAAGCTTAGACTTAAACTTAAATTTTGATCTAAAAATCTGAGTCCTAACGAGTAGTTAAGTAGCATAAACTGAAATTTGAAATTTGAAACCCTTCTCCCCCCAGAACAAAAATCAGTTATTCCCGATCTTTGTGTCGTAGATTAGGCTCTAACTACTGCCGCGTTTTGCTAAAATTATTCTTTATGTCAGTATTTTCTTGAAAATAAATTTTAAAGAAAATTTTCAAAAAATTCCGATAGAGGGCGCTTTAGACTTTGGAGTAACGAACAACTATTTTATACCGTTATTTTTTGTGTCTCATTAAATGCTTTCTAAAGCTTAGACTTAAACTTAAATTTTCAGCTCAAAATCTGAATCGCTGAGCGTGGTACAGTAGCGAGGGGAGGGGGTTCAAATTTCAACTTCTGAACATAGTTCAGTTTGCACTACTTAACCATGCCCAACGATTCTGTGCTGTGATACGAGGCAAAAATACAACTTTCGTCAAGGACTGCATAGTCGGAATTCACTCATAAAGGCACTGGCACAGTTGGAAACGTCGCTCATGCAAACGTTAAAGCTCCATTCCTGACGCTAGTCACCGGGTGAAGAAGGAAACAGAAAGTATGCAAATGTCAAATGGGGAAGAAGAAGAACACGTATGCAAAATTTCGACACGATTCAGGCATAAAAACCACTGAATGGTGAGTCAAGTGTAAGTCGCTGTAGTAATGAATCGGAAGATGGTGCCCTTCACGAATAAGGAAAAGGCTGAGATGCATTTAATTTACGGAGCGGCAGATGGAAATGGTGCAGAGGCACAACGAATGTACGGAGAGCGATTTCCCAACAGGCGGTTGCCTAACCGCAAAACTTTCGAGCGCTTGCACAGACAGTTGTGTGAGACGGGATCATTTCTCGCTTCCCGGTCGAATGCAGGTCGTGCAAAAAAGGACGAATCAGTAGTTGTTGCAGAAGCCATTCTGGATGTAGTAGCGGCGCAGCCAAGTACAAGTACACGAACAGTGGCTAGGCAGGTGGATACCTCACAGTCCATGACTTGGAGGGTACTGAAGGATGAACATTTGCTCCCGTTTCATGTGCAACGAGTCCAGAAACTGTCTCCAGGGGATTATCCAAATCGTATTGAATTCGCCCGCTGGTTTCTGCAGCAGAACGCGCTAAATCCACATTTTGGACGAACTGTGCTTTTCACCGATGAATGTACCTTCACACGTGAAGGTACATTTAACACACACAATGCACATGTATGGGCGGATGTCAATCCACATGCTACGTATCCACATGCTCATCAGAGACGCTTTTCCATCAATGTTTGGGCAGGAATCCTCGGAGACCACCTAATCGGACCGTACCTTCTTCCTGAACGCCTCAACGGTAAAACATACCTCACATTTCTGCAACATGTGCTGCCAGACCTGTTAAACGTTACGAATTGAATATTTCCAACTGAGCGAAAAAATGCCCGGGCCGGGAATCGAACCCAAATCCTTGGTTTACAAGGCCAATGCTTTTCCATTTAAGCTAACTGGGCCTACAACCAGCCAGCATATTTCGCTCAGATAACCTTATTGGTAGGAACATCTGGTCTGTCATGTAGACAGCTCAACAGAAGCACCCAGTTAGCTTAAATGGAAAAGCATTGGCCTTGTAAGCCAAGGATCTGGGTTCGATTCCCGGCCCGGGCATTTTTTCGCTCAGTTGGAAATATTCAATTCGTATGATAACTTTACCAGTCAGTTTGACTGTGTTAAAATCATAGTTCTGTTAAACGTTGTTCCTCCACGCATCCGGCGGGTCATGTGGTTCCAGCACGATGGAGCGCCAGCCCATTACGTACGAGACGTCCGCAACTATCTGGACATCACATTTCCGAACAGATGGATTGGTCGAGGTGGTCCTGTTGCTTGGCCTGCTCGCTCGCCAGATCTTTCACCCCTCGATTTCTTTTTTTGGGGACGATTGAAGGCTCTTATGTATGAGACACCCATTGAATCCCCCGAGGAACTGGTTGCCAGACTTTCCGCCGCTGTAGGGGAAGTGCTCGAAAAGCCTGATGTTTTCGCGAATGTTCGCCGTTCCATTCTTCGCCGTTGTTCTGCGTGCATAACCTCTGGTGGTCACAATTTTGAACATTTATTGTAATTACATGTTAATAAATATGCTTTGGTAACATAATCCTAATTTGTGTCTTTTTACCTCGTATCACAGCACACAATGTGTGGACATGGTAAACTGAACTGTGCTCAGGAGTAGAAATTTCAAACCCCTCTCCCCAGAAACTTAACCACGTCTAACGATTCAGATTTTGGGCTGAAAATTTAAGTCTAAGCTTTAGAAAGCATTTAATGAGACACAAAAAATAACGGTATAAAATAGTTGTTCGTTACTCCAAAGTCTAAAGCGCCCTCTATCGGAATTTTTTGAAAATTTTCTTTAAAATTTATTTTCAAGAAAATACTGACATAAAGAATAATTTTAGCAAAACGCGGCAGTAGTTAGAGCCTAATCTACGACACAAAGATCGGGAATAACTGATTTTTGTTCTGGGGGGAGAAGGGTTTCAAATTTCAGTTTACGCTACTTAACTACTCGTTAGGACTCAGATTTTTAGATCAAAATTTAAGTTTATGTCTAAGCTTTCGAAATCATTTAAAGAAATGCAAAAAATAACGTTAAAAAATAGTTGTTTGTTACTCCAAAGTCTAAAGCGCCCCCTATCGGCATTTTTTGAAATTGAACTTTAAAATTTTATTTCAAGAAAATACTGGCATAAAGAAAATTTTTTGCAAAAACCGCAAACGAATCGACCAATTTTTCCATGTTTTATAATCATTTGAAATTTCGGACCCTAAACTTTAATGCCCCCTATCTCCTTGGGAATACGTCTGGGACCCTTAGTCTCCTATTTAATATTATTTGTCTTTAAGTGTACTATAACCCCTTAAAGTTCTGCCCATCTTTTATGAATTACCCTGTATATATATACAGACTTCCAACAAAGGGGGTTATGCAATTTGTGTATATCCATGCATAACTCTTGAACTGATGCTACGATTTTCAATCTCGCTCACTCTTCTTCTACCTTTTTTTTTTTTTTTTTTTTTTTTTTAAGAAAGGGTTTAGTTTGAAGGTGATAACGTTTCGATTTCAACAGGACAATAGTATAAACCTGTTTTTGGTTTTATAAGCATTAACTTTCGTAAAAATGAAGCTATCATCACGAAATTTTAATATATCATCCATCGTGTACTGCACGTCAAAATGAGCGATATTAAATAGCTAAGGGAATTAAGTAAAATGAACGTGAATTACTGTTCTGCACCAAGTAAGTAACCAGATTTTACCCGAACGCACATCAACCAGAGATGCCGTTTGGGTCAGGTGGAAGCTCATTCTTTCATTGTGGGTCGGGTTCGAGTTGGTTTGACCCTAATTCGAGTTCTGGTCTGTTCTAGTTGACACTTGCGGGATGGGTTTGAAACAGTGCTGAAATCGTAAGAAAAAAGTCACGGTTTCCTGCGGATTCAGTTCCAGATGAAAAAATTGCACTTTTAAAATCCTTAATAAGAGTTGTCGGGAGGGGGGGGGGGGGGGCAGGGCCGTGCGAAGAGAAATCTGCGCCCGGGGCAGCGTGTCAATTTGGCGCCCCCCCCCCCCCCCTCCTTCAAAATTGATAAAGGGCAGAAACAGAAATAAATTATATTGAATAAATATCTTGCATTTATTTTAGAACTTTAAAAGATTTAATTTTAATTCAGAAATTCCAAACAACTAAATAACTGGAAAGAAAATTGCACTTATTTGTTAATGATATCGTGATGCTTTGCGGCAGATTTTTCTTAACCTTTCTGACATATTTTTCTAGCCATTAGGTAGATTTCGTATGAAATATTAGGTAGATTTCGTATGAAATACTACCTATTGGGATCGTTCCTATGTTGGAATTTCTGAAAACTTTTTGCAGATCTACACCGATCATGACCCCTAGAACCCAAAACCACCCTCAGTAAAAAACTTTATATATATATATATCTATCTCTCTATCTATCTATCTATCTATCTATCTATCTATCTATCTATCTATATATATCACTTTCTTCTGGACACGATAACTTTCGTAATTCTGCACCAATCTCTTCCAAACTGATACATAAAATCAATGGGCATAAAATCTCGGTCAAGTCCGTTAATGGGCAAAATCGGACCAAGGGGAGGGAAATAGGGAGGGGTTTTGTGAAAACAGAAAACCCCCCCATAACTTCTTAATTTTTGTACATATCAAATCAGTTTAAAGTTTTTATTACTTCTAAAAATAGGGCCAAAAATTTATGTATCACAGATTTTTGATAAAGTTAAAAATGGGCTCAAGGGGCGCAAAAAATAGGGTTTTTGGGAGAAAAAAATTCATAACTTCGTCAATTCTCAAGATATCAAATTCAATTAATTTTATTATAAATCTCCTTAACATTATCTAAAACTTTTATATTCACACGTTTTTGATAGGAGCAATTCGTACCGCAAAAAAAAATTAAAAACGAAAACAAAAAGGGCGTTTGAAGAAGAAAAAAATCCATAACTTCGTCAATTCTCAAGATATCAAATCCAATTAATTTTATCATGAATCTCCTTAACATTATCTACAACTTTTATATTCACAAGTTTTTGATAGGACCAATTCGTACCGCAAAAAAAATTAAAAACGAAAACAAAAAGGGGGTTTGAAGAAGAAAAAAATCCATAACTCCGTCAATTCAAAAGATATAAAATCCCCATGAATTTATCATATATCTTCTTAATATTGTCTACAACATCTATATAGACAAGTTTGGGATAGGACCAATTCTTAGAGCAAAAACAAATTAAAAATACATACCGGTTGAAGTAAAAAATGATCTTAGTAAGGGTGTATTCAAATCCAAACTGCTTATTTTCTGGCTCATTTTACAATTCATTTTTGCTCTCAAAGGCTTCCAATTGGTACGTTTTCTTACTCAGAAACTATATAATGTACCGTAATGGTCGATTTTCTGATAGGGGCAGAATATATTTTTTTAAATGCTGTTAAAAAGGGCATTTTGAACCGAATTTACCGAAGCGGATTGTGTTGGAAAAATCATTGTATTAAGGATGCGCTTAAATCCAAACTGCTTATTTTCTGACTGGTTTTTAAATTCATTTTTGCTCTCAAACGCATTTAATTGGTAGATTCGCTTATTCAGAAACTATATAATGTACCGTAATAATCGATTTTTAGATAGAGGCAGAATATATTTCAAAAAATGATGTCAAAGTGGGCATTTTGAACGGAATTTCCCGAAGCGATTGTGTTAGAAACGAAAAATATTGTCCTTCTGAGAAATTAATTGTTTATATACCAAGTTTTAATTAATTGAACAAAAAATAAAAACACAGGTCGCTTATAAATCTCTTCAAAAATCACGTCAGCAAGTTTCATATTTTTTTTTAATTAAAAATGAATCTGGAATTATGCCAGAAAATTTCGAGTTGTTGAGCATGGAAAAGTATTTTTTTGAATACCGCCCTAACATGATTCTGATAAAACCAGCTATTATATGAAAATGAAATAAAAACTCGTCAAGAGCGGCCAGATAAAATTGTTAAAGTGGATTTATCTATAATCATGATTTAGTTTTTGTTTGTGAAATTAGTATATTTGACTTCGAAATCTACCTCTGCCTGTAGGCCGGGCCGGCAGGGATTTTTTTAGTTGTTTTTAGTCTTTAAGCTGCAGAAAATGGGTAAAAATCGCTAACAACCAGATTAGAAACAAGTGGTCCCTTCAACCAATAAGTACTAAAAAAGCAAAACAAACAAAAAACCTGCAGAACATAATGTAAAAGATAAAAATAAATTACATTTTCAGTACATTAATTAAGGAAGATAACTGAAACAGTGTTTTAATTAATGTAAAATAAAATATAATATCAGGCAAATACATTTACTTTCATTTTATTACTGTCTTCTATCTTTACAAGAAGAAAGTATTGGATTCATGAAAATTTTCGAATTCCGGTTTTCGACGGATATTAGGGGTCAGAGATTCCGAAAAACATGCTTTTACAAAATGTCTGTCTGTCTGTGTGTGTGTGTGACACAAAGTTTGTGGGCGCTCTATCTCAAGAACTAATGTACGGAATTTAATAAAAATTTATATCCAGTTAGTACCTGATACAGATTGATGCTGATTAGTCTTTGGTGCAAATCGCTCAACAGGTGGCGCTGCTATGCTGCATTTTTTACGATTTCCGCAATGGCTCTATCTCAAGAACTAATGGACGGATTTTCATGAAACTTCAGATTCAGTTAGTCCTTGATATGACTTGATGCTGATTACGTTTTAGTGTAAATCGCTCAACAGGTGGCGCTGCTCTGCTGCATTGTTTTACGATTTCCGCAATGGCTCTATCTCAAGACCTAATGCACGGATTTTTATGAAACTTCAGATACAGTTAGTCCTTGATATGACTTGCTGCGTATTACAAGTTGGTGTAAATCGCTCAACAGGTGGCCTGCTGTGCTGCATTTTGCACTATTCCCGCAATAGCTCTATCTCAAAAACTAATGCACGAATTTTCATCTAACTTCAGATTTAGTTAGATGTTAACACAAGTTGTTGCTGATTAGGTTTTGATGTTAATCGTCCAAGAGGTGGCGCTACTATGCAGGAATTTTCATGGATTTTCGCAATAACTCGATCTCAAAAACTAATGCACGGATTTTCCTTAAACTTTCAGTTAGACTTTGACATAAGTGGTTGCTTGGTGGTTTTGGAGTAACATAGGTTTTGGTGTAAAACACCCAATAGGTGGCGCTTCTAGGCTGAATTTTGCTGGATTTACACAATTTCAGAGATGGCCATATCTTAAGAACCAATGCATGGAATTTCATATCTTTAGAATCCTCATGATGGGCAGAGATTGTCGTTTAATTTTGGCAGTGTGATAGCGAATTTTCAAGTATTAACATGTATGAGATGGAAGAAAGTTTTGGGATTGGTACATCCGACTAGTTTTTCTTGCATTTAGGGTAGCAAAATCGTTTATTATTTTATGTGTAAAGATTGCGACACACTGAATTTTATAGAAAGTAAATTCAGGTTGCTTAATCTCTCGACTAATAGTAGATCTTAAGTAGTTTTTTACTATTTTATTGTAACTGAAATACTTATAAATTATGTACGCTGCCTCCATGTTTTTGTAATTCCTTGTTTTCCCTAGGTTAAAATTATGGAGCAACTAAAGGATTTCTAAATGATCCATTTTATAAAAGTTCTTATCTAATGGTAGAAATAAGGTTTTCGCATTTAAAACCTCGCTTAACAATTCTAGTCCATTCAAGTCAGCAATAAAGGGCCAGGTCCAGGCAATATTAACAGATTTTCGATAACTGATTTTAGATTCGCACCACCAGAAACTCAAATTCTTGTTAAATATTTCTCAGTTTCTTAAACCTCCAGTTCAGTTGCACGGTAAAGTGTCTCTACGTAACACGAAATCTTTCACTTTCATATAAATGTCCACTTTCATCAGGAGCTTCATAGTCAAAGTGTTCTGCGAATTTTACGTTTTCTGTTTTGCTCAAATAAGGACTCTACATTTACGGACATAACCAAATCTTAGCTTTCTTGTTCAAAAATTTCCTCTCTTATTGTCTAAAATGTGTTTTTTAGTGTTTCAATCAGTTTGCTGTGAATCAAAACATTGACAGTTTTTTTTTT
This sequence comes from Maratus speciosus, assembly GCA_963932465.1. Classification (NCBI taxonomy): domain Eukaryota; kingdom Metazoa; phylum Arthropoda; class Arachnida; order Araneae; family Salticidae; genus Maratus; species Maratus speciosus. Next base: position 342,810,768 of record OZ010786.1, read on the forward strand.
TCGTGAGAATAATATTAACTTTTTCTATTTCATTTAAAATGCTGTGTCAAACTACTAAGCCGTAAATAAAGGGGAATTTCTTTATTTGCTTTATTAAGCTTTTTGCTCCTGAGTAAGTTTACTCATTTTACTTCATTTCTATAAGGTCTTCCAGAGCTTTTAAAATCTGTTGCGATTGTTCGTAAACTGCAGATATAGCTCTATTTTTTCATGACCATAGCATCGCAATGTTTCTTTAAATAAACTGATAAGTGGGACATAAGTATATCCCACCTTTCAGTAGAAGAGAAGAAAAAAAAAACACATTTTATGAAGTTCCGGACATTTTTGGACATACACCAGCAGCACGAACTCAAAGTTTAGAGAATGTGCAGAGCATGGTAAAAAAAATAGACGAATTTATTTACTTCGACGATTCGAGCTTACACAACATTATATTGGGAAGCCATATTTGCACCATATCACAACATTGAGCTCTGAAGGGTTGATATTGGTATTGTTTATGACGGCCGATTATCTTCAAGTTGGATATAGTAGGCCCAGTGTTGAATTCAGACACTTTTCTCCAGGAGGGATTTCTGTGCTCCGGGGGGGGGGACATTATAGAGTTCCGGGGGGTAAATTGTGCTTTTTGACCATTGAAAACTCAAAATCTCAAATCTTCCGGGGGGGGAACATCTCATTGCTCCAGGAGGGAATGTTCCCCCCCAGGCCACCCCTGAAATCAACACTGAGTAGAAAGGAATGGGATGGGAGTGTCCTCTGTAAGGTCTTTCTAAGGGAACCTAACCCGTATTTAGGCAAGGTTCGAAGAAAACTACGGACAATTTCAAATGATTAGGCTGACGTGCGCGATTGGGTCGAACTCAGCACCTCCCGTCTACCATCTTTGAGAACAGAACCTCTCGTGCAGCTGTGAATGTCGAGATTGTCGGACATTAGCTTATCTTAAATTTCTTACGCTCCTTTTTTTTTTTTTTTTTTTTTTTTTTTTGACTTGATGTAGTCAAGAAACCTTTCCTCGAATGAAAATTTTCTATTTTCGGTATCGCATAATTTGCGTCATTTGTAATTTGTGAGGTGTACTGGATTCCTAAACTGGAATGTGTTTAAAATTCAATAACTTGCAAATGGTGACAATTATTAAAAGAAATTCTTGCAGAAGAGTTATGTAAGATATTAGAAGTATTTTTACTGCGGTTCTCGGTTTTAGTTCCAAATAGCAGAGATAGGTGGCAAGCAATAAGCGCTCAAAGGAGGTATAAACTGAAATCCCCTTGGCATCATGCGAAGGAAGAAGGTTAAATATATAGAATAGGCCCCTAAAAATAAGATTGTATTGGAGAATGTGACCCACTCCATACATTTAACCTCTTCTTTTCGAATCAGTGTTGGGCGATTTCGGTTTTGGCCTTGATTGAGCACCTATGGCGCTAGATGTTGTCTTTATAGTGCTTGTGTGGTTATACATTGCTGGCATAATTGTCAATTCAGTATAAACTTCATTGATTTTCACGAATATGGTTTAATAAAGTATACTGCTGTAACCTGAGTTGACTATAAACCTGTTTAATTCTTCAACAAATCATCGATATTTATGTTGTAATGTGAAATTGTAAAACTGCTGTATAAGAATTGAAAAAGTCATTTGTAACGTGAGCAGCTAGCGGTCTGCCCCTCGGGATGACACTATCACTCAGTCAGTCCATTTTAGGACACGCGGTATATGGAGTGCGATCGAACGAAATTGAAAAATACCTTGCTCTATTAATTTCTTCTACAATCGTTTTTCTTACTTCATTGGCAAGAAAGTTCATAATTTCAACCTGAATATATTTCGCCAATTATCTTTTTCACTTTTGCTCTTTTCAAATTTGCTGTCGATTACATGATTTAATTTTAAACGTCTCTCAAGTTTCTTTTATCGAATGCATGCATTCCTGTGTTCTAGAGCATTTTTATGCTCAAGAATTTTAGGATTTAATTTCTTCTACATGAAAAACCCACAATCCGGATTGGCTAACTTTGGTGGGCGATCATGATAATTGGTGAATAATAAACAGAGAAAACAAAATATAGTGATTCCGTTAATTAAGTTATCCAATAAGCCGCAATCACGGTTAATAATTTCTCCACTAGGTATAGTTTTCTTGAACGTTAGTTTGGAAAATTGTCGTCCTTCTGCAAATGCAGATTTCATGTAATCAGCATTTTCATCCTGTGCTGGACCTTTTTTTAACAGCAAAGTAATGACCGAATGACTATAAGAATGATCCCATAGTGGAATCAAGATAGGTTAGCACAGAAACTTTCGTATACGATGTAAAAGGGGCCGCAGAGTGCAAAAGTTTAAGAAACACTGCAATAAAATATCACAAAAGCATATTATAAAATCATCAGATCTAAAGAGCTCAATGCAAAGTAAATGTGAACGACGCAATAACCTGGAAATGCAAAATGTACATACTTCCATTGGGAAAAATATTCCCGCTATGTAAATACATACATTTGGTTTTACAAAAAAAAAAAAAAAAAAATAGCATATCGAAGAGTGAAAAAAAAATTCCAATGAAAATGATCGACGACAATAAAAAAAAACGAAAATTGGTAGTACAAATTTGGCGCCCCTAAATTTCCGCGCCCGGGGCGACCGCCCCCTTCGCCCCCCCTTTCGCACGGTGCTGGGGGGGGGGAATCTATGTTCTTAATATCCTCATCTGAGCAGTCTCTCTTAGGCTGTGAAAAAAGAGGTAGGCGCTGTAACTTTATTGATTAAACAGAGAGTGTACAGAGCTTCTTAAAAAAATCCAGGTGGTATACGGCGTATATCTCCGTATATCCTCCAATACATCGCTGGTTTGTTAACCTATTTTAAAAATAAACTTCACTATATTGTTTAAAATGAAAAAAACTATTAATTTGTCTAACTGTTACTACGCAAACATACACGGCCCGAAATAACAGGTCTCGGCCCGAGCCCAACCCGTAGAAAAATCTTTTTAGCCGTCCCGTCCTGTACAAAATAAATAAATAAATAAATATTGGCACAGCCTGGTATAAAAGCTAAAAGTTCGGCCCGATCCCAGCTCGTACAAAACCTTGATTAACCCGGTCCAACTGAATTTCAACAAAATATTGATTTTTACGCCAATATGGTTAAAAATCGTCTCGTATGAGGAATTCTGACAAAAAATACTTATTTTAGCTTTTTTTCATGTTTATACTTTTCATTTTTAAGAAAACTGGACTGCGATATTTATCTTTTAAATGTATCTGTATTTGTATGGAAAAATCTTAGTTATCATTTAAAATCTAATCCACATTCCATGGTGTGGAGACTTAAATATATGAAAAATGCTATAGCATAAAATCTTCCAAGACGGAATCGACAGGAAAGGAGAATATCCGTTATAGACAGGTTTCATTCTTAGCAGGTACATAGTTTGTTGTAAATGTATTCTTTTCGCGCGTGTTATTATATTCATTTTGCATGGATCAACACATTTTTCAGTTTTACACATGATTCGTCTTAGGCAGGTTCTTTTTCACAGTTTCTTTTTCTGTGCTTTAACTTCATTGTCTAGAGATACTATATGTACTATTCTTTAAAAATAATAAATTTACCAATTTAATTGTAGAATAATGGCGATTTTTAAAAATATACATTTTGTGCAAAAACTGTTGGGCCGTGCCAGATTTTACTGATTTTTGCATAGGCCAGACCGGGCAGGGACGGGCCAAACATTTTCATACGTGTTGGGTCGGGACCGAGCTTGAAAATTTTGGACAGTGCAGACCTCTATGAAGAATGAAGTTCAGAATCTTGATTATCCCCACCAGTTCTTTTTTATTGTAAATTTTGCCATATTTTATCAGGACGTTTTCTTGATCCAATTAGGCCAAATTTTCTGTTATGAAAAACCGATGATAAAAGATTAAAAATTCTGTATAAGATGCTCATCCCCTAGGGACTAAGCCTCGATTCAGCCCGTAAAAAAAGAAGTCAGGCCCGGACCGGAAAGAATGATGTCGAGGTCCTGACCGGCCCAAGCCTTCAGAAAAACATAAAACCCGTGCCTGACCCGGAAAGAGTGAAATCCAGGTCCGGCTCGATCAAAGTGTTCTGAATGAAAATTGGCCTGCCCTGCCAGGCACGGCCGGTGCAGACCTGTAACCTTATGCCCAAACTTTTTAAAATTTTAAATGTATTTTGTATTTTCAGTGTATTTTGAAAATACATGTATTTTGCATTTGGATATTTTAAAATTCGAAAAGTATTTTGTATTTTAGGTTCTAAAACTAACGTATTTTGTATTTTGTATCGAAAATGACTTTTCGATGTATTTTGCCCAACTCTGATCAGGGACTACCTGAATATAATTTTTTATTAAATTACGTGCTTTAGTTCTTGAGCCAGAGCGCCCACAAAATTTGTGTCACACACAGACAGACTCACAGACAGACATTTTGTAAAAGCATGTTTTTCGGGTTCTCTGACCCCTAAAACGTGTAAATCCGTCGAAAACCGGAATTCGAAAATTTTCATGAATCCAATACTCTTGTAAAGATAGAAGAAAGTAAAAATTAAATAATATCTATCAGCATATACTTAGCTGTCAATTATTCCACTTTCTAGTTATCACTCTTTTAAATAGTAATCTTTGCCTAATTTTAATGTTAATTAATTGCAGAATTCTTCGATTAAATATGGTAAGGATTATGATTCGGAAATAGTGTTAACACAAAAAAGGATAGTTTGCAGATACGCATTTTTAAGAAAAAAAAAATAAAATGAAATTTACCGAAATTAATATTTATTTGCTGAAAAATGGACTAATGTTTTTCAATTTCCTATAAAAGGTGCATATCTTAAACTATAATCGATTCCTTCTGATTAGCAGTAGCAACCTTTTGTAGTGAGTCCCTGAAAATCAGATTAGCTTAAAAATTTGACGCCAATAAAAAATTACCCTACTGTCACAAAAGAAAATCGAACTGAAAGCAAATTCATCGTTCAGTCTCTTGAGTGGCGCCGTATCAACACGTCGCCGACATAAATATGAATGTAATTAATTTGAAATAGAAAAACATGATTTCTGTTTTCCCTTCATTTTGATCAAAATAGCATTAAAATGATTTGAAATAGAATATAACGCGTAATTTTGAAGGAGGAAAGGTTTTTTTCCCCCCTATACATGAATAAATGCAATTTTGAATGTAATTGTATTGCACAATGATAAAGCAACATAAGCCCCATGTTATGCACGGTTCCCATGTAAATTACCGAAAAAAGCACAAATTAATCGGCTACATATAACTGAAACAATAAATAAGTAAAACAGGATATAATTTAAAATGCAATGCTTAAAAAAAAAATTAAAAGCGCCATTCGATTCCAAACCAATTTAATAGTCACGCCTATCATTTTATGCTTTTACGCATAAAAACGAGCCCATGAATATGTAAGAAAGTTTCATGTTGTTCAGGAGGTAAAAATATTTTTTAGAACAACTTCAAACTGAATTACGTTTCATGGAAATTTCAATTGTATTTATTAGATTTGCTTTGAACAAAGAATAATCGGTCAAGTGCGAGTTTCACTCGCGTACAAAAAGTTCCGTACAATAAATTTAAGCGTTGACTTTGTAAAAAACTTGCCATTGTTCTATTAAATATTTATCAATAATTGAATTCAATTGGAATGAAAAAGGGTGACTATTTATCGTTATGATTCGCCTTACCTAAAACAAAGACCTTGTACTAAGTTTAAAGTTGACATTGTGACAAATGCGCCTTGAAAGGATGTTGCAAAGTTGCATCGCCGCCTTGATCTGTGATGCCTTTATCTAGAAAGGTTATTAATTAATATCTGCTAATTATCCAATATCCTTTTTGAAAATTATTATCAGCAATCCTTGGATGATTTCGTGACGATGAGTACCTCGAACTCCCCCTAATTTCCTAACTGAGCGCCCGCAAAGTAAAGTTTATGTATAACGGAAAAGTGCTATTTTCTGAAAAACTATATGACCTAGGACAGGGTTGGCGAACCTATGGCACGCGTGCTAGAGTTGGCACGTAAGACAATTTCTCTGGCACGCGAAAAAATAAATTTTATAATTATTATACAGATGAAATTTAATTTCTATTATAATGAATAAAATTTTGTTTCATACGGACAGACTGTCACAAATAAGGCAATTATTTTTGCATGAAAAGAATTTTCTTTTCTTGCGATGTTATGCAGCATTTGCGACATGTATTTTGCCCTTCTGTATGATTTTTATAATGCTGTATTTTTCAAATTAATTTTTTTAGACAGTCCCTTCAGTAAGATGGCAAATGGATCCAATTTATAAAACTATCAAAATATGAATCAGGTATAAAGCATTCTCCATCGAACATACAACAGTAAAAATCTTATCAATAATTTATTGATACAATGCTTAATGCAACTTGGATAATCATAACTAGATGCATAAATAATAAGGTCAAAAATTTCTAAATTAAAATTTCGTATTTTTATTTCCTTATCATAGTGAAAATTATTACATAAATGAATCATACTTACGAATTAAAATTTTAATTTAATGGTTTATTCAAATATGCAGAGAAATAGCATCTGATTTTTTAACTAGTGTTTTGTATAAACATCGTACTTTGCAAAATTATTTTATGTCAAAATGTGGCACGTTACACCATTGATAGATATTGTTGGTAAATTTTTGGCACGCGCACGTAATAAGGTTCGCCGATCCTGACCTAGGATAATGCTGCTTACTTGCTTAATGACAAAATTATTTTGCGTTTGCGTATTCGGGATAGAACATAATAGAGCGAAACCTCTCTGTAAGGGCTACATACCGTTCCATCGAAAATTGGCCCTTATGAGGGGTGGCCCTTGAATAGGGGTGACAAAAAAACAACAACTAAAATAAGGAAATCACAACCTATGTAGGTGAAAAAACTGTTTATTAACATTTTCAAACTCTATATATATGATTGAAAACATTTTCTATTGAATTTTGTTTACTTTTCATAATTTTTTCACAGACAATTTTGGTGTCTCATGATTTTTTTACTTTATGGAACAAATTACTTAAATTTGCATAATTTATTAATGCCTTAGAATGAGATATTAGTTCATTTATTTATGCTAGCGTTTTTACACACAAGTGCAAAAATTGTGCTTCAATATGCATTCACAGTTTTAGTAAATGTGGAATCAGTTTTTCTAGATAACCTGTTATCCTTTGTGGGCCCACAACAAAGGGTCAAGTTTTCCCTCCAACCCAACCCCTACAGGTTGAAAGGTCTAACAAAGTGTGAGGAACACATGTTTGTCGTCCTTCATTGTGTTTCTAAATCCTCCCCATCTCCCCCTGCCTTCTTTGTTGCAAGTGCAGTTGTCTGCTGAACTCTTACCTTTTGGTTCAGAAATTCAATACACCTGTTTAAGATTTAAGGCACATGTGAAAAAAATGGCCTTTATGAGGGGTAGGTGCGGCCCCTAATAGAAGTAAATTTAGCATTATGTCTATGGGAAAAATTTTCGTTCCTAAAAATATTGGCCCTTAATAGAGGTGGCCTTTGAATAGGGGTGGCCTTTAAAAGAAGTTTCACTGTATTAATTTTCAGCAAAAACAAAAAAAAGAAATCAAAAAGATAAAAAAATCCGAAAAAGAAGGAAGGGTTAAGCATGTGACAAGATAAAGATACGTTTTGACAATTATTATATAAGCAGCATAGCGGTTCTATATTTGCTAATATAAAACCAATCGTTCTAGGACGGGGGAAACATTTAAAAATGCACCCCTAATTATGATCTACGTGTGGTAATTGTTTAAATCGCATCTTACAATAAAAAAATTATAATTCGCTCCGTAATTAGAGAAAATATTTTTCTACCTTTATGTATATTTACCGTATTACGAGCACCCCTTTCCTTGTGTCATGGTGCTACCATTAATTATTTGAACACATTTATATTTCTTAATTAAAGTTTGTTTGAACTGCTTTAAGTACAAATATAAATAAAGACGAACGCTTAAAAATTCGGGGAGAGATGGTAAAAGCTAATTTCTTAGAAGGTATGCCATTGTGGTGGGAGGTAGCAAGCAGCTGAAGCACCCATTTTTTAGGGATGTCCGTTATTTACATAGCTGTCAACATTCCTTATTTTTAAAGTCAAACAAAAATATTTTGAACAAGAAATTTAATTTATTAAATAAAATAAAAAAGAACCCCATAGAAACAAGGCACATTTCATTAAACAAAATTTCAGGTTCAAAATTTGTTTATTTGACCTGGAGAAAACCCCGGAAGGTTGGCTTGGCAGGTATGTATTTATAGTTATTGAAAAAAATTTTTTTTTTGTGGGGGGGGGGGGGTGTAGGGAGGAAGGGTTTGGGTATATGGGGCGCTAAGTGAAGTTCTGCACACAGGCGCCGGATACTTCTGGCGCGCCCCTGATGCGGGTTTTCGTCCTCTGCCTGACTGAACATTTAGAGAACCTGTTTTCTCAAACTTCTCAACCATTGCTTTTAAACCATTAACTGACAAAGGACAGTTACCTTTAAGCATTTTTTTGTGGTTTCTAAAAGCACGAAGAGCGGCTGGAGCATTGCACTGGTTGAGGTAAGAGAATTTGACTAGTAGCTCGCTTGACTAAAGAAGGAGACATTATGAAAGATAAATTTCAATGAAATTGCTTCTAAAAGTAGCACATTACCTTTCAAAGCCGAACAAGCTGGCACTGGGCCAAAAGTTGTAACATGAAATTTGAATAAAGAACTTCTTCTGCTGTTGCTTTCTTTGGGGCTTCTTTTTTAGGGTTTCGTTCATCTGACGAAACCCAATTCGTCTCACTCCTCTGTCTGTCTGTCTGTCCGTCACAGAGCCCGTTCTCAGAAACTATATATATTGGAAACTTGAAATTTTGCATACTTATAGCTGGACACCTGAGATCAAACGACAAATCCTAAAATTTTGAAAAAGTCGTAATTAACGGACGTTATTAATTAAAAACTCCCAATTTTAGGTCTCATTAACGAAGAAACGGTATAAAATGAATGCAGGTATGAACGGACTCTTGAAATATTTTCATTTCTCCTCCGGGTTGCCACACATCTGCGTTTCGAAACTGCAGGTTTGCCAGAGCGCGCTTTAAACAAAAAAGCGTACTGGACATTTTTAAATCGACTTGTATCTTAGAAAATGTTTGGGCGAGACATTTTTAACTTACACAGTCATACACAGAAAAAAATCTACTTTTATTTGTTATACAGATCGTTTCTCTACGTTGTGTATAACACGAAAAATCCACTAAAAATCGATCGATAAAAATTTAATTTCTTTAATTGCAAAGACAAGGAAAACAGATTTCATTTTCGCGGGAAGCTGGTGTCAGACAGGAAGGCGCTTGCGGTTTTCCGTAGTAGAATATTTTAATACGAAATTTAAACTTTTTAAATATTAAATTTTTAGATTAAATTTTCAGGCATCCCGGCGTGAAATTTTACGCTGATTTCATTGATCCCATTTCTAACTCTTATCTTAATTACAAGCTGAGATATTAATTATTACTTATTTAATTGGTTTTATTTCTATCAAATGCGTATCGTATTAAAAAACCCTAATGAAGGCACGTGATTTCAAGAACCGCGATTTCATTCAAATGAGGAAATCTAACAAGGCAATCTGGTTAAAACTTGAAGATAGTTCATAACACATAAGAAAACTTTAAATAAAGATTGGCGCGTGAAATTTCTGGTGCAGGGGGGGGGGGGGTTCTAATTTCACTAACTGGTTTATTTCTATTATGTACTTATTTTAAAAGGCAGTCACGTGATGTTTCATTGCAGTATTCTTCTGAACGGTGTCCGATTTTTAAAAATACAGCATGTTACTTATGCCAGATAAAAATTTCAGGAGTATTGATACATTGATACCACTATTTTCGAATAGTATTTTCAGCAAAAATATTAAATTCTTGGTTAAGACCGCCACCCCTTCGACTAGCATATCTCCTGATAGGTTGTTTAACGGTGTTACGTTCAGATACAGTTTTGTTAAGAATAGAGTGCGCTCCCCTGAGGTGGAATGTGAAATTAACAGACCGCGATTTCATTTAAAGTAGGAAATATAACAAGGCGATATGTTTGAAACTTTAAGATAGTTTATAACACGTAAGAATAAGTTTATAAAAAATGGCGCGTGAAATTTCTGGCTGGTGGTGGTGGTGGTGGTGGTGGTGGGGAGGGGGGGGGGCGAAATATTTCTTTTTTTTTTACCTTTGCGTTTCATATCGTTTCAGGTGCGGTTTTTTGACGGAGTCCTCAGATACATGCTAATTATTAAATATAAATATGTCAAAACTTAAGTTACCACTATTTCGGGATAGTAATTTCAACAAATATCTTAAATTCTTGCTGAAGACCGCCACCCCCGCGAGTAACATATCTACTGTTAGGTTGTATAAAGGAGTTTCGTTCACATACGCTTTTGTTAAGAATAGAGTGCACTTCCTGGCGGTGGAATCTGGAACTAACAGACATTGTTGGATTCCAATGTAAATAAATCTCTTAACTAACTGAATCCCTAAAAGTTAAGTATTAAAATATCTATAAGCTATTAAAACTGCACTCAATAATATTTCTTATTGTTAAAGAGAATATATTTCTAACTTAAATTCAATGACAGAAGAGCCATATATTTCACATTACTTTATTTGGTAAACTTCTTTTTAGAACAAAAGTAAAACCAACTGTTGCCAGATATTGAAACAATGCAATTACAACCGGTTAAATAATTATGCAGGTGACTGATACATGGATGAAAGATAAAGTTAGTCATTACGTAACATACTCCCACCTTGAGTTGTGGGGAATGCACAACTCAACAATTCAAAATTACAAGTTAAATCTTTTCGGTACCTTAACTGTGTCAAAGAAATGTTGCTTTGCTGCTTCTTTCATACAAATCACGTGAAACAGGAGACATGCCAGATCTTTGTGAATATGGATCTCTCAAAGATGATGAATAGGGATCCGCATGTTTATCTCTCATGGGCGCAATAGATGAACTACGACGATCATAAGGTGAAGGGCATGGTCTCATGCGAGGCGACATTGAACTGTAGCCACGGTCATAAAAATCTCGACTTCCAAAAGGTGGACTGTCATATATTCGGCCGTAGCCATTAGCATACCCATCACCATCACAGGGTCCGCCATAACCACCACGTCCTCTGCTTGAACCTCCTCTAGCTCGTCCTTGTGATCCTGGCTCATGATGAAGCTTGCTTTTTGAAGGCTCAACACTCAAAGAAGATCTTCTGAAGTAATAATTATTCAGAGCTTTTAAGGGATCCTGGGCTTCTTCAGTTTTGATTAACTTTTCAGGAACTTTTGGACATACTAGAGTTTCATGTTTTTTTCTGCATAAAACGCACTTTACTTTTGCTCTACAATTTCGGGCTAGATGGTTTAATTTTAAACACACGAAACAAGTTCCCTTCTTTTGCATTATGTCTTTCTTAACATCATACGACATTGACATTGCCTTGAAACATTTTTCCGATGCATGTCGTTTGTCACAAAAAATACACAGTTTTGGTTTAAAATTATTCTTTTTTCTAGTATATTTTCTCATATCAATGTTTAATAAATCTGATACAGTAGATATTTGAGATTCTTCGAATTCATGATTATTGCGCGCAGCTCTGTATCGAAAAGTTTTGTCAAAACTTTTACTTGCCAAAGAAATTCCTTCTTCTGCTTCAACTTCGTCTTGCAGAAATTCTAATAAATTATCTAGATCAGTTTTTGAGCCAATTACAACACCATTCTTTAAATCTGTATCATGATTTTTATCTAGTTCAGATTCCACATCATTACATCTATTTGACGATCTTCTGTGAGACGTTCTATACCTTTCCCATGCTCTAAGAATATCATCTGGAAGAGACGATTCAACAAGCGGATATAACATCGCAGCATATTTGTCTCTAATAACTCCAAGAGTTTCTAATGATCGCAATTTCGATTCTAATGAATCATATAATCGTCGCAAAGAATTATGTTTTCCTGGATTTTGCTTCTGCAGTACAAGGCCTAACAAATCTCTAATATAATATTCTATCAAAAGTTCTTCCCGTCCAAAACGAGATTTAAGTTGACTTACAGCTTTGGCATAACTATTACCACCAGGCGGAAAACTTCTAATCAATTCTTCTGCTACACTGCCTTTTTCCATGGCTTGTGATAAATACGCAAATTTGTCATGAAAATCTAGGCTAGTATCTTGATCAATTTTTTGAAATTGACCCCAGAATTGCAACCAATTTTTTATTTCACCATTAAAAGTAGGTAACTGTATCTTAGGATAATGAAGCAATACATTCTTATTAATTACCGAAATATCAGATCTCAAATCTTCATTTTTTACAATCAAAAGTTCGTTTAATTTCTGTTGTAATACACGCCAGCGATCGATGCAAACCTCAGATTCATCGATATCTTTGTCTATTGTTTCTTCGTCAGCTTGGTCGCTATACAATATTTCTCTAATTTTATATTCTACATCGGTCATAAATTTCGCTTTCTCTTCTATCATTGTCAATTTCAGAATTTTTTCAGCAGTCGATAAATTATTTTCACTTGCATCAAATTCGTTACACGCTTTAGTGAAAATTCTACGATGCTGTCGTCTAGCTGCTTTTAACGCATCCATATTATTCAGCATCAACAATAATTTTTTATTCAACAATAATAATAATTTTCACTTGAGCAGTTCAAATAAAATTCTACTTACAGATTCCTGTCTTGTCAGCGGACGCCATATGTTGGATTCCAATGTAAATAAATCTCTTAACTAACTGAATCCCTAAAAGTTAAGTATTAAAATATCTATAAGCTATTAAAACTGCACTCAATAATATTTCTTATTGTTAAAGAGAATATATTTCTAACTTAAATTCAATGACAGAAGAGCCATATATTTCACATTACTTTATTTGGTAAACTTCTTTTTAGAACAAAAGTAAAACCAACTGTTGCCAGATATTGAAACAATGCAATTACAACCGGTTAAATAATTATGCAGGTGACTGATACATGGATGAAAGATAAAGTTAGTCATTACGTAACAGACATATCACATAACACATGATAAAAAATTATAAAGAAGAATGGCGCGTCGCATTTCGAGAGGGGGGTGGGTTGAGGGAGGTGCGCGAACAAAATTAGGAAATATATCTGGTGATCTGTTTGAAACTTTAATATAGCTCATAAAATATAACATAAATTGTAAAAATCAAGCCGCATCAAAAATCATTGTGTGAGCATCTCCCCCCCCCCAAGAGGGGCACTTTTCTAAATTTGGCAGATACCCGTCATGTGATATATCGTAGCATTTCGGGAGGGGGGCGAATAAAATTATGAAATATAACAAGGCGAATGTGTTTGAAACTTTAAGATAGTTTAGGATGGGTTTGCCAAAATTCAGAAGGTATTCCATGGCGATAAATGTACTGGACGTTTTGAAAGAAAGTGTTTTGAAAGGAATACTAAACGAAACCCTCTGTGCGATCTATGATCACACTTACCCACTTGTTTTTCTTTGGTGAAATTATAGATAAAGAAACTTTAGCAGTGTTTATGTAAATTTTTAGATTTTTATAAACTGTTACCATTTTGAGCTTGGATTAAATTTCTAAATTCGTTAAATAAACGATAATTTTATTTTAGTATTGATTCTTCATTTTTTGAAACTCTCTTTTTCGAATACACAGCGCCACTTAGTCCCCTGGCGGTGATTTTTGGAACTAATTTTTTTTTTATCGCGGAATTTTTCCGTCCCCCGTCTTGTTTAATCTTTCTACAAAATTTGGCGCCATTCTCGCAATTAGATCGCGCTACAGAACACTCTGAGTACCATCAGTTTAATTAAGGCCACCTTGTATATAATTTTAAAACACAATTTTTATTGGGATGAAAGATATAGGCATGTTATTTCATTTCGTGTCTTTAAAAATTGCAAGATGCAGAATTAGCATTTACAGTGGCCTTCAAACTGTCAGATATTCGGCGAGCCGAAAATTGGTATAACAGATTACGCGCATGATTACAAAACAAATATTGCATCTAAAATGAAAATTTTGGCGCCTACTTATACTTCAGATTATAATAATTACCCTGGACCTAAATAAATTTGTATTTAAAGAATTTTTATATTTTTAATACAAAGTTGTGTTTAGCTAATACAAAATTTTGAAAATTTCAGCAGTATAATAACCTAAAAAAATATTTTCTTGAACAATAAAAAGTAAATTTTAGGTTCAGTTAATACAGACTAACATGAAACATATGTGTCGAAAATTTCATGAAAAAATATTTAGAAGTTTTTGAGATATCAAGGAAACAATTATTTCAAAATGTTCAGAAAAGATAGGAGTTTAACATCTAAAACAATTAAAATTTCGAAAATTTTGAATCTTTAAGAGTGCTGAGACCCCTTAATAGATTTAATGCAAATTATATTTATGAATATAGCTGTTTACAATAGTCTGAAAGATGTAAAAACACTGCAATACCTATTTCACTTTTCAGTGGAAAATTCAGCATTAAAAAAGAATAAAAAAGAAAATTAATAATTTTTAAGTAATTTTATCTTTTTTTTTTTTTTCATGCTTTTTATGTAAGTAGTATTATACAACTACATTAAAGAGGTGACTCTACACGATTCTCGACATATTTCACTTTTGCACTCAGTTGGAACATTTTTGAAAAATTATTTCGACATAAGTTACAGAATAATAATCTATATTCTATAAGTAATTGAAGCGTTTACAATTCTAAAAAATATATATATATACGTATGTATATTATAAAATTATTATTATTTAAGTTACTATTTAAAAGTGGAAAAAATGAGAAGGGATCATAGTCCAGGGAAATGTACCAAAAAAATGCCTTACCTTGCAAAAAGTTGGGTAGAAGATTTTTTTTTCTGCAACTTGTATATGTTACGGCCAAAACCGGGAGCTTGGCCATTTCGCGAATTGGACGAAATTCCTTGCCAAAAACCCGAAATTCATGAAATGAACAGCGTATTTCGGGTTTTAGCCGGCCAATTCGCGAACTGTCCGGGAAGCCTTGGCCAATATGCGAAGTGTTCAGGTATGTGTATCCACAGCCGATAATGTGTTTCTTTTAGCTTTCATGCAGCTATGCATATGATCTACAAACCTGGTAATACGCTATAAATAAATCAAATTTTAAAAGCGTATCACAGCTGAAAACGCATATCAAGCAATAATGTCTCATAGTCAATCCAATAACCGAATTATTTGAGTGACTCTGTAAATAAACGACAAATTCTACCTAGTCAAAAATCTATAGAAAACATGTTGTAGAGCATATTAGTAATATATAACAGTTTTATTATGTTTGAAGTAGTGTAACGTCATTAAAATACCCTATAAACGATTTTTCACCAAATATCATAATTCTTTATCGGAATTTTTTTGGACGTCCCTATAAACGAACTATAATGGCTACTTAATTAATACTCTACATAAAACATATTGCTCCACACATGACTGAGGCATGTGAATTTCATTGTGTTTGAAATAGAGTGACATCATTTAAGTGCACTAAAAATGATCTTTCACCGTTCACTGCAATGTAATGAAATACTTTCGAGTGTCTCTGTAAACAAACTATAATTGCGACTTATTTCGTACACTTTAGATAACAATTTGTTGTCCATCTTAATGATGCATACCAATTTTATTATAATTGAGATAATGTAACAACATTAAAATACACCGGAAAAACTTTTCCCATTCATGATATTGTAACAAAATGCTTTTGTGTTGCGATAAATTAACCAAAAATTGTACGCACTTCACTTTCAATACCGAAATTAATTTATAAACCTAAATAATATAACAATTACAAGCCAATCCGAGTCTTTACTCGAGTTAGAGCTCGGACGAAATTTTGAAATCAGGCAGACGGCCAGACAAATTGAATTCATAAACACTTTCAACTATGTTAGAAAGGGATAAAAAGTAAAAATTGGTTTCTATGTACACATTTCGCGAACTGGCCGATCGCGTATGGCCACTTCGCGAACTGGACGATCGCATCTGGCCAGTTCGGGAATTGGCCGAGCAATTCCCGAATAGGCCAGTCAGTTTAAAACGTTGTTGGCCATTTCGGGTTTTGGCCGTAACATACATACTGAAGCCAGCACGAAAAAACTGAATTACATAACAAAATTTCTTTCGGGAGAATTTTTTGTGCCCCCCAAAACAACGAAATTTTGGGACTTTTTCGGGTTTTTTATGAATATTGTGATACCCGTTGTCTAAGCGTATTATTTGTTAATTACATTCTATCCGAATACCTTTAAAAGCCAATTTTCGGTCAAAATATCAATTTTTAGATTTTGGTATAATATAATAGCCAGATTCTTTATCTTTCCAAATCTGTTTGAATTTTGTTTATATCTTATTTAGAAGTCAAGTTATTGCCTTTTTAAAATTACTAAGTATCAGTATTTTGAAACCGAAAGTATCGTTCTGCTCACCGGAAGTTCACCTCTGCTCACCTATGTTTTTTTACGTTTTTCAATGCTATGTAAACACAAAAGTAAAGAAACAGCGATAATTTAAGAATATGAAAAAGAAAAACAGCAATTGTTTAAAGAAAATAGATAATATAGTGTATAAATTGAGTAACCTATTAAGGTTTACTTTTCAAAATAAAGGTAAGATTTAGAATTAAATTTTTTTTTTGCGTTTTCTGGAAATTAATTTTTTAACATTTTATGTTTACTCAAAACATCATAACGGAAAAAATTATGGATAAATCTCTTTCAATTTTTTTTGTATGGTTTGCAAAGTGCAATAAAGGGAATGGACTACATTGGTAACAGTAAGTGTATTAGTTTTTTTATTTTTTTAATTATTGATAAAATTTCCGATTTGCTATAAATTTTTAGTAATTTTTGCTTCATCACTGATTAACTTTCTATATAGTTTTATATATTTGAATCACAAATATGAGAGTAGTTCATTCCCAAGAAAAAGGTTTAATAATTATAATAATGTTTACAAAATAAAAATATCTTGATTTAAAGTTGAGTTATGATGTTTTGCGGAAGTGATTATTTTCGCTATTTTTTGCTTATTTCCCCCCCCCCCCCAAAAAAAAATATAAAAAAATAATTTGAAATGTATAACTTTTTCTGTTTTATTTTACTTTTTAAATCACATCATGATATACAATGCAAAAAAAAAAAAAGTCATATTTTAAAATAATTTAAAAAAAGCCCTCCGAAGGTATTCGGATACCTAAGAGGACAAAATTCTCAAGAACTTTCATACTTAGAACATTTTTATACACTTAATACCAAGCGCAGTGCAGGCCAGGCGCGGATCCACGGGGGGGGCGATCGGGGCGATCGCCCCCCCAAAAGTATAAATCCACCGCTTATTGCGAATTCCCACAAATGGTTGCCAAAAAAAATCACAAAATTCGTCCAAGAATTGCGCAAAAAGAGCCAATTTCGTCAAAAAATTGCGGAAAAAACGCGAATTTCGTCAAAAAAATCGCGCATTTCGTCAAAGGACCGCGAAAAAAACGAAAATTTTGTCAAAGGATCGCAGAAAAAAAGTGAATTTTGTCAAAGGATTGCGGAAAAATACGCGCATTTCGTCAAGAGATCTCGGAAAAAATGCGATTTTCAGTAAAGGATCGCGAAAAAAATACGCGAATTTCGCCAAAGAATAGCTGAAAAAACGCAAATTTTGTCAAAGGACCACGAAAAAATGCATATTTTGCGCCAGGAGGAGATTCCCCGAGGCACGGATCCAGGGAGGGGGCGATCGGGGCGGTCCCCCCCCCCTCCCAAGATATAAATCCAACGCCTTTAACGGCATTTTTCGCGGAACAGGCAGACAAGCAAACGAAAACCAAACACATTTCGGGTGTCATTGGTAAACCTCATTGACGTTTCGCCAATTAATGAACAAAAAAGGATTATGTCCTGTCAAAAGGCATGTGGCGCCATAATTTTTGACACTATGGGTTGAGGTGGGGAACGATGCCACTTCGTGTACCTTTTGTTGAATTTCTACAACAGAAAATTGACACCGTTATGCGGATCCTTTTAAAGTGTGGAAACTTTTTCATCTTTTCAAAGAAGCTGCACTTCTAATTTCTGTATAATATTTTTTGCAGAGCTATTTTGTTTGAGAAAAGAATGGGATTCGTAGCAATTTTCAAAGAAAGAAAGAAACAAGAAAAAGAAAGGACCTTTTAAAACTTCAAGCATCTTAATATTTTCTGAAAAAAGCCACTAATGTTTTTAAAAAATGTACTGCTATTGCCACCCATATTGGGGAATTTCAAGGGGTATTTGGTGAATGAACAAAAAATGATTATGTCTTAGTCAGTTAAAAGCTAAAATGCATATGGTGTGTTAATTTTTTAAAGCCAACTTGGTAAACCAGTTCTTCCTTTATGTATTTACTTAACGAAAGGCCTTCAAACTGATTTGAATAGAAAATGCCGTTCTACTGTCACCCAACTTTCATTGTTCGGTTTACCATTTTTCGTTGTCTTTTTACCTCTTGTAGAGAAGCTATGGAAACAGATCTAGGTCTCAATAACAAATGTTAACCTTGATGGACTAATAATGAGTAGATTATGAAGAAGTATACGCACCGCTTAGATGACACATTTTCACTTTTCAAGGATGTTAAGACCCCTTTAGATTTTTATTCCGTCCTTTTTTTTAATAAACCGATAAGATAAATAATTACCAGAGTAAAAATGAAAAGAATAAAAATAAGATATTTAATAAATAAATTCTATGGTAACATTTTTAATTTTTCGGCACAATTAGTAACAATAAGTCATATTTTGAGGAGAGGAGCCTTATATAATAGGGTGGGCCGAAAAAAACTTTTTTTCGATTTTCGATGATGGGTAGTGCGGAAAAGTTCCCACTGGTGGCACTAAGTTCACACAAAAAATTTGAGATTTTTCGGACAATTCCTTCATTTGCCGCAAATGACTTGAAGTTTGGCTCAAATGCTGATTTTTGAACTTTTTTAGCAAAAGTTTAAAAAATGTTAAATTTAAGTTTTTTTAGCTGAATTTACTTGAAATGTCATGTTTAGTGTACGAAATGTTTAAATGAACTCTAATTATGTATTATTTAATAGTTATGTGCATTTTGAATTAGGTGACTTTTATGGCTTTTTCGCGTATAAGTGAGCAAAAATTGCAGGAATTGTGACAACAGGGAATAAGGATCTCGTCATCGATAAAGACTTGGTCAGAAGGCTGAAAAAGAAACTTGGAAAGAAGATACAGGAGAAGGAAGATCTTAGAGGAAGAAAAATTACAAGCATCTTTTTTGATAGTAGAAAAAATAAAACGATCTTCATAAAAAAAGGGGGACTAGCAACGCCGCCGACAGAAAGGCGAAACAAATATCACCATGTTGTCTGAACGTGCTTTGGAATATTTGGGTCACTTGACACCTCCTTCTGACCACTGCGGAGAAATAGCAAAATCATTATAAAATTTTCTAAGCCAGAATAAAGCCTGCTTTGGAAAAAGTCAAGAATAGAACCGCAATATTTGATATGTATTCTTCATACGTACTTGCTCCCACTCCGACAGCGGAATCAACTGTCTAAACTAGATGGTAGAACCACTTGGCCTAAGACCTTTACCAACTGAAACGGAGCTAGATTAATAGAGTACTTAAATCTTCAGCCTTTTGCATTTTTGATGTCCATGAAACAGGAATAGGCTCGTAGAAATGAACAAGTACATTTTCGCACGCCATTAGGGATTATGTGCTTTGTATTTCTCTCGACGGTGCCGCTTGTTCCCTTTTTCTATAAAGATCGTGTTATTATTTCTACTATAAAAAATATGGTTGTAATTTTTCATACTCCAAGATATTCCTCCTCCTGCCTCTTCTTTTCAAGTTTCTTTTTCTGTCTTCCGACCAAGTGTTTATCGATGATAAGATTTTTATTCCTAGTTGTCACAATTCCTGCATCCTGAAGCACAGATGAAGCTCTTAACGCAGTTTACCTATATGATATACCAGTTCTAAATCTGGTGAACGCTGTGTGAGAAAGGGATATGCGTTTGGGAGTGTCTGCTTATGAAGGCCCTGGTTCAAATTCTGATTCAGACGAACTGCCTGCTTCAAAGTTCCCACTTTTTTAATTTTATGACAAATAGCTGTATTTTATGCCAGACAAATAATTAAAATCCCATCTCGCAGTTACTCCCATCTCAAATTTCCCCCTCATCCTCGTGATGACTGATTGCGTTTTAATTGGTTTCTACTCCATATCTCTCTCCTTGCAGAATTCCTGTCAAGACACGCTGCGGTCCGGCATTCAAATATGTGACTCTGAACGCATCGAAAAACGGAAGGAAGAGCGACGAACATAATAAAGACAAAAGATAGAAACCGACGAACGAACCAGACAATACTTACAAATTTTGCTCAGTTATACGCGAAAAGGCTATAAAAATCGCCTAATTCAAAATACACATAACTAATAAATAATAGACAGAGCTTATTTAATCATTTTGTACACTAAACATGACATTTCAAGTAAATTCAGCGAAAACAAATTTAATTTACCATTTTAAAAAATTTTGCTAAAAAAGTTCAAAAATTAGCATTTGAGCAAAACTTCAAGCCATTTGCGGCAGAATTGTCCGAAAAATCTCAAATTTTTTGAGTAAACTGTGCCATCAGTGGCAACTTTTCCACACTACCCATCATCGAAAATCGAAAAAAAGTTAATTTCGGCCCACCCTATTATATAATAAGAGGGTTGGTTAACCGAGTGTGTCGGTTAATTGAACGTCGGATAATCGAGAGTCTATATTAATTTTAAATATCATTAATTATTTCATACTGATATAATAATTAACTGCAAGGAATGATTTAACCAATAGAAACTAAGACTTGTTGATTATATATCATTCGGGATCGCCCCCCCCAAAACGAGTCTCTGGATCCGCCCCTGAGTGCAGCATTTCAAAAATAACATAATTTTTTCAGTTTCCTTAAAAAGCGTGATAAACGTAGTTTTGTCTCAATTATTCAAATGCTCCCCACAGATATAATCATACATGTTAACTTCTACATATTGGTAGCAGTAAATTATCTATTATTTGCACACACTTTTCTTCATTTTTATCTCAACAGACATTTTATATCCAATAAATCTATATAATTTAACAAGTAGGGGAAGGTGTGGTTGGTTAAGAAAATTTTCATATTTAGAGAGTAACTTTAAGTGTATACAATTATTATATTTTAAAGCAATTACTTTCTGAAATACTTTCTTCAGTTCACGGAAATATTTCTGGCATCACTGCTACTGGCATATATCCGAATTCAAGAAACTTCCGTTCTTTTTTATTTCTTCTTCCGTGTATTGCCTTAGGTTTGAATCTGGGACGGCGCGTTTCGAATCCAGCATCTTAACCACTCGACCAGCGAGCATTTGACAGAGGGCGAGATTAAGATGAAGTTAAGGATTTTCTTCAAATGGGGGATTGGTAAGGCTTGTTAAATTTCTTGTTCAGAAAGCTCGTAAATTTAAACTTAATTGCAGGGACATTTCACCGTTATGAAATAATGGTTGGTGTTTTAACACTAATGGAATAATAGAGGATAAAAATTATTACATATTAGACATACTTTTAATAATACATAATTTGTTAAATGTAAAATATTGATTTTATATTTTTAATTAAATTCGAGAAGATATGTTTGCTTTTATGAAAGAAATCGATTTGTTTTTAACTTGATTTAAGTACTATATATTTTAAATGTGTTCGTTTAGAATATATTTTACATGCGAACATTTTTTTAATACTCTAAAAAATAAATTGCGAATAAATTTAAATGAATGAGAAAATTGCTCCTTTATTAAATTCGAAACCACTATTTTTGTTTGTTTGTTTTAAAATAAAATAGAAATTTGAATTTGTTGAATTTTTGGTTTTTCATTTTAAAAATATATTCGAACTTTGGTATTAATACTGCCAATACGCATGCGTGAAAGGGAAAAAACGGAATTTTCTCTCTTTATCAGATTTCCGGAAAGAATTAACGAGAAAAGCATGTTTTCTAGGAGTACGGTAATTATTTGTTTAAAAATGGCGTATAATTTACTGTATAAAGAATAATTTTTCAGACAGTGTTGATTTAACGAATGCTTCAATATTTAGTAACTTATTGACACGATAGTTAAGACATCTTCGGCTAAAACACTTTTGGCTAAAAAAATACGATTATTAACACTTTGAAAAGTTGAAAAGAGTTTATTTCCGAAGGTCACTATTGCCGAATTTCGTTATTTTCGGTTTTTCCCATAGGATTTGCATTACGTACATTTTGTTTAAAAAATACTTTATACAATCGCTCTGCAATTTTAAAGTAATATACTAACCCTTTAGATAATGATGCAGTGTAAATTTGATTTAGAAATTTTGAGATTTACGGGGAAAAGTAATCTGAGAGATCGAGTTCAATTGTCATAGAATCTTTCATTAGAAAAAAGGCTTTCAATTCATCAACAATACCAATTCAGGTACCAAATCAGCCCATGTCTCGGTTTGGTAAAACACAAATAATTTTTTAACCGATCTAGGAGGAACCTGTTCTTTTGGTTTTAATATCTTGTCCATGTTAAAACAAATTTTCTGCACCCGGCCTGGTTTATTAACTATCTTGCACGGGATGAAATTGCTCAATCTATGAACGTAAATTTTGTTTGTAAGTTTTATTAAATTTTAAACTGTTTTGAATACATTAACGTCTTTCAGCTGTATACTTTTAAAAGTAGTATTTCTGAATTTTTGTAAACATTTAAAAAAAGGGTGGGGATCTATTTATGATAAACACCATGATATATTTTAATGCCCATTTTTATGTGTGTGTATTTTATCTCTATACCTTAAAAAGTAAGGATGCACCGAATATTCTGTATTCGGCCTTTTTGGTCACACTGCCGAATATTCGGCGAAACTGAAGACATTGATATCGTTAAGATATTTTCAAAAGACTTATTTTGCTTTCCGTGAAATATTATTACACGACGAGAAGTTCTAGAAATTGAAAAAATTCTTATCCAAACAGTAAGCTAGACATGCCATTATTCGAAATGCAGGTGACGGTGGCGGTACATATATTGTGTTACCGACCAAAATTATGTCACTTCCAATGATTTCATCACATTTCATATAAAACAAAGTTAATATAATGAAAATCTCGCAAAAAATATCTTTATCTTTGTTAAAGTTACGAATGAAAATCAGCTTATTATAGGATACAAGTGGAAATATATTGACAATCTATCTATATTATAAAGGACAAACATATCTGTGCGTAACGCATACATCATTTTGCAAATGGCAACACTTTGAAATTTGAAATAAAATTTTGGTTTTGCAATTTTCTGTACTGCAAACTTTTAAACTTCTAAACATCGCACATTTAAAATTTTTACACCGACATATAAGGAAAAAATTGCTCTTTTAAATACAATTTGTTTGAAAGCTGTATCTCAATTTATTTTTTGAGAAATTAATTTTTTTGTAGTTTTTAATACCATTTTTCTTATTGTGGCATCAAAAGTACCCCATTTCTATTGAAAGTCATTGAAAGTAAACGGAAAATAGTAGAAAATAGGAGATATTGTATATTTTTGTTGCCATTTTCTCATAAAACCTGAAAAAGAAGTTGAAATTAAAATAGGCGCTATGTCAAGAATATTGTTTGTTATTCCGTGATAATGACGTCACATGCATACTTTTCTGTAGACGAAGTTTAAGAGTGGATTGTAAAAGTAGATTGCTTTAGCGGATGCAAATGACATCATTTTATAAAAAAGCGTGTATTTTAATTCTTAAACCTGAATTATGTTTTGTAGAAGTGCGTCATTTTCACAGCCCAGCTGCTTTGAAATTCTTCACAGGTGAAAATGGTTCACTTTTGAAAATAATGTAATTGAAATCACACACTGATAAAACGCAATGTTTTACAAAAATTTAGAGTGTCTTTATAGAAGAGAGGTGACATGCAAATAATAGCGATTTATATTACAGAAATTGATGATTCTCGCCTGGATGGATTTGCTTCGCCGAGTTAGACAAGCAAACATATAATTCGTGGTTTAAAATAATATCATGTTCCTGAAGTTTTTGTTCAAAATTCTCTCGAATAATGAAATTTTAATGTTATTCTTTAGGACATTCTACTATAATTTTATCAAAATAACATAATTTGCTTAATTTAATTTTTCCTAATTTTATATAATCTATATATTTAAAACACAAGTATGTTTTTTAGTCATCTGCCCTGATCTTTCTGCTGAACCAATTTTACTAATATTTTTTTTAAGCTGAAAGCTCTTCATTTGTACATGTGATCGCACTATCTGTTTTTTTTTTATATCCCCACTTTTATATTTTAATTTTTAAAGCATTTTATGAAATTTCTTCAAAATGGTGAAAATTAGATATATTTTATTATTGCAGACAAGAGAGAAATAATGAGATATTTTTATCTTTATTCATGTTATTTTCTGATAAAAATTCAAAATTGGTGATAAAAATTGTTGTATAGGGTTTAGTGTCGCAAAATCCCATTAGTAGCAGAATATTATATTAAGGGCATAATAACTGAAAATGACATACTACTTCTGAGAACACGCATGTTTGCTCATACATTTTCTATATTGTTTTTCCTTCTGCATGTGTACTAAGTTTCAGACACTAGGCGAAATGTTTATTTAAGTGAAAATGAAGTCATATTTAAAAGGAAACGATCATTTTCTTAGATAAAACTAAACATTTTAACACAAATGCGACTAAAAAACATAAATTACGGAAATTTTTACTCTCCGGATTTGAGGTTAGAATCTCAAGTAAAGGTTGCGTCTGTTTACATAAAAGATGTTGCTGACAATCGTGACTTCAAGTTTTAAGTTAAAATGTTTTTTAAATGATCAAACAATATACAATTTTTTTAAAAATGATGAACATGGATATGAGAAGTGCGTATGAAAATTTTGAGAATGTGAAAATTTCTGTTTTTCATTCCGGAATACCAAGCATAAGAGCCTCAACTGATAACCACATACTAAAAACTGATTTTTATTATATTTTACTGATTAAATATCTATATTATAAAGAACAAACGTATATGTGCGTAACGGTGCCGTCATTTTGCGAATGGCAACACTTCACGATCAAATGTCGGTCTTGAAATTTTCGCTACTGCAATTTTTTAATTTTCTGACCATAGTACATTTTCAATTTTCGTCGCATAAGAAAAAAATTTACTTTCAAATGCAATTTGTTTAAAAACTGTATCTTAATTGACTGATGTATTATATTTTCTAAAATAATTTTTAAGCATGATTTTTTTAAAGTTTATCTTATCACGTGCCGGTTTCAATACATAATAATAATAATAAACATTTTGCACATAAAGCAACAAACATTTTTCAGCATTTGTTTCTGACTATTTTTGCATAACGAAATTAATACTTCCTTTATAAACAAATAAAAGAATAATATTAAAAAAACCCACCAATCTGACATATTTGTGAAAGACAAATTTACGAAATTAATACTTCTTTTATAAACAAATAAAAGAATAATATTGTAAAAGCACAAATCTAACATATTTGTAATCGTACAATTTAAATTTTTAGATCACCAAATAGGATTTTTTTTTTCAAATGGAATTTGTTTGCAAAGTTCATCTCGGTTTACTGATTGTCTATGGTTTTAAAAACAATTTTAAAGAATGAAATATTTTTTAATTTATCTATATCGCGCGGAGCTCGATTACGAAAGATTAATCCGTTTGCCCTTAAAACAAAATAAAGAGTGCATCATTTTTTTACGGCTAATGTTCATTAAAAAAAAAAAACTTCTCTATGAATATATAAACAAAATAATATAAATAAAACACAAATTTCACAGACATGTATAATCTCTGAAATTATCAGAATATAAAAGGATGCCATAAGTAGCAAAATCTTGGTCAAATAACTCTTAGCATGCGGCTAATAAGAAAATATTGCTTTTGATAAATTGCAAAAATTTATTTTTTTGTATAATTCGTATTTTCCATATGAAAAATGCTTTTTTAATGTAAGTGGGCAATCTAAAAAAATTATTAGTTTTCAATAAAAAAAAATGTTTTCTTTCACCTATATTCTTTAACCCGGGAAGCCCGGGTACGATCCCCTATTATATATAAAAGCCGTTCTCTGTGTGTATGTCCTTTATACAAATCTTCAGTTTTTGACCGATTTGCACGAAACTTGATGTACTTACGTTTTAGGACGTGGAAAAGATCACTGCCTACTTTAAAAAATCAGCAGACCAATATTTATCCCTTTTTTCTACCACTTTCCACAATTTACAACATTACAGAAATATGTCTTTTTAAAACTTGTAATTCAATCGTTTCTTTGCTGTTGCCACTCCCAAAAAAATGACACAATAATGTAAAAAAATAACGATAACGCGTGTGTTTTAATTTATTTTGCCAATAAAAATTTAGATTTTCGTGCTATATTTGTGCTTTATTGAAATTGACGTCATTCTAAATAGAAAATGTACATTTTATATATATATACAACATAAAAACTAACTATAAGAGCGGTAAAATGACGTAGCACTTTAATTTTAATGTTTTTTTTTTAAATTAAAACATCTACTTTATTACAGACAGTCAAATTTCATGAAAACAATTTAGGAAAAAGAAAAAAAACCGCTAGATATGACGTCACATTTCATCAAATCTTTTCAACGTGTAGTCAAACTCACTGTAAAAAAATGGCTCCTATATTTTGTTTATTACTTCGATTGTATGCTACAGCCATATCTTATAGCTATACGTTATAGCTAAGTGTTGTATTGGTTTAGATTCAGTGGTAACATATTCTGTGATTTATAGTAAAATGAGAGAAGTTATTTCATTTCTCAAAAAAATTCTTGACTGATGTCACGATTTAAAATTTATTAAAAATGACATCATTTCATCAAATCATTGTAGATTTAATTTCTATTAATAAAAAAATTAAGTTTGCGTTTAGGAGTGATGTTTTATTTAGAGTGGAAACACTCTTGATCTAATACTTTAATTAAAGCTTATAATTACACATAAAGTAAATTTTTTGGTAAAGGTATAAGATCTTTCATTTGGTGTTTTGAACTGAATTTCAGAAGCAGCAACGCGATAAAGGAGAAAAACCGGTTGTCATGTGAACATACTTTCTCATAACTCGATAAGTAATTTATTTATCAAAAAATGGAAAACTCATTTCAATTTCAAATCGCTTCAGTAGTCAGGCCTACAAATTTTAAGCCTTTACGTTTGATGTATCAGAAAGATTCGCGTTATTGAGCAGGGAACTGGAAAACCACCTTAAGCATTATTGCAGGTTAGTATTTTGTAATCGAGTTGCATGCCATATATTCGCTTAAAACATAAGTCGTGTTATATTGTTTTAACAAAAATGCATGCCATAATAGGTGTGAGGTGCACTCATTAAAATACGAATGCGCCAACTGGCGCATAACCCGATTACTGAAGATTAACCCGTCAGCACTTAAAGAGATAAAAATAGTTCTGCATTTTTCATTCAGGTAATAAGACTAATCCTTCATAATTGGGTTCACATGATTATGTAACTTCCCCCTATAATTCTATGACTAAGCAACGGAAAACAATATGTTACGTACTAAAATCTTCCTTGAAAAACTAATAGTGCAAGTCGCATGGAAATCCGTTCTGAAGAACTCAAGTTATATGCACCCGGAAAGAAATTCCAATTTGCATTTTATATACTTATTAGATTAGATTATTTTGAGAAGTTTGATTTGATATCTGCTAAATTCGTGCTTTATTTTATTTTATTTTTGGCGTTTTAATTTCGTTTGGCAATTTAGTTATTGAATATTACACAAAAACAAACAAATTCTGAAAAATTTACAATGTTTTTGAGCAATTGAGTTAATATTTTGTAATTGTGTTGCAAGCATATTTAAAAAAAATTCATTCTTGAAAATTACTTTAAAATCCATAAAAAATCTGTAAATTGAGATAAACATTACAAACAAATATTAAAGTACTTTTGTTTTCTTTAAGACGTTGAAACAATCGAATGCGCGATATTTAGAGGTTAAATTGCAGTAAAAGGGAAATTTATTGTTGTGTTAGGTTGTTGAAATCGAAAATATGATATCAGCGTTATTCATAGACATGTCTTTGTTTTATACTATTACATTAAGAGTAAACGGGTTCATCTTTCGTAATCGGGTTGCACGCATCTCTAAACATATCCATGCTGGAAAATTACTTTAAGATCCATTAAAAATCAGAAAATTGAGATACAATTTTCAAACAAATTTAATTTGAAAGAACTTTTTTCTATT
This sequence comes from Maratus speciosus, assembly GCA_963932465.1. Lineage (NCBI taxonomy): Eukaryota > Metazoa > Arthropoda > Arachnida > Araneae > Salticidae > Maratus > Maratus speciosus. The sequence continues at coordinate 342,839,291 of OZ010786.1, forward strand.
CGACATTGTAAAAAATGAAATTGTGTGATGTTTAGAAGTTATAAAAATTGCAATAAAGGCACAATTTATGGGTTACAAATTATGGGGCACAATTTATGGGAGCTGATATAGTATTTTTAGTTTATAATCTAGATATATGCCAAGCGAACGAGAATTTCACTAAATGCTGCGCGATTTGGTGGAGTTTTTTTTTTTTCGTATTATCAGGAAAATCACATATTTTCTCTTACACCCGCCAAAGAAACGCGCATACTGTTATTAAAGCTCAGGGTTTTGCTATAGTTGCGAGACAATAACTTCATGTTTTCTGATTGTCTTTTTAACGATTTTTGGATGGGAGTGCGCAAATTTAAGTTATTGTGATTGCCGTATTATTTCATTTTAATTTATTTTATCTGGAAGTCTCCTTATAATTGACACGGGCAAAGCCGGGTAGTTCTGCTAGTATATACTAAAACTAATCTTTTAAACATTTTTATGAAAATAGTGATCTCAAATTTTTTACTGATATAAATTTTAAATTTTACAAGAGATATTAATACATAATATCATTTTTAGTTTAGATATTTTATAAGGTAAAAGTATTTGTTACATAAAATATACTTATTTTTTGACTCGTTCCTTTTATATGAAACTATAATCCAATGTTTGCTATCTTTAAAACAGTAAAACATTAAAATGTGTTATCAATAATTGGTAAATAAAATATACCATTGTACTATGCAATAAAATATGTTTTTCGCAAATTTTTCTACCTATCCTATTGATCCACGGAACATTAGGTATCCATTATAAAAATAATTATTACAGTTAAATTAGATTCTTTTTTATTGAAACTGTCGTGCCAGTAAGTTACTAAATATTGAAGTAAGATTTGAAACAATTCATTAAAACTAACAATTGCATACACTTAAAGTTACTGTCTAAACATGAAATTTGTCTTATTTTTTTATTAAAACTATTGTGCCAATAAGTTACTAAATATTGAAGTATTCTTTTAAACAATTCTTTAAAATTAAGAATTGTATGCTCTTAAAGTTGCTGTCTATATCAGCCTATCTATTGTCTTATTCATCCACACTCTCCCTTACTTGTTAAATTATATAGATTTATTGAATATAAAATATATCTGTTGTGACGAAAATGAAGAACAGGGTTTGGAAACAACAGTAATTTGCTGCTACCATATGTTCACATATGTGATTATACCTGTCGGAAACATTTGAATAATGGGGACAAAACTACGTTTTTAGCGGTTTGTAAGGAAATTGAAAAAATTGTCTTGTACTGCGTTTGCTACTGAATGTATAACAAAGTTGTAGAGAATTTTGTCTTCTTTAAGACTATATTTAACAAATAATACGCTAAGATAAAGGGTCTTGATATATTTTTAAAAAAGTAAAAAAAAAGTCCCAAAATTTTGTTGTCTTTTGGCCACAGAAAATTCTCTCGAAGGAAATTTTGTTGGATAATTCGGTTTTTCCATGCTGTCCTCAGTATATATAAGTCGAAAAAAATTTTTCTATCCGTGTCCTTTTGCAAGGTAACATGTACAAGTACATTTCCCGTGGACTATCACGTTTCTGGAAAGATTTTAGTTTGTTTATTGTTCTTTCTCAAAACACTAATCGCATTTTTTTTAAGGTATTACATGTTTTTTGTTTTCCTGCATTTCCTCATTCAAATGTGAAAGTTAACGTATCTTCTAAATTTTTTAGACTACCTTATTTACTTTTTTTAAAAATTCTATTGCATCATATTTTCTCCAAGAAAATAGCAGTTGCATACATTGAAGAGAGATTGAACATTTAGAAAATGTTAGAGTTCGAAGCAAAGACTCCCAGAAGACTCCCAGAGAAGCCATCTCATTACCAAATTACAAGCACACATAACTTACCGTTCATTCACTAACTTGTCCGTTTGAGAATTTCTTGGTTTTCGTTTCATGATGTCACTTTCAGCTTTTTCATATGCAAGAGAGATAGCAGGAATCTGTTGAAATTTTGAAGTATTTAATAAAGACTACCAGGAAATGAATTATATATATATATATATACAAGGGGGCTCTGCCCCATGCGAGCTACGCCCGCCAACCTCAGTTCAGGCTTCACAGACTTTAAAAACATAATAATGTGCCTTGTTTATAAAATATTACCGGTTATGGAATATTGAATGATATTATCATTATAAAGGAGACTTTCTTCTGTAATCGGGTTACCATGCTTTTCCGTTGGAATAGGGCATTTTTCGATTACCATAACGTCATCCATCTCTGTTGTAACAAATTATGGCTGTTTTCGGTATTCATAAGTCAGTTCAATTACACATTTAAAAATCAGTTTATTTAGGCTAAATATGTCGCTATCTTTCTCACTTTCATAACGACGCTATGGGAAACATCCCCTCTTTTATAGACTGAGAGGCGACTGCACAAACTACCCCCTCATCGAGTTGACGGCTGAAATTCCAGAATTATTTAAAACACGATTCCCATATTAAAATGCAACTGGTCTGCCAAGTCACAAATATCTTGATGGAAAACACCTATAAAACCGATTTCTGTGGTTTACTGATAGGATTACTATTGAGTTTTACTGCTCTCAGTCGTCCATGCTTTCATACCTTTAGGTGCAGGAAAACGCAATGAAAAACTTATCGATGAACCACTGAAATCGTATCTGCAGGGGCTTTCCATGAAGATATGCTTCGCTGACCAGTTGCATTTTAATATGCTAACCGTGTTCTGTCTAATCCTTGAGTTTTAGCCGCAAACACGATGCGGTGATAGTCTGTGCAGTGGCCTCTCGGACTATTAGGTTCGAGGTTAAAATCTCCGTCTGCTTGGGAATATCTTTCTGAAGCAAGGTATCGAAAAGCATTGTGTTTTGAAAATTTACGCTTATATTTAATGTTTTGATCGAGTTTTAGTTATTTTCAGGAACAGATATAGCTTATTTATTAAATATTTTCTCTATTTTAATACACTACCATGCATATTATAATGTTACTTGTACAATGTATATTATTTATATTAATTAATAAAAAAATATCCGAATTTTCAATAGTAATTCCTACAAAATAAATCAAATGTTTTTTGTGAATACATTTACCTGCATTTATGCTGCATCAAGTGATGTAATATATAAACAAACTTGCTAGCCACACTATTTTTATACCATGTAACGCCACATTAACATTCTCCGGAGTGAAAAATTTTTTAAATGTATCGTTTTAATATATGACGTAATTTTCGCTGATAAATGCATTCCTAATCTAATAATTTATTTATTATAAAGTTTTTTCTCTTTTAAGATTCTCGGGTAAATATATTATTTAATTTAAAAATGTTTGAGAATTGAGCTTTTTAATTATGATCTAATATTCAACATTAAAAGTTTTTCACGCGTAATAATTTAATTTTTTTACGTGCTTTAAATATGACGATACTCTCGGGCATTCTTTCTCTTTACTCTGTGGAATATTTTACATATGATGTAATTATGACGCGTTTTGCGTCTAAAATTTTATTTTTTAAAAATTTTCTTTTTTTTTAAAAGTAAATATCTTGACATAAATTTCACTACTTTCTGCATTTAACTCGTGACTATTTAATTCTTATTTTAAAATTTTCTTTCCGATTTAATAATTTCACTTTTCGATTTCAATTTGAAAATGACGTAAAAAATAAATCTAATTCTTATTTTTTCAAATTTTCCTGAAAAGCATAATTTAACCACAATATTGTTTCACTATCGATTGAAATAAAATATAATTTCAATTTCAATTTGCAAAGGATGAAAAAGAAAATGTCAAATAATCCCTATAGTTTTCCCCTGTTCTTCCCTCTTTTCCACAAAAGTGGAGTAATTGAGTTGCCATCAATGATGGAATATCAATAAAATTGGGAAAAAATTAATAACTCGAAAACTAATTTAAATTTTAAAATTCGAACACCAGTTTTGAATCCTGTAGATAATTGAATGAATAATTTTTATTGATGCAACTTTTCTTTTAAAATTTTTGGTTGGAAAGAGAATTTAGAACAAGATTCAAATCCTGAAAGTTAAAATTTCAACGATTTTAAAGTCAAAATTCAATTTTTTTTCATTTCTGCAAAAAATCATGCAAAAGAAACAGATTGCAAGTAAAAAGCAAGAAGGAAGCGTACAGAATATATAAACTACAAACATTATTTCAAAACAAAGTTTTAAAGGGAAATTATAAAATAAACTATTTTATAAATTTTGCAATCAGTTGTTCAAATTATTTTTTGAAGCAAACTTAAATTTAAAGCAATAATAATTAAATAATAATAGTTCAGAGAGAAAACAAAAACAAAAAAACAAGCCATTTTCAATGCCAACTCAGTAAATTCAAATAACAATATTAAATGAAAAAATAAATTTATTTCTATAAACTTCTATCACAAGAGAGGTTAACACTGCACACAAAAGGAATAAAGCCTCTTCACCGGCGCTTTTCTTGTTAAATGTGAGTTAAAGCATGATAAAATTTTGCATTTGAAAGTAAACTTCTCAAGCATAATATTCTATCTTTTAAGGGGTCTCAGGACTCTTAAATTTGGAAAAAATGAAAAAACGACCATTTTCAACTTTTAATATTATCTTAAAATGTATTTGATTTTAAGACGCAATTTTAATTGAGATGAAAGATATATGTTCTTTCATTTCAAATATTTAAAAAATCACAAGATGCAGAATTAGCATTTACAAGGGGCTCGAAACTGTCAGACATTTGACGAGCAGAAAATCGGCATAACAGATTACGAGCAGAATTACAAAATAAATTTTGCAACTAGAATTAAAATTTTGGTGCCTACCTATACTTCAGATTATAATAATTACCCTGAACCTAAATAAATTTGTGTTTAAAGCATTTTTATATTTTTAATACAAAGTTGTATTTAGCTAATGCAAAATTTCGAAAATTTCAACAATATAATCACCTAAAAAAGTATTTTTTTAAACAACTAGGGGGCTCTGCCCCCTACGAGCTACGCTCGTCAACCCCCGTTCAGACACCGCAGACTCTAACAGCAGGCTAATTTGAACGGCTTTAAAAAGATTTCGGAAGATTGAATTATAATTTGAATCTGACAATTATAATCTGACGTAATTTTCACCAAACTTTTCTTTCTCTTTTTAATATTCACGTAAAAATACTTTTGTTAGAAATGAAATATTATGATCATCTTAAAATATGAAATAAATGTCACGCGCAATTTTTAAATTTAAATTGTTTTGCAATATTTCTTTTTGTTCATTTTACGTAATAAGTATAATGTGACGTAAATGTGACGTAAATTCTCCTATTTAAGACTTCTAACGCATGTTAATGAATTTATTATTTTACAATATTCTTTCTCTTTTAAAATTCACGTGTAACTATAGTTTTTATAACGTAATTTTCAATGAGTTCCTGCTGTTTATATTTTCTGTTTATAATAGTTACGTGTAAAATAAATTTTTAATTTGAAGCAAACATTGTTTGCGCTGTTTATACAGTTGGCAACAGTTTAAATTAATACAATTTTCTAAAATACGTAAAAAATATCTCTCGAAATGCTGAAAATTTTAATTTAAAATAGAAATAAAACCTCAAAAATGAGTCAAATTAAAAAACTAAATGCAGTTCACACACCGGAAAATTCTGACGCATAAAATGATCTAAAAATGATTAAATTCCTATGTACAGTTTTTGCTCCTATGAAACTTTTATAATGGAACGATTTTGTCCAACTTTGGCATTAAATATCTCTTAAAATAATTCTTCGATTTGAAAACTGTCTGCATCAGCGTGTTTATCAAACATTTCTCTATAATACTACCGATTTTCATATTTTTTTTATGCAACAGTTTTTTTAATATTAACGAAGAAAGGCCATGCTTAAGCATTCAAATTGGATGCTGATCTGCCGGGAATAACTACGCAGATTTTCATTGGTCCATTTCCAAATCAAAACTTTTTTTTATATATAGAAGGATAACAAGGAAATTTTAGGTTCAGTTTATACAGACTAACATGAAACATATGTTTTGAAAATTTCATGAAAAAATATTCAGAAGTTTTTGAGATATCGTGCGCGTTATGCCCAAAAACATCATTTGGAGAGAAATGACTTCGAAGTTTTGAAAACGCCACTTCAGCTATTGGCGGGTATAATTCTAAAAGCCATAACTTCTGTTCTAATGGGAATTTCAAGGAAACAATTATATCAAAATGTTCAGGAAAAATAGGAGTTTAAAGTCTAAGAAAAAAAAAAAAAAAACTTCGAAAATTTTAAAGCTTTAAGAGTGCCGAGACCCCTTAACTTGCAAAATATAGTAAAAGCAAATCTTAACATAAAATATCTTCAAATGTAAACAATCAAAAACAATGTTATTAGTCGCTCAGTGTCGTGGTCGGTAGCGACAGTTGCTGCCACGGCTGGGGTCCGGTTTCGATTCCGCGGGTGAATTCGGTGGATTTCGGATCCGCGGGAAGACATGGATGTAATTGTGAGTGTCTATTTGTAGTTATATAAATATGTAATGGAAAAAGAAATAAAAAGTTGTTGTGGCTTGTTGTTGTTTCTGTGTATAATATGGATCATTCGAGACAAAAGCCATAGTTGCTATAAGCCCCAAAGAAGTCAATAACAATGTTATTAACAAGCACTTAATCAGACGAAAAGAACTATATGCAATTAATATACACTGCAATGAATATGATATATATACTTACCATACATAACGAATATTAAGTTAACTTAAGAAACTTCATTACAATATATATATATAAGATTTTTGTTTGAAAAGTTAAAGATTTATATTAATTAAAAATTAATTAATCTAGTTCATACAAATAACCATATTAAACAAACACAATTATTTACTACTGTATTTTAAGCAGAAAACTATGCTAGTATTTTTAGCTACATGAATATATATTTTAATACTTCTCATATAGCACAAATTTTACTTTTTATATTCATAAAAAAGTAATAAAAGTAACACAAAAATGTGACATCTAAGAATGATTAAACATTCTAGTTTAACTTTATGCTGAATTTTCAAATTAAAAATGGAAACAATTTTTTTTCTCCTTTTCATGAATATTTTTTTCGTATCAGAGGGTTTCTGTTTCTCTTTAAAATAAAAATAATCTAAATTGCCTTCCACCTCGAAATTTTTTTTCCAGAAACTCCTCCCCTTTGCCCCCACCAGACAAATGCTGAAATCTTTGAAAAAACTCTTTATATTAAAAAAATTCCTGCTCCATCAGTTGTTATGAAAATCCGCAAAATTTGTACCCCCACAGTTCTCCTTTCCTGTTCTTTCCTTACTCCTGCAGAAAAAACTTCAAATTTTGAAAACTTTTTATTATAAAATTTTAAAAAGAAGATGTGCCATATTTTTTGAGTTGTAAAAATTAGTAATCAATAATATAAATTTCCATTATGCTTTTGTGTTTCTCTCACCACCAATCATACAAATATTTAAGTTTTCAAAAATATTTTTTTTTCTGCCTAGTTTGTTGCTGCAGGATAGTTCTAGTTCTAATGAAACCGAGTCAGAAATGAAAATCTGTATGACACAGGAAACACAAAGAAGTACGTAAATCGGATCTCAGGATGGTCCAGGTCACTTTTATTTTGACACTTTCGATCACACTGACCACCTGGAGTACCTTGTTGTGCTTTTACGTGTTACAAACCTTTTTATGCCCGGTCCGATTTTATTTCTCCCTCCCTATAGTAGTAAGACATATATAACTATCATCTTTACCCCCCTATCCTCTCCGAAATTTTTGCTTCGCCTTTGCTACGTTACAAAAAACAAAGTTTAAAATCTTTAATTGAATAATCAATAACTCATCTAAAGGAACCTCTCATAAATATCTGCCCCCCTTCAGGAACTCAAAGTTAATTTTTTTTTTTTTTAAACTTACTTTTTCGTAAAATATAATGTGAACTTTAAATGTTCACCGCTTAACCCTTTATATCCCACATTATGAATTCATGAAAATTTCATCTTCTAAACCATTTTTTCGTGAATTTTTGAAACTACATTAGAAGATTTACACAATTATTTAAGACATTTTAAAAGATGTTACCAATTAAAATTAATTAATTAAATTTGAATTTACAGGTATTTTGTACAGTATTTATAACACCACTCAAATCTTTTATTTAAAATAATTTTTTTTGTATTTTATAGAATTAGAAAATGTACAAATATAATGCTCTTATAATAGAAACATAGAAATATTTCGTAATTGAAACTTTTCCCCCACGATCTTTCAACGTCAAGAAAGATGAAAAAATTCAAATGAAAAAGAAATCATCCTTTTAACGATATTTTTGTTTTGTGCAACCAATAATAATTTTGGAACAAGATAAAGTAAAGTATCTGTAACTCATTTGAAAGTGTATTACAACTAATCGATGCATTGATTTAATTTTATAGAAAGTTATTTTAATATACTTTAAAGTATCGTCGGGGCATAAAGGGTTAAGTAAAGGGTGAACATAAACAATACAGATGTTAAAAGTTTAAAATATAAATTTTATTTAAACTAAGAGTACTTTCGCCTTGCATCCGCAGCTTTCATCAAGGAGAAATTTTTCATCAACGTTCAGTTGACAACAAAGAGGTTCTGAAAAATTTCTCCCTGATGCAGACTGCGAATGTAAGCCGGAAGTACTCGGAGGTTAAATAAAATGCAGATTTTAAACTTTTAACACCTGTATTGTTTATGGTCATCTTTTAAGTAAACGATGAACCTTTAAAGGTCACATTATATTTTACGGTTAACTCAAGGCGGAATTTTGCATTTCGTCTTATGATTTCATTCCTTACTTTTTTTTAACTGACTTATAAAAATAATCAATCTAAATTTCCTACCACCTGAAATTTCCGCTAAACTTTTTGCCTCCTCCCCTTCCTCTCCGCGAACGGAACAAAAGTTTAAAATCTTTACAACATTATTTTTTATGTCCTGTTTGTTACTGATAGTAACAATAAATTGTATACTGTTACTACAAATGGCTACGTTGGTATTTAGATCTATACCTCCATCCTCTCTCCAAAATTTCTGCCACTCGTTCGCCCCTTCCCATACAATGTTTAAAAACTTTAAATCTGTTTAACTGATTTTCTTTTCATGAAGATGCTATTTAATCTCAATGTTAATCAACTTATTTAAGTCTCTCACGAAATTTAGAGTTCCAAAATATTCCACCAAGAAATCTTCATTTTAACTCCTGATATTTTTTCCTTTTTCAATATTCTGTTTATTAAAATTACGCTAGGTATAATAAAGTAATTCTTTCATTATACTAATCTTAATATTCTGTTTGTAAAAGGTGTAAAATCAACTTGGAAAATAAAAAAAGAAATCTATCTATAGAGTTTTTGGCTAAGACTAGCGGTTGACCTTCAGGGTGTTTCTCTGATAACGGGTTCTGAATTCCCCAGTTGGATATTTTTTCACACTACATTTGAGGTTGCTTCAGAGCATTTATTCTGAAGAACCAAAAAATTGTGAAAAAATAAGTTATCTGGGATTTTCATGGAAATTAGTGACGATGACCAAGAAGATCAACCGACAGTTGAATTTTTTTTAAATAAACAAATATTCATTTATTTTCGGAAAATCAAAGGTTCCCAATTTTTTTGGACGCTCATCATAAACGGGTAAAAATCCTTTTTAGACTTTTAAAAGTTTGACATTTCCTACGAGTAATAACAACCACTCTTCAGAGTCTACGCTAGTAACGCGAAGCAAGCTAATGTTAAATCAATGATAGATGTTAAATCAATGATCTTCCTCGTTGGCATTTTAATATTTTTAGTATATATTTTTCTTTTTTTGAATAGGCTATCTGAGGGCAATGTCAAACGTAAATAAAACCACTTAAAAACATTAAAATTTCAACGAGGAATTTGAAAAGAAGGCTGTCTTTGGTTTAACAGTACCTCGCGAGTATATCTTTGCATTTTTTTGCGTGGGCTCTTCAGTCATTCTTCATGCCAATTAGTTTTTCATCATTCACGTCGCGTGGATAAAATTCATTAGAGAATTGAAAGTACTATAATTTTTCAAAAACTAATTTTAATATTCTAAAAAAAAAAATAAATAAATAAACAGCAAAGAAAGAAAATAAACTAATAATAATTACTATAGAAATTCATTTTTACAGTATACCTAAAATAAAACGAAGCAAAAGATCATTTAACGCTCAATTAGAATATAACTTAAAAAATTCAAGAGGTAAAACTCACCATATCTGTACCTAAATCAATGCAAAGAATAGTAACAGTTCCTAATGCTAAAGGAATATCGGCCAAAATGAAGAGTAAAAATGGAGAAATTTCTGGAATATTACTAGTTAAAGTATACGCAATTGACTTCTTCAAATTGTCAAAGATTAAACGACCTGGAATGAATGTCATACACAGATTTAATTGTAGTTATTTTCTCAAACAGAGTAGTCATTTTCAGTATCTCATATTTTTTACATTTATTATCTTAAGGAGAAAAAAAACCAAACCTTCTTCAACACCTGTAACAATGGAAGCAAAATTATCGTCCAGAAGAATCATATCGGCTGCTTGCTTACTGACATCGCTGCCAGCAATACCCATAGCAACACCTATAGAAGAGAGACAAATGTAAAGTATATTATTTGTATGACATTTCTAATTTCAATTACTGAAATATTTATGTAATGATGTTGTTTTAGTACGTATCAACTATATATATAAAATGCAAATGGGAATTTCGTTTCGGCGCTTATAACTTAAGTTTTGAGTGGCCTTCGATGGGTTTTACACTAGTGATGGGCGATAACGAGATGTTTTTCTCGATTTTCTCGATTGTATGGACATCTCGATATTTTTCGATTGTGTAAATTTTTTCTCGATGACTACAGTTTGCAAATTTCTTTTATAAATCATATATTATGTATTATATACGTCATACATCAAGATATCACATGATATACGTTATATATCAAGAATCGTCTGCGGGTGAACTGGAATGAGTCGATGTTAATAAAGACTGGGTGACTTCGACCGCTAGCGGGCCCCTCCTTTAATCGGGGCCCCTAATTTATACGTAATCTTGTAATATGAAATCACGAACAGGTTACCCGCTATATACGGCACTGATATATGATAGCAGGCGGGTGTGGTGTGCACGCACTACAAAATCTTGTAAAAAATATAATATCGAAACGAATGAACGTCGGCCCAGATCTCTTGGGGGAGGTGTCAAAGCGAGCGGAGGGGCACAGCAGCTGCATAATATGATTAAGTCGTCACAGGTCTTTAGGCCTTTCCAACCATATGTCACATGAGAAGTCTGGATCTGAATTTATAAAAATGCCCTCCCCGTGGGGGCAAAGGGGGGAGGTGTGCGGGAGGTGGATAACATGAGTAAGTGGTCATAAGCCTTTCCAACAATATGTCACATGAGGGGTCTCGGCTAAATTTAGAAAAACACCCCCGTGGGGGAAAATTGGGGGGGGGTTCGGTCACCGGAGGTGCATTACATCAATAAGTAGTCACAGACCTTTCCAACGATATCTCACATGTGGGGTCTTGGCTAAATTTGCAAAAGTGTCCCCCGGGGGGTTCAAAATGGGGGGGATGGACACCGGAGGAGCATAACATCAATAAGTAGTCACAGACCTTCCAACGATATCTCACATGTGGGGTCTTGGCTAAATTTGCAAAAGTGTCCCCCGGGGGGTTCAAAATGGGGGGGATGGACACCGGAGGAGCATAACATCAATAAGTAGTCACAGACCTTCCAACGATATCTCACATGAGAGGTCTTGGCTAAATTTGAAAAAGTGTCCCCCGGGAGGGGCAAATTGGGGGACACTGTCACCGGAGGTGCATAACATCAATAAATAGTCACAGACCTTTCCAACGATATCTCACATGAGGGGTCTTGGCCAAATTTGGAAAAGAGCCCCCGGGGGGGAAGTGGTGGGGGGGACACCGTAGGTACATAACATCAATAAGTAGTCACAGACCTTTCCAACGATATCTCACACGAGGGGTCTTGACTAAATTTGAAAAAGTGTCCCCCGGGGGGCAAAGAGTGGGGGGGGACTGTCACCGGAAGTGCATAACATCAATAAGTAGTCACAGACCTTTTCAACGATATCTCATAGAGGGGTATTGACTAAATTTGAAAAAGTGTCCTCCGGGGGGGGGCAAAGTGTGGGGGGGGGCACCGGAAGTGCATAGCATCAATAAGTAGTCACAAACCTTTCTAACGATATGTCACATGAGGGGTCTTGGCTAAATTTGGAAAAGTGTCCTGAAATTTCATATATTATAAATAATATTTAGCGGAGGGCTCCATAAAAAAATCCGATCTAAAATGATAAAAGCGGAAAAAACTACCCTCGCATTGGGGGCCAAATTGGGGAGGAGAGGATGAAAGTCTCATAATATGAAAGAGTCATCCGAGAGCTTACCGATGACATATCACATGACTGGTCCAAAAAAAGTTTGAAAATTGCTCCCCCTCTCTCCCCCCGTGGGCCCACTCTTTCGTCCCGGAATTCACACATCCGCCACTTTAAAATTTTTATGTTCAATAAATAATATTTACCGGAAGACTGCATAGAAAAACCCATATCTGAAGTGATATTTAAATTTATTATAGAAATCGGCTACGGTTTTAAAAATTTGTTCGCCCCTTCCCCACCCCCCTTTGGGCGAAGAAAGGTTCATAGTATGAAAGAGTGGTCAAAGGGTTCTTCTATTATATGCCACAGGAAGGGTTCGGTAAAATTTTTAAAATTGCACCCCGCATGAGTCCACTCTCACGTCCTCCTCCCTCGAAATCACCCGACCCACCTTCCTCTTTGAAAATTTTATATTTAATAAATAATTTTTATCGGAGGGTTCCAGGTATGTGACATCTTGGTAGGGCTAAAATAAGAGAAACTTTGAAAATTAGGGCTTCATTTCACAGCTCATTGTCATGCCTTTTTCTCTATCTCGTCCCTTGGTACTCTCGATAAATTTTCTTACTTTTCTTCTCTGCCGAGGACGAGAGAAATCCTCGAAAAGCTTCTCATAGCGAAATGTTGAAAAGCGCGAGAGAAATCCTCGAAAGGGTTTTCATTGGGAGATTTCGAAAAAGACGAGAGTAACAAGCGAGAGGCTTCCCATCGGGAAAGGTTGAAAAGGGCGAGAGGAAACTCTCGAAAGACTTCCCATCCCGAAAGGTTTAAAACCGCGAGAGAGCCAACCATCGAGCAGCTTCCCATCTGGAAGCGTCGAAATGCTGGAAAAATCATCGAGATGAGATTTGCCGAAATGCGAGATGGAAATGAAGCTTTCAGAGTCAAACTTACCGCATTTCTGGTTTAAGTCATAATTTCTCAAAGGAGTCCATCTGCTTATCCAATCTCGTTTTAGCTCACAGGCTATCTAAGCCTGAGAGCTAATGTACCCGTCGGTTCTGTGTGTATGCATGTACTGTTCGTACGTACGCACGTATGTATGTACGTGACGCGATAACTCTTGATTAAAATGTACGATTTGCTTCAGTTTCTTTATGTTCATTCTCATAAGGCGTTCCGCTGATTAGTTTTGACGGTTCATTGGTTAAGGATAAAGGGTGAGAAGGGGAGCTGGTCCCCCCCCGCCTCCTTAATTTAGATAAATAGGTTTTTCATGCAGAATTCTTCGATTTGCTCCAAATTTCGTATACCGGTTTATTATGTTAAGGAGCTTCCCTGATTAAACGTGAAGGTTCATTAGTTAAGTATGAAGGGGGGAAAGGAAGGTAGACCTCCCCCTTAATTTAGATAAATGGGATTTTCATGCAGAATTATTCGATTTGCTCCAAATTTGGTATACCGGTTAATTATGTTAAGGAGCTTCCCTGATTAAACTTGGAAGTTCATTGGTTAAGAATAAAGGGGGAGAAGGGGGCTGGTCCGCCCCCCCCTTAATTTAGATAAATGGGTTTTTCATGCAGAATTATTCGATTTGTTCCAAATTTGGTATACCGGTTTATTACGTTAAGAAGTTGACTTGATTAGATTTGGAGGTTTACGGGTTAAGTATAAAGGGGGAGAAGGGGGCTGGTCCCCCCCTTAATTTAGATAAATGGGATTTTCATGCAGAATTATTCGATTTGCTCCAAATTTGGTATACCGGTTTATTATGTTAAGGAGCTTCCCTGGTTAAACTTGGAAGTTCATTGGTTAAGGATAAAGGGGGAGAAAAGGGGCTGGTCCCCCACTTAATTTAGATAAATGGGTTTTTCATGCAGAATTACTCGATTTGTTCCAAATTTGGTATACCGGTTTATTATGTTAAGGAGCTTCCCTGATTAAACTTGGATGTTCATTAGTTAAGTATAAAGGGGGGGAAAGGGGGTAGACCCCTCCTTAATTTAGATAAATGGATTTTTCATGCAGAATTATTCGATTTGCTCCAAATTTGGGATACCGGTTTATTATGTTAAGAAGCTGTCTTGATTAGATTTGGAGGTTTATGGGCTAAGTATAAAGGGGAGGGGCTAGTCTCCCCTTAATTTAGATAAAAGGGTTTTTCATGCAGAATTATTGGATTTGCTTCAAATTTAATATACCGATTTATTCCGATATGGCGCTTCCTTCATTAGATTTTGAGGTTCATTGGTTAAGTATACAAGGGCGAAAAGGGGGCAAGTCCCCTCCCCTTAATTTAGATAAATGGATTTTCATGGAGAGTTATTCAATTTACTTTAATTTTTTTTCTTTGTTTGTTCTGATAAGGAGCTTTCCTGATTAGATTTGGAGGTTCATTAGTTAAGTATAAAAGGGTTAAAGGGGTTAGACCACCCTTAATTTAGCGATATGTTTCTTTTTTTCATGCAGAATTATCTGATTTGCTTCAAATTTGATATACTGATTTATTATAGTTAAGGAGTTTCCCTGATTAGATTTGGAGGTTCATTGGTTAAGTATAAAAGGGGCAAACGGGGGATATTTCCCTTCATTTATTTTTTGAGGGACATTATTCTTTGAAATAAGAGTATAATATACAGTTAGTGTTAATAACCTGTGAGCTCAATGCCATCAGTTTAACTGGCACTTATCTTTTTATTGCTATTAACCGATGTGGGTTATGAAGCATAGTGGTTTATGTATTCAGTTCTGTATAGTCCTAGTTTCAAACTTTACTGTTAAATATAGTGTCATTTTGCCCCGAATTTTTAATGTTTCTCTTATTTTAGCTCTGCCAAGCTGCCCCATACCTGGAGACTCAGATAAATACTATTTATTAAATATAAAAAGTTCAAAGAGGAAGGTGGGTGAATTCTGGGGGGCGCGAGAGTGCACAAAGGGAGGTTGGGGCGGGTAATTTTCAAACTTTTACCAAACCTCTCCTTGACATATCATCGGAAAGTCCTTTCACCACTCTTTCATATTATGAACCTTTCTCCTCCCAGAGTTGAATACCGGAAGGGGCGGGGGGGGGAGCGGTGCGGGGGTGACTTTTTTTTATTTTTAGAGATTTCTACAATAAATATCATTAAATGAGGGTTTTTAATGGAGCTCTCCGATAAATATTATTTATTAAATATAAAGTTTTAAAAGTGGGGCTGCGTGATTTCCGGGTATATTCTGGGATAAAAGAGGGAACCCACGTGGGAGGGGTAGATTTCAAACTTTTTTTGGACCAGTCATTTGATCTATCATCGGAAAGTTTTCGGTTATCATCGCAAAGTTACTCTTTCATATTATGAACCTTTCTTCTTCCCTCCCTAGTTTGGCGCCCCGAGAGAGGCACTTTTCGAACTTTTTTGAAAGCGTAGCGTTTTTAAACATTTTAGATCGGATTTTTTTACGGAGCCCTCCGATAAATAATTTTTAATATATGAAAATTTCAAAGAGAAGGATGGGCAGGGTATATTTCGGGGGGGGGGGGGGCACGATAATTGGAATCCTGGGAGTTGGGACTCTTTTCCATCTTTTGCTAACACCCCTCATGTGATATATCATTGGAAAGCTCTGTGACTACTATTTCATTTTATATATCGCCCGCGCCCCTCCCCTTACTTTGCCACCGAGCGGGGGCACTTTTCTAAATTTAGCCAACACCCCTCATGTGCCATATCGTTGGAAAGTCCTGTGACCACTTATTCATATTATGCACTTTCCTTGCCCCTCCCATCTACTTTGCTCCCCGCGGGAGTTCGTTTAATGTATTCCAGTCGAAGACTTTCTAAAAATGGGGAAATTAAAGATCCAATCTCAAATGACGTAGAAAAATCAATAAAAAATTTTGATCCCTTTTATCATCCTTTAGTTCATATTTTTGCCACTAGGGGGTGTTTTTGATTCTTATTTCTTTGGCCATTTTGGTGCTAATTGCCGAAAAATTCTAATTTTTGATACTTAAACTCCCCTTACCGCTTCATAGCTACTCGCGTTTTTTCAGCTTTTTTCAACCAGGGGGCACTCTTACAAGACTTTTCCAGTCTTATGGCCCCTTTATAGTTTCCCTTTGGTTTGTTGTTTTTTTATTCCATCTGTTTTCAGTTACCCTATATTTAATAAAATCTGCCTTATATATATGTAAAAACAATGATTTCAATAATCGATTCTAGAACATCTCCTTTGTAGATACTGGAAAGTAATCGATGACTGTATCGATTGTGTATTTTACGATAACGATTTTTTTCGATAGGTAAATTTTCGAGAATCGCCCATCACTAAGCCCTATCACTACTATGAAATTGTCGGCCAGAATAATAGCTAAGTTTTCCAATAACTGTTTTTAGCTTTTCTCATTATAATCGATTGTAAAACATCTCGATTGTAGATTCTATGAATTAATCGATGGCTGTATCGATTGTGATTTTTTACGATGACGATTTTTCTCGATTGTCGAATTCTCGAGAATCACCCATCACTATTTTACACTGTTAGATAATATTTCAGAAAAGATTTTAATATATAACATAACGTTCTACGTTGCTTGTTTATAGAATTATTGGGTAAAGTTCTGAGATGAACCTGATTATGAAAGGTGGTTAGCCTTTTAAAAGATTTTGCTGAATGGATTTTAATGAAATTGCACTGTTAGATACTTTTTCAGGAAAGGTTTTAGTTTATAACATAACGTTCTATGTTGTTTGATCAAATAATTATGTAGAAATAGCAGCGATAGATGGAATAAACTGGATGCTAGCAAGCGCCCTCAGGCTAGCAGGCTGATGGCGCTGCTAGCAATAAGCGCTTAATCGAGGCCAAAACCGAAATCAACCAGCATTGATGCGAATTAAGGAAGTTAAATATATTGAGTGAGTCTCATTCGCCAATGCAGTGTTGTTCTTAAGAGGCCACTCCATATATTTAAATACCGTTCTTCGCATCAATGCTGGGTGACTTTGGTTTTGGTCTCCATTGAGCACCTATTGCTTTCTGTGCCATCCACCGCTGCTATTTGGGACTAAAACCAAGAATCGTAGTAAAAAAACTCCTGGCATCTTATATAACCCTCCTGCAATATTTTTTTTAATAGCTGTCACCTTTTGGAAGTTATCGAATTTAAAAGCAGTCAGTTCATTTTAGGACACCCGGTATATTGATAATGTCACATGCGTGTGAAGCTTTCTTTTTTATGAAATAGTATGAAAGAAGTTATTGGAAAATTAAATCATTTGTATTCGTGATTTAGGAAATAAAATAAAATAAAAATATTTTTTTTCAACACTCTTTTGTAAGCATTTAATGTTTATCTTAAAAATCATGCCTAATTTCACGACTGAAATTCATGTAGTTTCAAAGAAATTCCGTTACAATACGTTAATTTGGCGTAGGTCCCGATTATAGAAAATTCACCATTTTATTTTATACTTGACAGAAAGCGCCACCTAAAGAATTTATTTAAAAATTATAATTTTTGCTGTTTTTTTTTAAAGATGTGGCAACAGGAAAGAAAAAAAAAGCATAATTAAAACAATCTATCCCGGGTCTTTAAATTGTTTTTTCAACATACAATCACAATTGAAATAATATCTATTAAATAATTAAATTATAAAAGAGTTTTTAAAAATTATTGCACTCTTTATTTATTATTTATTTTTTCTACTTTTTAGTGTTTAAAATATTTCGTTGTTGCAGTTTCACAGCCAGATGGTATACTATTTTGGTGAGCGTGATTTTGTGCATAATTAACTTTATTCTTGATGTAACTCGTATACAGTTAAAGAATATTTGCAGATTTAGTATCTGCACCTGGCTAACAGAAAAATGCCTTTAAATTAATTTAGTAATTTATATTTATCTCAAAATATTAAAATGTTGTATTGCCATCGAAAACACACCAGTGTAATTTTTTATTATTCTAGAATATCAAAAAGTCAAAAGTTGATTATAAAATTCCATTCTACATATAAAGACCAAGTTAAATAAAAGAGTGTAATAAGAAAATATTAGAAAATATATCAAAATACATAGGGTAAGGTTGTGCAGAAGTGCGCACTTTAGCTATTTCATTACAAATAACGAATAGATTTAAGGGATGATGTTATACTTTATTTATATTCTTAGATTATTCAGCTAATAAAAAAAATTGCATTAATCGACTTATAAGAAACACCTTCGGTATTATTTGAAAAAATATTATTCTTCTGATTGCACACACTTGTTCAACGAGTGAGAACAAGAGTAGTCAAGTGTGCAAGAGTACGCAATAAAAAAAAACCCAAAGCATTTTACTTACAAATGCCACATTTGTAGTGACCCCGACAAGCGTAGTCTGTGCACTTTTCGTGAAACCAGTCTCTGCAAGAAATGCTCTCGATCCAATCCTCTACAATCGGTCTTCTATAGATTTCTGAACAGCCTGGACATATTGACCGTTTTTTTCTTTGGTGCAGTTTTTGGCTTCTTGGATTTGCATTTAATGTTTTTTAGGTAAAGGTTTTTGGCCTTTTTTCGCAGCGTCATTTTTAAGCTGCTTTTTGTGTGGCGAATGCTTAAAATTTCAAACCTTCTGATCTTAAGCATAAATCAAACTTTGTGCGAATTTTAATAAAAATCTAAAATCTTTAACAACGATTTTCCGCACATATACGTACAAACACGACAAGGAGAAAAAAAAAATCCCATACGATCGTTTTGAGGATTCCTGGATCCCCTGGATCCTGGAGACTTTTACGAAGCTCACTATATTAATAAACATACTTCCTCCTTAGTGAATGATATGACCAGCATCCCTTTTCTTTCGCCACTGTGGAGGGATCCTGCGCAGTGACTCCTTTTTTTCAGTTGGTTCTGGTCCATTACATCATTTCATTAAGATATTATATAAACTCGCCTTAATTCTATATTTTGCACTGCTGCCCAAGGAATACCACCTTGTCATATACCCAAAGTGTCCAGTATCCGGGGATGTGAGACATAGGTCCTGGGCACCTCGGCAAAAACTCTTCGCATCGTCGTCGTCGTCTTTACAATCAGTCCATAAGCCAGTACTCGGGGCTATAACCGAGGTGTTCTTCGAACCCATTTTAATTCTTTTCTTTTCCTCGCTCTCTCTCTCTCTCTCTCACTGGAGATCCAGGAATCCACGAAACGATCGTATGGGATTTTTTTTTTTTTTGTCGTGTCTGTAAGTATTTGTGGGTAAAATCGTTGTTAAAGATTTTAACCTTCTGACCTTCTTACTATAGGATGGCAACAAAGATGATTGCGGATACGGTGGCAACTCTTTTAATTTGACGTATGATGAAGTTGTTAAAGTCGAGGCTATGGCTTGCGAAACCGGAGTTGGGTTTATTTCACAGTGAGCGTACGTCTTTCCATTACATAGCTTTTCTGCCTTTTCTGAAATATCCTTTTCTATTTAAATTGATCACATTATGTTTAAAAATGGGGAAATGACTTTACTGAGAATAGATACAGTCGAATTATAATAAGAAAAGCTATTAAACCAAACTATAAGTATTTAAAAACCATTTAATAGCTATAAGCGTGTGACAAATAAAAGCCACTACTTAGCAGTATAAGTTAATATAGCATGTGATTATAGTATTTAGCTATAACTGACAAGCAAAGTGTGCAAGAGTACGTGCGTACCCTTGCACACTTTGGCACTGAGCACTCTTGTATTATCGTCTCTAAATAACTTTGACATGCCAGTAATGCCATCTATTGATAAGCAAATCCAAATTACTTAGGTGACAAGTACTCTAATAATAAACTAACCGAAAAAAAAGTAATAAATAAAAGTAAATTACTTTTGTAATCTTTATTATGATCCTCTTTTTAACAAACATAAATATTTTAACAAGAAGCCCCAAATCCCCTTTCTCTTCTAAATCTGCAAAAATTTCACCAAAATACGCATTCCTTCCTCCCCCCCATAAACCTATCATGTCATTACATTGTTTACAAATGTATAGCTAAACGCAAAACTCTGTTTTGGGATTAGATAATCGCTCTGCGTACTATTGTACATCGCTCACTCTTGCACAACCCTACCCTATAATTATCCGAATTCATGTATACTTAAAATCATATTTAGGAGTCTCACTGATCTCTTTTTTGAATAACATTTTCCAAACAGTAACCATTGTGGTATAAAAATTTCTGTTGCAAATGATGTAAAAACCTACAATGGAGATTATTGTTTTGAAATGGAGAAATTTAAGAAACGGAACAGTGGGAAGCCTGCGAATATATTATAATTAAATACATTTTTGCAATTTAAGTTAATAATAATAAAAATGAATATTTGGAAAAAAAAGAGTAGAAAAAATGAAAAAGATTATTTAGAAGTGGTGTGAAAAATAAACAAAAATTTCTTTTGTTTAGGCCAGGCCAGACGGATCTGGACTTCATTCATTCACGGAAAAAACTGTTTAGTTGAAATTACTAAATTTTGGTTCATATAGCTCCATCCAAATATTTTGGTTGGAATGATTAAATTTTGGTTAGATTAACGAAATTATTATGTTAATTCAACAAATCGTTTGGTTAGTCCACCCAAAATTTGGACATTCCAACCAAAATATTTGGATGGAGCTATATGAACCAAAATTTGGTAATTTCAACAAACAGTTTTTTCCGTGTTCTAGAGGTCTGCAAGGGCCGAAATTTTCCAGCCCAGACCCGACTCAGGCTATATGAAAATCACTGAGCTGGCCCGTTCAAAAATCAGTAAAATTTGGCTCGTCCCAACAATTTCTGAAAAAAAATGCATATTATTTTCTAAAAAGTCCTTTCGGCATGTGCCGGTAGGAAGAGGTAGCTTTCACATATCTGGGTTTAAAATTTTTGCAAGTCTTATTCGAAGCTAATTTTATTCAAATTTTGAGAAGCTAAAATCCGACGAACCCGATAAGAGAATATTCCTCAATATTGAATTTGAATGCGAATTGTGCCAAATTAGTAAGCCAAGATGGTATCATTTTTGGATATTTATTTTTGGTCACCAAATTTGGCGATATTTCGCAAGTGTCGCCAGGCTGGGCGAGAATTTGAAGCTAACTGATATTAATATGCAAGCATTGCGAGGCAGTGCATGGTTCAAATGGCCGCCTTCGAACAATATGGCGGGTGAAGCTGGCTAACGAACTCAGTCGAGACATTGGTATATACTATGCAGTATGCATACAATCAGTCTCATTCAACTCAGTTTCTAAATACGAGAGTTACGGCATGACGAAATTCAGATTGTTTGAAAATTTCAGCCACCCTAGAAATTCAAACTGAGCCTTTTTTATCTGAGCCATTTTTTAACACTTTCCAACAAAGTTGAAAAGTGTTTATGCATTCGGTTTGTCTGGGCGTCTGTCCGTCTGTCCACGCTCTAACTGCCGTAAATATACTCGGATTTTCATGAAATTGATAAAAATTATTTAGGGTCACCAAAGCATGTTTGGTATTGTATATGAAGTATGTAGGATTAATCGTTCATTTCCAGGGGCATTCAAAAGTATTCAATTACATTATGGTATATGGGGGAAAACTCCCGTAAATATACTCGGATTTTCATGAAACTGATAAAGGTTATTTAGGGTCACCAAAGCATGTTTGGTATTGTATATGAAGTATGTAGGATTAATCGTTCATTTACAGGGGCACTCAAAAGTATTCCATTACATTATGGTATATGAGGAAAAACTCCCGTAAATATACTCGGATTTTCATGAAATTGATAAAGGCTATTTAGGGTCACCAAAGCATGTTTGGTATTGTATATGAAATATGTAGGATTAATCGTTCATTTACAGGGGTACTCAAAAGTATTCCATTACATTATAGTATATGGGAAAAATCGTTTGCAGAGTATTTTAATGACACTATGCTATTTCAAATGTATTGAAACTGATATAAATCACTGAATTTCACTACGATCACGTTAGAACAGGACATTCATAGCATTTTTTATTTATTTACAGGGACACACAAAAGAAATCGGTTACAGTACAGTACTGTCTTTGAGTAATAATTGCTGGAGTGCACGGTTTAAAATTCGGTATGCGCTTTTAAATTTAATTAATTTTTTGCATCTTACCCGTTTATAAATTCTATATCTCAAATACAGGGCTGCACAAAAGTATTCACGTACCGTTCTCCTTATTAGAGGAAATTGCTGAAGGTAAATTTTCTACTGAAGTATATGTAGCTCTTAAGTGAACTAAATTTTGGCTTGCATGTAGCTAATAGATTCAAATCTATAAATCATATACAGGGCTGCAATTCGCATAATTTTCCAATTGTGGAAGGGAACAGCTGAAATTGGGTTCTGAAATGTATTATGCGTTTCCATATGGTTGAATTAGACATAATATTTTAATTTTTTAAACAGTGCAGTTTTGTTACATTATTCTGAATGTGTTGGAAAGTATTTCATAATCTATGCTTGACGCATGATTTTTTCTTACGTGTTTAAGATAAAGACGAAACAAATCATGCTCCGGAATCCTTGTATTAAGGTTAAACTCTCAAGAAAAAATATTTTTCAGTTTTTAGTTTATTCGCACCGCTTTTTAAATTAAAAAAAATTAAATGACCGCCATTTGAAACAAGATAGCGGATGAAGCTGCCCAACGAACTCGGTCGAGACATTGGTATGTACTATGCATAAAACAAATTTCATCCAAATCGGTTAATAAATACGAGAGTTATTGCATGACAAAAATAAGATATATGTATATGTATAAGTCACATTTCAACGGAGGGTGGTTTTGGGGTCTGCGGGTCATGATTGGTGAAAATTACCAAAATTATAGGGAGGGGCAGTAATTTGGAACGGATGTGCCTGTACATCGCAGTGCTGAGTGCTTTAAAAAAAATGAGGAATATAAACATAAAAGAAACGCGTTATTTATTTTTGTTAGAACCACTAGTACGAATAAATTTTTAACCATATCAGCGTAAGAATCTATGTTTTGTAGAAGGTCAGGTGGGCCGGGCCAAACTTTTAGCTTTTATACTGGGGAGGGTCAATAATTTTTTTGTACGGGACGGGCTGAGGCTGAACTTTTAACTTTTATACCGGCTCGGGCATCCCCAAAATTTTTTACAGGCCCGGGCCTGAGAATTTCGGCCCTTAGAGACTTCGAGTAGGAGGTTCTAAGCTGATATAATCGCCTTTGTATGATATGGCACTGATCTACGAGTAAGACACTATGGAGCCGCATCTTGAAAACTCTTCTATCTCTTTAAAATATAAAAGGGAAGAGACAAACAGTATACACCCTTGTAGTTTGGGTAAGCAAGAGAGAAAACTTTGTTAAAGATTTTTTTTTTTAAACTCAGGAACATATTATAAATCAGTAAATTAAATTCTTTTGATTTATTAAAAGAAAAAAATATTTCTAATTCTAAAAACTATCAACATAATTCTATTTTCTTTTTTCTTTTTTTAATAAAAAATTGAAAATAACATCTTTTTCAGTTTTTCCTTAAAACTATATCTTAAAAAGATATGTTTTACAAAAATTTACGTTATGTTATGTTAAAAATAAAAAAATTAAGCTAAATATGTTATGTTAATTATGTTACAATTAAAATCTGTTATGTTAATTATGTTACAATTAAAATATGTTATGTTACAATTAAAATATGTTATGTTAAAATTAAAATTACGTTATGTTATGTTAAAATTAAAGTTATGTTATACAAAAATGAAAGGATATATTTCGAAAAATAATGATAGATGATTTATTGATTTCAGTTTGTCCTAATCCTATACATGTGTTATTCATGTGTTTCACATTTATCTTAAACATGATGTTCAAGGGTGCATAGTCTCCCCGATGAAAGAAAATGAACTGTTTTGTGTTACTTCTCCATTTTGAAAAGTCTTGACAAAAAAGTTTGCACTATTTAATATTTCTTAACTATTAAATATCTGTATTGGGATTTATGTTGATATCTTTAAAAACTGCGTTGCACGGGGAGTTCTGCCAAATATTTCTTTGTTTTGCTTATTTAGCGTTTATATTCTTCATTTTAAAAAATGCGTCCAAGGCTGCGCACATCACTTCCAATATCTTGCCCTTTTTTAGATTTCTTTCTGGGGTCGCACATAGTTATGATGAAAATAAAAGAATGAGTGCAAATTTAATGGCATTTATTTTCAAGAAATATAGTTTATTACCATACTTTAGAAGCTATTGTTCTGAAGTGATCCGTAATGATAATACGAATAGGCTAATTAAATGTTCTTTCTTTAACAATATTTTTACACTGTTGTTTTCATGTTTCAGTTTATCTTTTTGCGGATTTCGGATTTCTTAAAATTCATCATGTGTGTGTGCGAGCAGGTGGGAAGAGTTCCCAGTGCATCCCTCCCTAGGTACACGCATGCACAATTGTCAAATACTGGATGTTTATCTAGTCAACAAAAAATACCTCTAACACTGTTGAATGCAATATCCCATCCTCCTCACTACTTTAAGAATACTTAGTTTTAAAGTACAATTTTATACTAACCAATATCAGCTCTTTTCAAGGCAGGAGAGTCATTCACACCATCACCTGTTACAGCCACAATTGCTCCTTGTCTCTGGCAACCTTCGACAATAATTAATTTTTGTTGAGGTGAAGTCCTGGCAAAAACAATTTCTGTGTGATTTTTCAAAATATCATCTATTTGCTCGTGTGACATATCCTTAAGTTGACCTCCATGAATGACTGCTGCTTTAGCCTCTCTGAAAATGAAGATAGTGTTAGAAAATGCTCTTTTGTTTCAAGAACATTCCACCAGATGGCAGCATCAAACAATCCTTTTTATTTGATCTACTGTGACAGACACTCAGAAGAATTAGTTTTTCTCCTTCCCTTATAGCAGTTGGCAGCAAAATGCTGGTGGATTAAAAATCCAATAATATTCCAAAGGAATGATAATATGTTAAAAAAACTGCAACAAACCATAGTTCAAAGTATTTCTTTGTGTTTGTAAATAGTCTTATTCATCTGTTTTGTTTTATTGTGAAGTGTGATCAGTATTGTGTCCAGCATATATATATTATTCTAGTGTATTTAATCTTCAAATAAATGTTTTTGTTCATCCTAAGAAGAATATATTTCTATTGAAATGCATCAAAACATGAAGGTAAAACTTTTAACTTTTTATTGTTTACCTATTGAGGAATTTCGTATTCATGCCTTCCATATGGAATAACATTCCAACAGTCGATTATGAGACTGAAGTTATCTCAATTTTAAATATAATAATATAAAAGAAGAAAATATAATATAATTAAATTCAAAGAAATAATTATTTTCTGAATGTTGATATTTTTCACAAGTGAATGATATAAAAGAAAATTCAGAGAATTGTTCTTATTTTGAAATCAAAAGTTTTGTGTATAGCTAAGAAAAGAAATTATTTTGAATTTTATTTTGCCAGTTTCTCATTGAAATTTTATTATGCAAGTTGAAAATGTAAATTTATGTTTTAAACAAATAAATGAACATTTAAGAACAGTTTTTCTGAAATCAAAAGTAACTTCAAAAATTGTTCTCAAGAATTTTATTTTGTTCTTATTTCATCATTAGCATTATATTTGAGTTTATAATTGTTGTTTTGATGTATTAATAAGATAAAAAGTTTTATTTTCTGTGAAATAAGCAAATACTATTATATTATAATGTCTGGTCTTAAAGAATCTCATTATGTTGATAAATTAACTGATGACAACTATTCAGTTTGGAAGTTCAAAATAGAACAATTGTTAATCAAAGAAGGTCTGTATGATGTTGTATTTGAACCTAAAAAGGAAAATGATGATAATTGGGTAAAAAATTATAGAAATGCTAGGGCATTAATTTATTTAAATATCTCAGATTCACAAATTGTTCATGTCAGACATGCAAAAAGTGCTAAAGAAACATATGATCAATTGAAATCTGTTCATGAAAGAGTAAATTTAACAAATAAAATTTATCTTCTTAGGAAACTGCATTCCATTAAATATAATGAAAGTGTAAAAATGCAGGAACATATTAATTCTGTCTTAGAATTGGCAGAAAAATTAAGAAGTATAGGTGAAGTAATACAAGATGATAATTTAATAGCTATTTTGCTCTGTTCCTTACCAAATACTTATAGTACCTTTATAACTGCTATTGAAAGTAAATATGAAGCAGGTTTATCATTAAAATATGTTCAAAACAAATTAATTGATGAGTATCTTAGAAGAGTTGAAACTAAACAAATTTCAACAAAATTTGAATCTATTGCTTTAAAGGGTAATAGGGATAAACCAAAGCATTTGAATAAACAAAAATTTTGTTCTCATTGAAAAAAGAATAATCACAACCGTGAAGATTGTTTTCACTTAAAGGCTAATAATACTAACAAAACAAAACCAAATTTTACTCAAGATAGATCACATCAACAGTTTAAAAAGCCTAACAATTTCTCTGCTTCAACTGCTATTCAAAATGAAAATCTATCAGATTCTCAAAACTATCATGAATTAATGGAAGAATCAAATTCTTCGAGTTTTGTTATGAAATCTCAACAAAATGGAAATAAAAACAAAAATTTGTCTTTTGTTATTGATTCAGGTGCGTCTGTTCATTTAGCTAATTCCTTGGAACTGTTCTCAGAATTAAAAAGTTCGAATAAAGATACAATTACAATTGCTAATGGAACTAAATTAACTGCAAAGGGAAAGGGTAAATGTACTTTTAATATTGAAACACTTAATGGTCAAACAAATAGAGTTACATTAGATCATGTGCTTTATGTTCCCGAGTTGGATAGTAATTTATTATCTGTCCAGTCTTGTACTGAGAAAGGTTTTGTTGTAACATTTAAAGATGATATATGTTTAATTAAAAAGGGCAACATCTTAGTTGCAGATGCAAAAGCTGATGAGGGGTTATACAGATTAAAAATAATACCTACAAATGAAAAGGTACATAGTGCTTCAGAAATATTACCCGTTTGTTCTAATGTTAACTGCATTCTAAAATGTCACCAAAGGCTGGAGCATAGAAATTTGGAATCCATCAAGAAAATTCAAAAGGATGATTTAGCTTTAGGTATTACTGTGAGTAATTGTTCTCATAATACTGAATGTTCAAGTTGCATAAAAGCTAAGCTAACAGAAAAATCGTTTCCAAAAGAAACACAACACAGAAGTAAAAAACCTCTTGATTTGATATACGGCGACGCATGCGGTCCTGCTGAAACAAAAAGTATGGGATCAAAAAGATATTTCGTTATATTTATTGATGATTACTCTCGTTATACACAAATATTTTTTTTCTTTCTTCTAAAAATGAAGTATTTGATAAATTAAAAGAGTATGTTGCATCAACAACAAATAAATTTAGATTCAAGATTAAATCCTTGCGTAGTGACAATGGAACAGAATATTGCAACGAATCTGTCAAAGACTACCTTAAAAACTTAGGAATAAATCATGAAAAAACGACGCCATATTCACCGTCCCAAAATGGAGTCGCAGAAAGAAAGAATAGCTCGCTTATTGAAATGAGTAAAGCCATGCTTATAAATGCTAAATTGCCAAAAACATTCTGGGCAGAAGCCATAGCTACAGCAGCCTACTTACAAAATAGATTACCTACAAAATCAACTGAAAAGACACCATATGAACTGTGGAATGGGCATAAGCCAAATTTGAATCCCCTTAAAGTATTTGGATGCAAAGCATATGTGTATGTTCATAAACAGAAGAGACAAAAATTTGACGAAAAAGCCACTGAAGGAGTCTTTGTTGGTTATGATTTAAGAAGCAAAGGATACCGAATTTGTATAGGCGGTAGAAAAATAGTGATAAGAAGAACAGTGAAGTTTTTTGAAATATGAACTGTGGAAATGTCTTTAAAGAAAATCCTGAAGAGCGAATCTCAGATTTAATGCCTTTCAATTTTTCAGAAGAAAATCTTGAAAATGATAGTGAAGCTATCCGAATAGAAAATACTGCAGAAGAAATAAAAATGGATGAAAAATCAGTAGATAGCCCAACAACTGAAGAAAGTGAAGATAATTTCCAGAGAAGAATATCTAACAGAGAGACTAAAGGAATTCCACAGAAAGATATTCTTACAAAACTGAAGACAGTTGTTCCAAAAATCAAGATCCTGAAACTTTTAAAGATGTTTTACATTTACCAGTACAAGATCAACAGAAATGGTTTCAAGCTATGAAGGAAGAATTTAACTCTTTAAAGGAAAATGAAGTATTTGAGCTTGTTACTTTACCCAAAGGCAAGCACGCCATTGGCTGTAAATGGGTTTACAAAACAAAACATAATGAAAATGGAGAAGAAATAAAATGCAAAGCACGATTAGTTGCCAAAGGTTTCGCTCAAAAATTAGGCACTGATTATGATGAAACCTTCTCTCCTGTCGTCAAACATACAACTATTAGATATTTTCTGACCTGGGCAGCTTATCATAAAGCCAGAGTATTCCAAGTAGATGTTAAAACAGCCTTTCTACATGGTAAACTAGATAATGAAGAATTATACATGCATCAACCAGAAGGCTTTCATAATGAAGAAAATAAAGACAAAGTCTATAAATTAAAAAAGGCTATATAAGGTCTTAAACAAGCCGCCAAGTGCTGGAATGAAGAAATAGAGAATACTCTAAAGGCATATGGATTTAAACAAAGTGAAGCTGATCCATGTTTGTTCATAAAAGAAAAATCAAAGAAGACAATTCATCTCATACTGTATGCAGATGATATGCTGATGAGCTCAGAAG
Organism: Maratus speciosus; assembly: GCA_963932465.1. Classification (NCBI taxonomy): domain Eukaryota; kingdom Metazoa; phylum Arthropoda; class Arachnida; order Araneae; family Salticidae; genus Maratus; species Maratus speciosus. The sequence continues at coordinate 342,868,527 of OZ010786.1, forward strand.
ATGAAAATGAAGTTAATGAAGTAATAAATTACTTAAAGAAATCTTATCCCATAACATCACTAGGAGAAGCAAAATACTTCTTAGGTATAGAAATTTACAGAAAAGAAGATGGAAGTTATTTACTTTCACAAAGAAGTAAAATAAATCAATTAGTTAAGGATTTTCAGCTTGAAGAAGCCAAACCAACTTACACCCCAATGGAAACTAACTATTATAGTTTAGATAAAGAAGAAAATCTTTTATCATCAAATGAAAATTATAGACAAGCTATAGAAAGTCTTTTATATATTTCCTCATGCACAAGACCTGATATTACCGCTCCTACACACATACTAAGTCGAAGATGCAATAATCCAAGACAAAAGGACTGGAATGCTGTTAAGAAGGTAATAAGATACTTTAAAACAACGAAAGACCTTGATATCCACATTTCTTCAATAGAATATCCTAATATAGTTGCATACTCGGATGCAGACTGGGGTCAAGATGCTACAGACAGAAAATCCACCTCAGGAAATGTAATCTTCTTAGGCAATAGCTGCATTTCTTGGTTTTCACGAAAACAGTCATGTGTGACATTATCGTCAGCAGAAGCTGAATATGTGGCACTTTCACAAGGAACTCAAGAGGTGCTATGAATTTTAAAATTGTGTAAAGATCTCAACTTACAACAACATTTTCCTATTAGAATTTTTGAGGATAACCAGTCTACAATTAAATTGGTTGAAAGCGAAAAATTTAAATCTCGCACTAAGCACATTAATACAAAGTATCATTACATACAAGATTTAAAAACGAAAAATGTTATAGATGTCAAATATCTATCAACAAATGAAATGATAGCAGATATAATGACGAAGCCGCTGCCAAAGGCCAAATTTGAACTTTGTAGAAACCTTATCCACCCGGTGTCAGATTCTATCACAAAACGGGAGAGATGTTAGAAAATGCTCTTTTGTTTCAAGAATGTTCCACCAGATGGCAGCATCAGACAATCCTTTTTATTTGATCTACTGTGACAGACACTCAGAACAGTTAGTTTTTCTCCTTCCCTTATAGCAGTTGGCAGCAAAATGCTGGTGGATTAAAAATCCAATAATATTCCAAAGGAATGATAATATGTTAAAAAAACTGCAACAAACCATAGTTCAAAGTATTTCTTTGTGTTTGTAAATAGTCTTATTCATCTGTTTTGTTTTATTGTGAAGTGTGATCAGTATTGTGTCCAGCATATATATATTATTCTAGTGTATTTAATCTTCAAATAAATGTTTTTTGTTCATCCTAAGAAGAATATATTTCTATTGAAATGCATCAAAACATAAAGGTAAAACTTTTAACTTTTTATTGTTTACATATTGAGGAATTTCGTATTCATGCCTTCCATATGGAATAACATTCCAACAGATAGTCACATTAAGCAACATGATAAATAAAAACTAGTTGGATGCGCAAAACCCAAAACTTTCTTCTATCTCATACATCTCATTATTTCAAAAAGTAGTTACAGATGTTAATACTTCAATATTATTAGTTCAATACTATACCAACTTTGTTTTTCATTTCACATTTCTACTTCAGTCAATTAATTTGAGTAAAAACGAGTTAATCTCGATCATGATATTTATTAAAATCAATAGTTTTTCGTTATTCTATTGTACATCAGCTGTTTGCGAAAACTCGGCTTCAGTTTCCACCGCTGTATAAGCCACCAATAGACAATAGAACTACAAAAAAATCGAGAAAATTATACAAAAATAGCTATCACAGCGCACCTTTAAGGCGGAATGTTTCCAAATTCAAGGAGGATGTGCTGGCCATAGCCGAAAACATACACAAACTAATCGGATGTACCAATCCTAAAACTTTCTTCTATCTCATACATGTTAATTCTTCAAAATTCGCTATCACACTGCCAAAATTAAATGGCAATCTATGCATCTCATGAGGATTCTAAAGATATGAAATTCCGTGCATTAGTTCTTGAGATATGACTATCGCTGAAATCGTCTAAATCCAGCAAAATGCTGCCTAGCAGCGCCACCTATTGGGTGATTTATACCAAATCCTAATCAGCAACAATTTATGTCAACGTCTGACTGAATCTGAAGTTTGGAGAAAATCCGTGCATTAGTATTTGAGATAGAGCTATACCAAAAATCGTGAAAATTCCTGCATAGCAGCGCCACCTATTGGGTGATTAACACCAAAACCTAATTAACAACAACTTGTGTCAACATACAACTAAATCTGAAGTTAGATGAAAATTCGTCCATTAGTTCTATAGATAGAGCTATTGAGGCAATCGTGACAAAGGCAGCACAGAAGCGCCACCTGTTGGGCGATTTACATCAACACATAATCAATAGCAAGTCATATCAAGGACTAACAGAATCTGAAGTTTGATGAAAATCCGTGCGTTAGTTCTTAAGATAGAGCTATTGGGAAAATCGTGTAAATCCTGCAAAATTCATCGTAACAGCGCCACCTGTTGGGCGATTTACACCAAAACATAATCAGCATCAATTCATATCAAGGACTAACTAGATATGAAGTTTGATAAAAATCTGTGCATTAGTTCGTGAGATAGAGCTATTGCGAAAATCGTGAAAAATGCAGCATAGCAGCGCCACCTGTTGAGCGATTTACACCAAAAACTAATCAGCGTCAATTTGTATTAGGGACTCACTGAATAGAAATTTTTATTAAATTCCGTGCATTATTTTTTGAGATAGAGCGCCCACAAAATTTGTGTCACATACACACAGACAGACAGACTCACAGAGTCACAGACAGACATTTTGTAAAAATATGTTTTTTGGAATCTCTGACCCCTAAAACGTGTAAATCCGTCGAAAAACGGAATTCGAAAATTTTCATGAATCCAATACTTTCTTCTTGTAAAGATAGAAGAAAGTAAAAAAATTAGGCTCGATTCTATGCATAACTTTATACACTTTTTAATGGTATAATAATGAAAATGGCTCAAAAATCGTTATTACAGCGCCTCCTGCTAGCGGAATATTTCCAAACTGAAGGAGGATCTGCTTTTTATAGCCAAAAACATACACGAAAAATTTGATTTTAGTTCTATGCATAACTTCATACACTTTTCGATAGTACAATAATGAAAATGGCACGAAAATCGATTTTACAACGCCCCCTTCCATCCGAATATTTCTAAATTGAAGGAGGACCTACTTGCCATAGCGAAAAACCTACACAAACAATTTGGTTCAATTCTATGCATAACTCCATACACTTTTCGATGGTATAATAGCGAAACACGGACACACAGACTGACAGACATTTTGCACAAACACATTTTTTGGTATCGCTGACCTATAAAACGTGTAAATCCGTCGAAAGTCGAAAATTTTTTCAATTACAATATTTTCTTTTATTGAAGATAGAAGAAAGCAAAAATGAGAGTGATTAATCATATATGAAGAACTTAATCTCAGAATAAATTCCTATATCTTTGACAGTATTGACCTTTAGCAATAAATAAGCACGGCCATTTTAAAATATATTTTAAAAACTCACTTAGGATCTACATTTTCAATTGGAATATTTCTTTTCTGAGCAATATCTTCAACTGTTTCATGTCCGTCAGATATAATACCTACAGCTTTGGCAATGGCTCTGGCAGTGATAGGATGATCACCTGTAACCATAATAACCTAAATCAGAGAAAGAAAAATTTTAATTTAGACGATCCAAAAATATGCATTATCAAGGATAAATTAAAATAATTTTCTCGAAAAGGAAAAAGGGAAAATTTTCTTATAAAATGAAGCAAATGTTATTACTTGGTAAAAACAATATAAATATAGGGTAAAACCACCATTGATGGCCAGGTTAAGGATATAATTTTGGTTTTTAGTATATAAATACTATGCCAAGTAATTTAGTATATAAATACTATGCCAAGTAAAATTCAGCGATGCACACTTTAGTAACAGCTTCATGTGGTTGTTTTTTTCTCCAGCGAAAGAGGGTTATGTAACAATTAGTTTTTAGCTAACGAAAATCAACTTCTTCAAAGGTTTCAAGAATGCGGATATAAAACGTGATAGCTTTTGGGTATAAAACGGTCAAAATTATCTGTAGGGGTTTCTAAAGTTCTCTTGTTTCACGATTAAAATGCGTTTTGTGCACTTCCACAAAAAAAATTACCGGCTATTGAACATTGTTCTTTGCTAGAAAAGAAAAAGCGAAGACATTTCCAATCGTTTACGTTTTTGCAATCATCCAAATGTCGCTCCCATTACAAATCCCCGATGATCGCAAAGCGCTATGAATCACTTGTCTAGGAATTCTTGCAAACTTTTAGATGATAATAGTTCCGCTGAGTTTCCAGAAAACAAAAATGCAAACTTGACAGTTGGGCAAAACGTGGAGAAAGCTTAGTCGATTTCATAGGAATTTATGGTGTCCTTTACTGCCAAAATCCTGGATATCTCAGGTCAAAGACTAAATAGTTCGTGTCATCAGTGTCCTGTTTGGATCAAGTAAAGCTCCAAAAAAGTTTTCTTTCTTAAGCAATTCAGTGATGTCCTGGAGCCATTTACGAATGTCTTTTTCGCTGACGTTTCCACTGGCTTTTGTAATGGCTTCCGGTTATTTGATGTGCGATCTCAGGGCATCGGCGTAAAAACGTAAGTTACTATTGTCTACGTGATGAAAATCATGTCACTATCATTATCCTAGACCATGAGCTAAAAAAAGCTGGAGCTGAGAGAACTTTCAAGAACGGTGCACAACATAAACTAACAATTTCAGTGCTCCACCGATTTTTCAAAGATAAAAAGAGGCTCTTTTTAACATACGCAACATTTAAAAACTAAAAATAAAAACAGAAATTTTTAAAATCTTACCTTTATAAAACTTATTTTTAATTCGGATCTTTTCTATAAAAACGCCTTGACGTTGCCTAGAACATCGTGCTGCTGCAGGGGAAACTTTGTTTCCCCTAAATGTTTTAATTCTTGATCCCACACATGAGGCAGTCGGATGGCAAATAATGCGCACGACCGTTCGCATATGCAGTACGAACAGAGAAATGCACCGTGCCAATGGTCACCATAAGTGTTTATTTGATTTACCCGAAGAAAAACCACAAATGGTCAAATCATTCATATGGCCTTTCTTTCCCAAGCGTTCTGTGGTCATCCACAAAAGAAATGAGGGATTCGGTAAAAGAAAGTGCTGGAGATGGACATGTCAACAACGTTCACTGGTGATCTCTGACCTCTAGACATCCTACGAAAGTCATAAAACATGAAAAGGAGCACCTTAATCGCATAAAAAGTTCTGACATGAAGAAAAGTAGTCTTTTTGGACTTAAGGCTTACCTGTGCAAAATACTGGAATTCAAACAAAAGGAGCATGCGGCCGCGTCTAGTCTATGGTTAGCTCGACAAACTCGTTACTCCTGTTTGAGCATTGATAATGTAAATAAGCGATATTATTTTATGCGTGTCAGCTTTCAATGTAAGCAAATGCATAAACCAATCTGCATATCAAATTTTTTGTTTACCTACAAAAATTTGATTATACTCAATACGAACAAATGATTTTTTGAGCTAAAAAAGTAGCCAGATATGCCATTTGTTTAGAAAAGAAGGTTGCGAGTATAGAGAGTATATGGCGTAATGTGAACATTAACAACAGGAAAAGGCTATTATAAATTTTTATCCAAATAATTTAGTTTAAATGTGCGAAAGAAATAGCTGTAGCCGATAACATTACTTCAATTAATTTCAACACATAACGATAAAGTATTAAAAATGACTGTCAGCTATCACTGCTGCGATCATGAAAAAGTGGCACCTGTAATGGCCCATCCCACTAGCTGGTTTAATAAGCTTATTTTGATAATACCGATACATTTACATGTTCCTTACACTTTTTACAAATCATTACAACTCATCTTTTTTCGTTTTCCTTTCTTGAACAGCACAAAACCCAACTTTGCTTCCTAAAAGTTTCGCTAGCAAATGACTTCTGAAAGAGGAAAAAAAGACTAGCTTCCATGGAAGCATAATCTTAACAGTCATTATATCACTCACTTAATTTCGTTCAATTCAAATGCTGTGTGTTTTATCTCTAGCGCCGTCGAAATATTAAATGGGCCATCACTGGTATATGGGACATGATAGGTGGTTTTAACCTACTGAAGTAATAAGTTAATATACTGCAAGTGTCATTTTATGTTGAAACATATACAAGTTTTCCTAAAATGCATCAGTCAGATAGTAGACAGAACATCCTAAGCAAGGCTTCTATGACTGAAAACTTCATTAAACCAACTATTTCACATATTTTCCACCCCTTTAATTTTGGCACTCTTGTGGTCGCTCGACTTTAACCCCTCTAACTTTCTTTAAATGTTATAGTTATACTATATAGCCAGATACTCACATGAAGAAAAAATCTGTTCTATTTCTTAGCAAACAGAAAAGGTGTAGAAACAAGCAAAACATTATAAAATCTAAATAGCAAATTTTCGAAAAGTAAATTTTATTATTATTAGCCTACTTTTGAAATTGCACTAAATAGCACAAAAATTTAAAGTATTTTTTTCAAAAACAAAAGTTACTTCAAATCCTTTTTTAAACTTTATGCTTTGATTATAGTCAAAGAGTCAACCTCAAAAAAAATGTAATTTTAGCAAGGCTCATTTTTCTATATGGCCTTCCTTTTTATGATGTAGTACATATGCGGACAGTCTGGCTAGCGGGAGACGTTTCGTTTATCTGTGAGCGAAGGGATTATGCAGGTGAAAGAACTTCAAAATTACGTCATTTTAGCATGACTTTTGTTTATAACATCTGTTTTACTAACTATTCGTGATATTAATCCATTATTGCCGGACGTTGCCAACGTTGCTAAGACCCTGCCAGATCCCGATTTATAGGTAAAAAAACATGTCATCTTCACGTTATTTTAGCAAGCTCGAAAATTGTAACATATTACTCTTTGGCTAACAGATAACCTATAATCAATTTGCCAGACACAAATTCGGTTGCAAAGTAAATGCCAGACGCCTTTAGATCTGGCAACGAAAGTCTCTGTTTGAAGAGTGGTTTATAGGTTTTAAAAAATGTCATCTTCCCGTCAATTTAGCAATTTTAAAAATTGCAACATATTACTTTTTGGCTATCAGACAACCTATAATCAATTTGCCAGACACAAATTCGGTTGCAAAGTTAATGCCAGACGCCTTTAGATCTGGCAACGAAAGTCCCTGTTTGAAGAGTGGTTTATAGGTTTTAAAAAATGTCATCTTCCCGTCAATTTAGCAATTTTAAAAATTGCAACATATTACTTTTTGGCTATCAGACAACCTATAATTAATTTGCCAGACACAAATTCGGTTGCAAAGTTAATGCCAGACGGTTTTAAATCTGGCAAAGAAAGTGCCTGTTTGAAGAGTGGTTTATAGGTTAAAAAAATATCTCCCATTCACGTCATTTTAGCAAGCTTAAAAATTGCAACATATTACTCTTTGGCTAACAGACAACCTATAATTAATTTGCCAGACACAAATTTGATTGCAAAGTTAATTGCAGACGGCTTTAAATCTGGCAGCGAAAGATCCTGTTAGAAGAATGGGCATCTTTTGTAGTGATTTTGCTTCATTTAATTATTTTTCAATTCCTACTATTAGTTCACACTCTCCCTATATTTATTTATTTATTTACATATCTTGTTCAAATTTTCAATCGTTAATAAAATACTTATTATTCATCCTGTCAAGTTGAAATAATTTTTTTAAACTTGTACTGGATGACAATTGATGTTAAAACAGTTTTTTCAAATATTAATTCATTAATTAAATTTTAATTAATTAATTTTAATTTTACACGGGAGATAAAATGGCGGCCATTGGTTATTGAAGCATTTAATGCATCTTCATATCTATAAGGGGCGTTACCATAGGGGGGACCCTGTTCTGTCGGCAAATACCACCAAGTTTGTAGCCAACTTGGCAAAATATTGCCAAATTTGGCGACCAAAATGAGTCGCCAAATGTGACGCCAACGTGGCGATATCTCTAATATTTCGCCAAATTCCCATAGACTTCCATTGTAAAGCTACTTGCTTATAGAAAATCAACAAATTGAGATATTTTAATGCAACAAAAACTAATATTAGCAGGGATTATATTAAATTTTTCTTTAATGACCTAAGTAGGAAATGACTTTAAAAGCAAAATTTTTATATTACTTGTTTTAACCTATAAATCACTCTTCTAACAGGCACTATCGCTGCCATATTTAAAGCCGTCTGGCATTAAAATTGCAACAAAATTTGTGTCTGGCAAATTAATTATAGGTTGTCTGATACCCAAAGAGTAATATGTTGCAATTTTTAAGTTTGCTAAAATGACGTGAAAATGGCTTATTTTTATAACGTATAAATCACTGTTCTAACAGGCACTATCGTTGCCAGATATAAAGCCGTTTGGCATGAACTTTTCAACCGAATTTGTGTCTGGCAAATTAATTATAGATTCTCTGATAGCCAAAGAGTAATATGTAGCAATTTTTAAGCTTTCTAAAATGAAGTGAAGATGACTTTTTTTTTTTAAACCTATAAACCACTCTTCAAACAGGCACTTTCGTTGCCAGATTTTAAGCCGTCTGACATTAGCTTTGCAACTGAATTTGTGTCTAGGAAATTAATTATAGGTTGTCTGATAGCCAAAGAGTAATATGTTGCAATTTTCAAGCTTGCTACAATGACATGAAGATGACATGTTTTTTTACCTATTAATGTGGATCTGGCAGGGTCTTAGCAACGTTGGCAACGTCTGGCAATAATGGGTTAATATCACAAATAGTTAGTAAGAACAGATGTTATAAACAAAGGTTATGCTAAAATGGCGTAATTCTGAAGTTTTTTCACCTGCATAAACTCCTACTCCCGCAGGTAAACGCAACGTCTCCCGCCAGCCAGACCGTCCGCATACGCACTACACCTTAAAACGGAAGAGCATATAGAAAAACGGGCCTTGCTAAAATCAAGTGACGAAAACGTTGCTAGCTCTTAGACTATTAGCATTTAAACAAATAATCTCTAGCATAATCGTCACTTTAATCTAATGTGTTTTATTAAATGAAGGCGCCGGGGGGGGGGGGATTTAAGAGAAAAGTGTGTATAGTACTTTAGAAAGCTATTAAAATTTTCGATCATTTGAATCGGAAAACTAATTAACTTTTAATGGGGTACATAAAAAAAATCAATTTCTCATGAGAAATGTCAAAATAAGGTAGTAATAATTTTACATATGCATTTAGAAATATCTCTCTGAGTAAGGTTATTAGTTTATAATTATTTGAATATCTATATATTTAAAAGACAAGGCTGTTTTTTCAGTCATCTGGTCTGAGCTTTCTACTGAAACGATTTTCATAATCATTTTTTTTTTTTTTTTAAATGAAAGCACTTTATTTGTAGACATGCCCGCACTCGCTATTTTTTAAAATAATCCCATTTTTATATTTTAATTTTAAAAGTAATTTATGAAATTTCTTCAGATTGGTGGCCATCAGGTTACTTCCATTGTTGAAGAGAGAACGGAAACAATGGGACTTACAGTATCATTACAGATGCCATTTTCGTATTACAATTAAAAATAACTCTATAAAAACTTTTTAACAGGAAATGACGTCACGATTTAAAATAATGTATTTTTTCTCATAAAGCTGTTACATTTCAATGTGTTTTTCATTCCACTGATGCTGAGATTGAGATGCGCATCTCAGAGGTCTTCAGTGGGTGAAAATGACGTCATAGTAAAAATGAAATGAGTATTTTCTTTAATAAACCTAAATATTTTGCTACGAATGCGTTTAAAAAAAAATTTCTGGATTTCGGCGGCACTCAAATTAGAACCTCAAGAAAAGAGTGCGAATGTTTACACGTAAAATTGTAACTGGGAAACGTGACATCAAGTTTTGGAATATATTTATTAATAATCTATTCAACGTTAAATTATTTTTAAAATAGTGAATATGAATATGAAAAGTATTGATGCAAATTTTGCGACGGTCAAAAAGATGTTATTTTTAGTTTTCGTTGAAAACAAAATTATAATTGTGCCATAGGGGCGCAATTTTCGTTGATTTTAATAATATCAAAGATTAAAGCCTCAATTAATAACGTCATTATTTCATTATCTTAATTACATGTCACTGATTACGTAAAGAAATAAAGTTTCATTTTTCAATAATTTGAAAAGTTGAAATTAAACTTTAGTTAAAAATAATATTTGTTTTAAGAATTAGGCTAGCACTAGGCCAACATAATATTGATTAATTATTGTAATTATTTTTATAAATTCAGTCAATCAGTTCTTTTAAACATTTTCATTCGTCGAATTCGACTCGTCTTTAATTATAAGAACAGCTCTAACTTTTCAGGGAGCGCGCTGCCATAAATTTTATTACAAATGCGCTATTTCCTACATTTTATTCCCACATATGATACTGAAATTGAAATTTATTTTTTTTAAATCTCATATGTACAATTGTTTTTATAAACTGTATTTTAATATATTATGAAATGTCTTGCATTTTACGAATTGAATATTTCCAACTGAGCTAAAAAAAGCCCAGGCCGGGAATCGAACCCAGATACTTGGCTTACAGGGCTAATGCTTTACCGTTTAAGCTAACTGGGCCGACAACCAGAGAGCAAACTTAGCTCAAATAACCTTATTGGTAATAACATATGTGGGTTCGATTCCCGGCCTGGGCATTTTTTCGCTCAGTTGGAAATATTCAATTCGTATGATAACTTTACGAATCAGTTTGATTGTGTAAAAATAATAGTTAATCTTGTATTTGTTATATTGTAACTACTGTGCATGGAAAAAAATGAAACATGCCTATTCTAGTAAAACATACAGCACTTTCACCGAAAGATTAAATAAAAGTCAGTAGTTAAATTGAGATAAGTTTTGAGAGACTGAGTATATGATGGAATTTTCAAAATCTACACATAAAAACATTTTTTAAATTCTTACTTACTTTAATGCCTGCATTTCGACATTTGGCAACAGCATCAGGCACAGCAGCACGAGGAGGGTCAATCATAGCTACAAGACCTAAAAAGCGAAGGCCATCTAATGGAAAATTCTCCTCATCAGCATCAAAAGGATAATCAGGCGGATATTTATCAAGAGGCAAAATATAATCACAGAAACCTAAAAAAATACGAGGCATTATACAAGTATTTTTCAAATAAATAAAATGTTTTACCACGTTTATTAATTTTAGTTTTTTAAGAAATGAAGACATATAAAAAGTTATTCAAAATAAACTGGCAAAGATTAAATTACATTCATATTTTTGATCATTTATTAATATTTAAGGCTACTGTTTAATTTTAACATTTACTGCTACGCTATACTCTAATCAGTACATTTAATTTCGCATGGAAGCAGAGCATATTTATGACAATCTCCTTGAAATATTTTTGAATATTCTTTAAAGTATTCTTGTACGAAAACTTTTTGCTAATAGCAATCTCGGTGCATGCGATAGAATTTAAGGTATAACTTTACCGTGAACAGTATTCAAGCACTATCATCTAATTTAACACGATTGATAAAATGCTTTGTGCGAAAAATAACATTTCAAAATCGCTGAAAAATATTCCAGAAATGAAAAGTTAGGATGAGAGTAACAAGTAAAAGAAAAATAAAACAAATAAATGAAATAAGATAACGAAATAATTATAGGGTCATTACATATAAAATGAGCAAATCAACTGTGGCTGACACGTCACAGATTTTAATGAAAATCAGCATATAAGTAGATCATATTTATTTATGAGTAAATGTAAAATAACAGATTTCAGGATTTTTTATTGAATTATTAAAATTTACATTAAAAGTTGATGCAAAATCGAGGTTTTGTCTATATTCGTGAAATTTCAATTTTGATTATTAGCTTTAGGAATGAATGGACTATATTAAGAATTATTTTTAACTAGTTGTTACCCGTGACGTCGTTCACGTAACATAAAAAGAAGAAATGAATGAATTAAGCAAAGCATTTCCCTTCCGATAATTAAAAACATATATAATAAACCAATTCTTTATCACATTTTATAGGAGACTGTAAGACTCGCATTAACTTTAATATTTGCGAAGCACGGATATTGGCGGTCGCCAAACAGTGAACTCTCGCCAAGGCAGAACTGTTCGAACTGGAACAGGAGGCAGTCGCGGCGGAGATCGAGTAGTGAAAAGGTTGGAGTGAAAATCAGTGGTGTGTCGCCCTGGTTGTGTTTTGATAACATCGGCATCTTAATGTCTTTGTGAAATAGTGTAAAATAACCAGAAGTTAATGTTATAATATTCGTTGTGTGTGTGTTGTTTGTCCTGTAAATAAAAAAGTGTTCGTCAAGCCAGCAGTTCATTCTTTTAAGAGTGTGTCTTAGCAGTGTTTTTGCATCTGAAGTATTTCTTAATGAAATAAATAATTAACCTTTTTCTAAGGTTAAGGAGATATAGATGAGAAACATTCCATAGTAAAGAAAGGTAATAAAGAAATAGAGGAGAAAAAGTTGTATTGGCGCAGTCGGCACGATTGTTCTCACGGGGTTTGGTAATATCAAAGAAGTAAGAGTCTTGTTCGTTTTTATGCTAGCCCAAAAATAAAATTATATTATTCTGTTATGCTGTAAAATAATTAAAAATATTATTGTCTAGATTCATGAAGAACAGAATGAGTAATTAAATTAAGGTTATTAACACTACTTATCATTAGATTGATTATTTCTTTGAATGTAAAATTTGAGACGAAAGTAATGTTTGTTGCATCTGAAATTTCATTAAATAAATAAGGTGTATATTGCATTATATTTTAAATATGCAGTAATGTTAAAATAAGATAAATGTAGTGTAAAATAAAGGGAATATTTCACTGATTTGGGATTAAAGTTCAATAGCGGTTGCGTAAATTATTATGGAATTATTTTCCCCTTTCTTTTTAAATGTTTTCGAAAGACTAAACAGGTGTGAATATTTTGTTTTTCTGCTATTTCATAAGAGCAAAATAAATAAGTGAGATTAATATTATAATTTGAAAGTGCTTTGGAAATACTTACATTACTTAACGTTGACGTAATAGAATTATGGAATATGTTTTGTTTTTTTTAAATTGGTTATTTATTACCTTCGCAATTTGAAAATGCAGGAAGATAATTAAAGTTGTGTTTATTTATGATTTCCTCATTCTACAAAAAGAAAGAAAAAAAATAAAAGGTTGTTATTTCATATTTTATTAGAGGTGAAATTGATATTTTTATTATGTGATTGTGCAGCCAAGTTTCGTAGGTTGAAAGTAGTGATTACATTTTTTTTTTGTTTGTTTGTTTAAGAAAGTTCTTTCATAGATCGGAATTAGTATTTTTTTTTCTTTATGCTTTATTTAAGTATCCTGAGTTTCGTAAATGGAAACTAGTGTTATGAAGGCATTCTTTTATATTATTTTTAAATCAAAACTAACATTATGATTTAAATTGTATTTATGAGTACGGAGTGTTGAAACAAATATTATGAGTGCATTTGTTATTTATAGACATTGAATGTACATCCTAATTTATAATTCTTTGGTGTTCTACTATTTTAGGGTTAATGGTTATTGAAAGCAATTTGGTGAAAGGGAATATTATTAGTACATTTTAATTATTGTTGAATGCGTTTTTTTTTTAACTATTAAAACGAAAGTAAACAATTGATTTAACTATGTGTACATATATGATTTTTTTTTCGTATTATTTCGGAAAGTTCATTTTGGATAGATTTAAAATACCGTTGATAGAATTATTTAATTAAATGATTGAAATAAGCATTTAAATTCCAAACGGTTCTATTGAAAAGTTATTTGATGATTGGTTATAGTGACATTTTTTTTTGTGGGAATTAATAAGTCTTGAGGTTTATTACGCTGTCTTTAATTCATTACTAGCATTTTGAATTCGTTAGAATAATTTTTTTTTACCATGGCATTCCTGGGTAGGGGCAGGAAGGAAGATCTAATCGAGCTAGCAACAGAACTGGGTATAGAAGCTAGCATGGATAATAAGAGGGCAGATATTAGAAAATTAATATCAGAAAATGAAAATTTCGTCGAAGATGAGGCCAAAGTATCTCTGAGTAGAATCATAGAAGAACGAATTCGGCGTGAGACAAAAGAGGAAGAAGAACGAATTCGGTGTGAGACAAAAGAGGAAGAAGAACGAATTCGGAAAGAAGAAAGAGAGGATCGAATCCGGAAAGAAGAAAGAGATCACGATCTAGAAATGAAACGGTTGGAATTAAGAAGAAATAACATAGATTTGGGTGATGGAGTTGAAAATTCAAACGAAACAAGATCTAGAGTACAACTGATGCAGATAACTCCTAAATACGACGAAAAAGTAGACGAAATGCAACTGTATTTAGTAAACTTTGAGCGTCGGGCGGCAATGGCGCGTGTACATAAATCAGAATGGGTAGCATATTTACTGGGATTGTTACCAACAGATATGGCTAATAATATAGCTCGAGAGCCTCCTGAGAGAGCCAATGACTATGATTTCGTAAAGGATATGTTATTAAAGCGTTACAAGTTAAATCCTGAAAAGTTGAGGCAATTATTTTTCCGGCATCAAAAGGGACCAGAAGAGTCTTGGAGAAGCTACAGTCATGCGCTGAACAATTATTTCAACGAATGGATAAATGAATTAAAGGTTGAGAATTTCGACCAATTAAAGAAATTATTGGTAGCGGATCAACTCAAACGCAGGGTACCAAATGACGTAAAGGAACACTTCTTGGATCAGTGGAATAAAATGATCGACCATTTAGATGTCACGGAAAAGGTTGATGAATATGAAAGTTTGAAAGACGGACTGAAGAAAAACACAGTACCCACTAAACTAAAAGATGTTCCTCGATGGCAATTGGAAGAGAAAAATAAGTACAAATCTAAGGAAAGGTTCGAAAATACCAAAAACGGTCATTTTGCGGGAACGACTAAAAATGGCAGAAATGACAATCAATTTGATAAAACAAAATATCAAGGGACTTGTCAAAAGTATAGGGATTCCAGGGCGTTTAAGCCTACATGTTGTACATGCGGAGATTCAACTCATTTTGCACGGGTTTGTCCTAAGAATAATAGTCAGGGAACACGAAACAGAATTGAAAGTGCTAAGAGTAATTTGGTCACTACAGAAGGAACTATAGAGAATAAAGAGGTATTGTCAGCTCGAAGCACAGGGCTGGTACTGTCACCGATTAAAACTAATTATGTAAAGTGTGATGAACTGGAAAGACTAGAAAAAAGGAATACCAACATTTTACTTAAAACGAATTCAGAAGTTTCTGAAACTACTAGAATTGCTTCTCATCAAACTGAATCTGAAGTGAAGGATGAAATTGAGAATCTGAAAACAGTTCACCGAAAAGAAATAAATAAATTAAGTGATTCTCTTGAAAAGTATAAATCTGATGCTAATGAGGCTAAAGAAACATTAAAATATGCTAATGAGGTCCTTGAAAATTCGAAAGAAATTATTGAAAAACAGAAGAAAGAAATCAATTCAATAGAGGAAGAATGTATATTTCTGAAAGAAGAATTATCAAAAGTGCAGTCCGAAAAGAAAGACTTGCAAACAAAACTGCAATCTTTAACAGGAACCCTTGAATTTCAGAAACAGAAAGAATCCGAGTTTGCTAATGAATTAGACAAAGTCAAAGAACAAGCTGGAAAGTTCGATTTATTACAAGCAGATTATTTAGCCTGCAAGAATGAAGTGGTTATGTTGGAAAAGACTAACCGTGATTTAGAAGAAAAACTTTGGCTTGCTTATAAAAAGTCTGAATGTGAGATGAATTTTAAGGAACAATTCGAGAGTCGAAAGTTAGAAGAAGTTCTTAGGATTATAAATTCACAAAAAGATAAATTGGAAGAACTGAAATGTGAGAAAGGGAAATGTTATCATGAATTAAATAATCTCAAATATGTGAAGAAAAATTTTAAGAACAAGTTTGACAAAATTTCTTTTGAAATTGAACCTGAAATGAGTTTTAAAGAACGATTAAAATGTGAGTGTAAAAGATTAGAAGAAGATGTTAATACCATCATTTTTCAAAAGAATGAAACAGGGAAATATAGATCCAGGAACAGAAAGTGTAATGATGAATTAGTCAAGTTAAAAAAAATTAACAATGATCTTCAAAACAAGCTGAATGTTACCATTTCTCAAAATGAGGATGTCGATGAGTTTGTGCAAGTACTTGAAAAATGTGAGATTAAAGAGACTTATAAAATTGAAGAAATGCAGTCTAATTTGAAACAGTTGAAGGAGAACTTTACAGTCAGTCCTGTTAATCATGAAAAAGAAAACACAGTCTTGCAGCAGTTGATTGCTATCTTAGAAAAATATGAAGCGGTGTCTAGAATCAAATCAAAACAATTTCATAAGACCAACTTTAAGTATAGTGAGCAGATTATGGATTTAGAAAGTAAGCTCAAAGCAAAGGAAAAAACTATTCGTGTCTTGAATAATGATATTAATGGTCTACATAAAGCATACAAGTACTTAAAAACATTTTCAAAGGAGCAACAAGCAGAAATACAGAAATTTATGCGAGCAAGTGAGAAAATGAAAATACGGCTGGCAAAGTATAAAAATTTAAATAATTCATTAAAGTATGATCTTATTCAGATTGAAGCGGAAAAGAACAAACTTGAAAATGAGTATAAAAATTTGAAAGTTAAGGAAGAAACATCTAAAAGAGTTGATGATGAAGAACATCACCTAAAAAACGAAACGCTTGAAAGAATTTCGAGAAAAAGAAAAGAAGAGACTGTTTCAGACGAAAAGTCACCAGATTTCACAGTTCTGAAAGAAGTTAAAAGTCTAGAAGATAGAGGAAGAAATAGAAGAGATGCTGAGCAGTCAGAAAAAAATACCAAAAATAAGAAGAAAACAACAGAAATAGTTGAAATTCAGGATGATACAAGAAGAAACAGAAAAACTTCTGAGCAGCCAAAAGTTAGTATAGAAAATAGGAAACAAAAACAAAAATATTTGACACTCGTAAAGACAAAAGAAGAAATAGAAAGGCAATTGAGAAAAAGAAATTGCTACTGACAGCAAGAAATATATAGGTGAAGTTTTACAGGCCTTTCGTGAAATAGGTCTTACAGTAATTCTGGAAAAGTGTGATTTCGGAAAAAGAGAAGTAAAATTTTTACGGCATATCGTTGGATCAAGAAGACATGCCTCAGACCCAGAAAAGGTGGAAGCTATGAAAAAACTAGTGGCGCCTACCAACAAGAAAGAATTGAGAACAGTTTTGGGGATAGTAAGTTATTATACAGACTGTATCCCGAACTTTGCAAGCATCGTACTACCTTTATCCAACTTGACAAAAACAGAGAGTTCCCAGGGGTTGCCACATGGGGCCAAGCTAGCTCGATGGGCATTAGCCCTTCAAAGATATAATCTAAAAATTACCTATAGGAAGATGCTCTTTCTAGATTCCCTTAGGGAAAGATATAAACTTATCGTGTAATGATTGTATTATTATATATTCTGATATTTTATGTTATGTTTAATTACGCCTGTTGTTTACATTATTATTATATATATACATTTTTTTTTTTATTTATGTGTTTAAAAAGTTTGGGCTAGCGAACAGGCTCTTTCCTTTAACATTGTGGTTGTGAAACTAACTGTACTTTTCTTAGCAGCATAGTCTCTAAGGAGAACTATGTGCTCCTTAAGGAGGGACGTGTAAGACTCGCATTAACTTTAATATTTGCGAAGCACGGATATTGGCGGTCGCCAAACAGTGAACTCTCGCCAAGGCAGAACTGTTCGAACTGGAACCGGAGGCAGTCGCGGCGGAGATCGAGTAGTGAAAAGATTGGAGTGAAAATCAGTGGTGTGTGGACCTGGTTGTGTTTTGATAACATCGGCATCTTAATGTCTTTGTGAAATAGTGTAAAATAACCAGAAGTTAATGTTATAATATTCGTTGTGTGTGTGTTGTTTGTCCTGTAAATAAAAAAGTGTTCGTCAAGCCAGCAGTTCATTCTTTTAAGAGTGTGTCTGAGCAGTGTTTTTGCATCTGAAGTATTTCTTAATGAAATAAATAATTAACCTTTTTTTAAGGTTAAGGAGATATAGATGAGAAACATTCTATAGTAAAGAAAGGTAATAAAGAAATAGAGGAGAAAAAGTTGTATTGAGACAATCTCTCTATATATATTACGCTATCGTACGTGGCACAGAAAGCGCAATTATTTGTTAATTGTTTAATGCCAACGCCCAAATAAAACGCATCTCATTGGATATTGAACAGCATTTAATGCACCCCCATACCTATAAAGGGATTACCATAGGACACCCTGTTCTGTCGCCAAATACAACCAAGTTTGTCACCAAAAGTGAGGCCAACTTGGCGATATCTCTAATATTTCGCCAAATTCCCACAGACTTCCATTGTACACCAATAGAATGTACTTGCTTACAAAAAATCAACAAATGGAGATATTTTAATGCAACAAAAACTAATATTAGCTTAAGGGATCATATTAATTATATTTAACCCTCTCGCTGCGTATTATTATTATTTTTTAATCAAAATAGGTTCAAAAATTGAGCATTTTTTTATTACATGTTTCAAACCTATATATACCTTAGAAGCTTAGAGTTTAAATATGTAAACATTTATTGTAAAAGAGTTTAGGATCTCAGATGGGATAGGATATTAGAAATTAGGCGAAATCAGGGCTGTCACTGGAGACTATTTTTATAGTCTCGCACCACTATTGTAAAAAAATCAATTTTGTAGTATAGTTATCTTGTAGATGTTGTTAAAGTCTATATGGAATTTTAGTATTTAAAAAGTGGTCCCAGTTGAATTAAAAAATAGTCGCCATTAGAAAAAATGAATCCCCGAGAAAATCTCGGATTGCGCAAATTTTGCTACTTTTATGTTTCCCGAGGAAATCTCGGCTTGCGCAGCGAGAGGGTTAAGGGAGTCCAAGTAAATTAAATTATGAATAAAAGTAACATGATGCAATGCTTAGCATGAACATAAATTTTAAGGGAGACCAAACTGGTCACCAAGGGCGGCTAGTATGAGTAATTTAAGGTATTTCTTTATTATAGGATCATTGCCATAACTCAGGTCTAAACGCTGAACCAGGATGTCTGTTTATATCATGAAGTAATAAGAAAATGTCACAGATGTCATATAGGCACCGGGGTACCTAATTGTTGCCAAAATAGATTATTTTGCTTGACAGGGTAACCCGGCTATTGTTGTTTATTTATTAATAAATTGTTTATTTACATTAATTTTCTTTAAAAATTATATAAATTAATGAAACTTTTTATTTATTTATTGTTATTTCCTTTTTTAAGTAATAGAACATAATTTAAAAATATACATGTAACTGGTATTCGAAAACAATGTTTTAGCCAAATTGGTGTCAAAAACAGATCGCGCCAAACCAGGTGCTTACATGGCAGGGACGGCGAACCTTTTCACATTCACGTGCCAAATTTTTACAAAAATAAATTTTGCGTGATCATGACGTGCCAACAATAAAAAAATTTAATGGATCAAATAATAATGAATCAAAATTACTTAAAATTTTGTTTTTAGCATTAAACAAATATGGGTAATATTTGATGTTATGCTTTAGAAATTTATTTAAAACTATTATTTCTGTTGCCTCAGGTTAGATGCCAAATAATTTATATCAGCTTCGTACTTAGTTATTTTTAAGAGAATGCAAATTGAATTGGACCTATTTTACAAGTAGTTTTTACTTAAATTTTTCATATTATTTATTTCCGAAAAGAATGTCTCGCAGAAAAAATTGTCAAAATAGTAAGCGCCAGAATCTACCGCTTTTAGTGTCTGGAATTGAATTCCAAGTTCTTATAATTTTATCATCTGCATTTTTGCTTATAATGCCTTTTAATCTTTCTTTTGGGATAATCTCCTAGTTCTCTTCTATTCTTAAAATTTTGTGAGGCAATATTGAGGATTGGGATACATTAGGTTATATTTAAGTTTCTTCAATCTGCATGATAATGACAACCAACCCAACTAATGCAATTCAAATAAAGAGAGACAACATCCAGATTAATTAATGCACTTTGTGAAATTCTGATATATTTTGATGTAGAACCTAAATCTACGCCGAGCCAAAAATAATTTTCCACGTGCCACTTATGGCACGCATGCCATAGGTTCGCCGTCCCTGGTATACGGCATCTGTGGCAAGAAAATTATCGGATGATACTTTTTTATATGTTTTACAATCATACTTGGCATCAAAGGTGTGCGAAGAAATGATCATCTAGAATATTATTAAGTCTTTACCACACAAAAAACAAACCTGTTTACAACAATGTATTTATTTTTGCACCAAATTTCTTTCTCTAAAAAAAGCAAATTGACTACGAACCCGATTACAGAACATAACCTTTCTATCTAGTTCATATTTTTACTTTTTAAGAATGAAAATACATATTTCCTGCTAACCATTACGTCATTTTCGACATTGATAATTTTACTGTGCATATTATTGACATTTGCTATCTATTTACTCTTCAAAAGTATTTTTTTAAATGTTAAATTAAAATTTAAATCTATATGTTAACCGTGAGCAGACGATAAACCGTAAGTATTGATAATAATTTTCTTTAAATAATAAGAATTAATACAATAACACAATCTCAATTTATATCAACATCAAAGCATATCCGTTTTATTTTGCCTATATGACGTCACATTTGCCCCTTCATTCCGCACTTACTCAACATTCATACACCTTGTATTATTAAAAATACTTGAAAATTTCCGTTTTAATCTCTCAATTGGAAATTAAATTATTATTCTGGGTTTTTATTTTGTGGCAACGAAAAAAGGAAGATGGTTAAATTTTATCGGAATAATGTCAATCATTGTGTATGAAAAATAATGAAATTATTAAGCAAAATATGTGAATAAAATCAATTAAACATAGCCTATGTTCATTTCCGGGTTGTAATCCATCTATATCCAAAAATACAAAAGCATTAATTCATCCGTTTAGACGTAGAGTTCATTCAAACTTTCGGACACACATTGACATTTATAATATTATAAGGATAAGGATTAAGATCGAATAATAAGTAGCAGATTGGCGTAAGTTCGTAATTGTATTTTTATTCCGTAATGATGAAAAAAAACATTTGAGGGGAAAATGCAATATTTCTATTACTCGTTTGAACATGAAGGAAAGCTCTTAAAAATTTAAAACTACTTGACGTTATAGCTAAAAGTATATATTTTAAATATCGAAACTTTCATTCTTGCCTTTTTATTCCTTAATGAGAAAAAAAAATAAACAGTAAAAGATGTTGTGGGGAAAATGCAATATTTCTATCACTTGTTTGTACATGAAGGAGAGCTCTTAAAATTTTAAAATTATTTATCATTATAGATAAAAGTGTATATTTTAAATATAGAATTTTTTATTCTTGCTTTCAGTTCCTTTTTGCCTCAAGAATATTTTAAATTACAGTAGAAAAAATGATCGAATTGAACAAAAAATTATAATTTAATCCTGAATCAACGTAGATGGCAACACTATTTTTTTTTCTTGAAAACCTTCGCAATATTGCAAAAAACCCGAACAAATTTAAAGTGGAATGTAATAAATATTACCTTTTTTAACCCAGTTTTGTTATGTTAGGAAACAAAAGGCAATCTTGAAAATTTTTAAGCATATCGTGGGTCTTTATGCCTATGCAATATTGTTAATGCTTGACTTTTCCTTTATTTAATTTTTTGAACGTACATAAGAGGAAAAATTGTAATTTTGCATTTTTTTTTATTTCTAAGTTATTTTGAAGATGAAGGAAATAAAGGACAACTTCCAAACTTCAGTAATTCGATCTTAATATGTAACACTACATCAGACATCAATTTCAAAGATGTTTTTGAATGCCTGTGATTCTTATAACGTTTTAAATTTTCTCAAAATTGGCAAATTTTAAATATTTACAACTATTTTAAGATTAATAATGACGTTACCAAATTATTATTACTAAATAAATAGGAAGATCATTTTCCAGAGGTTACAAGATTATAAAAAGATTTAATTTATGTTAATTAGTTTTCAAGATACGGAACTTCAAACTGGCAACTTTGAACGATTGTATACATGCTATTCTATGTCACAAGTTTTTTAAATGTCCAGAAGTGCCAAAATATTTTATTTTTTTGTCGAGATATTTTGCAAAGCTCTATTTGAATATGAATTGAATCGGTGTACTAAATTTTATTAAAATCGGTTGCTATGCGGCCACGACTTTTTTAAAATTTTTGCTCATTTTGTGTGGAATGACCCTATAGGGTAAAGAAGAAAACTGTTATGACGATAGTAAAAATCTCGAAAATTCGTAAGAGTTTTCTCCTAAGTCTGTTTTTATAGCGCAGAAAAGCAGTAAAACATTGCTTATTACTTACCTAGAACACGTTCTCCCCAACCTCCAAGCTCTAAGTAAGCTTTATCGAAGGCTTCTTTCACTTCATCATCTAATACTTTTTCTTCACCATTAATATAAATTGTAGAACAACGGTCTAAAATACGTTCTGGAGCTCCTTTCATACATAATATATAACTGGGGTCTTTTGGATCATCAGTTTTATGGATTGTCACCTGTGAAAATAAAATTGATGAAACATAATTATTAAAGAAATAATACACTTTATTTTATTTTAAATTAAAACATATGATAAGGAAAACCCTTTATAGTCACATTAAAAGTGATCTTTCACTTTCACAAAGAAAGCGTACAGTCGTGGGAAAAAAAAGTAAACAGCCCATGCTAACTCTACAACACATTATTGTAAAAGAAAGTTACTGGTACCAAACGATTGGAAATAAAGTCTACTTTGAAATGATGTATATAAAATTTGCTTAGGAGGCCATCTACATATTAAAACGAATCCAAACTTTGTTTTTTCAATAGTAATACCCAATTTTGACACCATAAATGACTTCTACACCCTTCAATTAGCCTAAATCCAAATTTTCATGAAATTCAAATGTTTAGTTTAAGAGAAATTAATTATTTCAAAACGAGCCTATTTTAGGGATTGTATCTAAATTGATGTTCGATACTAGATGGTTGAAATAGTATCGAATGACTTTGATACTTCTATTAACCCATTACCCTCATAGCATGCATGGTCACGGTGACGTCGTTGTGACGTCACTGTGAGTCACTGTGGTCACGTCACATCTGTGACCAAAATACCACCACTCAATGATGTCACATTGTGACTGAGATGTGAACTTCTTAGAAACATTTAAAAAATTACAAAAAATATTCAATACATGTTATTTATGTAAAATTATATTTTCTGGTAATAAAAGAAAAAAATTGTGACGTTCCTGTTATGTCACTGCATGTAACGTACGTCACGTCACATATGTGACGAAAAAACCACCATATTGTAAGTCACAGTGTGACAAAAATATGAACATCAAAAATCTTTGAAAATGAACAGAAATATTTTAAACATGCCCGAGTTACAGCAACATAAGGAATGAAAACATATTAGTGGATAGGAAATAGTAAATTCGGACACGAAAAGAGGTGGGGGGGGGGGGGGGGTGCATAAAAAGGAAAATGCACGGTACAAGTATCAACAAACTAGATTTTCATGCTATATTTTATCAATTTGTTATCTAAGACAGTCAAGTATACTTTTTTTTATGATTTCAATTTTATCTACCATTGCAATTTAATCCTTTACCGTTTGTTATTATTATAAAAGTGTTTCTCGGAAAAATGGTACGTTATGAAGCAATTTGGATAACATATTTAGAATTAGGAATATTAAATCTGTACACTTTACATATTTAGTTTGCAGGGAGGAAGTTTTTTGTCGACCAGTGTTATTCGAAACACTTCTGTGGTTTCAAACTAAAATTTTCTGTTACAGTTAAGTCTGCAGCTTTTAATGAGCACGTAGAAAGAGTATTCAGAGTTTAGTCATATATGCATTTCTTGCTTTAGAATTTGCATTCAAGTCATATTTTTTTCTGTTAGTGTTTAACTATTTTAAATAACTATTTTTTAAAAAATTCTACTTCTTTCAGACTTTTTAAATAAAATTAGCATTTTCCGAAAAAATATTTATACAAATTTTATACAAAACCCATGATATAATTATTCATATTTTAAATTCGTGTTTTAGAAATACGACTTTAAAAAAAGCTATTTTACAAATAGTTTTATTCTACAGAAAATGAATATTAAAAAATGACAGATTGACAAAGAAAATTTTTTTATCCTGTATACTCTCTTTTCATTTATTAAGATGCCTAATTTGTATTTATTACGTGTAAAACAAACTTTACTTTAAAAAAAAAGAAAGAAAAAAGGCAGGTGTTTCATTCAAATAGAAAATTTTCATTACAGACAAAAATTATAATAATACAGTATAAGCACCTGCTTGCGCGTGCGCGTGAGCTATCGTCTGCGCTCGATTAAACCGTAGAATAAAATAAGGATCAGAACTTTTGACGCGGGAAGTATATCTGACAATTTTGTCATTTTGTCAGAAATATGTCTGACAATTTAGGATAAAACACGGATAATATTAAACTATTTATGGAACTTAAAAGGTATGTCTTATTTAATTTAAATTTTTTATTCCCGTTTGATAGATTAAAGTTAAATAAGTTATAGTATGTCATATGCAATGAGACTGATCTGCAATTCTTTTCCGATTCGATGCTGTAAAATATCTTAATCTGCATCGCTAGAAGGGAGAAAAAAAAGCTGATGCAGAGACTGATTCTAACACAGTATTTATCGTCATTAATATTTTGGAGTTAAATATGATATCCGATTATAATGATATTAGGAAACTGTTTCAATTTTGAAATTAACATTATACTGGGAAAATATCTTTTTACATATTGTAGTAGTGAAACTTTTGAAAGATTTTTTTTTCATTGTTAGTAATATTTTAAATTAGTATTTAAAATCTTAAATCTTCATACCAATGTTTTCAGATTTAACATTTGCCAAAATTATAAAATAGTAGAAATTCCTTATAACATATGGAAAGATTTTTGAGAAATTGTTAAATGCATTTAATTCATCTATTGTAGTTTGTTGTTGCTTAATAGTACAAATATAAATACTAATTATTTAGTGTTTTTCAAATTGATATATTTATTTTTTTTATTCTATTTAATCATTTTTTTTGCTGTTTGTGATTTTAATCGAACATTTAATTGTAGACATTCAGAATCAGTTATTAAATTTTCTTTGATTGTAAACTCATTTTCTACGTTTTCGATACATTTATTTTATTGGCATTAAAAAATAAAAAATAATATTTAAGCATTGAAATAAAGTGTTTTTCTGGCCCGATAAAGTTGAAAAGTGTTTATGACTTCGGTTTGTTTGGCTGTCTGTCCGCGCTCTAACTCGCGTAAATATACTCGGATTGACTTGAAATTTTTGGATGTTATTGACGTTTACCATAGCAAGGTCCCTATTTGTAATGAAGTTTGTAGCATGTTTAGTTTATTTACAGGGACAGTCAAAAGTATTCCATTACATTACGGCCTGTGGGAGAAAAAATCGTTTCAAATGATTTTTAATGATTTTACACGCTTTCAAACAGAATAAAATTGATATGCATTTATGAAGCGCACTAAAATGTGCATTCCGTAGAATATGCAATGCAGAGAATAGTTATTGTTTATTTACAGGGCTAAAAAAGGAATTCCAATACATAATGATATAGGGGTGGAGGGAATTGTTTGCGGCGTACTATATTTATGTTAATCTATTTGATATGTAATGAAATTGATATACGTCGTTGAGGTTTGCATACTATGAATTATTTCATGTATAATACGAAGTGTATATAGCATTTACAGGGGCACACAAAATATTTCAGATACTATATTGTATCCGAAGTACTGTTCATTAGCGATGATTGCTGGAAATGCATTTTTAATTATGATATGCGCTTTTATGATTCACTACATTTATGCAAAGTATATGGTGTATATATATATGCTATAATTCATATACAGGACTATACAGAAGTATTCGTAAGGGTTACTGGGTATTGCTTAAAGGTGTTTTTTAAATAAGTTATGCATTTTTACGCTGCACTTATTTAATTTACTAAGAAATGTTTGTAGAATATAGATAAAATGATATACAGGGTCACGCAAAGAATTGGATACGTTGCCGTCTATAAATTATAATTTCTGGAAATGTGATTTCAGCAGTTTTAAAAGTGTTTTAGTTTGAATTAAATTTTAACTAAATAGTGGCGTGTAATAAAGGTTCTAGGTAAACTACAGGGTTGTACAAAATTACTTAAGTATGTTTCCATATATTAGTATAAATTGCTGAAAGAGAATTTCAACCTGTTATGCGTTTCCTTGATAAACTAAATTTTTCCATTATATAGTATATATATCAATCTACAGATCAAATACAGGACTGTTTAAAAGAATTAAAAAACATATTTGGCTATGGATGGTAACCGCTGAAAATGTTCA
The DNA here is from genome assembly GCA_963932465.1 of Maratus speciosus. Lineage (NCBI taxonomy): Eukaryota > Metazoa > Arthropoda > Arachnida > Araneae > Salticidae > Maratus > Maratus speciosus. The sequence continues at coordinate 342,895,157 of OZ010786.1, forward strand.
AATGTTTTATGCGTTTTCATGTTTAGTTAGTTATCTTGTTTACGTTATTTCCCCCGATGTCTTGTTAAAACATTCAGGAAGAGTTGAAAAATGTTTTATAATATAGGCTTAAAGCATGATATATCTTACTTGTTGTTTCTATTTCCCAGATCAGTCTTTTCCTATAAAACATACCAAATCTAATTAGCTCATATTCACAAAATACAATATATACGGGAATAAAAAATTTAAATAAATAGGGCTTATCATATCGTTCTATAAATAACAGTTGTATTAATGTCCGTTAGACTCCATGTTCGTATTTAGTAAAGCAATGACAAATCACAAAAAATTAAAAAGCTTACACATTCTTAATATTAAGCTTGAATTCAAGATCAAGCTTAGAACTTAATAAAAAAAGATGTCAGTTGATAAGGATTGTTTTTTAAATGGAAAATTAAAAATATTTTAGAAGAATAGGACTCCAAAATAGGGATATCTTGCTAAAAAGTACGGTAAAAAGATAAGACTTTATATTTCAAACAAAACTTTACTTTAAAATTATCATAGTGTTTATGACAAGAATCATCACAATATTAATACTTGGAAATTTTTCCAAAGAGAAACATTCGCCTTGCATACAATATTTCAAATTAAAATCAAATTTCAAATTAATTGCTTAAAAGGCGCAAAGGCCAACATAGTGAAAACATTCAACGCCGGGACTCGATCCCGGGTCATCAGTATAGCGCACTGACATTCTACTGACTAAACCACATGGAACGATACCCAGCCTGGAAAATTTCTCCCTATTACATGTTGGCGAGGCCACAAACGCAGCACAAGATGGAATATTTATCATGAGCCACCGTCATGGGGCAAACACGAAACTTAATTAAATCCAGCATCGATTGAAACTATATTAATGCTTGGAAATTTTTTCAGAGAGAAACATTCGCCTTGCATACAGTATTTCAAATGAAAATCAAATTTCAAATTAAAATTGCCTTTTAAGCAATTAATTTGAAATTTGATCTTCATTTGAAATTTGCAACCTAATTTGTGCCTGGCAAATTAATTATAGGTTGTCTGATAGCCAAAGAGTAATATCTCGTAATTTTTAAGCTTGATAAAATGACGTACATATGACTTATAATTTTTAAACTATAAACCACTCTTGAAACAGGCACTTTCGTTGCCACATTTAAAGCTGTCTGGAATTAACTTTACAACCGAATTTGTGTCTGGCAAATTAATTACAGGTTGTCTGATAGCCAAAGAGTAATATCTCTTAATTTTTAAGCTTGATAAGATGACGTAAAGATGACTTATAATTTTTAAACTATAAACCACTCTTGAAACAGGCACTTTCGTTGCCATATTTAAAGCTGCCTGGAATTAACTTTACAACCGAATTTGTGTCTAGCAAATTAATTACAGGTTGTCTGATAGCCAAAGAGTAATATCTCTTAATTTTTAAGCTTGATAAGATGACGTAAAGATGACTTATAATTTTTAAACTATAAACCACTCTTGAAACAGGCACTTTCGTTGCCATATTTAAAGCTGTCTGGAATTAACTTTGCAATCGAATTTGTGTCTGGCAGACTAATTATAGATTGTCTGATAGCCAAGGAGTAATATCTGTTAATTTTTAAGCTTGATAAAAGGACCTAAAGATGACTTATAACTTTTAAACTATAAACCACTCTTGAAACAGGCACTTTCGTTGCCATATTTAATGCCGTCTGGTATTAACTTTGCAACCGACATTGTGTCTTGCAAATTAATTATAGATTGTCTGATAGCCAAAAAGTAATATGCTACCTATAAATGTGGATCTCGCAGGGTCTTAGCAACAATGGCAACGTCTAGCAATAATGGATTAATATAAAAAATAATTAGTAGAAACAAATATTATAAACAAAAATCATGCTAAAATGACGCAATTTTGATGTTTTTTTACCTGCATAACCCCTTCTGCCACAGGTAAACGCAACGTCTACCGACTGCCAGACCGGTTGCAAACATACTACACCATAAAAGGGAAGGACATGTAGAAAAATGAGCCTTGATAAAATGACGTAATTTTGAAGTTTTTGACCTGCATAACCCATTCCTGCCACAGGTAAACGAAACCGCTCCCGACTGCCAGACCGGTTGCAAACATACTACACCATAAAAGGGAAGAACATGTAGAAAAAAGAGCCCTGATAAAATGACGTAATTTTGAAGTTTTTTGACCTGCATAACCCCTTCTGCCACAGGTAAACTCAACGTCTCCCGACTGCCAGACCGGTTGCAAACATACTACACCATAAAAGGGAAGGACATGTAGAAAAATGAGCCTTGATAAAATGACTTAATTTTGAATTTTTTTGACCTGCATAACCCCTTCTGCCACATGTAAACGCAACGTCTCCCGTCTCCCGACTGCCAGACCGGTTGCAAACGTTCTACACCATAAAAGGGAAGAACATATAAAAAAATGAGCCTTGATAAAATGACGTAATTTTGAAGTTTTTTGATCTGCATAACCCCTTCTGCCACAGGTAAGCGCAACGTCTCCCGACTGCCAGACCGGTTGCAAACGTACTACACCATAAAACGGAAGAACATGTAAAAAATGAGCCTTGATAAAATGACGTGTTTTTTGACTTTGCTAGCTCTTAGACTAAAAGCCATTACAGACAGAACACTAATATTTAACCCTTTCGGGGGCAAAGCAGTTTAATTTCTAAAATGTTAAAATGAAAGAATGACACCGGAATTTACGAATAAATACATAATAAATGAAAATTACTTTACCAAAATTCTTGTGCCAGTGTGGCATTTGGGAATTAAAATTAATTGGTTTCAAAAACATACTACAGCTCATGAAAGAGTTAATCGTCAAGTCCGATGACAGCAGAATACTGCATTATAAACAATGCCATAGCAAGAAAGTTTAGCGCTGCAGTAAATTTGTGATATTGCTTTATATCATAAGTGTAGCGGATATTTTGATACTTGAAACTGTTTTCTGTATATGATCAGTAACTTATGTAAAAAAAAAATCAAATTTTAATAATAAATTAATTATATTTAAAGTGATTGCTTGCTGTCTAAATTGTAATAAAGCTAGAAAAATCTTCCAGTGTCCAAATATGCAATAAAACCCTGATGATGCTCAGTTGAACTCTCTTAACATCAGTATTCTTATTCCGCTGACGTTGCGTGAACGCAACACTCGATGTTTCGTAAGCTAAGACAGATTTTGCTATTTTCACCATAAATTAATGTTATATGTGTTTACATAGATAACCAATTATCATTTGTATAAAAAAATTTTAACCGCTTATAGTTTTGGCGGTTAATGGGTTACTGTATTATTTCTTGCCAATATGACCATTTCATGCACTTAATGTGTTTTGATTATTGCCAGTCCAAATATTTCAATAAAATGAGTAAGATATAATTTTTTCATATTATGCTTTTCTGAAAATTATAGACGACCCCTTAAACCATCATTTTGACGTTTTTTAATCGTAATTCGAAAACAATTTGGAAGAAAATTTTTAAATTGAGAATTCGCATAAAGCAGGACATAATAAATATAAATCTATTAAAAAAATTGCAGGCTGCAATTCATGTTTTTTTCGAATATTAATTTCATAATTTATAATTCATAATTAAAAATTTTCAAAATTATAAATTTAATGTATTTATGTTTGGTTTTTTTAGCATTATAGCCCCACAAAAAAGCTATCACATTAGGCTTATAATTTCAGGAGATATTAATAAAAGTATGAAAATGTAATTTAACATTAGAATCTCTAATGTTTATAAAAGCTTATCATCCGAATACCTTGAAATTTCGTTTCTAGTCATAGTTTGAACCGAAAATTTAAAATATACCGTCAAAACTGGGTGTTGCCATTGAAAAAATAATGTTTGGTCTGGTTTTGATTTGTAGATGACCCCCCCCCTAAGCAAATTTTATATGCATCATTTAAAAGTAGATTTAATTTCGAGTCGCTTGGTACCGGTCACTTTCTTCTATTATAATTAGTTGCAGATTTAGCAGGGATGTTTACTTTTTTTTCCATGTCTGTACATCAAATCGTACACAATATAAAGTGAGATTTAGAGCAGGGCTCTCTTAAACTATGGCTCATAAGTGACCCAGTGCAGCAATGAATAGTTGCAGCCTGGCAGATAATCAAAAGCGTCTTTAATTTTATTTTTTATTTATTTATTTTATTTTTTTTTTTTTTTACTTTAGCGTAGTTTTCTTATATATTACATTATAAATTTCTACCGGAATGTAATCTTCTAAAAATAAATATGTCATGATATAAAGCCAAAAATATACTAGGAATAATTGGGGAGCATGCTAAGAATAATAAGGATAATATAAGGATAATTAATTCACTAAATAATGGAGCAGCATTAGACGACTGAAACTGAATAATCAATGCTTGCATAGTTGCAGCCTGAGTCACTGAGTCACTGATTAAAGATTTTTGTCTTTTATTAAAAGAAGAATTGCAAATGTTTTGCTTATCTATGTCGTATTAACACAATATTATGTGGCTAGTCATAAATGTTCAAAGAATTTCGAAAGTTATTTTCTTTGACTTTTTACACTTTTTCAACTTTAGATGTCATACGTTTTCTAAGAACTTTTTTTTAAAAATAACAATCGTTAGCATTAGTACAATGTAGGGCAGAAAAAAAATTTCTATTCAAATGCATCTTGACATAGATTTCTGCTTCAAATGCGACCAAAGAAAGCTAAAAGGCTGGACACACCATATTTAGAGCAACAGGAAATGATACACTTGAATAAAAAATATACACACAAGAATACAATCCCAGAAATATAATCAACAATAACAATTTTCTAGGGAATTAGAGGTGTTACTATTATTCTTTACACTTAAAGATGTGAAAAATAAAATTAAACAAACACTTTTATTATCATTTTTATAAACTGACAAGAACCACGTTTTTTAAAAGTATAACCAAGAAAATATTTAACAAATGCTAATTTAAAATAATTTTTGAAAAGGATAAAAAGAAAAATCTTTTCAGTATCACAGCAATAATAATAATAATAATAATAATAAAGAAAAATAAATAATTAAAATAAAAGATCGCTTTTAAAACTACGAATCTTATTGAGAAATTTTTCCCCTTTAACTTGTAAAGTTTATTAGTTATCATAAGTCTTATACATTATTTCCCGAAAGTAATGTATATTACAACCGAATTTAAAAAGAACTTTCAAACAAATGCAAATTACAATTAATTTAAGAAAGATTAGAGAGTTGTTACAGAAAAAAACTACACTGAAAAGAAATGGGTTCTCAAAATTGAGTAAAAAGTACTCAATTTTAAATATGTCACATACAGTCGAACCCGGTTAAGGCGCGTTTCAAGGGAGTGGACAAAAGTCGCGTATAAAGCGCGATCGTGTATTAAACGTGATTTGTATACTGTTGCAGGAACCGAGCTTATTTACAACATTTAATTGTCTAAATGAGCTTTAGAACTTTCATTTATATGTTTACGGTCGAAAATTGTATCTTTTACGTATATTTAGGTTAAAATTTAATTGAATTCAACTTTAACTCATTGTTTCTTTTTATTGAACCAAATAGAATAATAACTGAAAATAAAAAGTGAATTCAAACGCCTTTATTATGGATTAATATGCTGCGACCAAAAAAAAAAAAAAAAAAAAAAAAAATCCTGCTAGACGAATTTTTTTATAACATAGTTATAAAACCTTTGAAACACTTGTTAAAATCCTATCTAGTACTTGTGATAATGAGTACAATTATAATCTGTATTTTTCATTATAACAAAAAAACTACCCTTATTAATAGTATTTGTGTAAAAACTTTGTTAGCATAGCAAGGAGTAAAGAAAACATAAAAAAATTAAATAACCGCAGCCGTATTTATTTAATCTTTACAAGTTTCTTTTTTTTTTTTTTTTTTTTTTTTTTGCCTATAATATGCATTATGAAACATAGTATTGATATAACGTACATTTAAAACCTCGCTAACAATAGGTATACTAATCTTTAATCATAATAATTTCATGACATATCTAACAAGGAAGGTCTCCTTACAGGGCATACTCAGAATCTATATATATATTACGCTAACGCACGTGGCACAGAAATCGCGATTATTTGTTATTGTCTAATGGCAACGCCCGAGAAACGCATCTCATGGGTTATTGTGAAATGTCCTTTGGCACGATTTAGGGCGATCGGGTTTATTTACATTTCGCCGTAGCGGAAAGAGCTGTATGATGTTTCCGTCTTTCGCTGCAATTTATTGAGCTTCAAAATATCATTTGAAATGCCCGTAAAAAATCTCAGCGAATGCTTGAAAGTGAAGAAGAAGCCGAATTAAGAACAGAAAATCGAAATAGATTGAATCGGGAATAAAGTTAAACACACAGCATAAGCGATCGCTAAAATAGGCTTAATAACCACAGAGTGCACGCGTTGCTTCTGAAATCCAAATTATTGATTTAAACGTTCCGGGAGGGGGGGGGGGGCATAACTGTAGAACTTTGAGTAAAACGTGCAATTTCTGCAAAGCACTATATTGGAAATGAGAATTAATCAGCAGCAAGAAATTTTAAAATGCTGTCATGACGTTAAGTAATTTTGTTTACCCCCCTCTATACGGATCTGCGATACGAATTTCAGGTTAAGAATAATATTACGGGCCCACCAGAAGTAAGATACAATAAAACCTGCTTAGACGGAAACGACCAGTGATAAATTCCGTTTTATGCAGGTTATTTAAATTGAACAAAGCATAATAACATTTTTGGGGAGAGAGGGAAGCTGGAACTTTTTTTTTTTGTTTATTGCAGGATTCCATTAGAAACAGGCTTTACTCTATTAGTAAATAAATTTGCTGGATGGTACTTTTTAAAACATTCTATATAGGAATATTTGCTTACAATTTTATTATTTCTTTTTCAATTATTACAGTTTATGTTGTATTTGTAATTGTTTTTTCATCTAAAGATTTTAAATAAAAAATAAATTATTGAAAATATAATTAAATTTTAATTGAATTCATCAATTAATTTGGAATAAAAAGAGCATGAGACATATAAAAATGAAAAAACTTAACCTGTGAATTTACACAACTTTGGAACCGAACAAGAGTCGGGCCCTGATAATTTGCACTGTCTCCATCCTTACTCCCCTCTGTACGCATCTGCGATAAAAATTTCAGATTCATTTAAGAATATTATTAAGGCCCGGGAAACGCCGGGCGGATCAGCTAGTATGTTGAAAAAAATGCTAGTGAAACTACTCATGTATGTAATAAGGGATCAGTCAAATTTAACGGCGGAATTTCAGTAGAAAGTCTGTAAAAAAAGAAAATACTTTCGAATATTTGGCGCGAAAATACAAAAGTGACACGCGATTTGGCGGGCAGGATTTTTCCTCGCCAAAAGCAAACGATTTTAATGCATCTGAAAATTTATTAATTGTTTTTTAGAATGCACGGTTTTTAATGAATTCAAACTTAATCAATTAAAGAGGTTATTATATATTTTTTATATTACCTATATATGTTGCTTGTTGCTGTAATTATTTAATTTCATCACTGTAAAAATGTTTTCTATGCTTTACAAGTTGCAAGTATCCATTTTAAGTTATAGTCAGCTGACATTTGATTTAACATTTCCATATCGAAGACGAAGTCGTTTCCATAGCAACAAAATCAAATCGACAGTGTTCTATCTGCCTTATTTTTGAGCTTGAAATAATTTAAATCAATTTAAATTTTGTTTTAAATCGTAAAATATGATATTTAAATTTTATTATAAATAAATATAAATATATATCACAAATAATAGTTAAAACAAATTAAAAATGACAAAACTAAAATTATTTAAATTAAACTTGTCTAAACAAATTCAACATAAAAAGTTTTTTCCTACATAAAACCGTATTTTTTTTTTCATCGCCAACCGGTGACAAATCACCACATAAACGAAAATTTCGTTATTTTTTTACGGACGCTGTATCGGGGTTCCGCCAAAATTTTTTTTATAAATATATATATCCATATGAGAAGAACATTCTGTAATTTTTTCAGATTTTTCTGAGTATGCCCGTATGGAGACCTTCATTGTGAGTATCCTGAATTCGTCTATCTCTCTCGATACAGTAAAAACATACACGAAGCGAGAGACATTGAATGTTAGGAAGCGGGATCAAACAAGAATTATAGTGTTGCTAATTTAGCGAGTTTTTTTAAATTCAAATATCTGCCACTATTTCCGATTAGTAATGTTCGCCTTAATTAATGTGCCTTAATTAAATAAAGTCAATGTTACTATTCGTAAGCAGTGTTTGTTATTTGAATATTAAAAAAATCTGGTAAATTGGCAACATTGAAGAAGAGACAAGGAATTCGCATCTTGCTTAAGAGTGATTTTTTGCCTCAAAGGACCGAAAAACTCTTGCGTATTAAGCGAGATCGCATATTAACCGTTCACGTATTAAATGTGATATTTTTACATTATCTTTATGGGCGATATTCAAGGGACCTGAAAAAATCCGCGTATTAAGCGTGATCGCGTATTAACCGTGAGTGTTGCGTCATAACCGGGTTCTAGTGTACTCAAAATAGCGCCGATCCAAATGTACTTAAAATTGAGAAACACATACTATTCATTTTTGATTCTTCCATGGTTGTGTTCAAATATGAATTGTTATGTACCCCCCCCCCCCCCCCTGAATCTACATATTAAAGTAAAAATGTACTGACAATTATTTTCCGCTCAAAATTATTAGCAAGAAACGTTTAATTGATTATTTATTAAGAAAAATAGCAAAATTATCATCAAGATACCCAAATCTAATATTTTTATGACAAGAGCATTATTTGCAAGCACTTTTGAATCATTTTAAAATACTGTGCATAATTTAATATTTACAATAATAAACATCTTTTAAGCTGCCATGAATGAAATAAATTATTACAGGGTACAAAATTATTGTTTTGTTTAGGTTTGATAGCATGCGATATTTCAAAGTTGAGAATTCATAGTTTCATTTTTGGACCCAAACATACTCAATTCTATATGAGTACAGCGATTTACTCATTTTTGAGTACTTCATTTTTCTCAGTGTATAATCAAAATAGTTCATTTATTCACTTAAAAACAATAAATTGTTTGTATAAATAGTAGCCTAAATATAAAAAATAATTGCAAAAAATAACAGACTATAAAAAATTTCGAAAAAAACAATTTGTCTACTTTTTCTTTGTATTGAAAAGTTGTATTTAAAGTTGTCTTTAAAAGTTGTTATAGAGATAGATCTTGGACTGAAAAAAGTTACAAATAGTCAGCCATCTTTTAGTTACCTATGGTAATTTGCAATACTATGGTTATTGCAGACGGTTCAGTATTGCAGGTAAGTAAAATTATTACATGTAGTATTGAAGTACATACTATAAAATTACGAACAATTTAATTTGCAATCCTCTCTTCTATTATATACATATATATATGTGTGGTATAGTGACACATTGGAGCTAAAAAAAGCAGTTGGTGAAATCTATTTCAGTTTGGGTTTTCACAGACAGGCAGAGGCCGGATGGTTATATCATGAAGAAAGTATAAGAACTCCATAAGTAAACAGTCAAATTCTGTTTATATAAACTTTATTACATGATCAGGAACACTACGCAGGAGAAACGCTCACTCTAGTATCTCGTTATTAAAATGATTCTTTAATAATCTCTACGTGGCAGTTAAAATTTCAAATCCTCTTTACATGATGAGGCCTTAGTCGTATTAACATGACATTAACGATGAAAAGATATTATTCGGGTACCACAGATCTTATTAGGCACCGCATATATATCACCGGGTGGGAACATAACAATCGTAGTAGGTACCGGACGTTTCAGAAAAAGCTTCGAATAGAACTCTTTAAAGCCCGAAAAACCCTCTCTCTATCCTCCGTCCGATCGTTTCTCGCTGTCATCGTCTCTGTCGTCCTCACGCTGATCTGCTGGGCGTATGTATTTAAGTTACTCTAGTGCAAAGTGACAATCAAGTCATCTGACTTTCCTTCTCCAATCATTACCGCTTTAAGAGGGACTTATTAACAGTTCCTGTGGAATAATCTTGATGTGATTCAATTTCCGTAGCGCGAAAACTTCCTTCTAGAACACTCCAAAGCTTCGAAATCAGATACACAATGTGTAAATAAAAAATAAGCTCTGAGCTCGAGAGTACTGGCTAAAAATAGATTTTAGATTGCCAGACGATAATTTTTATAGAAAAGAAAAATTAAATTATTGATGTGGAATAAAATTAGAGTATTAAAGCATTGAAATATTATAATAGACACTTTGATATTTTAATAAAGGAATGATTTAAAATAAATAGGTTTTTTATAACGGGATAATTTAGGAATTATGACATTTTAGCAATTAAATAACGAATTTAGGGGGGTTTGATATACACGGAAAATAAGAGTGAATTTCAATAGGGATTTAAATAATAAAAGGGTTTTAATTAAGGAATATACGTAGTTAGCGCCATTTTTAGATTTAAGCAATTTAGAATAAATATTATTAGGTGGGTTAAGGTCTTATACCTTTACATATGGAGATTGATAGACTAAGAATAGGTTTTTACTTTAATAAGCCGGTATAATATATGGAATATTATTAAAAGGAAAATTTATATAGAATAATGTTACCCTTGCCGAAAAATATTTTAAATTTTGAAATATATATATATATATATATATATATATATATATATATATAAAGTCAGCCCTTTTCTACATACAAAATATAGTATAAATAAAACAATCCATGAAATAGGTCAATGCAATACAAAATTTTATTTCATTAATGCAGCATTTTAACAATAGATAACAAAAACACTTACATGGTATTTGTTTGTAGAGTTAAAAGGAATTTCAAAAACTTTTGGATTCTTTTCCCTGTATTGTTGTACATTTGAACACGCTAATTCCATACATTTCAAAATGGCAGATTCTGAAGCATCACCATTACATTCCCTGAAAAGAGATGTGGTATGAGGTTAGTTCTGTCAAAATATTAAAATAATAATAATAATAATAATAATAATAATGTAAAATGTTTTAGATTTGCTTTTAAAGGAGGGAGTGAATGATTTTGGTAGGCACTGGCCAGTTTTTACCGTATTGCTATAGGAGCAACAGGGGTGTAAGAAAGAGAGGGTTCATGGGGCTTAAGCCCTACCATCATGGATACGACAATTTTTTTTAAAGCCACACGAACTGTCTCAATAACTTATCTTCTGTCTTCGTTGTTTGAAATTCTAGTTACTATATATTATCACAAGAAATGTATTATACCAATGTTTCTCAAACTTTTGAAAGTAGGGACCTCTTTCATAAGTCAGAATGTTCTGCAGATATGTTTATACATACTACATATACATATATACATGTCTAGTTTCTAAACTCGGAGATTTTCGGATACAGTGTGTGATATGCAGGTCATTTCAATTGTATTTTTTCTGTATTTCTCAAGTGGAGAACAGGGTCAGACGTCAAGGGCCTCATGTGGTATACGGGCAGTTTGAGAAACATTGCATTAAGCTATTGAGTGGTTGTAAAAACAGTTTTGGGTTTTAGTACTAGTCTTTAAAATGATTGAGAATCTTTAAAATAAATACTAACTATAAAACATAACATACCGTCTTAGTATAGGAATATTTTCTTGACCTGGTTTGAATTCTGCTCTACTGCAGAGACAAGCAACTCGAGAGAAAGCCTTCCAACAAGATGAGGATTTATTATACTGTGACCCTATAAGAATAAGATACACCAATTAAATTAAACGGTATGTATCAGGATTATGATTACACAGACTTACGTCGAAAGCCAGTGTGGCATGTTAAAAAATCGAAATAATATATGGAAAAATTACATTTTTATAAGCCTGAGATATATTGTTACATTAACAACAACAACAAAACCCCACAGCTATAGATAATTTTACAAATAATAAAACCTGAAACGCAATCAAAATTTAAAAAATATATATAATGGTTATGATTGTTAAAGATATAAAAATATCCGAAAAAGCTACTTTAAATTATTAGTTCAGTAATTATAGCTGGAGTACTACATCGGGATGGGTAACGCAGTTTTAATTAAATTGGGATTTTTCGTAACGACTTTGTAAAAATTATTAAAGTATTTACACTGAAGATTCATAGCTATATCATTTTTTTTATTTGACACTAAGTGGCTCTAACAGCATTGCATGCGTTAGTATTTTTTCTTATTATACCAAACTTTACTACAGCAATCTCTTGTTCTATTACTATGCTTCACATTACTTCAGTTCAATCTATATTTCACACACTGCATACAAAAGTGATGCAAAGGCAAAGCATATCTTACATGCTCTTCCAAAACAAAATAAACAGAATAAATGAAATTAAAATAGTTACATTTTGGAAATTAAGTTTCCAAATATAATTCCTTTCAGTGGTATGCTGTCAACTGAGAGATAAAATAGGTTACTTAAACTATTACAAATTATTTGGTACTTGAAAAACAATTTACCAGAATAAATTAGTTAGATGTTGCAATCCCAAAACTTTCTTCTATCTTATACATGTTAATACTTCAAAATTCGCTATCACAGTGCCAAAACTAAATAGTGCGAAATGCAGCATAGTAGCGCCATCTATTGGGCGATTAACACCAAAACCCAATCAGCAACAACTTGAGTCAACGTCTAACTGAATCCTAAGTTCGATGAAAATTTATGAATTAGTTCTTGAGATAGATCTGTTGCGGTAACGGTGAAAAATGTATCATAGCAGCGCCACCTGTTGGGAGATTTACACCAAATCGTAAACAGCACCAATTCATATTAAGGACTAACTGAATCTGAAGTTTGAGGAAAATTCGTGCATTAATTCTTGAGAAAGAGCTATTGCGGAAATCGTAAAAAAAAAAAAAAAAATCAGCATAGCAGTGTTACCTGTTGGGCGATTTATACCAAAAACTGATCATTACCAAGGTATATCAGGTACTAACTGAATATAAAGTTTTATTAAATTCCGTGCATTAATTCTTGAGATAGATCGCCCACAAAATTTGTGTCACATACAGACAGACAGACTCACAGACTCACAGACAGACATTTTGTAAAAACATGTTTTTCGGGGTTTCTAACCCCTAAAACCTGTAAATCCGTTGAAAACCGGAATTCAGAAATTTTCCGAATCCAGTACTTCCTTCTTGTAAAGATAAGAGAAAGTAAAAATGTGAATCTGTACTTAGTTTGAACAATTGCTTCATTTCACTAATAATAAGACAAATTGTGTAAATAAAAGTGGGAAAAAATACACTATTTCTCATTATGGACAAGTTATGAATATAGTTACAAAAAGCTTACATAGAAAAAAATCAACATACTCTATCCTTTTAAAATAATCCATACATAAAAGTAAAACTACTTCACTTTTTTTTTTTTTTCGAAAGACTAGATTGTTTAAAGCTGCAATAATTATACCCACATTTTTCATGAAGCAACAAATCATCTAAATTTTTATTAAAAATAACTAAATATTTATAAGGTAATAACTTAGGTAATATCTGTAGGTGTAATTATTAGGTAATATTCGTAAGGTATATCTACAAGGTAAATCAAAACTTTCCTGAAAATTATGGAAAACTGCATGATTAATATTTAAGAATATTTATTTGTTATCCTAAGAAAGCTGAGTTTATTTACTTACAGTTAACTCATAAAACTGGAGAAAAATATTTTATTATTTGGGTTTCAACTACTTAATCTTACATAATTTAAAATTTGTAAAAGAGAAGGAACAATAAATATAATTTTAAGATTAGAATTATTAAATATATTCTAACCTAAATACATTAGCTTTATATATTTAATATTAAAGCAGTAATTTGAATATGATTAATGGAAAAATGATTACTGCACGCCATTGATACTTATGTACCCAAATTTTCTGTTAGATATCCATGTGATATATTAGTTTTGAAAAGGAAAATTAGTACATGCTGTTACTTCATCTAAAAATTATAATAAAAAAATAAGTGCGTTGTTAAGACATTAGTTCAATAACTCTTTCAAAGTGCATTTAACTCCTTGTGAAAGCTAATTTCATAGTGATTTCAATACTATTATTGGTGGGAAATCGTTAAAAAGGATTTAAGAATGAAAATACATCCCAAACGCGCTAGTGTTAATACCTCTAAGTTGATGGATGAAGTCAATAACTTTTATAGAGGATATACCAACTGTTTGACTGGACGAGGGGGGGGGGGGGTGGATAAGAATCCTTCATGATATAGAATAGATACCTCAAGATCATAACTAGAAATATTTTCAAAAAAGTTAAGCACAGCGAATAATAAGGCAGCAAAAATAAAAGATGGCAGAAATAAGCACACTAAGTACAAAAGCTACAGGATTCCAATTCAGGAAAGCCTAAAATCTACACAGATCACTATCCAAACAGAGGACAGTTATAAAATCATATTTCAGTTTTTTACTTTAGAATGAACTAATTCTGGTAGGGGTTGTAATTTTAAAACTAAATCGTGGATTTCTTAAATTTCGTATTTAGCTTACTGAAGATAATTCAACATTAAAATAATAAATTTGAATTTGAATTAATTTGGACATTAACTGGTTAATATAAAGCTGACTATAGCAGGGAAGACGAAAAATAATATGCACAAAAACTTTTTAGACACTTACCACTCCCCGCCCAGGGCCGAAACTAGGGGGGGGGGGGGGCAGAGGGGGCATATGCCTCGGGCGCCAGAACGAAGGAGCGTCAAATGAAGATTTTGTTTGTTGATTTTTCTCACGTCTATGTTTAGCACGGTATTGTTAAATTCGTCCTGTCTGGGATATGATGCCAAAGCATTGAAGAATCTAAGTATGATATGGCATAAGTATCCCGTATAGAGCGGAATTTTTATTAATTCTTTTCGATTCCATTTTCAAGATTTCAATTAATCAATATTTGAGAAAGCAGATTACGTAGTTCAGTATTACATATTTTATGATAAAATATTTTAAATTTTAAAATAAGTCGACGATTACAAAATTAGTAAAATTCTCTTTGTAAATATATTTTGAGCAGAGGGGGGGGGGGGGGCGCTAAAATCCATGTTTGCTCCGAGTTCAAAAAAGGCTAGTTCGGCCCTGCCCCGTCACACACATATCTAAATTTAAAATAGACATAAAAAATAAAGTTTATTTGAGTTTTTTAACTAGAAAAAAAAAATAATTCAATAAATTCACTAAGTACTTAATATCTTACAGAATATATTGAATTTTAATGCTTAATAATCATAAATTATGAAAAAGTCACTAACTTTCTACAGTACATAATTAATATTTCCAAAATATGTACAGATGAAAATTTTGTACAGAATGTACAGAAAAAAAATACAGATGTCAAATTCTTCAAAACAATAATTTGACTTATGTGTCAAATCATACTAATAAAGCAGTGATCAGATTCCTTGAAATTTACATTTGGATTATTTATTCTAAAAGAATGAATTTGTTTAGAAAATAGAAAAAGAATTTGGTTAGATTCTAACAGAATTTTGGTTAGAGCTGACATAAATCATTTACTTACTTGTAACAATATTAGCTTCACTCTTTATTAATGGCTGTTTTTCTTTTAAATTTACACAAAGAAGGACTTTTGTATACTTAACATTAAAAGATTTTGACTCGCAACCAGATATTTTTGTTAATGATCAAAATTTCTTCAATTTTATTTTTGTCAAGTGATAAATTATAAAACTATAAAAATGCAAGTACTTTTTTTCTGAAAAGAAATTAACTAACTTAAATTGCAGTAGTACATGTACTTATGATTACTGAAACAGATAATTTAATTGCAATTAGATAGCTATATTGTAAAGGACAGAACATTATTCATGTGTTTCTTAAAAAATTAAATGCCATTCTTCTGTATTTTTTTTTATTACAGAAAATGTCTCCAAAATTGCACCTATCATATGAAAGCTCTCATGCTCTGCATAGTTTTGAAGTTGTAACTCATTTTCCCTGTGTGTTTAAATACGATAGTGCAAACTGATTAGGCAAGACAAATAACTCTTAATCTAAGTTAATTAAAATGTCTCAACATATCTTTCCCCTTCCCGACTATCCTCATGATTTTTACAAAAAATCTTTAAATTTTAATTAATAAAATAATGCAATTAACAGCTTCTGCTTTCTCTCCAATAGTGAACAAAACATAAATACTGGAGAAATTGAAAAATAAAAATAAATATCTCAGTATATTTCTAAATTACTTATGAAATATATCTAATGCACCAAAACAATGTGTTACTGGTATAAAAATATTTCCAAAATAAAAATGAAAAATCTTGAATTTTAAAGTGGTGGAAAACCATCTGTTTTTTTTTTCCACTTTTTTCTGAAAAAAAAATGATTTTCACAAACAAAAACTATTTTTGCAAAAATATAAGATATTAAACATTTTTTATTGTTATTCAGACTAATTTGTTTTTAATATCATTTAATTTTAATACATTACGAAAATAAATAAATGTTTTTATTATTAAAATTTTAGACTTTCTATCTCAGAATTTCCACAATGGCTTCTTGCTTATTTTAACACCATTGTTTGTATTAATTGTTTATGTTTTGTTATGTTTTTGTTTGTCAGTTGTTTGTGCACTTGTTTGTATGTATCACCGAGCTGTTACATTGATGATATCAGTTACATTTTATATTTTAAGTTAATATTAAAACAAATTAAATTAATTGGATGTGCCAATCCCAAAACTTTCTTCTATTACGTGCATGTTAATACCTCAAAATTAGCTATCACAGTGCTAAAATTAAATGGCAATCTATGCCCATCATGAGGATTCTAAAGATATGAAATTCCGAGCATTAGTTCTTGAGATATGCTTATAGCTAATTTCATGTAAATCTTGCAAAATGCAGCATAGCAGCGCCAACTGTTGGGTGATTTACACCAAAACCTAATCAGAAACAACTTATGTCACCATCTAACTGAATCTGAAGTTTGAGGAAAATCCGCGTGCATTAGTTCCTGAGATAGAGCTATTACGGAAATCGTGAAAAATGCAGAATAGCTGCGCCATCTTTTGGACAATTTACACCAAAACATAATAAGCACCAATATTTATCAAGGTATATCTGGAGTTTGATGAAAATTCGTGCATTAGTTCATGAGATAGAGCTATCGCGGAAATCGTGCAAAATGCAGTATAACAGCACAACCTGTTAGGCAATTAACACCAAGACATAATCAGCACCAATTCATATCAAGAACTAACTGAATCTGAAGTTTGAGGAAAATCCGTGCATTAGTTCCTGAGATAGAGCTATTGCGGAAATCGTGAAAAAAGAAGTATAGCAGCGTCACTTGTTGGACAATTTACACCAACAACTAATCAGAACCAATTCGTATCAGGGACTAGCTGAATATGAATTTTTATTTAATTCCATGCATTAGTTCTTGAGATAGATCGCCCACGAAACTCGTGTCACATACAGATAGAGTCACAGACACACATGTTGTAAAAACATGTTTTTCTTGATCTCTGATCCCTAAAATGTGTAAATTCGTCGAAAACTGGAATTCGAAAATTTTCACGAATCCTACTTTCTTCTTGTAAAGATAGAAGAAAGTAAAAATAACAACCATAAATTAAATTCTTATAAAATTCACCCAATATTACGAAGAACATTGTATCCCAACATACACTGGTGGAAATTGATTTATGAAACCACGGTTTTTTAAAAAGAACTTTTATAATATTCATTAAATACGAATGAAATTTCATACGTTATATATAATATGTACAACAAATAATTTAGATAAATAAAATTTCATACATATTAATAAACTAAAACATAAAGTCAAAAATTAGATTTTAGTAACATAAAAACATGGAAATTGATTTATGAAATATCACATTTTATTGAAATTAATAGTTAGTAAAGCCGCTTTTATTCATCAAAGTTTCTTTTATTCTAGATTGCATTGATAAAACAAGATTTTGAATGTATTTCTGATCAATTAATTTCTAGTTTTGACAGATTGAATCTTTCAATTCTATAAGTGATGTGTACTGAATTTCATTTGCTTAAATCATTCGAACAAGCTGTCCCCAAACATTTCCGATGGTATTCAGATCAGGACTAATAGGTGGATGATCTAAAAGAACAATATTCTGTTTGTCAAACCAATCTTTCATTGCATTTGAAATGTGAATACTTCCAATGTCTTGCATGAAGATATAATCTAAACCGTAACATTGCCATGCAAATGGAAGAAGTGAATTTTCTAAAACAAAACTGTAATCAAAAGAAATCTGGCGACTGTTTAAAAATACAATTTCATTTTTGCCATTATCAGCGATCGCTGCCCAAATCATCAAACTTTCGCCATCAAAATTTCTGCTGAATGTAGATTTTGATTCTTTTCGGAGATCCCTCCAATAATATGTCAAACCATCCGGGACATCCAAATTAAATCTTTTTTCGTCGGAGAAAATGTCTTTCTTCCAATTGTTACCCATTGTCATGTACTTCTCGCAATAATGCAAACGAATCTGCTTGTGATGCAGAAGTAAATTTGGACCAGACTTCATTTTTGACCATCTCAAGCTTCGTGAAGAATGTAAAATTTGCCTAACTGTTCTAGAAGTAACAGAAAGGGATAGATCTGCATAAATCTTCTTTGAAGTGTGGTCGGCTTTCGATGCAAGTTGAAGAATCCCCCCTTTTCTCTCCCTTACTTAAACGTGGATTACATTTTCGTTAAAAATTTTGCCATAATTTTCTGGATCTTTTCTATAGTTCTGTATCACACCAACTGATCTTTTAATTAATTTTACTAATTTCCGGAACAGACTTTCCATATGCTATATATGCATTGATTTTAGCTCTTTTTTCCTCAGACAAAATCTTTCGTTTACCCATCGTGAAAAGTATAACTGAAACGTATTGCTTCCAAA
Source organism: Maratus speciosus (assembly GCA_963932465.1). NCBI lineage: Eukaryota > Metazoa > Arthropoda > Arachnida > Araneae > Salticidae > Maratus > Maratus speciosus. Next base: position 342,914,220 of record OZ010786.1, read on the forward strand.
ATATAACGCTTTTTATGTCTACTGTGCAGGTCACGCTACTTTTTTTTATGCAAATTTTCGTCACATTACTTCGGAACAGCCAATGAAATGTGATATTTCATAAATCAATTTCCATGTTTGCATATTACGAAAATCTAATTTTTGACTTTTTGTTTTTGTTTAATATTATGTATGAAATTTTATTTTTGTAACTCATTTGTTATATATTCTATGTATATCCATTGAAAATTCATTCGTTTTTAATGAATATTATAGAAGTTCTTGTTAAAAAACCGTGGTTTCATAAATCAATTTCCACCAGTGTAGTATAAATCTCTCAACACTACACTATAGAATAAAAAAAATTCATAAATTTAAAATACAAAGTTTGTTCAAAGTTTAATTTTTTTTAAACTACATTATAATTTTTTTTTTTTTTTTTTTTTTTTTTTTTGTATTATTGCTTTCTTCTATCTTTACAAGAAGAAAGTACTGGATTTATGAAAATTTTCGAATTCCGGTTTTCGACGGATTTAACTAATGCACGGAACTTGATAAAAATTTATATTTTTTACATTAAGTTTTTTTTTTTTTTTTTTTTTTTTTTTTTTTTTTTTTTTTGTATTATTACTTTCTTCTATCTTTACAAGAAGAAAGTATTGGATTTATGAAAATTTTCGAATTCCGGTTTTCGACGGATTTAACTAATGCACGGAACTTGATAAAAATTTATATTCAGTTAGCCCTTGATATAAATTGATGCTGATTCATTTTTGGAGTAAATCGTCCAACAAGTGGCGCTGCTATACTTCTTTTTTCACGATTTCAGCAAGAGCTCTATCTCAAGAACTAATGCACGGATTTTCATCAAATTTCAGATTCAGTTAGTTCTTGATATAAATTGGTGATGATTACGTTTTTATGCAAATCGCCCAAGAGGTAGCGCTGCTGTGCCGCATTTTTCCCGGTTTTCGTAATAGTTCAATCTCAAGAACTAATGCACGAATTTTCATCTAACTTCAGATTCAGTTAGACGTTGACACAAATTGTTGCTGATTAGGTTTCGGTGTAAATCACCCAACAAGAGGCGCAACTATGCTGAATTTTGTAGGATTTGCACGATTTTAGCAATAGTCATGTCTCAAGAACTAATGCACGGAATTTCACGTCTCTAGAATCCTCATAATGGGCATAGATTTCCATTTAATTTTGGCACTGGAATAGCGAATTTTGAAGTATTAACATGTGTGAGATAGAAGAAAGTTTTGAGAATGGTACATCCGACTAGTTTTTAAAAAAGTAATAAATATTTAAAAAATGGAAGTAATAAATACAATTTTACCAGAAAATTGCTTACATTTATTGCAAGATCATTTATACGCATTTATATTTAAAAAATATATATATATATAATAATAGTTAAACATTTTTGGTGCTTACACTGTAAAAAAAAATGGTAACGTTCCATGCAAAATCCAGGAACGTTTCGCCTTTTCTCAGGTTTTCAGAATAATTTAGCTCTTTCCTGTGAAATTCTGGTTTTCTTATCTGAAACGTTCCTGAACAAAAGTTGGAAACAGCAAAACGCTGCGGCCGCCATTTATTATTTTTTTTTTTTTGCTATAATCCATTGCTCGCGCGCGAGTGTCGAAAACGAATTCCTTAAATGAATGTAAAAAAATCAATATGGAATGCAAATAAATCAATAGACGACATAATCCTTTACGTCTCTATTGTCAAGACAATTCAGATGAAAATACAATACCTCTGTGACATCGCTAAGAAATTATCTCTCGTACTTGTCTGTGGAAAGTTTAACGAGCAGACCGTGTAAAAGAATACACCTATTATTTGGATCTCCATTAACCAGGGGACCATCAAACATGATTCTCACCGATTTTGATTAATTTAAAGTATGTTTTAGAGTTCTTATCTCTAATTATTCTTGGGAAAGGATTTCTTCAAATGGTCCTTAGATTTTCAGAAATTAGATGCCGAGGTTTAGCATACGTTTCAAATACCCATTAGTTTGCAGCTCTCAACGTGTCTTTCGTGGTGTGGACGCAGAAGGCTCGCACGCCACCCGTAGGGCCCGAGTTCGATGCTACCTCTTGACTTTTTTTCTTTTTTAATTAATTTTATATTTTAACACTTTATTACAATTTGATTTAAATTTGATATATATTTGACACTTTGAATTGCTGCAAATTTGAATTTTTTTTTTATTTTCGGAAAAAATATACAATTACGTTTAGGTTTTTTTTTTCATGAAAATTTATATGTATTTTATCTAACTTGTAAACTAACATAATTACTGACGAAAATCCAAAATATTTTATCTCTAGATTTTTTTTCTAATTATTATTTACATTTATATATTTTTATATTTTAAGCAAAGTTCAGAAACAATATATCATATATATATTTACTTTATTGAATTTTAACTGAAAATTTATTTTTTCGTGTAAATTATAAATAATAATTTTGATGTCAATTTCAAAATATTTTTTCATTCTAACAAATAATGATAATAAAGCGAAAGTTGTCAACTGGAAATGTAAAAATCGTCTGCGGATCCCGCATGCTGTGAAATGTCAGTAATGTTTTGCTGTCAACAGAAATATTCCTGGCATTTCGCAGGAAACTTACTGGCATTTCTGTAGAAAGTTTTTAACATATACAGTAAAGTTCCAGTCATTTTCAAGAAATGTTTCTTGAAAATAATGGGCAACTCAGCTGCCCATTTTTTCCCAGGAACGTTGCGGAATTTTTTTTATAGTGTACTATCGGATTATGTTGTGGAAAATTGCACATATCGGTAGTAAAAATAAATGAATTTTTCAAATGAATCTATATTATATTACGTTTTTAATCTTACCATTTCCACTACTTACAGCATGAGGTATATAATTTTGCGTTTTAATTTTAATTTTTAATGACAGAAGTAGCATTTAATTATATTAGTCTACATTTTCCAATTTAATGTTTTCACGCTGGACACTGAATGCAAAATAATAAAAATAATAATAAAGAAAGAACATCAGACTATAAATATTATAAACAATTTCAAATATTTATAAATTTCAATTTTTCACGTAGAAAAAATATTAAAAGTATTAAAAAAATTAAATTTAATTATAATTTTTTTTTTAATTTAATTATTAAAAAACCATTTTTTTCCCCAATTTTCCTTTTTTTTTCAAGCATTTCCATTTCTTATTTAGAAATCAGCTTACTTTAGAAACATTGTGTATGTAAAATGCAAAGTAAGAATAAGATATTGAAATATAGACTACACTGTTAAAAATTTTGCAGCATTCTGGCAGGTCATTCGACCGTATTTTGAAAAAACGGTTTCATAACCATAATTTAACTACATTCTGACCATAAAATGGCCAATAATATGGTCAGAATAGTGTTAAATTCACGGTTGTGTAACCGTTTTCGGAAAAAACGGTCAAATGACCTGCCAGAATGCTGCAAATTTTTAACAGTGTACTGCAAAATGATGTTGTCATGTAAAGTATTTTTTTAGCAAGGTTGTCAAAATAATTCTATATCATCAAGGAAACTTAATTATAATAAGAGTATCTGAGAAAATGAGATCAATAGAACAATCAGCAGTAAATCCAAAATAGAACATTTGTTAGCATTTTTCAGTGATACTCGAGATTTTCTGAAGTTTAATACACTGTTAAAAATTTGCAGCATTCTGTCCAGTGTCCAGTCATTTGACCGTTTTTTGAAAAAGCCGTCTCATAACCATAATTTAACTATATTCTGACTATAAAATGGCCGATAATATGGTCAGAATAGTGTTAAATTACGGTTGTGTAACCATTTTCGATAAAAACGGTCAAATGACTGGACAGAATGCTGCAAATGTTTAACAATGTACTTAAAACACAGTGAAAAGTACACAAAATTAAATAAAAGTTACAAATCACAGAAGGATAAATTTCGTATTAACGTTTAAAAAAAATGATTTGAATTCTTAAATGGTAGTCATAATGATAGTTTTAAAATAACTGCAATAAATACAGGGTGAATCATAAGTTCGTGCAAATTAGAAAAAAAAATCATAATAAAAGAAGTAATGCTAGGAAAATTCAATTTTCTAGTTCAATTTTCTAATCCAATTTTCTAGCTATTCAAATTTTCGGTTTGCGCGAATGTGATCAGATGGGCATTGGTTTTTTTTTCCATGTATATAAAAAATTATTCCAAAAGTAACCGAAAGAGGGAGATTACACGTCATACTGAGACGTTTTATGCGAATCAGGCAAACACAAAGAGACAATGAAACAAATTACAATAAGAAATCAGCTACAAAATTACAATAACACAACACTGTGCATTTATTTTAAAGTAAAAGATGTTCAACATGCCTACCACCATTAGGTATTAGGCGAGTGAGGCGCAGCAATACGTTTATTACAATTGAGTGTAGCATGTCGGCATCGAGGACATCGACGGTCCATCGAATGGCATCTTTCAGTTCCACCAAAGTGGCTGGGGAGCCCCGGTACACACGAGACTTTAAGTATCCCCACAACCAAAAATCTGTCGGGGTCAAGTCTGGAGATTGTGAGGGCCACTCAAACTTACGACATCGACTTACCACTTCATTGAAAGTGTGCAACAGGAACGTCTTGAACTCTGGTCACCATTCTGTATGAAGGTGACTACAAGTAACGCATGTCTTTTCTGCAATGCAGACACAACATGGTCCGCAAAAGCCATAACATACCGTTCTGCAGTGACTGTACAGGTTTTCTAGACGGATTCAGAACAAGGCTCTTCTAAAAAGAAAGGGCCCAGAATGAACGACACACAGTAGAGTATTTGACCTGAGTAACCTGTCCAAAAATTCAAAAATTAAAAATTCATCTACAATCGTAAAAATCATATTTTTTTTATAGCTGACAAATTGGCGCGTCGATCAATGTCTATTTCAGGAACCTGGGCCATGTGCGGTGACTCCCGGCCTCAGTTGAAGAGAAAACTTCTTTGAAAGAAGACATGATTTTTTGTTGCTTTTTGGCATTGTTGTTATTTTTAAATGTAATTTTTTTGTGGATGAATGAATTGTTGAACTGAAATCGAATAACGCTTACGTGTTTAAGAAAAGTCAGAGCTTAGTGTTTTGCTAATTTGGAACATCAAATTGGCGTGTGTTAAATGTGTGTGTTATCTGTATGTTAAATCTATGTGTTAAATTAAATAGTTTAGATTTTAATATAATAAAACAACATTAAATTTGTAAAAGGGGTATTTTTAAAGCGTTTTTGGCTCTAGTTTAAACATATCGAAAGATTTTTAAAAGTGTGCCGGGCTTTGCCGCGCCATTTTTGAACCATATTGGTTATAGTTCTGAATGCCAATTTCACCAAAAAAAAAAAAAAAAAATGTCCCACATATTGTTGCCATGTTTTTGATATAATTTTTTTTTACGGGGGGACTACTTAAATCCCATTTTTTGCGGCAACCGAATTAAAGAGATAAAAACTATATTTTTACTATCGTATTGCAAGTTTTTAGCTTACAGGATATTTACTGAGAGCTTTTGTCCCTACAGATTCTGTATGTATGCATGTACGTACGTATATAGGTACGTACAGTCGTGGAAAAAAAAAAGTAAACACCCCCTACTAACTCCTCAACAAATTATCGTAGACGGAAGTTACTGGTACCGAACGATTGGAAATAAAGTCTACTTTTAAATGGTGTGTATAAAATTTGCTTAGGGGGCCATATCCATATTAAAACTAATCAAAACTTTATTTTTTTCAATAGCAGTACCCAAATTTAACGAGATATTTCAAATCTTTGTTTCAAAATATGGCTAGAAACCAAATTTCAAGTCATTCGAATGATAAGTTGTTGAATTATAGACATTCAAAATTTAGTACTTCTAATGTTAAATTACATTTTCATATTTTTCATTTCATATTTTTATCATTTATATCTCCTGAAATTATGCTCCTAATGAGCTAATTTTTTGTGTGGCAATAATACTAATATACCCAAACATTAATACGTTGAATTTGCAATTTTTATAATTTTATGATATGAATTATGAATTATGAAATTAATATTCGAAAAAATTATGAATTGCAACATACAATTTTTTTGATGGAATTAGAAATATTAAGTCCTGCTTTATGGAAATCCGAAATTTCACATTTCTCTTCCAAGTAGTTTTCAAATTATGCTTAAAAAACGGCAAAATGATGGTTTAAGGGGCCGTCTATGATAGAAGTGAGTAAATTTTTGAAATTTATTCTGCTAACCTGTAATCAAACAGGTTTCATTGACGCTTAAACGTGCCTTGATCAAGAAGGCGGCTCCCTCGGTTAAGAATCGAGTTCGGAACTTCAATTTGGATACAGCCCTTAAAATACGCTCGTTTTAAAATAATTAATTTCTCGGAAACTTATGGCACGAATTGCATAAAAATTTGTTTATAGGCTAATTGAAAGGTGTAGAGTTCATTTGTGCTGTCAAATTTGTGTACTGCTATTGAAAAAAACAAAGTTATGGTTCGTTTTAATATGTAGATGGCCCCTTAAACAAATTTTATATACATCATTTAAAAGTAGACTTTATTTCCAATCGTTCGGTACCAGTAACTTTCTTCTACGATAGTTTGTTGAGAAGTTAGTAGGGGTGTTTACTTTTTTTTTCGACGACTGTACATACGTACGCAACTAGATACCTCTTGATAGAAATATCAGATTGGCTTCAAATTGTAAATACTTATTTACTGAAAAAAGTTTCTCCAATTAGTTTCGGGGGCTCATGGGTAGAAAATAAGGGAAGAAAGGAGGGAATTAAAGAAGTCTGGAGTAAACGCAGAAATGATTAAAAGGTTGTAAGCAATACTGGAAGTCGCATTGACGAAGAAAAGTTCCAAACATCTGCTTATGAAACAGCAAGACTGTATGTGAACCTTTACAATTGGTACCCCATGATTCCAACAATGCACAAGGTTTTGATTCATGATGGCACTGTAATTAAGAAAGCAGTCGTACCCATTGGCCAACGGCCAGAAGAAGCTGCCGAGGCCAGAAATAAACACTTTAGACAGTACCGTACAAAGGCCTCAAGTAAGTGCAATAGAGATGTTCGCAATAGAGAAGTTTGCAGTAGAGATGTTCCAAATTGGCTTCTTTTAAGCAGTGGTCGCTTTATAAACAGCTCTAAGCAACAATTAAGGGAAAAGAGCAAGCCATACAGTAACGAAACCCTACAACAACTTCTTCCAGCTAGGTCTGACGGTAGTCCTGATAAAAGCCAAGAAGAGTGTGATGAAGAAGATGAAAAACAGAGTTCTGAAGAATCAGATTGAAACTGGTAATCTATTAAATACACTGAAAAACCAGCATCTCTATACTGTAGAGACTCCACTTTATTAAATATATTATTAAATGTAACTTTATCAAATGTAAATAATCTTTATTAAATGTAAATTAAATGTAATAATTATTATTAAAGTAAATTAAATGTAAATAATAAATTTTATTGATAGTACAATTAAATACATTTAATTAAACATTACTAATAAATAAAACAATCTATCAACAATTACTTTTCTCTTATAAACAGTAAACATTTAAGGCTGCTAGTCACTCAATTTCACTCTGGGCATGTGATGTATTCGTATTTTTAAAATATCTACTTAGTAAATTAATATTTTAACTTCTTTTTTCTTTGTGCTCTTCTTAAATGATGTCTCTTTTTTTCTTTGTTGTCAAAATATTTATAAAATGTATACTTATTATTACGTGAAGCGTTAAAATCTTACTTACAATTCGTCAGCTTTTAAGATATAAAATATTAAACTAAGCTATGGATTTGTATGTATACTACATAGTTATGCTAAAAGTCAGTTCAGTGAAACGTATAGCACAGTTAAAAATTTCCACTCAGCCATTTCCGTGAATAAGCGGAAATATACTTGAGAACTTTTGTGCAGCTCTGTATATGATCTGTAGAATGTATCCACGCCAAGTAATATTTAGAAAAATAGCTCAATTTAAAAACGCATATCACAACTACAAACGCACTTCCAGAAATTATTGTTCATAGACTTCAATAGTTAAAATTATACTTCAGCCAAATTCTTTTGTGTGTCCCTGTAAATGAACGATAAATTCTATGCACACCCTATTCTACAATAGTACGCCTCAGCCTTAGTACACCTCAGTGATGTATATAAATTTCAGTACGTTTAAAATAGTATGATATCATTAAAATACAGAGCAAACGATTATTTCCAGTGATGTCTCTGTACTTGAAAAATCCTGGGTCCCCGGGACCTAGGATTTCCAAAAGTCCGGGTCCCTTTTTTACAAAAGCGGGTCCCCATCAGTAATAATTCCTATTTTAAAAGAATAAATGAAACTTGTTTATTTCGAAAAGATAAAAAAAATGCATTAATTATTGTTTTAATAATAATTAAATAATGAATTAAAACCAGTATTATTTGCACTCAAATAAGGTATTTTTAAAAAATATTAAAAGAAATTTTCTTTACTTTTTTAAAAGTAAAAATGCAAGATACAATTTTAATTGTAAAATAAAGCTTATTTGAGAGTAGAAGATACCAAGTTCCACTAACAAGTATCACTAATGTTCGCATTTCTTTTAAAAGGGGGCAAGACGGGTATATTGAAAAAGATATTTTTGCTGAAAAAAAGAATATAATTATGTTAAGTAAAGGGATATTTTTTGTTGACTAATAGGTGCTTTCATTGCACTTCCCATTGAATTATTTGTCAGCATAGATTTGTGTTGGAATCAGACATTTTCCTTGGAAGGGAAATTCACATCTAAATCATAAATAAGCATCAAATTCTAAATCTTCAAAAGGTGGGAGACTTTTCAATGCAGTAAGAAGGGGGGGGGGGGGGGGGGGGAGTTCACTGGTCCACCCCCTGAATACATTATCAAAGTACACTGAAATCACGCGGTATTTTTAAGAATCTCATTAAAAAAAATTAAATCCTATTTTATGAATGTTCTACCTATAAGTTTGGTTTGCACATCTTTTTCGGTGCTTTGGATGCTTTGACTAAATTCGCGTTTTTTCCGCGATCCTTTGACGAAATTCGCTATTTTTTCGCGAACCTGTTACGAAAATCGTGTTTTTTCCGCTATACTTTGACGAAATGTGATCTTTTTTAGAGATTCTTTGACGAAATTCGGCTTTATTCCGCGATTTTTTGACGAAATTCGCTATTTTTTTCGCGATTCTTTGACGAAATACGCTATTTTTTCGCAGCCCTTTTACGAAAATCGCGTTTTTCCGCGATATTTTGATGAAATTTGCGCTTTTTTGCGATCCTTTGACAAAAATCGGCTTTTTTCCGCTATTTTTTTGACGAAATTCGCTATTTTTTTCGCTATCATTTGACGAAATACGCTATTTTTTTGCGGCCCTTTTACGAAAATCGTGTTTTTTCCACGATATTTTGATGAAATTTGCGCTATTTTTTGCAATCCTTTGACGAAAATCGGCTTTTTTTCGCGATCCTTTGACGAAATACGCTATTTTTTCGCGGCCCTTTTACGAAAATCGTGTTTTTTCCGCGATATTTTGATGAAATTTCAGCTATTTTTTGCGACCCTTTGACGAAAATCGGCTTTTTCCCGCGATTTTTTGACGAAATTACGCGTCCCACGGGACGCGTAAGAGCTATTTTTTTGCGCCCCGTCTCCGATTTATCGGGTAATTTACGCGCTATAGCGCGTCCGCGGCATCTCTGATTTCCCATAGACCATAATGTAAGGGAATTCTTTTGGGTTTCTCTGTAAATGGACCGTAAATGCTATAGACTTCATTTACAATACCAAACATGCCATAGTGATACCCAATAACATCTAAGAATTTCAAGGCAATCGGATTTTATTTACATAGAAAAATATTTTGGCCCAGGATTTCGGGTCAAATACTTCACTGTGCGACGTGGCGAAAACGCACCAATCAGTCACATGACGAGATTGCATTGGCGCCCTCTTTCGGTTATTTTTAGAAACATTTTTTTAATACATGGTAACGAAAAAAATCCAATGCCCATATCCATGATCATAATATTCGCGCAAACCGAAATGTTTTCCGAGCATTACTTCTTTTAATATGAATTTTTTAAGTTTGCACGAAGTTATGACGCACCCTGTACATTCAAACATCCCAAGTTTTTCTGCTCTTAGTAGAAATTAAATGTATCAATTTATATATAAATCAGTCAGTCATACTGAATTCGATGAATTTCAAAATAAATTACTTCTTACCTGATTGATCTTCTGTCGTATCCACTTCAATAATCTGGTTATCAAACCACATGTGAGCCACCGTCATTCTGTTTTGAGTTAAGGTTCCTGTTTTATCTGAACAGATTGTAGATGTAGAGCCCAATGTTTCGACAGCTTCCAAGTTTTTCACAAGGCAATTTTTGGAAGCCATCCTTTTGGCTGTTAAGGTCAAGCACACCTATTATAAAGACAATTTTAATCATAACAGCAAAACAAACCGGTGTTATTGCAAACACAAAATCATCTATAAGCGAAAACATTTTTCGGAGGGAAACAATACATTTTGATAATACTGTCTGTTCTCTCTGTTTCAGAGATCATGTTAATACTTGTCAATTGAATTTCGATAAAAATCAGAAGATTTCAAGCAAGAAAAAATAGAAAAAATCAGATTTTTTTTTTTTTTAATTTCTATAAATTTTCAGTAAGGGTTAACAATTAGCTGAAGCATTATTAATTTAAAATACAAGCTAGAATAAAATGAAATATTCAGTAATTTGTAATCAAACAAAGTATATTATAATAAACACACATACTACAATATATATTAAAACACACATTCACACATAAGTAATGCCTGAATTCAACAGTTAAATGTACATACAGTCGGACCTCGTTATCCCGACACCCGGTTTTCACGTCACTCCGCCTATCACGTCAGTTTTTCAATGTCTCGATTCCCTGTATATGTTTTTAATGTAAATAAACTCCGGATTTTACGTCATTGAATAGTTTTCAACTCTGGATATCCCGGCGGTTTAGGAAAATTGTCCATTTTTCATAATCCATCTTATAAGAAGGGAAATTAAGTGGTAAGAAATGCCTTAGCCAAACTTTTCACAAAAGTGTCTAAAATACTACTTGAGATAAATAAGAAATTTTTCTTCAATCTTTTATCTGAATAAACAAACCCACACACTATGAATGACACACTTAAGCTCCAGATAGACGTATCCGTCTACTCGCGTTCTTATTGATCTGGTCAGGCGGCGCTTTCTTATGATTACACGGCGTTTTTTCACCCGACTAAAACGGAAGCATTTCATTGAATTGAAAAAAATTGAAATTATCTAACATCCACTTCTGCAACAACGACCATTAATAAACAACGAACATTGAATTTTAATCAATATTGATTAAAATTCAATGTACAATATTGAAAACGGAATTGTAGGAAGCACATATAAGGATAAGCAAACCTTAATTCATCCATATTTCATGTAACAATAAAAAAACAAGTCGTCATAAATCGGATTTTTATTATTTGCAATTTTGTTTTTGTGTTTATTTGTTTAATAATAATGCTTTATTGCTTAAAACTGCAAGAACAGTTATGAATTTATAATTGTCTTAAATTAATTAAAAATACAGCTTTTTATAATCATATTTTTCTCCAACTCCGGTCATCGCGACACTCCGCTTATGACGGCACTTTTTTCTGGTCATTAGAGTGTCGGGAAAAAGAGGTTCGACTGTATAAATATTTTACAAACATACATACAATAAATACAATAAACCCAACTGGAGTGAAAAATTAGCCAGAGCCAGGAATCGAACCCGGGACTACAGTATACAAGACTGCTGCTCTAACCACTGAGCTACTCCGGCCGATGCCTGGGTCTGCAATTTCTCATTAATAAACCAAGTTGGGAAAGTCACCAGCCATCTATACGATAGCCTTGGATGACCGGATAACGATGAATACATTTTTACTATTACATCGATCTACGAAATATAATAATAAACACACATACTACAATATATATTAAAACACACATCCACACATAAATAACGCCTGAATTCAACAGTTAAATGTATATATAAATATTTTACAGACATACAATAAATACAATAAACCCAACTGGAGTGAAAAATTAGCCAGAGCCGGGAATCGAACCCGGGACCACAGTATACAAGACTGCTGCTCTAACCACTGAGCTACTCCGGTCGATGCCTGGGTCTGCAATTTCTCACTAATAAACCAAGTTGGGAAAGTCACCAGCCATCTATACGATAGCCTTGGATGACCGGACAACGATGAATACATTTTTACTATTACATCGATCTACGAAATATAATAATAAACACACATACTACAATATATATTAAAACACACTTTGTATATTATGTTATAGTGAGTATATTATGATTGAAACATTCAGAAATTTGCAATAAAACGCTGTAAATTTGATAGAAAAGAATAACATATACCTATCATAACTGCCAACCTTTATTACAGAAAAAATAGAAGAAGAAGATTTTTAAAAAATCGGGAGAATTTTGAGACGCTATTTTACAATTTAAAAAAAGAAAAAGCAACAGATTAAAAGAAGAAATTGTTTTTCTAATTCACCATTCCTATATAAAATGAAAGCAATCTAAACTATATTTTGAATTTGAAGAAAGGCAATAAAATAATTTTCTTCTCCTTTTGAAAACTAATGGAAGTTTTCTTTAAACAATTGACAAATTTCTTTCCTTTAAATAGATAGGGAATCACTTTGTTCTTAAGTATTTAAGTATTTATAGTTGGAATTGTTATCAAAAGGATTATCTGTTAATATTTGAAATTCAACTCTAAGTTTAGCACTTCTAAATTTAACAGGTAACAATGGTAGCCACTTTTTAAAAAAAATTCTGCTATTTCTCCTAATATTTCTGAACACTATTTTCTTGTTAAAAAAAATAATAAATTAAAAATGTATAGATTTAACTCGACTTTCCGAACAATTTGTCGAATACTTTCCTTCAGACACCAGTAATCCAAAAGTAACTGAAAAAGAAAGGAAATCATTATATGCATTTTATTCTATTAAAATACTTCATTTATAGAACTAACCTTCCGTAATGAGATCTATAGCCAAAATTGAAATCAAACATGAACAATTCTGGCAAATATTAGTTTCAAGTCCATGAGTATTACAAAAATAGTTTCAACATTTAATAAATTTTGTTCCCGCTTTCTAGCATACGCCAATTGGACGTGGATTCGACTGAGCAAGAACCCCTATTTACAGGGTAGTGATTGGGTAGACAATAGATGCTTAATTTTAATGACTGCGATTACATGGGTATTTTGCCAAATTTTGAATTGGCAATTTAGCATTGTTTTTTATTAGTTACTTTTGGTATCAAATATTTCGATATTTCACCGATTATCGTCAAGCTTGGTAAAAATTTGTTTTTCAGCTATCAATGGATATATGTGTGTCCGTCGTCCGCTACATGCCAGTATTACTGTACATTTCCTTGGTGATTTTCCCTATCGAAACTATACTTATTAGCTCTGGTCACAAAATGGCTGATAATTGGTTGAAAAACACTTAAAAAATGGTTTAGATACCAAACCAGTCGGCCGATTTTTCCTCAATCGTATACAGTTCTTGCGACAGGGTGATATTACAGATAGAACCGATGGCAACCCACAGCTCAATCGAAAACACCGTTCGAAAGTTATCGCGTCCACTCAAACACATACATACAAGGTGTCCCATAATTTCGTGTACAAACTTAGAGGGTAGGTAGAGAACATCGTCAGGAAGCATGATTACATAGGAAAGCATGGGCGGAAACGCCACCCTCATGTGATAAATAGACACAAAGATAGAGTGAGGCCACAATGCAGAAAGCAGTTTAAAACGCTTAATTACACAGAAAAGAGTACAATGTAAGGTAAGTGATGCAAATATGGCCAATGCAGGTAATATGCCCAACCCGCAACAATGTTAATAATTTCAGTGAAACTCAAAAACTGGCTCTTGAATCTAGTCACTGGATGTCCGAAGAGCATAGTTGAGTACCGTGTTGCCCGCAATCCTTGATCACGTGCACAGAAAAGCAGAAATTGTTGATTTGTTGTTAGTTGCGTTTTCATATTATAATTTTTTTTCCGTTAAGTTTGTTATTTTTCTTATTTGAACAAAATATTTGTATTTACTCTTATACATAATATTTTAGCTGGTTTAATGGTCTTTTTAACTGTATCAATGCTTTTCAATATCTGAATGTTCAGACAGAATTACGAACACTTTTTTAAAACTCATTATTGTTGGAAATATGCCCATTGAGCATATTACATGCACGTATGGCCATGTTACCTACACGTATGGCAAAATTACATTCATACAAATAAATTTATTTAATATATAAATTATCTTAACTGGCATTAAATAACAAATCAATAAACTTCCAAATATATATTACATACCAAGTAAACACAATAGAAATCAAATATAAACATGTTAAAATATATTAGGTTACGCAAAATTGAATATAGTTTAGCTAAACTTCGTTCTCGAAAATTCTCTCTCGTTTATGTTTTAGACTATGAATCCCAAAAAGAAAAGAGGCCTTCGGAGCCAGGAAAGCCTAAATGGGTGTTTGAGAGCAATAAAAGAGTATAAATTATCGCAAAATGCTGCTTTAAAAAGTTATAGAATTTCTAGACGAACTGTTATATTGTTAATAATAAGACTTATAAATCACTATTAAGTAGAAAGCCAGTTCTCATATCAGACTAAGGAAAAGTCTTATTACCCCAAAAGATTATTAGGCTTACTGATGTCGGTTATCCTGTTACGTCAAAAATCATTAATTTCTGCGTTTTTAAATTTTGGAGTGAAAATGAAATAACCCACAATTTTTCATGTAAAAAAGGCATGGCTGACAGCTACTGGTTGAAAGCATTTTTAGCAAGAAATCCGAATTTTTCCAGGAGGAAAAGTATACCAATGAACCCTTCCAGAGCAGAAAAGCTCAATAAATTTATTATTGATAAGTTTTTAGTAAATTACGAAAAGTTCTAATTAACAATAGTATCATGACGAACGAATATTTAATATGGTCGAAAAAGGGTGTCGTTTTTGTTTGCAGAAAGATCTAACTGTTTATGCTTGATGATTTTGTGTAAAGGTAAAAGAATGAAACCAGTGTGGGTAGATAATTTGCCTGCAGATTCTCCATGAGAAATGACACCAAAAGGAAGCATGAGAGCACAGACATATGTTATATGGATCAGTCATTTTTCAAAATTTAAACCACAAGTATGCTGTCTTCTCAACTTTGAAGGGGTCAAGTCCCATCTTGATCACTCAATTGTAGATGAGGCTGAAAAAAATGGCATTCTTCTACTTTTTTTACTTTCTAATGCAATCCATGAGTTGCAGCCTTTGGATAAATCCTGTTTTGGGCCGTTTGAGGAATTTTGGGCAAGAAGTTCTTTTGTTTTTGGAACAAACCGACCACGACAACGTTACAAAGGCTCGATTTGGAAGAATATTTTCTCCTGTTTGGGATAAAGCTATTACACCTGCCACCGATAAGGTGGTTTTCAAAGAGACAGGTATCTATCCTTTGAATCCAAATGTAATCCCCGAGGAAGCTTTTGCTACATGTTCTGTTCCTGAAAACCCATCTCCAACAAAGAATAACGCCAAAAGAAAAAAATAAAATTCTATCCCCATCATCTTCTAATAAACACGGCCGTCATACTCCTCCTTCGTCAAGTATTCCTGGCTCTTCTTCCGATTCTAGCTGTGATTCTTCATTTTCTGGAGATAATGACAGAAATGGTGCCTCTGTTCATGACTCATCATTTCAAGAAATACTACCATCACCACAGAAAAAACGTAAAACAATTCATGTCATAAAACCTGAAATGAAGTATCGTTCTTTAATTTTGAAAAAAGACCTCTTTACCAAAGCTTTTAAAAATAATATTGAAGCCACTCAAACATCACAATAGCGATTAAATCAATAAAAACACCAGTCTACGAGGGATAGAGGAAAAAGATTCCTAGCAAACAAAAGTGATCAAAACAGTTGATTTTGCGGTATTTGCGTCAACAAAAAAGATGTGGCTGTACGATTATGTGTTGTGTGTCGTAATTATGTGAACGAGGAATGCGTCGGACTTACCAAGAAAGATATAGAAGTTTTTACTTGCCACACACGTGAAGTTAAAAAAAAAATTTTAATTACTCTAAAATGTTTATAATTATTTATAATTTTGCTCAAAATTGCTTAAAATTGTTCCTTAAAATTTCTTTTTGCTTATTTTTAATTATTTTTTTGTAAAGTTTCAAAAATTAAATTTGTTTTTGTAATAATTGATGTTTCTCATGAGTTAAATATAAATCATTTTTTTATATTTCTCCTATGGGCATATTACCTGCATATGGGCATATTACCTTCATCAAATAGTCTTTTTTAGAAACATTCCTGTAGGTTTAAATATTGATTAATTTAAATTTTATATTTTTTCCCAGTACTTAAAAGAGACTACTCTTTTAGAGAATATTTATTTTTTTGAAAAATCAGTTACTACTATCGGTAAAAAAATTTCTATCCTTAATGTGGCCATATTACCTGCACATACCTTATGACAAGCATCACAGGAGGTGTTCGAAATTACACCCATTGCCATGGATGCAAGAATGATACCTATGCGACATGGATTGGTGAACATTTTCGAAGATTCCGGTTGTTGCGTTGATCGCAGCCGCAGCGATGGAGGTTCATGCCCACAGTGGGAAGTACACTAAGTAAAATTTACAACATAAAGAAGAGTTCTGAAAAATCACCACAACGGTCAAAATCAGCGGCTGCATCACCACACTTCACTACACCCACCACGAAACTGAACCAGAGACAGCAGAGAAGGAAAATCACATATCTTTATGTACAGATCAGTCAAAGTCAGGTCAAAGTCTTAAGAAACGCCACTGAAAACAGACATAGGTACCCCACTGGAGCTTACCTAATGTTTTAAAGACATACCACTGTAACAAGCTCTAAGTGAAGTTCATTCTAGTACCGTTTATAACAATTTTTAAACAGATTTAAAATAGATTAAAAGTTGTTTTAAATAGTAGAACCACAGAGCACCAAAAAGTGTACTACATAGAGAACACCATTCCATATACAGTAATGAGATGCGGAAAGAGCAGAGGACAACCACTACCACTAAACCCCACAGATTCCAATACTTGATAAAACAGTGAAGTGGGTGAGATGAATAACTAATAAGATGCAATGCCGAGTAAAAGATGAAAAAATGATGGTAATTCAATAATACTGACGAAAAGATTATGGTAATTCAATAATAGAAAAGTTGAGACGAGTAACTGCAACCAATATATCCGAAAAGTTTCAATCCTGTGCACTTTAAGATAACAAGCTTCCAAAAATAACCAACCCGGAAAGGGACTTTTTGGACATTCGGCTTACCTAACACAAAAGAACACGGATACCCATTTTGAAGCGCCGCCTGACAAACCCTACACAAAATCAAAACTTAAACCCGCTCTTTATTTGCTGGATAGAAAGGTCCTAGCTTCGAGTTATCAGATTTAATACTTCAACTAACATTCAAAATTATTCCAAAATTATTCACACACTGGGCACATTTATGTCTTGACCATAACCACTTTCCACTTGTACTGAGACAAGGATAAATAGTCTATTTCCTGAAGTAAGGGAAGTGGCGCTCTGAATCTAAATCCTACCGCCCGATTTGCCTCTTTCCCACATTAGGAACTTCATCGAAAAGTTGCTTGTTTACGGACTTACATTATTTCTCGAAACTAACAATATTTGACATCTAAGGCAATTCGGATTCAGAGAAGGTAGGTACTGTGATAAAGCATCGTACGCCATCCTGACTTCCTGCGCCCCTAGCATAACAGCAGATAACTACACATCACTTGACTCAGTAGACATTCAAAGGGCCTTCGACAATGTGGAGTGGCGAGATATCTTTACACGACTCAACAAAAAAATTCATTGTCCGAGCAACCTAACTGAATTCATCATCTCTTACTTTTCACATAGGAGCTTACTCATTAACTGGAGCGCAAGCACTTCATCCCACTGATTGGAAAAGAGCTCTTACTCTGGCCCAATCCTTTGGCTATTAGTAGCAGTGTTAAAAGAGCTAAATTGAATGGGATGCACACTATTAACGTTTGTTGGTGACTTCTAGTTGTCTTCTCGGGTCGTATTCGGTGAATTCTGGAGCAGGTAGCCGCCTCTGTACTACCCATCATCATCCAGCTAAAAATCCCTCTCATCCCTAACACTCACACCGCATATGTCTGAAGCCCTCACCTACAACTAACCACGCCTGCTCAATGAAGACCAGAAACCTGTAATGCGTATTAATTGCACCAAAGTTCACCAAACCCCACATCTAAAATTCCTTGGCCTAATTATTGAGAAACATCAGAACTGGATCCCATACATAGCATATATTTAGACTTGAACAATAAACAAGCATTAACGAAATTAACATTTATACAGCGTATTTTTCTTTTACAAATTTCACGGGGTTATCAAACAATATCCACTGACGCACTTCAAGCCATCACCGGAATTCCACCCATCGAATAACTCTTAAATACGAATACACCAAAAGTAGAACATGCAATCTTCAACACGACCACGCCACAAATATTAACTTCCATAGTACTTCAATACAGCACAAGGTCCACGGTTGGCAGCTTCATTATACAGCTTCATGCCAGGCGGGGAGGCCTACCTGATGGCTTTACTCAAACTAAGTTCCGAATGCAAAGAATTGTTTCATAGTACAGAAGAGACATCTCACTTTCAGGTAGATAGATACATCACTTAACACTTTTACTCCTGCCGAATGTCTCGCCGTATTCATTGATGATTCCCGCACAGATATCGGCGTGGCAGCAGTGTTCTGTGCCATGGGAGAGGGGCCGGTAACTTATTATTGGGCCTACAGATTAGACGATAACATTTCAGTCTTTCAGGCCTCTTAGCAATCCTTTCTGCGATAGATTGGATCTCAGAACACTCTGAACATCTCCGCGTTTCTATTTTCAGCGATGGTCTGCCTGGTTTGAAGGCCATGTACGTACACAGAAATAAATTTCTACTACTTTAAATCAAAATTAAATTAAAATCACTACTCTACAGGACGGCCTAAAACATGTCCACGCACAAAGGCACACAAGGCAATGAATGCGATGATCTTCTGGCCAACAGTGCACTATTAACGGTACAATGAATCACCATCTCCCATAAAGAAGGTCCTAATAACCAGAAAACTCGCGGAATGGCAAGACTACTGGGATAAAACAGATAATGACTAATTCCTAACGTTTCAGTCCGCCTCCACACACTCACAGTCTATACGCAAACTTCTTGTCGGGTCACGGCTTGTTCATGTCCTAACCTGCATAAATTAAAATGCGCTATGTCGCATCGCTGCAAATGCGGTGAAGAAGCACAGAATCTCACGTTTTTTTTCATTGTCCCCTCATAAGTAACTGACAAAATTTTCACCCATCCACTTCCCTAATGGATGGTTAGATAATATTCTTTCTCAGCCCACGCTCCTCACAAAGCTCAGACAGACACATTATTCCTAGCAACACCTTTGTAAGTTAGCCAACTTGCCGTCCAGGTCCTTTACAGATTCCACAATTCTGCAAGCTTAATTATCTGCTTCAGCCATTGCGTTCTCTGCCACTTCGGAGTGGGGCTCTGGCGCGTACCACAGTCTCAAGTCCATGCAGTTATTCATAACTTTGCCTGTACTCACATGAACTCTCAAATTTGAACTGTATATTCGAACTTTTAATTCGAACTTTTTCAACTGATCTTCCCCTCGTTGCCCCGTGTCGTGAGGGAAACTTATTTTTCGGCCACCATGGGGCATACATTCTACTACTTCGCTAGTCCCTGCATTTTGTCGAGTTGAGGTCTTCTCTGGACGGGAAGTCACTCCAAACGAACCCCTGCGTATGTGCAACGTTCCGAGTGTATGTGTATGTGTGTGTGTGTGTGGGGGGGGCGTTAAATGCTCTACAATTTGGTTAACTTCATTGAGCAGGATTTCATTAAAACTCCGAGGTTGACCTTCGTTCACCCTTGGGGTTTTGATGTAGGTTTTAAGTCATGTCTCCTACAACATTAATGGAAACGCCCTGTCACTCTTCCAACTCTGTTTCTACAATCCATGTTTGGATTGTATTATTAATGCATTGATAAATGGCAGATGGGGTCATAAAATCTATCACGGCAAATAGGAATAACTATAATTCTAATATTTGTTTAATTTACTTTCAAACAGTCTGTAAGACAACTTCTACAAGTCTGTCTTATAGTTGAAAAGCGAAAAATAAAGATGCTTTATCTTTAAGGAAAAAAGAAAGAAAGGAATTTGAACAAAAATTTACATTAAGCATCATCGCAAAATTCTTTTTTCATTAGATTGGGAAAAAAATGTAAAATATTTTTTATCATAATAAAAACGATAATAATTTACCGTCACAGTAGCCAAAAGACCTTCGGGTACATTAGCAACAATAATTCCAATTAAAAAGATGACGGCATCCAACCAATAGTAACCCAAGATAAAAGCAATGATGAAAAATGATACACCTAAGAAAACAGCCACGCTAGTAATGATATGTATAAAATGGGCAATTTCTCTGGCAATTGGAGTTTCTCCCATTTCTAAACCGGATGCTAAATTTGCGATACGACCTGTGACAGTGCGATCACCGGTATTGATAACTATTCCTTGACCAGTACCTGAAAATTAAATTACATTAGTATAAGAGTTTCAAGAGTATAGAAATTATAATAACACTTTAGATTTATGCATCAAATAAAACTATAGTACAGACAGCAAAGCATATAAAAGACTGAACTAATCGTCTGGGAGGTGGTAACATCTTTTAGTTGACTATTTTATATAACTTTATCTTCAAATATGTAAATGATTTTACTTAATGAATCACGAAAATTATCACGAAGTTGTCGTGATAGCGGCAGATGACTTTTAGGGGGCAGAACATCCCCCAGTCTAAGAGAAATAAATAGCGAACCGATTATGGAAGATCGGAGCATTTTACGACCAGTGGCGATATTCCGTTATCATATTTCCACTCATTTACCTTTGACTATCAGATATTCCGGGCCTCAAGACCTCATCCTCCGCTATCGTGACAGCTGACGGCAGCTCTCTAGCTTGATTAAGTAAGACCAATTACATATTTTAAGGACAGCTTGTATAAAATGCTTAAGTAAAAAATGCGCTGGTTCCCAGACTATAAGATGAACTTACAAATATAAACAAAGACTTAATAGATGGTTGATTTATGAGGCTATAACACTCATAAGGCAAGATCCCCATCATTGAAACGAAAATCAAAAAGATCAAACTTTAATGTAGGGCTATAATAAAACTACAAGACAAAATATTTCGCTTTAAAGCAATGTGCGTCAATTTTAATATTTTCATTACAAAGTTTTACGGGCCCTAGATACTGTGCAGTGTACCATCCCTTTCTAGTCCTTTAGAGTTCTTTTTTCTTTTGTTGGTTTGGTCAGAAGAAAAAATGAATTAAGATGATGTTTTGTGAAGTTTATACGGTGAAAACCTAATCAAAATGTGTTCATTTTTTCCGATATTGTTCATGAATCCCTTGCAAATGTTCAAGATATGTAGGCTCGAAGCAGCAGGAGTCGTTCGGTAGCTTCATCAAAAAGATCAAACTTTAATGTAGGGCTATAATAAAACTACAAGACAAAACATTTCGCTTTAAAGCAATGTGCGTCAATTTTAATATTTTCATTATAAAGTTTTACGGGCCCTAGATACTGTGCAGTGTACCATCCCTTTCTAGTCCTTTAGAGTTCTTTTTTCTTTTGTTGGTTTGGTCAGAAGAAAAAATGAATTAAGATGATGTTTTGTGAAGTTTATACGGTGAAAACCTAATCAAAATGTGTTCATTTTTTCCGATATTGTTCATGAATCCCTTGCAAATGTTCAAGATATGTAGGCTCGAAGCAGCAGGAGTCGTTCGGTAGCTTCATCGCCCTGAGCCCAACCCTTCCCGCTTTTCGGTGTCTTTAATTTGTGTAATTTCCCTTTTAAATTTGTCCGGTTTCAATTTTTGATTTTTTTTTTCAATCTGGCTTTCGCTAGAAGGTCTTTCATTCGGGACGTTGCTGGGGACCTAAGAATCTTGCTTCCGCAAAAGAATCGGACTAGAGTAGAAGAATAAAGGGCTGCGGACGAAGATGGGTCGCTCGCCGCGGCGGTTGGCCAGAACAATGAGTCTTTCGAACCAATACAGTTTTACAAGAAAATAGCAGACCTTCAACGACACAAAAATTATTTAGTATTTACTATTTTTAATATATGTTAATCTTACATTACTGTATGAACTAAAGACATGAATGAACAATTATAATACATTCTATGTTTTGTACTATTAAAATGGTTTACATAAATGTCTTTAAAAAAATTTGTAGTCCATAGAGCCCCAGACCATTGTACCTTAGCCTTAGGGTACAATAATCCACTTTGTCATTATAACATGCATTCATTTTGACAACCACAAAAAACAGTACTTTGAGATTAAGCAGTCAGAATTTACACTAGTGTTTTATTGTACCCGTAATTGGTGTCCCGTGCTTCATAATTCTCAGTATTTCAATTTGACTTTTCATTTTTATTTTCATTGATACCATATGTTTTTCAAATTTGTTTAGATTGCATCAATGCCATTTTAGTATTAGTATTTTTTAGTATATTTATTCCTCAAAAGTAATAACTTTTTTTTTAAATTATTATGAATTATTTGACACGGAATAGAGTGGGGAGGGGGGGGGGGGGTGTTAATTAGGATTTTAAATATGCTTAGGAAAGGCATGGACTAAAAAATGTTGAGATCTATTTGATGTAGATACACAGGTGTGCAAAAATGATAGGAGTGATCATGTAATGTCTAAATAAAAAAAATCCCTGCCGGCCCGGCCTACAGGCGGAAGTAGATTTCGAAGTTAAGTGCACTAATTTTACCAACAAAAACTAAATCATGATAATCATATAAGATCCACTTTAACAATTTTATATGGCCGCTTTTGACGAGTTTTTATTTCATTTTTATATAATAGCTGGTTTTATCAGAATCATGTTTAGGAGGTATTAAAAAAAAATACTTTTCCATGCTCAACAACTCGAAATTTTCTGGCACATTTTCAGATTAATTTTTAATAGAAAAAATATGAAACTTGCTGACGTGATTTTTGAAGAGATTTATAAGCGACTTGTGTTTTTATTTTTCGTTCAATTAATTAAAACTTGATTTATGAACAATTATTTTCTCCGTAGGACAATATTTTTTGTTTCTAATACAATCGCTTCGGGAAATTCTGTTCAAAATGCCCACTTTGACATCGTTTTTTGAAATATATTCGGCCTCTATCAAAATATCGATCATTACGGTACATTATATAGTTTCTGAATAAGAGAATCTACCAATTGGATGCGTTTGAGAGCAAAAATGGATTTATAAATGAGTAAGAAAATAAGCAGTTTGGATTTGAATAAACCCTTAATAAGATGACTTTTTTCTTCAACCGCTATGTATTTTTAATTTGTTTTTGCTGTAAGAATTGGTCCTATCAAAAACTTGCCTATATAAATGTTGTAGACAACATTAAAGAGGTATAGGATAAATTCATGGGGATTTTAAATTTTGTAAATTGACGGAGTTATGGATTTTTTTTCTTCTTCAACCCCCCTTTTTGTTTTCGTTTGTAATTTTTTTCTGCGGTACGAATTGGTCTTATCAAAAACTTGTGAATATAAAAGTTGTAGATAATATTAAGGAAATTTATAATAAAATTAATTGGATTTGATATCTTGACAATTGACGAAGTTATGAATTTTTTTCTCCCAAAAACCCTATTTTTTGCACCCCTTGAGCCCAATCAAAAATCTGTGATACATAAATTTTTGGCCCAATTTTTAGAAGTAATAAAAACTTTAAACTGATTTGATGTATGCAAAAGTTAAGAAGTTATGGGGGTTTTTTTCGGTTTTCCCAAAACCCCTCCCTATTCCCATTCCCTTGGTCCGATTTTGCCCATTAACGAACTTGACCGACAGATTTTATACCCCTTGATTTTATGTATCAGTTTGGAAGAGATTTGTGCAGAATTATGGAAGTTATCGTGTCCAGAAGAAAGTGATATATATATATATATATATATATATATATATATGTATATATATATATATATATATATATACCGGGTGTCCCAAAAAGGACTGACTTATTTTAAAATTCAATAACTTCCAAACGGTGACAGATATTAAAAAAATTCTTGCAGGAGGGTTATGCATAAAGTCAAAAGTTTTATTACAGTGATTTTCGATTTTAGTTCGAATTACAAACAATAGATGGCGCTGTAAGCAATAGTCGCTAAATACAGGCTCTATTTTTGGTCCTTTCTGTTATTCCATGCAGAAAAAGGAGATGGAAATGTATTATCCGGGCCACGAAGTACCAAAAATCGGGCCTGAATTTAGCCTCTATTGATCGCAGCGCCATCTATTGTTTGTAATTCGAACTAAAATCGAAAATCACTGTAAAAAAACTTATGACTTTATGCATAACCCTCCTGCAAGATTTTTTTTAATATCTGTCACCGTTTGGAAGTTATTGAATTTTAAAATCAGTCAGTCCTTTTTGAGACACCCGGTATATATATATATATATATATATATATATATATATAAACTTTTTTACTGAGGGTGGTTTTGGGTTCTAGGGGTCATGATCGGTGTACATCTGCAAAATTTTTTCAGAAATTCCAACATAGGGGAGAATGTAATAGGTAGTATTTCATACGAAATCTACCTAAAAAACACAATTACATTAATCCACATATGAACTATATAACTTTAATTTATCAAACTAAATAGTCAATATAAACATAAAGAAAACATTCTAAAGCAATTGATATAAATATAATATAATACGTTGCACTTTTATTCGATATGCACTAGGAGCAAAATGATAAGAACAGAACAGATTCTTCTAAATTATAAAAATATTACATGTCAATCGGGCTTCTTTTGTGTTTAATAATTTCAATGCAACATTGTAGAATAGAGTTTACATATTTTCTAATTTTTTGAGCTAACAAAACTCATCATATCTCTCAAATTCCAGATTTTAATTCTGCTTTCGAGTTATAATGCACGATTTCGCTATTTTCTGTTATATGTTGTGTATAATAATACACCAAACGTTGTTAGTGGTATTTAAGTTTGGACCACTGGTAGGTCAATCAAGTTTGAGAGTCTTACTTATCTTCAAATCCTTTCTTTGTGTCTTTTTCAGAGTGAATTTAGGCATTGTCTTGTTGAAAATTTTGTTAAAGGCAGTAATTTTTTCACCCAGATTCAACAAATGGCATTCTAACATGCGAATATAGACATGTCTATTTTGTTTTTCCCTCTAGAAAAGCAATTCGAAGCTTACCTTCCGAGAAAAAGCAGCCCAAACTGTTAGGAAGCCTCCACCTAATTGACGTGTGGAAAATAAGTAATTTTCCTTTTGAGGGCTGGGCCAATATGAATGAATACCTTCCGGATTATCGAAACTTTTTTTCAGCACTGAAGATAATTTAAGACCAATTCGTTTGTTGCTTCAGATGTTTCTCTACAAACGGAATGAGGACTTTTTTATTACCAGATGTTAGACGCGGACACCGACATGGTTTTATTTTTTTAAGAACTCCCGTCGTTTTTATTGTTTTTTGCACAGTCGATAGTTTGATATTGACACTGGCTTCTTTATCTGGCTTCCAATTTCCTTTGCTGTCATTCTTTTACTTGAAACCAGACGAACAATCAAACTTTCGGATCAATTTTCGGCCTCCTGTAGAATTTGTAGTAACATAAATAGTTAGATTCCGTAAGAAATTAAAAATGACTGTCTTTGAACATTTAATTTTATGTTGCTATAAGCTAGAATTTGTCCTCTTTCGGGGTAACAAAGCATTTTGAGTCACCCTGTCGTCTAAATGTTTTGCGAACTAAACGAACGTGCTCAAAATCTCTTTAAATGCGGTTTTAAATGATATGCCATAATATCTGCCAATCACGTTCTGCGGTTTTAAAGATATTTACTGTGTCTTTTGCTCCTGCGTAAATTTAGCAAAAAACATATTTTAAAATAGATTAAAAAATATATTTACAATTTTTGTAAGCGATTACTTTAATATTAATTTTAATATCTTGTATTTAATTTCAACACAAAGATTTGCGCATTTGCATAGCAAACGGGAACAGGTTTCTTTATTTTTGTATCGTTTTTATCATTTTGCCTCCCGCAGTAGAAAAAAAAAATTACCCTCAACACAATTAGTAGAAAAGAAGGCAAGATTCCTAGTTTCTAAAGGATTTTCATTGGTCATTTCAGGGGAGCGGGTCTGAGGTTCACTCTCTCCAGTGAGAGATGAGTTATCAACTTTGAAACCTTGAGCGGAGATCACTCTGATGTCAGCTGGAACTCTATCACCTCCTTTAACTTCAATCAGATCTCCTACTACTACATTTTCTGCAGGCAGTGTTAATTTTTGACCTTCTCGTATGACAGTAGCATACTAAAAAGTATATATAAAAAAAACATTTTCAATAAATATTGCATTTACTTTCTAAATACAGTCCGCTCCCTTTAATCGGCGACTCTATAATATACAAACGCCTATAATCCGCACTAAATTTCAGATGTAAACAAACAGTTAAAATTTTTTTTAAACAAGATAATGTACATTTTGACCGTAATAAAACTTGACTGATCTGATGAATTTACTAAGAGATTTTTAATGCATTTCTACTTTCATTAGAAGGAAATGTTTTGTGTACCTTGTAAATAACTATTAGACTGCTAAATTCTGAACGCATTTGTTGGCTATATAAAAGATAAAATTGCTTTCAAAGAGGGGTTAGATCTTGAGGATACATATCTTAGTTTTTTAGAAAAACAAACTTTTTTTACGGATCAAGAAATCCTGACTCTTAAGAGGCTACTTCAGTCACCTGAAAAGACACGCTCGCTAATGTTAAGCTAATGGAAGACATTTTTAAAGATATCTCGTTTCCTTTTCAGTATTTTAAAACTATTATTTTTGCATTGGCTAGCTGAGATTGATCTGTACAAAGGGCGTTTTTTACTTTTTCGATTTTGTTTACAGATATTTTTAATTAGGGCACTTTCATTTTCAAAATTGGTTTCGAAACTGAAAGCGTCCTCTTGAAAAAACTCTGCAAATAAAATCGAAAAAGTAAAAAAGGACTGATACAGAAACCAATCTCAGCTATCCAATGCAAAAAATCATTTAAGAATATTAAAATGCAAACGAGATATCTTTAAAAAATTCTTCCATAGGATTAGTATTAGCGAGCGAGTCTTTCCAGGTGACTGAAGAAGCACCTTAAAAGGCTACAAGATTAAATTTCAGAGAAAAAAATTAAAAGCTATAAAACAAACCACTATCACTGCGATGTTTGAAAGATTTAAAAATAAATAGAAATGTCTTCTATTAATTTTGTATTGTATCAGTTAAATCTATTTCTAATAATGAATATAGTTTCTTTTATTTAAAAAAAGCATTTTCTTTCATTGCTGTGTTATTTATTTACAGTGTGATTACTATATTTTATGATAAATTCCAAATATTAGAATGTAAACAATAAAATGACCTATAATTTGCAAAATTCTACCATCCGCAAAACCTTTAGTCCCGACCTGTGTGGATTAGAAGGAGTGTACTGTAAATGTTAATTCAAATCGAAAATAAATTACAATCTGTTCAAATTATTTATCAATTAAATCATCAGTTATTAATGATGTAAGAAGGTTACATTTTATAACTTATAACTTTTTTAAGTCAAAATATCAAAATACTCAATAATTGCTGTAAGTAATAAACATAAATTTTAAAAAAGGCAAAATACCTTTATTTATTTACGTTTCGACATGTTTCATTGCATCAGACGGCAACCTTCTCAAGAAAATAAAATGATAAAAATATTTTCGCAAAAATTCAAAATGAAAAACTAGTAAACAAAAACAAAAATCACGCTATGAAGTCTATGACTAACGGTTTAGGAATTAGCCATTGGACACCGTTGAGACCGGACACCCTGTATATTTTTTCAACCCTTAATTGTCCTCGTGATCCAGCCTTTACCGAAAAATATAAATTCAAATGTGTTCTTTGTGTTTCCAAAGTTTTAAAAGAATTCGCTAAGTATTTTTCTCTAAATATTCGATACAACATCTAAAACCGAAAGTGTCTGGTGATATTTTTTTCGTATAGTGCATGTTCACACTCAAATATAAACAAAAAAAGGCCTCTGGCACAGTTTCTGTCTTTGCTAGTAGATAATATTTATATTTATACTAAAAGGAAAATAGAATATACAGGAGTGCAGATGATTGAAGACTCAGGACTTTTTTTGGCAATGAAAGTTAAATATGTCTTTATTTCTCTCGCTTATTCTGAAAGTTAATTTTTTGTACAATTGTTTATCTACTTTTTAATTGTATTTATTAAAATTTCTAAAAGACGCGAATTTCAAACTCAAGCAAAAACTATTAAAATGACGGAGGAAATATTTGCAACAGATTCCGAAATATCAGACACTTTTAAAAATGACTGATTGAGATAATTTCTGTTCGCTGAACTCTTTTTAAAACTTTCCAACATAGTTGAAAAGTGTTTATGAATTCGGTTTGTCTGTCCGCCTGTCTGTCCACGCTCTAACTCGCATAAATATATTTGGATTTTCATGAAACTGGTATATGTTAAGGATGCTTACCATGACATGTTCGGAATTAAAAATGAAGTGTGTAACATTAATAGTTCATTTACAGGGGCACTCAAAGGAATTCTGTTACATTATGGTCAATAGGGAAAATCGTGCGCAGAGTATTTTAATGACAATTAGCTATTTCAAATGCATTGAAATTGATATAAATCACTGAATTTCAATAGAAGACCATTACTATAGAATTGGACATTCATAGCATTTATCGTTTATTTACAGGAACGCACACACACAAAAAAAATCGATTACAGTACTGTCTTTGAGCAATAATTGCTGGAAGTGCACTTTGAAAATCTGTATGCACTTTTAAATTTAACTATTTTTTGCGTATTACTCATTGTGTATAAATCCTATACCTCGTATACAGGGCTGCACAAAAGATTTCGCATACCATTCTCCTGATTAGCAGAAATTGCTGAAGGGGAATTTTCAACTGTGGTATGTATTTTCTAACTGAACTAAATTTTTCCATGCATGTATTTTATAGATACAAATCTATATATCATATACAGGACTTCTCAAAGAATGCTGATAACTTTCCGACTGTATATGGGAATTGCTGATATTGGGTTTTCAAATGTGTTTTGCGTTTCCAAATGGTTCAATTAAGCATCATATTAAAACTTATCAAACGGCGAAGTTTGTTATATTATTCTGAGTGTGTTGGATAGTGTTTCATAACCTATGATTGACGCATGACTTTTTCTTTCTTGTTTTTGTTTTCGTTTTTACTCAATAAATTTTATCATGATAGGAAATACGTAACAACAAAAAAAAAGAAATAGATGATTAGAAAAAAGAGTTATTTTTTTCTTAATGACTGCATTCAAATATTTAAACATTCAAAGATATATTCAGTGAAGAGT
Organism: Maratus speciosus; assembly: GCA_963932465.1. NCBI lineage: Eukaryota > Metazoa > Arthropoda > Arachnida > Araneae > Salticidae > Maratus > Maratus speciosus. The sequence continues at coordinate 342,944,058 of OZ010786.1, forward strand.
TAAATAAGAATTATACAAATATTTAAAAAAATATTAATTATAACTAACTTTACCTGAGGCACCATCTTTTTGAAAGATTCCATAATTTTCGAACTCCTTGCTTCTTGATAATATGAGAAACATCCAGTAATTACTACAACAAGAACTAACACAACACCTAAATATAACTAGAAAACAATATTCAATTTGTTGTGTTTCGGAAGAACTAAAAAGAAACAATTACATTTAAATTTATAGCTGACATGTAACACCAATTTTCCAGTATACCATTTCAGTTATAAACTGAGCAGTTTCATTCAGACTGTGAATAGAATTTTTTGCATCCGGAACCGCCCCCCCCCCTTTTTTTTGGTCGCTTTTCCCCTATTTTCCACAAAGAAAATTTTGCTAAGTTTTGAATGTCATTTTATTTTTTATTTAATATACACAATAATTGACATTGTAATAATCTTAAGATATTAAAAATTATAGGGGAGAGCTGGGTACAGTGGAACTAAGTACACAGTGGACCACCCCTTATGTTTTACTTATTTTAAAATTTTTAAAGCTTTTCTTTTAGGGTAATTGATAACAGCACTGGATTGATTACTTATAGCTTTCAGAACACATCGTTAGCTCAGAATGAACTCTTTTATCCTGACTGGTTGTTTTGAGCTCCTGAAAGTAAAATTTTTCATCATCATACTTTTCTTTATTGAGTAATTAAACGTTATGGATAAATAAGCTAAAAAAAACTGTTTTGAAAAGGTAAAACACTAGTCTTTATTTAATTTAAAAGTTTATATGCTTAAAAGAAAACGTTAAATAATATTTTTATGAGTATGTATTGAACTTCAACATGAGGCACAGAGGACCGCCCACTGCTGTGGTACAGTGGTCCGCAATGAATACTGCTCCTGTAATGAAGAATTTTCAAAATATTTAATAATTGCTTATTCTCTATAAAGAAATATTGTTTTAAAATAGTTATTGAACTATAAAATAAAGTAAACAAAGAAAAATGACAATTTATTTAACCCTACAATGCATAGAGTAGCCATTTGGCACACTTTAAATTTCATGTTATATGTTGTTCAGATTATAATGTAGCCATCTGACACTTTAGTTTTCTCCTAAATTATGGATAACAGTTCGGGTGTGATTTTAGAAATAAGTTTTCTAAATCAAGATAGATTTTTTTTCGGGGGGGGAAGGGGGGGGGGAGAGAAGGAGAGAAATGAAAATCATGCATTGTAGAGTTAACATATTAAGAAATATTTTGTTTCGTATTTACTGCTTTTGAAAAATGTAACTGTAGCCTAAAGTAATAGGTAAGTAGTAATCCCTCACTGGATTGGTTATTTATAGCTTCAGAGCACATGGTTAGCTCATAATAAGCTATTTTATCCTGACTATTTTGAGCTTCTAATAAAGTTTCAGTAATAACATCATCATATTTGTCTTAATGTCTGCTGACTTTTTTTTACTTAATTAATAACTTATTTGAAATCACTCCTGTATCTTATATTGTTACTAAAAAGATAGCCCGTCAAAAATGACGGAAAATCAGATGTAAAGATATGTACAACAAACGCAAATAAAAACGTGGGCGGCAATGCAATTTAACTTTTTTTTAATTTAAATTTTTTTTAATGATATTATATTATATGCGTATGTATATACGTGTATGCGTATATGCGTAAACGTATATGCGTTTAATATATATATATATATATTAAACAAAAACAGAATTTGAAGAACAAATTAAAAAAATAAAATTTATTTCCTACATTGTTTAAGCCCGAGAAGGGACAGATATAAAGTTATTTCATTCAATTAGTTCTACATTTAATGTTAAATTTTTGTAACAAATTAGTTAAGCCAATTGAAGATTAAAAAATAAAAATAAAATTCATAAAACATGATACTTAAAACACCCTAAAAAATTAGATTCCGTTCAAATCAAATCGAAATAAATCTTAGACTTCTTCCATTTTTAATTCAAAATATTTGTATTGCCGATTTTGTATTATGTTTATGATAATTGTGCATAAAATGATAAGATGCATGCAAAATGCAAAACTTAAAAAAAAGTCTAAAATTTATTTCGATTTTATTTGAACGGAATCTAATTTTTGAGGGTGTTTTAAGTATCATGTTGTATGAATTTTATTTTTATTTTTTAATCTTCAATTGGCTTAACTAATTTGTTACAAAAATTTAACATTAAATGTAGAACTAATTGAATGAAATAACTTAATATCTGTCCCTTCTCGGGCTTAAACAATGTAGGAAATAAATTTTGTTTTTTTTAATTTTTTCTTCAAATTCTGTTTTTGTTTAATATGTCAAGTTTTTTAATAACTAATGCACTCAGACGAACGCATTTCAAAATTAATAGAGAGTATCAGCATCAGGTTTTGATGTATGCGGTATTGCATCACAATGTGGGATGCAGTTTCAAAATGTTTCACCACTGTAGTAATGCAGGTTGCGGTAGTTTGGACAAAAACTTCCAATCTGAACGTAAAAAATCTATAATCAAAACATAGAAATTTAACTTCACTTAAATTTAAATACCCTATTTCCTACTCAGGAACGCTGTGAATGTAAATGTAAATTGTGTTGAATCCTTACTGCTAATGTTTAACAATATTATAGCTGTGATACAGTAAAAAATAAAAAATAAAAATTTTACTTAAATTTTTAAACCTTATTCTCTCCCAAGGGGTGATGTAAACACATCAGAAAATTATGGCCTAAGTTTAACTTGGGGTATAAATTTATGTAATTCCCTACTAAGTTCGCTACCTGCGTAAAAATAGCTATCTATTCGAAATTTTTTACTAAAATATAAACTTGACCAAAGCAAAAATTTATTCTGAAAATATCCTTTTTATTTCCACTATGACGCCATATTCACCTTTTTAATTTTTGAAGAAAAAAAAAACTAGCTCAATTTAATACTTCACGTGAAAATCTTTCAACTAAAAAGAAATAAATTATTATTACGGCTTTTGAAATTTTTGCAACAATGAAGTAAAAATGTTACATTTTCTGTGAAAAATGTCAGTTGATTTTCAATGAAAAAAGCGAAAATTGGAATTATTAAGAAAAATATTTGAATAATGCAAAAAAAAAAAAAAAAAAAAAAAAAAAAAAAAAAAAAAAAAAAAAAATTGGCCCATGTTTTTCTCTGGGTTGTTTCTCTCTCTCTTCACCCATATGCAAAGGCATTTTACCATTCGTTTTGACCCTGACGTCAGGCAAACGTTTTTACACTTTAAATTTATAATATTATTAGAATTAGTAAAGAATAAAGAATGAGTGGCATCAGGGACAAAAAGGTGGGAAGAAAAAATGAAAAAGTTATGATCTCCATAGGCTTTTCCATGTTAAATTAACATTGAGAAGTGACACTGGAAATAAATAAGTATTGCGCTTCCGCGCAATACTTAAATAATTGGCACTCACGCTTTTTTTACCCTTGGACATGAGAAAATAAAACAATTTCTTTTGAAGCCCAAAATTTATTTTCTATTTTTTAGTGCATTTAAATATATACTTTACATTTTTGTGAATTTTAATGATACCATGCCTTTCAGAATTTATTTTTTTACATTAATTTTATTTTTAATTTTTTAGTCCTATAGACGTACATTTTCGTCTATTACACTTTAACCCATTAACCGCCAAAACTATAAGGCTGAAATATTCAACTTGTTAGCTGAACGTCGTTTGCCACCACAAACTCTGAAAGATAGTTTTTGCTTTATATATAATATAATAAATTTTTTGATAATTCTTTAGGTTTATGTTTTTTGTTTCAAAATGCTACTTGCAAATTCGTATTATTATATTATTTTGGAGGTAAAGGGGAAATAAAAAAGAATTAGGTTAATTATAAATAGATTTATATTGTATTTTAGACAATAACTAATAGTGGTATTAGTAACCAGTGTACCAGGCGTTCCGGGGTACACTGGTCCACTTTACGGGTGTATATACATTATACATATATATATATATATTTTTTTTTTGAAAAATGTATTGGGAACTATGTTTTGCGAAAATTATGAGGTATGTAGAAAGGTTTAAAGAATATTCAAAAATATTTTCAGGTAGATTGGCCTCTCCGTTAAAGAGAAAAAAAATGTTAACTGCAAAAGTGGACCACTGTAACCTGGTCTCCCCTACATGTAAGACATTAAAATAAATTCTATGAATTCTCGATTAGATCTGGTAATGTAAACTGACATTGACTATATAAAAAAAACCTGACAATTCATAGTACAGTCTGGGGTAGAAGAAAAAATTGCAATGTCGAAAATTAGACTTGGAGCTTATAAAAGTTAGAATATCTTTTAAATAAATTGCAATAATGAAGAAATCTTCATAGAGAGAGTTGTGCAGTATATATGTGTATGCTTATTTTTTTATTTGTAGATTATACATGTACATATTGATAAATAAAAACATAAAAATAAATGAAAGTGATAATTTTAAAATTAATTTTTTTTATTACATATAAATTAACGAAAATATCTTTGTCGACGAAATATTATGAATATATGGTTGAAATATACATTTAAAAAATTCTATTCATAAAAAAATCATCAGAATTTAATTATTAGCTCATAAAATTAAATATGTATCTATAACACATTTTAATAATTAACCTATCTTAAATTCATTCTAAATTTTCATACTTTTAATTTTATTATATATCGTCTTAAAAAAAATATTATTCGTTCTCCCCTTTCAAAAAATCTGTGATTTCAAAGCGCATTTTTTTTTTTTCATTTTATAATGTGCCAGCAATATTTCTCTTTTCAATGTATTCGAATTCTGAACATTTAATTCTGACCCATAATCTTTCCGGATTATTCTAGAAGTATTTCTTCGCGCATTTTAGGGAACCTCATTACACCGAAATTATACTTCTGCGGTGGATAACTTAATCGAGGCTTTTGATTGGAAAAACCCTTTATATAGTGCGCATTTTTTGTGGTCGTCCGCTAGAAGTTTTAAACGAGCTGTACGAAATCGTAAGAGAATGTTTTGTGCATATTTTGCACATTAACAACTTTCGGAGCGTCAGTATCAATATGCTGGGTTCAACAAATTTAAATTACTTATTTACTTATTTTAAATGTGTAAGATGTATCAGTTTTACAATTACAATTCGTGGCATTTGCTTTGAGACTTATAGCTACTATGGCCTTTGTCTCGAATGATCTATTTTATTAACAGAAACTTGGAGCACATACAGGACTTAACGCAATTTCTCTTCTGTTACATACTTTCTTTTATTTTTTTTTGTGACCGCATTTTTTAAAAATTTAAGTTATGATTCTGCCTGTTAGAGTCAGATAATTTCAAGCATTTGACAAGTGAGGTGGTGGGGTGCTTAGCTGACGGGTTTGCCGTTTTTAAAGGACATGATTTCCTATGAACCTTTTATAAGTAAATATCTGGAATTATTTAAGTTATTCTATTGGGTCTTTCGGAAAGTCGTGTCTGTTTGGGAGAATCAATTCGTACCGGAAAATTCTGCCTGGTAATTATTAGACATTAGATATCGGAATGAATGTCTAATAATTAAATAATAAAATTTTCCGGTATCAATTGATTTTCCCAAACGGACACGACTTTCCGAACGACCCAATACTAAATGTGATGGCCAAGAGGAAAACCATTTTATTACCTTACGGATCAATAAGGAAATAATTTTATATTTAAAGTTAGTCTTAATTTTACAGATTCATTAGCTTTAGTCAAAGCATCTGATAAGAAGAACTTTTCTAAATATTTTCTATTATTTGATCTAAAAGAACGAAAGGATGGCTTATTAAAAAATTTTCAGCTCCCAATAGCAAACGAATAAAGTTCATTACTATCGCAGCTAACAGGAATAAGCCAGTTAAGTGTAAATTCAACTTAAACTAGAATGTAAATGCTGCACGGAAAAAAAGATTTTGTTAATATAGCCCCAGCTAAAATGTTTGGTTGACCAAATGTTGGTTCGACTGATCAAATGATTTTGTTCTTTCAATAAAATTTTATTGAACTAACAAAAGGATTTTGTCAGTCCAACAAAAAATATTTGGTGGGGCAAAATTTGGTTGGCACAACTATTTTTTTTTTGTTTTAACAAAATCGTTCTTTCCGTGTGGTATTTACAGATTTGAGAAAAACTGACTAATTGTAAGACTATTGGCAGTGTGGTTATATGTTAAAAAAGCACCATTAATGGACTTTATGAAGCTGTAAAATAACTATACTGAATGATATTCTGTCTTTAAATGGACTACCAAATCAACTGAGGTTATTTTTGCATTGAATCAAACAATACCAGATAATTCTAAGAAAAACAACAATATACACTCATGTTTGTAAAAATTGCAACACCATGAAGGAATGCTGCGATTGAGCTGAAAATTTCAGAGAATGTAAAGTATAATGTGTTTTGAAAATGATTCCAATTTCAGAGTCACCATGTATGCGTGGGTTGAGCAGCGCCCTCTGGACTGCTGCTGAAACCGTATAAATAGAGGGCTGTAGCGGGACGTTGAAATTTATGGTTATTTGCTAGTGGTAAACGTTAGGTGAGACGTAACTATACCTCTTCGACGAAAGAGGGCGACATTTCAACAAATGACGGAGTTTGAACGGGGTAGAATCACCGGCCTTCGTGGAGAAGGATTTTTCTATCGTGCAATAGCAGCTCGTGTGCAGCGTAACAGCAGCAGAGTGATCCGAGTTAGGAAGCAGTGGACCGACGAGGATCGGACAATTCGGAAATATGGGAGTGGGCCCCTAATGGTAATGTCAAAGCGCGATGATAGACACATAGTTTGCATGGCGCTGACGAACCAAACAGCTTGATCTAGACAGTTGATAGCACACTGGTCAACTGCTACAGGTGTATCACTGTCTGCTTTGCCAATTCGTCGACTTCTGCTGCACCGTAGACTGCGTGCAAAAACTCCTTTACACAGGATCCCCCTCACTCAAAACGAAAATCGCCTACGGATGCAATGGGACAGGACGGATGCATAATACGGATGCATTGAGACTGGCGTGAAGATTGGCAACAAGTGTTTTCTGACGAATCTCGCTTTAATTTTTGATACCATGATGGCCGCCTTTGCGTTAGACGCTAGGCCGGTGAACGACACCACCCAGAGTGCATCATAGAACGTCATAGAGAACGAACATCCGGAATTGTGGTCTGGTGTGCGATTGCATATCATGGAAGATGCCGGCTCCTAAGAATTTTAGGTATTTTAAACAGCAACAGGTACATCAGTGAAGTGCTGAAACCCGAAGTCGTTCCTTTCCTTCAAGCCATTCATGGAGCTATCCTTCAACAGGATAATGCACGCCCACAAGCAAGGAATGTTCTAGATTTCTTGCCAGCAGAAAACATACAGCTTCTTCCGTGGCCTGCGTTTTCGCCGGATATGTCGCCAATCGAAATGTGTGGGATTGCATTCATCGGCGTCTCGCTCATGATCCTCGTCCTACAGCTTCTACAAATGAAGTTTGGGTACGCATACAAACAATATGGAATGATGTTCCGCAGGCAGACATTTAAAATCTGATCGACTCCATGTCGTATAGCAGCGTTTATTGCAGCGCGTGGTGGCTACACCAAATACTGATTTCGGACACTTAATATTGTTTTTTGCTTTGAAAAGTTTGTTTGTTCCAATACCAATCTTTTGTGTCTTAAATTTAATTTAATTCTGATAATTCCTTCGTGGTGTTTCAATTTTCATAAACATGAGTGTATCTTAAAAATTAAAAGCTGAATAGACTATAACTAAAATTATCAGAAAGTTAAATTTACTATACTAGGGGGGCTCTGCCCCCTACGAGCTACGCTCGCCAATCCCCGTTCAGGCACACCAAAATTCAAAAAGCACGCTAATTTGATCGGCTTTAAATATATTGAATTAAAATTAAAAAAGAAAAAAAACATTAGCGATCTCTCTATAAATGGGTTTCCACTCGTTTTCCTTGGATTGGGAATTTTTAAGAGCAAATCTGCTGCTGTTAAGAGGTACAGTGGCTGTTTTCGTATTTAATTAAAAAAATTAGTTAAACATTTGAAAATAAGCTAATGTAAAATTAATTAAGTAAAAAGTGTCATTGTCTCTTGGTATTTTTTAACAGCGCTATAAGATAGTTCTTTTAAATAACTCATTTTAAATGTATCTTTTTAAATCTGACATAATTTACACCAAAGTTTTATTTCTCTTATTAATATTCACGTGAAAATACTTCTGTTGTTAGAAGGAAATATTATTTGCGCTGTCTTCGAATTCACAATAATAGTTGGAAAGATCATCGCAAAATATTAAATAAATGTCTCGAGCAAATATATTTTTTAATTTAAATTGTTTTGCCATATTTTTTGGTCATTTTAAATATGACGTAATTTCCTCCATTTACAAGTTTTAACGCATAATTTTGATTTTTTTATTTTAACATTTTGTTTCTCTTTTAAAATTCAAGTGTAAATATGTTTCTTATGGCGTAATTTTCCTGCTTTTAACATGTAATCATTTAATTCTAATTTTAAAGTTTTTTTCTGTTTATAATAGCCACGTGTAAATAAATTTTTAATTTGAAGGAAATATTATTCTTTGCACTGTTTTGGCAACAATTTAAAATAATACCCTTTTTTAAAATTTGTAATAAATATCTCTGTAAATGCTGAAAATTTGAATTTAAAATGGAAATAAATCCTCAAAAAAGTAAATAAAATAAAAACGATAAATGCAGTCTGCACACCGAGAATTCTCATGTATAAAATGATCTAAGAATGATTAAATTCCTATGTATAGTTTTTGCGCCTATAAAACTTTTTTAATGGAACGACTTTGACCAACTTTAACGTTAAATATATCTTAAAATAATTATTCGATTTGAAAACTGTCTGCATCAGCGTGTTTATCAACCATTTCTCTATAATACCACCAATTTTCATATTTTTGTATGCAACAGTTTTTTTAATATTACGAAGGAAGACTATGCTTAAGCATTCAAATTGGATGCCGATCTACCGGGAATATCTACGCAGATTTTCATTGGTCCATTTCCAAATCAAAACTTTTTTTTATATATAGAAGGATTTTTTAAAATACTGTATTTTAAAACTCACTACTTTGCACAAAATCATACAATCAAACTATTCATCCATATAACTGCATATTTAGAACTGAATCTGGAGATCACATGTGTACAGGTTGGCAAATACATTTAAAATGATGAATGTCTTTCACTCAATTGGAAAAATAGAAAAAAAATATTAAATACCGAAAGCTTTTTTTTTTTTTTTTTTTTTTCTTTGCCAAAAGAGATTATAAATAGCTTTATAAATTACATTCAATTAATACATTTAATAACTAACATATTGAAATCATGAGGAGCAATAGGTATGTAACTAGAGTATTTTCTATTGGGTAAATGTTATTATAATGTCATCTGAGCTAATAGAGTCATAAATGTTTCTACTGTTATAGATTTATAAATACTTAAGAGCACGGCGATTTGAAAAATGAATTCATTAATAGTTAGATTTTTTTTGAGTTTCTAATTAAGGAAATTTCTAATAAAGAAAGACTTTATGAAAAATTACTGTTACGAATTGAAACAAACCTCATACTTAATAAATATTGAGAAAGAGACATGATAGACTGAATAATCTTGCTTAATATTCAAATATAATAATACAAAATCACATTTTTATAAATGAAAATATATAATAAGCCTTATTTTTAACTTAATTAAATTATGTGCAGAGGACTTACGAAAAATATTTCGCATCATTCACTTACATTGTCATTCATAGTAAAGTCCACCTGAAGAGAAAAAAAGAATTATAAAGTAAAATTTATCACACAGTAAATACTTAACCCTTAACAGGTAAGGTGGGGTGTTTTGCACCCCAGAGAAATTTAAATTTTGAAATATCGCCATTTTACATTACTAGATGGACTGCACCCTTGCATATGTATGCACACTTACAGTACTTTTTCAGTTGTTTTTATACAAGTAAATAATGCAAAATTCGCGGGAAATTTTCTTATTTTAATTCGCTGGATCTTGTGGAGTGCACAAGAAATCAAATTTTGGGGTTACATACACCCCACCTCACTACTTACGTTATAAAAAAATCACCTCACCACTTAAGGGTTAAGATATTATTTTCACTATATTATCTTATTTTTAGCATCAATTAAGATCTTTACAAGTTGCGCCGATTTCATTCGTATTTTTTAATTATATATTTGGCATTGATTTCTTGTATTATAATTTCATTAAATAAAAATTACAATTTTGAGAGGTTCTTGTTATCTTGTCAAATTACTAAATTTTGGATGCCTGTTCGAATCATAATCAATTAAACAGACGTTTTTGAATCAATTTACAAAAAATATTTTAGCATTTAAGAGAATATCCGAGCCTAAAAAATTAGATTATTAGATTCTGTAGTTTGACATTATTTCTAAGCAACACTAAGAATTTGGTATCCCCTATCAGATTGTATTTCTAGATAAATTACTCCTATTTTTCTTTTTTGAAGATTGCCTAGATCAGGGACGGCGAACCTATGGCACGCGTGCCACAGGTGGCACGCAGGAGATTATTTTCGGCACGTAGATTTATGTTTTGAATTAAAATGTTGAAGGCCTCAAATCTAAAACAAGGTAATTAAGAAAATTCAATTTTTGATATATTCAATTTTTAAGTTTTGTGAAGAGAAATACAAACAAAACTGTTATGTTTTATCGTGTTGATAATCAGTGACCAACAGTATTGGTAAGAATTCCGATTTCGGAAGTTTTTATTTTTTTCTTTCTTTGTATTTCAAACACTACCTTCTTACCAAATTTCATTTTTCTAGGGCTACAGGATGTATCTCAGATTTTTGTTGATAGGTGAGTGAGATGCTGCGTCTTCTCGACTTGGCAGGGGCACTGCCGTGTTCCCAGATACAAACAAAACTGTTATGATTGCTTCCTGCAGAAAAGCTAATTTGTTAAGAATGGAATTTGTGTTAACTTATGTTCAACATTTTTTTACTAATAAATTTTATTTTTTTGGAATTCAGATGAAAAAATTATTTAGTATATATAATGTATATTGAATAAAATCTCTGTACTTTTAAAAAGTTGTCACGATGCAGTTAAACAATTTTACAAAACAAAATCTATCAGAAAAAAGTAAAAAATGTCAGTTGCTTTACACCCCAGCCTTTCACATAGTGAAAATGCACAAATTGCAGTATTTTGAATATAGACTTGCTGACCTTTTCTAAATTAGGTTAGTTGTCTCTATCATACAGATTATAACTTTATAAATCCCAATCTAGCTCATTATTGGCTCAGACATTTTTGAGATTATGAGAGAATTAGGAGATTATCGGAAAATAACGATCATAAACAAAAATGCAGATGGTGAAATTATGTTAACTTGAAATTTCGAATTCAATTACATAGAAGAACTTTTTTTAAAGAAGCATATTTTTTTTTTTTTTTTCGGAAATCTAAAGTACGAAAAACTCAAGCAGAAACCTGTCGTTAGGTGGCTCCAACGCAGCTCGCATTCTCTTAACCCCTTGAGGGGCACCGGTATATATTATATACCACCTACCATTAATGAAGTTTTACACCAGAAAAATTTTATTAAATTTCACTTTTCTAACTTTGGTGGAAAAAAAGCTGTAAAATTGCTTTTACTTATTTTGAAATACAATTTTTCAAAGATTCCGGTGGAAATTCAGCATTTCACAAACGTAATTGCTTGCCCCTCAAGGGGTTAAAGGAAAACTCAAATGCGAAGCTGATCTGAATTGTTTGGCATCTAAGACGCTACAAGAGAAATAGGATTTTTTAAATACAAAAATTATATTACAAAATGTTACCGATATATTTTAAATCTAAAATCAGTATTTTAATTCATTTTGTTACTTTGATCCACTAAATTTGTTGGCACGTCATGATCATTTAAAATATTTGTTTTGGAAAAAATTGGCACGCGGATGTGAAAAGGTTCGCCGACCCTGGCCTAGATGAAGCACACTGAAAATACTTTAGTAAAAAAGTGCAGTATCGTATTTACTTGTGTATAATGCATACTTTTTTTCTTTAAAATTTAACGGCTAAAAAGCAAACATAATACAAAGAATATTTCTGACAATTAATATGAAACTTGACGCGCCAACATCGAATTTTCCAACTGAAGGCAATTGCCGAACTCGATTCTCTATAGCTCGAATTTAGTCGTGTTTTAGCATATTGTGAAGTTTGAAAGCGACTCACAGTGGAGTATTTGACATGAAATCCTGACCAAAATTATTTTTCATGTGTTTAGAGTTAAAACCATTGCTGCTCCTTTACTATTAGCAAATACAATTAATTAATGTTATATACACATAAAAGTATGCATTTAATTAAACAAATAAGTATAAAATACAAAGTTTACTCAACTTTTTACTATTTATAATAGGAAAGCAATTGTTGATAGTGTTGTTTTACTTAAAGTAATGTTTAATTAAATAGGGTTAATTTTACATGTAAATTTTGAATTATTTATATAAACCAATGTATTACTATAAATATTATGTGCATTTAGTATTTAGCAAGGTTGAGTCTCTAAAGTTGAGTTGTAGTATAGAAATTAATTATATTAATAGATTACCAAAACAATTTATATTTAAAAATGGTAACTATATGCGGAAGATTTTTTTTTAAATTGATCTACAAAACTATAAGCAATACAACTGTACATCAAAAATGGTCCGTCAAATTACGACATACCTTTAAAAGGCTATATATCTAAATAGATATACCTAAATTAGAGCTAAAAATGCTTAAAATGAGCACATATCTTTTTTTATTATATAAAGCTATTGAGATCAACAGTTCAGGAAGTCACAAATAATATACACTAGCTAAAGTATCCGGCATTGCCTGGAATTTAAAGAATGTTTGGTTTGAAAAATTAATTTTGGAAAATCAATGATTAAGTGTTAATTTACGTATTTTTCACTCTTTTTTTTTCCCCATTCAATCCAGACGGCAGATTACCTACTTACTTAGCAAATATAATCTGTGATCTGGATTGAGAACGAGATTAAAAACTTTTGATGAAAAGTTGTTTCCGAGTATTTTGTTCTTTAAATACTTTTTTCATGATTAAATAAAAATGGCAAGTACAAAAATTCTATGAATTTTATTTATAAAAATCTGAAATCTTTATTTCAGTTCTTCATTAAGAATGAGCTCTAGGGAACTAAACCTTTGTGGAATTTCTAATATACACGTATACACACACGTATATATATGGAATAGATTTAAAAATGGAGAAAGCAAATTCAAAGAATCTCAAAATGTTAAAATAGGCCAATATTTCCATAATCGGGATTTTATCATTTTTCAATACGTTTTTTAAAACTCATATGACGTTATATAATCACCTGTATGTATTCACCTGTCCCTTATATATTACCTACATGTATTCCAGAATGTTTCCAATATGACGTAACTGATAGACATAAATCAAGCTAAATAACTGTGCTAAAGATAATTTCTTCAGTTATATAAATAATACGTCGTTTCAACTCAGCCATAAATCTCTTCAAATGTATTTAACCTTGAAAATCCTTTGATAAAGATAATGACTTGTTGAGTGACTGCATTAAGACTCATAGACTACATTAAACTGATTTATTATTATTATTATGATATTATTATTACAATTATTATTACTGATTTATTATCTTATAATGTAAACATCTTATTCATTCTCAACATGTAGTTTCTCTAGGGAAGAGGCATGTAAAATGCTCTTTTTTTTACAATTTAAACAATGTGAATTAAATAGCTTAAAGTGTTACCGCTGCTTATTCATTTGATATAACAAGTATTCAACAATCTTTTTTGTCAAAAGGAGGTTATAAAGAGTGGTTGATTAAAATTAAGATAACTAATATATATGGGATCAAAACAAAGTGTGAATTTACACCGAAATGGATAAGTATCCTGAAGAAGGGTAAGTCCCAATTTACAATTTATCACTTACTCACGCCTTTTTATTGGGATTCAAATCCCATCAAGATTATGATTACTGATCACTGAATAAAAATAAATAAATTAAATAGCCTCCACTGAAATCTGAAATATCAGATATTTGATAAATAAACTTTTAAACTTTCAAAAAGAAAAGTTGGAAGAACTTTTTACGGTAACACATAAGTAATCAAAAGTTAAGAAAATGGTAGCTTCTAAAGACAATTTAGCAATTAAAAAACTCACAGCTACGAACTATTCGGTGCGTAAATTTAAAGCAGAAATGATGTTAACTAAAGAAGACTTATTTCACGTAATAACGGAAGAACCGCCTAATCCAATTACGGACGCTTGGCCCAAAAGTGATAAGAAAGCCCGTGCACTAATTAATCTAACAATTGATGATAATCAAATTACTCATGTTAAAAATTTACAGACCAGACAAACTTGGCAAGCTTTGCGTGAAATCCATGAGCGACATAATTTGTCTAGCAAACTTTATCTCTTAAGAAAACTTTACGGGATTAAATTAGCGGAAGGTGGCAACGTTGTTAATCATATTACAAAAATAATGGAATTAGTAGACAAATTAGCGGCCATAGGAGAAGTTATAAATGATAATCACATTTCTGCACTGTTATTATACTCCCTACCCCAATCTTATGATACTCTCATCACTGCCCTTGAATCGAGAGAAGAAAATCAACTTACACCATCATTTATTAAGTCTAAACTTATTGACGAATATAACCGCCGATATGATATTGATGAGAAACCAGAAAATCCTGCCAGAGCATTTAAAGCACAGAAAAATTACAACAACAAAACAAGTAATAAATACTGCTCCAATTGTCGGATGAGAAACCATTATACCCAGGAATGTTGGCATAACAAAGCCAAAATACAAAATACACCACAAAATCAACACATTAGACCAAACAAAAAACATTACTCTACATCACTAGTTTTTCAAAAGAGCGAAAACAATTTTAGAAGTGAACAAACACCGGAATCAAACCGTAGGTACAGTCACTCTGAAAATGAAAACAATACATGGAGGGCGAGCGAAAATAAAAATTACGCCTTTATAACGCAAGGAATGGAAAACAAAACATTTATAGTAGACAGTGGCAGCTCAAGCCATATTGTATGTTCAGAATCAATGTTTACAGAAATAAAATCACGCGAAAAAACAAATGTAACCATCGCGAGCGGAAAAAAACTTATCAGTTACGGGTCAGGTGACGTAAATATAAACACGCGAACATCAGACAACATAGCTTATGAAATAACACTCAAAGATGTAGTACTAGTACCTGAAATAGAAACAAATTTCTTATCGGTTAGCAAAGCAACGCAAAATGGATGTGAAATTATATTCAGAAATGACAGATGTATGTTCAAACTTAACGGAGAAATATGCTTAGAAGCGCGAAAAGTAAATAATCTATACGAAGCTCAGTTAGCATTCGAAAACTATGCAAACGTAGCACAAAGCTGCAACAACAAAAATTGCCTAGAATTATGGCATCGTAGGTTAGGACATAGAAATCTAACACCAATTAAAGAAATTACACAAAAGGAATTAGCTAGAGGAATCCAAATAAACAACTGTAAGCATAACATAGATTGCGAGCCGTGCATTAAGGCAAAATTAACCGATGAACCCTATCCAAAAATTGCAGAGTATAGACCAACTAAAAGACTCCAGCTCATTCACTCCGACGTGTGCGGATCTTTTCAAACACCGACAATTGGGGGGAAATCATACTTTTTTACTTTTATTGATGACTACTCACGATTTACGATCATATACCTATTGTCTAGAAAAAGTGAAGTTTACGAAAAGCTTAAAGAATTCATCGCGTTAATTAACAACAAATTTGGAGAAAAACCGAAATCAATTAGAACAGATAACGGAGGGGAATTCACATCAGATGAAATAGAAAATTGCCTCAGGACTGATGGGATAAAACATCAACACACAATCCCATACGATGGTCGACCAAGAAACAATCCTGCATTGCATTATCATTGGCAGAGGCCGAGTATGTGTCAGCAGCAAGTGCAGCAATTGAAATAAAGTGGCTACTCAATCTACTGGAAGAATTAAACCTAAAGCAAACCTTACCTATAGACCTATATGAAGACAACCAATCCACGATCAAGATGATAGAATTAGAAAAGCACTCAAGTAAGACTAAACATATTGAAATTAGGTTCCACCTGATAAAACAACTAAAGCAAGAAGGGATTATCCACCTAAAGTACTGCCCAACCAAATTGATGACAGCAGACCTGTTTACGAAACCAGTTCTCAAACCTGTTTTTCAAACCCATAAGAAGGAACTTAAATTTGTGTGACAATGAAACTTCAGAAATTAAGGAGGAGTTGATGGACATAAATCAAGCTAAATAACTGTGCTAAAGATAATTTCTTCAGTTACATAAATAATACGTCGTTTCAACTCAGCCATAAATCTCTTCAAATGTATTTAACCTTGAAAATCCTTTGATAAAGATAATGACTTGTTGAGTGACTGCATTAAGACTCACAGACTACATTAAACTGATTTATTATTATTATTATGATATTATTATTACAATTACTATTACTGATTTATTATCTTATAATGATTTATATCTTATTATCTTATTCATTCTCAACATGTAGTTTCTCTAGAGAAGAGGCATGTAAAATGCTCTCTCTTTTACAATTTAAACAATGTGAATTAAATAGCTTAAAGTGTTACCGCTGCTTATTCATTTGATATAACAAGTATTCTACAATCTTTTTTGTCAAAGGAGGTTATAAAGAGTGGTTGATTAAAATTAAGATAACTAATATATATGGGATCAAAACAAAGTGTGGATTTATACACCGAAATGGATAAGTATCCTGAAGAAGGGTAAGTCCCAATTTACAATTTATCACTTACTCACGCCTTTTTATTGGGATTCAAATCCCATCAGTAACACTGACTTTTTTTTTATTTCGTCAAACCATTTATTTCATTTTCATTTTTCACGTGGAAATCTAGCAATAGAAAGGTAATTGTTGTGGTAAGAATTTTATCGTGGATTTTTAGTTGTTGGCAACCCCTATAACGAAAAATGTTTAAATATGATAGTAAATTGCTGTTAAATTGGTGGTTTTTTCATTAATTAAAAATTAACTATAATTTATTTCGATTCCGGATTACTTTAGTTTCCCCGGCCGTGTTTTAATACACATGTAAGTAGTATTTCATAATTTTGGCTTCCAAACTGTGGATTTCTATAGAATTACAGACAGATAATTTTTCATTTTTATATATTAGAAGATCTAAACATAATTAAACATAAAATACAGGGTTGAAACTTAGCAATAAAGCACGTCTTCTCGCAAAGAAACCTTCTCTTTAATTGAGGCTAGGAGCCGCCGAATATGACTCAAGTTTCTGAAATAGACATAGATCGATTCACCAATTAGTCAGCTATGATAAAATATGAGTTTTACAGTTGTCGAGCAAATTTTAATTTTTGCATTTTTAGCCAGGGTTTTGCCTCATATACTCCACTGCGCGACTGTGCAATTGGTTGTTTTTGCCATTGCAAATCGCACATTCTCTGAAAATAGAATAATGCAAGTGCACAGTACTAAACCTTAATTGGCTTTTTTACAAATTTTCATTACTACTAGAGTATTTCTGCCGTCGCAAATATTTTAAAACAATGTTCCTAATATGAGAAAAACATATATTGCGAAAATCGTAATTTTATAGTATTTTAATAATCGGGTAAAATATACAATAATAATTCGAAAATTCCGTTTTTTCTTTTTCTTTTGGGTCTTTCCACACAAAATGAGCAAAAATTTTAAAAAAGTCGTGGCAATGGATTTCAATAAAAATTGGTACACAGATTCAATTTATATTCAACTAGAGCATTGCAAAATATCTTGACAAAAATTAAAATATGTTCACTGTTAAAACTGAATACTTAAAAATAAGTAAAATGTACTCATTTCTTAGTACTTTCCGATCTTATAATAGCTCCGAGTACTTAACTCTTAAATTTGAGAAACGCATGTACTCATTTTTTTTTTAGTACATACAGGGACTCGAATATAAGTACGTATAGGAACACACATACACTATAAGAAAAAAAAAGCGAAATCACAGAGAACCGACAAATCACCATTTTTAATTACGGTAATTTTGAATTGCGAAGAACTACAATTTTTGGAGTAAAGAACAACGAAATTTACTATTTTAATTCCTGAAATTTTGAGTATGAGCCGCCTCGTGATTTGAAACCGAGTCCTCTAGGTGGGAGATCAGTATTGAACTGACTGTGCTATAAGAGCAGTTGCCAGCTGCTTCCAAATGACACCTTTTATGAATCAGCAACGAAAGATTGCTAACAGCAGAGATGAATTTTCCCTTTCTTAAATATTTTAATTTCTAATAAAACAATTTTTAAACTAAATTTTCTTCTTTAACATTTCTAATGAAATTGTAAATAAATTTGAAAGGTGTGTAATATAAATTAAAAATTATAACAAAGATAGACATATCTTTAAATAAAAGCTTGGAAATCCCTACTGTCAATTCGGTATAAGAAAAGGGTTTATCAGAAAACTCATATTTTTGAGCACATAGGATTTAAACATGAATATTAAGAGTTAAAATACAAAATATATGTATTCATTTCTGCATACATTTATAAATCAAGTATACACAACTTCAAAATATCATGTACTCGTTTCTGAATTAATTGTACTTAAAAAAATCGAGTACAAAGAAATTTTCATTTTTAAGTAGATTAATGCTCCTTTTTGAAGCAATTGTACTTAAAAAATATGAGTACATAGAAATGCTCATTTTTAAGTAGATTATATTTAACAATGTACTTCTTTTTGAAACAATTGTACTTAAAAAAATACGAGTACATGGAAGTTCTCATTTTTAAGTAAATTATTTTTGACAGTGTTGGCAGTTCTGAACATCTAAAAAACTTTTGACATAAAATAGCATGTGTGCAATCGTTCAAAGTTGCAAGTTTGAAGTTCAATAGCTTGAAAAATATTTAACATAAATTAAATATTTTTCTAATGTTGTAACCTCTGGAAAATTATCTTCATATTTGTTTAGTCATAATAATTTGGTAACTTCATGGTTTATCTAAACGTAGTTGTAAAAATAAAAAATTTGTTAATTTTGAGAAAATTAAAAACGTTACAAAAATCAAAGGAATTCAAAAACATTTGGGAAATGAATGTCTGATGCAGTGTTACATATTAAGATCGAATTGCTCAAGTTTGGAAGTTGCCATTTATTTCCTTCGTCTTCCAAAATAGCTAAGAAACTTTAAAAAAAAAATTGCAAAATCACAATTTTTCCTCTTATGTATGCTAAAAGAAAATAAATAAAGGAAAAGTTATATATTAGCAATATTGCATAGGCATAAAGATCAACAAGCTCATGATATGCTTAAAAATTTTTCAAGATTGCCTTTTGTTTCCTGACATAAAAAAATTGGGTTCAAAAAGGTAATATTTATTACATACCACTTCAAATTTGTTTGGATTTTTTAAAATATTGCGAACGATTTCATGAAAAAAAATTGGTGCTGCTATATACATTGATTCAGAATTAATTTTTAATTTTTTTGTTTGACTGATTCATTTTTCTACTCTAATTTACAAGTATTCTTGGGGCAAAAATAAACTGAACGCAAGAATAAAAATTTTATATTTAAAATATATACCATTATCTATAATGTCAAATAATTTAAAAATTTTAAGAGCTTTTCTTCACGTTCAAACAAGTGATAGAAATATTGTATTTTCCCACAACATTTTTTACTGCTTATTTTTTGTCTCATTAAGGAATAAAAAGGCAAGAATGAAAGTTTCGATATTTAAAATATATTGTTTTAGCTATAACGTCAAATAATTTTAAAAATTTATGAGCTTTCCTTCATGTTCAAACAAGTAATAGAAATGTTGTATTTTTCCCTCAAATTTTTTCATTAATTATTTTTTTCTTCATTGCGGAATAAAAATACAATTACTAACTTACGTCAAACTGTTACTTATTATTCATTCTTAATTAAAAATAATTTTTACTATAGTCCTTCCATTCCTAGGGCTAATAATCAAAAATGAAATTTCAAGCATGTAGACAAAACCTCGATTTTGCATCAACTTTTAATGTAAATTTTAATACTTAAATAAACAATCCTGAAATCTATTATTTTACATACTTACAAAATTAAAAATTTACGGTATTAAACACTGTCAATTATATCTATTGTAAACATAATATATATATATATATATATATCCAAGTATTTTTTTAAGCTTATTCATACTTACATTATCTTCATTTCCTTCAGAAGTTCCTACTTGTATAGAATAAGCAATAAAACAAAGTATTGCACCTATCCAGAGTAAAAGTGAAAACCCACCAAAAAGCTGTTTACAGAATTTAATCCATTCTGGAACTTTTTTGGGAGGTGTTAATGCGTTTGGGCCATCTCGCTTGTAAATTTCCTTAGCTTGCGTGGTATTAAGACCCTGCAAAACAATAAATAAATCTGAGAAATTGTTTTAATTGTAAACATAATATAACAAAAATAATAACCTCAACTCCTCAAAAAAAAAAAAAAAAGATAGAAAGACAGAACGAAAATAAAAAAAGAATGAAGAAAAATGTGACATTTTTCTTTTAAAAATATAATAATTGCACTAAAATTGCATCAAATAACTTTTTTTTTTTTTTTTTTTTTTTTTTTTTTTTTTTTTTTTTACAGCAACAACTGATTTTACATTAAAGTACGGGATCATAAAGTTCACGCATTATTAATTATTATTTTTTAAAATTACCCTAAAAATTAAAAAAACTTAAACTTAAAAATGCAACTTAAAAGTTTGAAGGATTAAAAATTCTAGCTTACATTTCTTTTTCTTTTCCCTAAAATAAAAAATAAGAAGAAGAAGAAGAAGAAATATGAAATTCCTTTTTAGATTTGAATAATGCTGACTTAAATGAGAAATATATATGTACATTTTAAATATACCAAATTCTTTTCAGATTAAAATGCATTTGACTTGCATAGGTGATAAATATGTATCTTAATAAAAAAAGTTTTTGTCTGTGTGTCTGTTTAACATTTGTTGGCGATGTCAAAGGAAATATATCGCACGCAGAGGGCAGCAAATTCGCTTCTAGTAGACGAAGCAGCCCCCAATGCACCTGAAGATAAGATTTTGAGAATATTTTTTATACGATTTTTTGTTGTTAGACATTTTATACGATTTTTAGCGTATTTTCACAGCAATTTTTTGACATTATCCGGTTTCAATCTTTTAGCCCAGTGTACAGTAGGGACGGTTTATCCGGAAACCAGTTAACCAGAAAAACCACTTATCCAGAATTATATTTCATATGGATTGGATTTCAGAATCTTTCCGGAAATAAAGCGCCTTACAGTGCCAGACTGACACGTGCATTGATGATGCAATACAACATGCTTGGCATAACTCGACGCCAAAATCGAGGCTTTGAAATAGAAGCATTTAGATATAGAGGGTTTTGATTTTTGTGCAGAATAATTATTTGCAAGGGACTTCCATAAACAGTCGTTTCTCACACTTTTATTAATATTTAAACTTTCTTGGATTTGATTCTTATTTTAAATTAATGATTAATCTGATAATAATCTTGAAATCAGACACAATGGCACAATCAGATAATATTCTACAAATCTGATTCAAAGGCTGACACTTTGAAGCCCCGGCTAGTTATCCACAATACATCTGGTCCCAACCATTCTGGATAAATGGTTGTGTACTGTAGTGAATTTTGTTCTCTTTCCAATAAACTTTATTTGTTTTTTGTTTTTGCACACTTTATTTTTGAATTGTACACATTTTTAAGTCACTTTTTTGGCACCTTTTTCTTTATTAAAAGATTTTGGTATCTAATCTTTAGCAATCATTTTATATTCACGTATCAAGGAAATCTTTGGAAACGATTTAAAAAACAATAAAATTCCAAAAAATATACGATTGAGTTTTTTCCCACGAATTTTTTTAAAAAATTAATAGAAGTCAGTTTACTGTAAGCTTCTGTCGCGCCCGGTGAATGAAAGGAGAAAATTTCCTCGAAATCTTGTCTCATGGAGAAAATGGTTGATATAGTGATGACCACATGACTTGTGTTGTGTTATGGCTGCTTATGCTAGATTTTATTTAATTATACGCAGCAGCATATATTAAACAACCAGCACTTAAAATGACAATTTTAAAGTTTTCAAGAATTGTGAATATTGAAATAAATCTTGCATTGAACCGTTATTAACTTGAGAATATATGGAGAAGTCACCGAGTCAAGTTGAAAACAATAAAAACCATCGCGACATTCAACAATTAAGATAATTGGCTAAAAGATCTCAGCATCGCATAAGAATACATATGGTACCCATAGGCATTATCTTACATTGGCATATCCATACAACATCTTTTACCGATTAAAAAAAGAAAAAATTAATACTTTATTAGGACACCTGTTACAAAATAAAAGATCTCCTACGTTGTATTGACAGCGCCTAAACCTACAACCGGGTCTCCATTTAACAACAAAACTTTAAAAAAATGTTTTTTTTTCCATTAAGGATAGACACAGCATGTTATGTGTAATGCAGAACTTTTGTTAAAAATTGTATCTAGTTGGTACTAGTCTTTTTGCATATTTCTTATTTCTTACTGTTTTCACAGATTTAGTGGGGTGCTCAGTTTTCCCCTGCCCCTCTTGCATACATCCACAGTACATAGTAACTTGCATATTATATGTGTTTAATAGTGATTTTGCTTTTAAACGTGTATTATAAATTCAGTTAAAAGAAGCTAAAATAGGAAACAGTCAATTTTTTAATGATTTTTAAGTCTAATATTTTAAAATTGAACGATGTTAAAATTATCCATTTAAACTACAGCACCGAGTACAAAAATGTTAGTATTGTCAATCACGAGCTCCATAATAGTACGGAGTCACTCACCGGTCCATTTTCTGCCGCAACCGCGTATCACACTTTCAATGTGCGCAAGTAATGAATCTTGCCCTCTTTTTAATATTAGAAGCATTTTTTTAAAAAAAATTCCGCATATTGTTTTCTTAAAACTTTAGTTATTTCTTCACCTTTTTAATATTTTTATGAGCAATACTTAACATTTTTTTTTTCGAGCTTACCTAAAATTTATTTTTAACTGATATCAGATTAAAAATCTTCGATGAATTTAAGTAAAATGTACAGTTTTGTTTTCAATTAAAAATATGTATCAGTGAAAATTGTAGAAACTTCGTCATATTTTTAAAAGAAAATAAAATTTGAAAATATCTACCTCATACTACTTTATGGGAGGAAATCTATCTTATGCCAGAAATTTTCCTCTGAAATTCATTGGCATTGTATTTCATGGGCGGATCACTGGATTCAATGTATTAGAATAGGCAGTTCGTCCTCAAGGTTTCGTTAGTCCTTTGTGCACAGAGCAATCAATAAACTTTCTTTAGCTTTTCTTTTCTTTTTGTACCATTCCAATAGAATAATTTAATATATATCTATATAGTAGAGGAGAAGGTCCAAATACCAGCTAGGGTCCAAATACCGGCTACTAGGTGTTCTGAGAAGTGAGCTCAGCGCAGCCTAGTGGAGATAGGCAGAGTTTGAAACATTAATTGAGAGAAGAAAGTTACGAAATGTACGTCGCTGAAGTCTGTCTCATTTACAAAGAGCAAATGCAAAAGTGTCAAAACGACATAATCTGGGACATCAAAAGTTTTTCAGATATGTATTTTTAATTTGTTTTAAATATACTGATCGTATATTGACTTGAATTGATGATCAGATCATTTTCTAGACATATTTAGCTCTCAATCGCCGCACACAAGTTATTGGTGTTTTACCATATGAATGAGAAATACCTATTTTAACTTAAACATAGCAGCGGTCCGAATACCGGCTACCTAGAGAGGTCCAAATACTGGCTAGCCGGTATTTAGATCTCTCTGTGTTTGCTCTGCTTGAAGAGGAGGAAAATAAATTAATTTAAATAGTTCCATAATTAATAAATTAATTTAAATGGTTCAGATAGTTCCAGTCCCATTTCGCAATATGAAAAAAAAAGCAACTGTGGCCGCAAGTCTTCAGGGGCGACACTGGCTACCGGATCACTTCAAAAAAAAGTACTGTTGGACACTCCAAAATTGCCAGCAATAAATAGGGAAAGAAAGAAGAAAAATGACGGAGGTAAACATGGAGAAAAAACAATCGAAAGGGCCAGAAATTGTATTTTTAAAAAGTGAAATTATGCAATTTGTGTCTTCTGCGAAGGTGTTTTATCAGCGGATAAGGATGGGGGACAGTACTCTGGGTTCAATGTTAAGAATGCGATATGTGGGCCCATTAGCGACTGCACCGACAGAGAGAGTGATTATTATGTTTGTGATTTTCTCAGATAAAGCAACTATCATTTCAAGCAGCAGGCTTTTTTTTCTGCAAGTTAAAAAACAAAACTAGAAACATAAAGGAAACTGTCAGAGATAGCCGTTAAGTTTTTTATAAATTTAACAAAAATGCTTGTTTATTAAAAATTACGCATTTTTTCTGTGCATAAGAAATGTTATATACCCTATATATATAATCTACCCTATATATATAAAATCCTAATGAATCGAATTGAAACGAATTTATGTAACGATTCTGTGAAACGACTGATTAAACAACTGATTACGTTTCGTGGCGATTTCTCCTAAAATATGGAATACTTTGCGATGAAATTAACACCAAAAATCCGTATTGATCCACAGATCTTAAAACTGGTATTAGAATTTTTAAATTAGAATTAGTTTTCGAAATATTATTTTTTTCTAATTTTAAATACTTTTTTTCTAATGATGACAACTCAAATTTTAATCATAACAGATATTTTTTTTTTTTTCATATTTTAGAAAAGGTTATTTTAAATTAATTTGGCGACGAGTTTGTCCTCCCTTAAATGTATGCTAAGAAATGCATCATGTTACTTTTATTCAGAATTCAATTTGTATTTCATTATCATTTTATTTAATACAACTAGGGGGCTCGGCCCCCTACGAGCTACGCTCGCCAACCCCCGTCCAGACACCGCAGACTCTAAATGCACGCTAATTTGATCGGATTTAAAAAGATTTCGAAAGATTGAATTATAATTTAAAAAACAGTGGCGATCTCCCTATAAACGAATTTCTATTCATTTCTCTTTGATTGGGGAATCTTAACGCCAAATCCGCTGCGGTACTACTTGATTATCCTGTCGACCAATTTCGCCAAATTATATAAATCGCCAAACCACTCGCCAAATTATACAAATTGATATAATTTTTATTTTAATTAACGAAAGAACAAATAAATTCGTACAACATTAATAAAAATACAAATAAAACGTCGAAATAAAAATAACTTGATGACGTATACACGCTTAATAACATTTCAAAATAAGCTAATATAAAAGGAATTAAGTAAAGAGAGTCTTTGTCTCCTGGTATTTTTTAACAAAGCGAAAAGAAAGTTCTTTTAAATGAGACATTTTAAATTAATTCTCAAAATATCAAATAAATGTCTAGCGCAATTTCTAAATTTAAACTTTTTTGCAATATTATTTTGTGTTCATTTTATGTAATAACTATAATGTGACGTAAATATGACGTAATTTCTCCTAAGACTTCTAACGCATATTAATGAATTTCTTATTTTACAATATCCTTTCTCTTTTAAAATTCACGTATATACTTTTATGACGTAATTTTTATTAAGTTCCTGCTTTTTATACGTAATTATTTAATTCTAATTTGAAAGTTTTTTTCCTGTTTATAATAGTCACGTGTAAATAAATTTTTAATTTGAAGCAAACATTATTGCTTGCGCTTTTTATACAGTTGGCAACAGTTTAAATTAGTACAATTTTCTGAAATCTGTAAAAAATATCTCTAGAAATGCTGAAAATTTGAATTTAAAATAGAAATAAAACCTGAAAAAATGAGTCAAAATAAAAAAATTAATGCAATCTGCACTCCGGCAAACTCTAACGCATAAAATGATCTAAAAATGATTACACAGCCATGTATAGTTTTTGCTGCTATAAAACTTTTTTAGTGGAACGATTTTGTCCAACTTTAGCATTAAATAACTCTTAAAATAATTCTTCGATTTGAAAACTGTCTACATCAGCGTGTTTATCAAACATTTCTGTATAAAACCACCTATTTTCATATTTTTGTTAATATTAACGAAGAAAGGCCTCCGGTCACAAAAAAATCAAAACCGGCGGCGGCGGCGGCGGTGACAGCGGTAGTTACTTTTTTTTAGAATAGAGAGAAACTTTCATTTAAAATCGAAATAAATCTTAGACTTCTTCCATTTTTAATTGAAAATATTTATATTGCAGATTTTGTATTATGTTTATGGCGATTGTATATAAAATGATAAGACGCATGCAAAGTACAAAACTTTTTAAAAAGTCTAACAAGGAGAGGGCCAACCTTGTTAATCACAGATTTTGATTATTTTAATATATGTTGTAGGGTAGAGACCCCTTAGTGTCAGGTTCAACGGATTTTATCCAACGCTCCTTAGTTCTTGAGAAACCGGGGGGTCTAATAATAGTACAAAACTTAACTACTTACTTAGCTGTCGCATTGCGGGGTTAGTCGTTGCTCAGTTGCTATGGCGTTTGCCGGCTAATCCGCGGGCCCGGGTTCGATACCTAAATGCTCTACTTTCGTTTTTCTCATTTTTTTTGTTTTATAAATATACTTGTAAGCGTAACTTAATAATCTGATTGTCAATTAAAATTTTTAATATTGTATATCAATTATAATTTTAACCTATTTAATTTTTTACTTTTAGCTAAATAATTGTAATAAAACATCATAAAACTGTTAATTTTTTTAAAATCAATTTTAAAATGTATTTCATATATTCTTTATCGATGCAATGATATTGAGCAATTGTATCAATTCGTGATTTTAAAGAAACATCATTTGCGCATTGCTTTAACAAAGGAAGTCAATGCGATAATACTATTACTCTGTTTTCAAAGTAACAAGCATAATTATTTTAAAAATTAGTATCAGAATTAAAATACAACGCGATTTTTTGCATATTAAAGATTTTTAAATTTGTAATAAGTATGCTTGCGCTTTCAATTATTTTTCTTTCCCCTTTATCTTTTTTTCTGCTTTTATTTTTATTTTTATTTTATTTGAATATTCTTTTATTTTATCAAAACTAGATGGCGACACAACAGATTTTATCACGATTTTGGAATTTTTATCATTCAATAATAGATCCAATTTCTTTTTAAACCTCTTTAAAGGATGAGAAATAATAGTTTACAAATAAGAAATGATAAATTTAAGTTTGTTAACATTATAATTAAATTAAAAATTTTAAATATCATACATTAAATTATTAAATTATAATTAAAAGTATATTTATAAACAAAAAAATGAGAAAAACAATTGTAGCGCATTCAGGCATCGAACCCGGGCCCGAGGATCAGCCGGCAAACGCCATAGCAACTGAGCAACGACTAACCCGGCACTTCGACAGCAAAGTAAGTATTTAAGTTTTGTACTATTATTAGACCCCCCCCCCCCCCGGTTTCTCAAGAACTAAGGAGCGTTGGATAAAATCCGTTGAACCTGACACTAAGGGGTCTCTACCCTACAACATATATTAAAATAATCAAAATCTGTGATTAACAAGGTTGGCCCTCGCCTTGTAAGATTTATTTCGATTTCATTTGAACGGAATCTAATTTTTTAGGGTGTTTTAAGTATCACATTGCATGAATTTTATTTTTATTTTTAATCTTCAATTAGCTTAACTAATTTGTTACAAAAATTTAACATTAAATGTAGAGCTAATTGAATGGGATATCTTAATATCTGTCCCTTCTCGGGCTTAAAAATTATAGGAAATATATATATATATATATATTAATTGTTCTTCAAATTACGTTTTTCTTTAATATGTCAAGCTTTTTAATAACTACTGCATTCAGACGAACTCATTTCAAAATTAATGGAGAGTGTCATCATCAGGCTTTGATGTATGCGGTATTGCATCACAATGTGTGATGCAGTGTACCAATGTATAATTCAAAATATTTCACCACTGCAGTAATGCAGGTTGCTGTATTTCGGAGAAAAACTTTCAATCTGAACGTAAAAATTCTATAATCAAAACATAAAAAATTAATTTCACGAAAATTTAGATACCCTATTTCCCACTCAGGAACGCTATGAACTATGGATCCTCTTTAATAAAAAGCTACGCGTTGCTGAAGACTGGCTTTTTCGCTAATCGTTGCCACATATTAATCTGAAACATTTGAAGTTACTGAAAAAATTAATTGCTCAAAAAGTGTTTGTCAGAAAATTGTTTGGCAAACTGTGTTAGAAAGGTAAAAAAATTGTATATTTCTACCAACAGCAGATTAACCGATATAAATTGTGATTAATTTTACAAATGTAAACAATGTGTAGTGAGTCATTCATTTTTGAAAATTCATTGATAAAAATTTAAAAAGTTTGACGCATTGAATATTTTAACTCCTGTAGTATTATATGCCTTTGACGTCATTCGCCTATGAACCAATGAAAATAGTTTTTAATATAAAAGCGAAGTCTTAGAAAACTCAAGTCTATTTTCGGTACTTTCACGTTATCCGGGGACAAATCTCGCCAATAACAGTTTTCTTTTTTGCCAATAGTAGTTAGTTTTTCGCGTGTGTGATTTAGAAACAATGCTTTTAAGTTGAAATAAAATGCTATGGTATTTATTATTATTGTTATGTATTTTAAGGGAAATGATTGAAAGGCATGTATTTTAATTGTATGCAATACGTGTATTTTGAGTGTTTGTATTTTAAATAAAAGTTATGCTTTTTAAATAAAATGGGTTAAAGGTTTATATTTTAAGTGAAATTAATACAATATGAATGATGTCAATGGGAACAATATTTGGCGATTTATCGCATCGCCAAGCTAACATAAAAGTACTAAATTTTCTGAGTATTCATGTAATAAACATAGTCTTTAGTTTGTTTGTTTCAGGTCTGTAGGTTTAATTTATTTTGAAAAAAGTGATTTGATGCATAATTAATCCATTTTCCTTTTTTTCCGAACTTAATTACTTCTCAACATTACATAATTTTAAATTTTACACCGTTGAATAGGAAGAGTGTACTTTCAAATGTAAATTGTTTGAAAACTGTATTTCAATTTACTGACTTTTTATGATTTTTAAACCAAATAGCTCGATTACGGAATAATAGTATATAAATATTTTTATCAATTATTTAAAATTTTAAGGAAAACCACGAATTCTACCTACTTCCTAGGACGGGTGTTTCCACTAGTGCCAAAATAATTTGTGTTGAATCCCTACTGAAATATTTAACAATATCATAGCTGTGATACAGTGAAAAATATAAAAAAAATGCTTTACTTAAATTTTGTTAGCTTATTCCCTCCCAAAGGGTAATGTAAACACAAGAGAAAATTATTACCTAACTTTAACTTGGGATATAAATAGTAAAATATAATAAAATAATAAATAGTAAATAAAAATAGTAATAATAAAATAGTAAATATCTTGAAAAAAAAAAACATTTTAAAATTAAAGTTATGGAATTCCTCATTAAGTTCGTTACCTGCGTAAAAATAGCTATTCTTTTGAAACTTTTTACTAAAACATAAACTTGACCAAGGCAAAAACTTATTCTGAAAATGTACTTTTTATTTCCACTTTTTATTTCTATATTCATCTTTTAAATTCTTCAAAAAAAAAAAAAAAAAAAAAAAAAAAAAAAAAGAAAGAAAGAAAGAAACTATTTCAGTTTAATTTTTCAGATGGAAATCTTTCAACTAAAAAGAGATAAATTATTATTACGGCTTTTGAATTATTTGCAACAATGAATAAAAAACGTTAAATTTTATAGGGAAAATGTCCGATAATTCTGAATGAAAAAAGCGAAATTCGGAATTATTAAGAAAATATTTGAATAATGTAAATAAAACTTAGCCCATGCTACTCTCTTGGTTATAATTCACCCATATGGAAAGGCATTTTATCATCCGTTTTGACCCTGACGTCAGGCAAATGTTTTTACACTTTAAATTTATAATATCATTAGAATTAGTAAAGAATAAAAAAAATGAGTGGCATCAGGAACAAAAAGGTGGGAAGAAAAAAATGAAAAAATTATGAGCTCCATAGCCTTTTCTATGTCAAATTAACATTGTGAAGTGACTCTGAAAATAAATAAGTATTGCGCTGCCGCGCAATACTTAAATAATATCTACACACTATTATATTTAATATTTAGTACTGTGAATTACTTATTTTACATAATTCACAATGAAATCAATTAATTACTAATTATTAAGAAAAAATATTTTTAAATTACTCATAACTATTGTTTTATAAGCTCATTTTTTATTAGTAATTTAAGAATACGTGGAATTGGTAGAATACAATTAATTATTTAAAAATAATTGAAATAATAAGCTTACAGTATCTTGATTTGTTCCTAGTCTAGAGCACAATTCATCCAGACTGATCTTATGCTCGTCCTATAATAACAAAGACATAAAACATGAAGCAAGCATTATCTTACCAGTGTAAACACACATTGAGTAAATAAAAAGAAAAAATCTTTTACGTTTTCTTACCATATCGACCTCCTTCTTGAGCTCATCAAGGTCAGGCTTGTTGTCCTTTTTTCTTTTTGCAGGAGCCATGGCCTTTTCTGGTACTTTTGGCTTACCATCAGGTGCCTTACTGTCATCCGGAATACTAGTTGTAGCAGCAAGTCGGGAGCTGTCAGACCTGGCCAGCTAAAATATAAAAAAATAAGCTCTGACTTGATACACTCTTTCAGACATTCATCTATATGACAAATATAGCATTAAATATAAATCAAAATCATTTCGCATTAAAATTTAAAATCATTAATTTAAAAAGTCGATTATTGCATATTATTTTCTCAAATATCTTCTGCTGTATTTTCTTTAGCTATACTTTTTTCTTTTGGTGAAAGTACAATAAATTTCTGGCTATAGAGATTGATTTTTGCGATCATGAAAAACCTACTTGTAAATTTGCAGTGTTTCATTGATTAGATTAACATACAGTGTTCCAGTGTGATAATACAGGACTAGTTTTTGAAAAGTACACAAATTTCACCAAAGTGAACAAAAATAAAATTAGTTAACATACGTGAATAATAAATTAGCATACTTTGTTACATTATACAATGAAATATTAATAGAAATTTCTTTTGGATTTATTGAACAAATATGATAAAATTATTATAGTTCAAAAATACATCTACTAAAGTCAGGGTACATTTGTATAAAATTAAAATTTTTTCACTCAGCTGCATATTTCACTGAACATATTTGTAGTCCCCGCAGTATCCACAACAAAGTTAAATGTACCCGTTGTTATCTCAGCAGAAAAGAACCAATTTGAATTGTGAAATTGTAGCAAAAATAGCTTACTATAGAGAAAAAACAATTAATTGTCATTTTTTATGAAAAAAGGATAAATTTTATAGTGAGATCTCTAAAGTAATGTCTCGAAGAAATTTTATACTTATCTACTGCAAAATGAATTTTTCAATTCTGGCATTTTTTCCCAGAGATGTAAGCAGTTATATTTTTAAACAAACGAGTATATGTATTTTAAACTATTTTTTCGCAGATATGTAAATTTCGCACATTTGTGAAATTTGAAATGTTCACATTCCTAATTATCAGATTCTTTTAAAAGTTTTTTTTTTATACATCTCTCATATAATAACAAATAATAAATGTTAGCATAAATCGTTTCATTTAAGGAAGATTTTTATGTTAAATTTTACTACATATTACAAAATCTCATAAAATCAAATTACATCGTATAGTTACTTTACACGAAAAAATAGAGGATTTTTATAAAATAATTTATTTCCTTTTTATATATTCCCTATACTGGAAAAGTACCCTTTTATTTTCACAATGAAGTACCCCAGTGCGTATATGACATCTATGACACTATTTACTTCGTTGGTGATAGGTACCACTTTAATTTCACCATTAAAGCATTGTTTCTAGTTAACACACACGAAAACTAAAAGTTGCTATCGGCGTGAAAGAAGAAAAATGCTACTGGCGAGATTTGCGTCCGACTAACATAAAAATACCATAATTTTTAATGGTACTTGTTAGTTATCCCGTCCACCAAATTAAATAACTCAAAAGAATTTGTAATAGTGCATAATATTAATTATTGTTCGCATATTGTACCTTAATACTAAATTTTTAGTGTAGATTTAAAAATAATTTTTGCATCATGTATCTTACATAATATCGCAAACATAATATCATTGTATTGTAAATTTGTAGGTAATTATTATCTACAATTACTTATACTTTCATAATAATGCATAATATTAATTATTGTTCGCATCTTGTACCTTAATACTTATTTTTAGTATAGAGTTAAAAATAATTTTGCATCATATATCTTGAAAATAGCTTTAAGTGTTGCAAATATCACATTTGTACATGGTTTAAATTGATGTTAGTATTGTGAATCCTGAAAATAACATAAAAGTGTTGCAAATATGTAGGTAATTGTGTTAAAAAAAAAAAAAGTTTAATATCAAATTCTAAAAACTATGCATATTTATATGTTATAATAATGAATATTTCTCTCAAATGTAATTATAGGGGTCATCTGTAAATATTTATTGCAAACACTGTCAATAATTGTCATATATCTAACATTGTTATTTCTCCTAAACTGTAAAAAAAAAGGTAGTAAAACTTTTCCCTGCCCTGGGCTTGGGGGTTACACCTAACCATAAGCCAAAAGCGGGTTCCCAGGGTGGGTGCTTACTTACTTACTTACCACCAAATTACTGTCGCCAAATTGTAAGATTAAATGCCAGTAATGGTTGATCGTAAATGTCACATTCACGTGACAACACGTGTTTACGTCATCAAGTGATTTTTATTTCGACGTTTTATTTGTATTTTTATTAATGTTATACTAATTTATTTGTTCTTTCGTTTTTTAAAATAAAAATTATGTCAATTTGTATAATTTGGCGAATGGTTTGACGATTTAAATAATTTGGCGAAATTGGTCGACGCGACAACTAACAAGCACCTTTTTAATGTAACTATGTTTTAAAAGATAGAATAAGATCTAATTTAAAAAAATTTTCAAAAGTAGAAAAAAAATCCCTGCCGGCTCGAGCCTACAGGCGGAGGTAGATTTCGAAGTTAAGTACTAAATTCTCCAACAAAACGTAAATCAAGATTAGAGATAAACCCAGTTTCTTCACAAAGAGTGAGCTGTGGAGCTAAACTTTTTGTGAAAATTATAATATACACTAATACACACACACATGTATATGGAATAGGTTTAAAAAATGGCTACAAAAAATTCAGAGAACCTTAAAGTGTTAAAATATGTTAACATTTCCATAGTTGAGTTTTTATCATGTTTTAATACGTTTCTTCAAACTTACTTGGCGTTACATATTCACCTGCTGAGGTCCATTATATTTCCAATATGACGCAATATACATATTTTTTTAATTCGTCAAACTATTTATTTTATTTTGAGTTTTCATGCTGAAATCTTGCTCTAGAAAACTTATGACGTAATATTCAATTTGTTTTCAATTTGTCAAACTATTTAAATTTACACGTGAAAATTTTGCATTAGAAAAGTGATTGTTGTGGCGAGAATTTTATTGTTTTTTCTTTTTTTAATTGTTGGCAACTGCTATAACGAAAAACTTTTATTTCTTTCCTGCCATTGTTGTATGAGAGCTGGTTTTATCAGAATCCTGTTAAGACAGTATTCAAAATTTTTAATCCACCCCATTTCCACCCTCTTGGGCCAATTTCGCCCATTTTCAATCCCCGCCGAGATATTAGCCATATCAAAGTTGTTGGCGAGTTTGAGGACAATCCGTGCATAATTGCGACTTTTATCGTGCAGACAAAATTTAGTACATACATACATACATACATATATATATATATATATATATATATATATATATATATATATATATATATATAAACTTTTAGGTGGGGGTGGTTTTGGGTTCCTGGGGTCCTACAATGAAGTAATGAAGGAATTTTTCAAAAGTCGCACCATGGTAACGACTGCAATAGGAAGTATTTCTTACGAAATCTACCTAAAAAAAGATGAAAATTGTGGCTACAAAATGTTGTGATATCAAATTTCTAAGCTTATATTATGGTACTTATTTAACATTTTCCATTGAAAATTTACCATATGTAAGTCGAGTACATACGTATGCGTTGATAGAAAGGATGTTTTCTCCTTTACTAAATACATCATAACGTGTTTCTGAAAATTAATTTTTTTTTTAATTATGCATGATGGGCTTGGTGGCCATCTTTCCTTATTTTACACAAATTTCTAAGCACACAAGTTCGTAGTTAAAATTGGAAATTCGAAATTGTTACTAAAGCAAACATTTTATGCTTTTCATTTATGGAAATGTGTGCCTAGAAATTTGTGTCTTAAGATAAAGCTGAAGTAACTTCAGGATTCATCTTATGATTATTTTTATTCGGAGGGGGAGGGAGAGTAATTAATTAGTTAAAGCAGTAAAAATCAATTTGCTTTTTCAAAATAAAAGACTTTCTTAATTTATCTGTCTGTAGTTAAAACTAGAAGTTCGAAATTCTTAATAATGCAATTACGAATTTGTGTGTTTAGGATTTTGTGTAAAATATGGAAAGGTGACCGCCAAACCCATCATGCATAACTAAAAAAAAATTAATTTTCGGAAACACGTTATGATGTATTTAGTAAAGGAGAAAAAGCTTTCTATCAACGCATACGTAGGTACTCGACTTACATATGGTAAATTTTTAATGGAAAATGTTAAATAAGTACTATAATATAAGCTTGGAAATTTGATATCACAAGATTTCGTAACCACAACTTTCATTTTTTTTTTTTTTTTTTTTTTTTTTTTTTTTTTTTTTTAACTTTTGAAAAGTTTTTTTATATTAGATATCATTTCTTTTTTTCTGATTATATATAATTTAAAAAATTCTACTCACTCAAATTAAAATGAGTCCTCGTATAGCCTTTATAAGCAGGGAGCAAACACTATAGTATACATTTTTTTAAACCTATCATTCATTTTTTGGAGTACTTAATAATTTAAAAGTAAGGAAAGCCAATTTCTTCTTTCAAAGTATCAGTCTTTCGCAAATTATATCTTCTTTAATTTTTTTAAGAAGGATGAAAATTTAATAAAAAACAGATTGAGTCGATATAAAATATATATTTACAGTTTGTCTGTCAGTTAATTGTTTGTTCCGCAATAACTTTTTTTTTGCTGACGGTTTTTCAAAATAAATTTGCCTTTACAAATACCTACCGCTAATCCGAGATTGAAGCCCCGCAGGCATCTAAAGAATCGAAGATCTGTTTAAAGATCTGTAAATCTAGCAATTCTAGACATAATGAAGGAATATTTTTGCAAAAAAAAAAAAAAAAAAAAAAAAATCTAAAAATTGAAAGATATAAACTGTACGTATAACTTCATCTTCATATAGATCGTGTTATAGAGAAGAAAGAATAAATATGCAATCTTACTCAAGTCTGTTTATCCATACCTATTTGCATAAATGTGAGAATGTTAATTTAATATAAAAATTCCCCTAAATAGATTTTCTTTAATAGTCTATTATTAAAGCCGCATATACATTAGAATTAAATTTTTTCCGGTTAAAAATTGCCTGAAATCTATAGTCTTATCGCTCGTCCAGACTCCTGTTTTAAACTCTGACAAAAGATCACAGACATAATAAAGTTATCCAAATACTTATATCTTTCTATAGTATTTCCTTTTTTTTTGGGGGGGGGGGGGGGGTGAGGAAGAGCGCTTAAGAACTTCTCTTTTTTTTACAATTCTGAATTAATCATTCAAAAGATCTACCTACATAAGTCTTGTTGCGGAATTTTCATTATCTAAGTGTTGCATCAACTTACACATCATGTGAATCTATTAAATTACTTTTGTAAAATACTAGACGGGAGCCATTGATATTTCCAGACCATTTGCCTACATTTTAAACTTGAATCATTTACAACTATTGAGTTTTCTATATGAATTAAAGAAGAAGTCGTTGTTTCCATGACAACGGTACCTTTCACAATTGCTTTCTTTAATACCCAGATACTCAAATTTAACCAACTGCGCTTAGAATCATGCTCATAACAGAGAACATTTATATGTAAGAGTGGTGACATATGCACAAGACGTGTGCTCATATTCAAGTGTTTGCCCAAGGTATAGCGACTAGAACACATAGTGCGGAAATCGGCTATCCCTGTAATACTTAAAACAGCTCTAAAATATTGTATCCCTTAAATGTGCAACGATGCTGCTGCAATATACAGATGACAGCGACATCTGCAGGATATTTTCTAAAATTGCAAGATATTGCTAGTCTATACAATGTAATACGAAAATCCCGCAGATGTCGCTGCGATCGACTCTTTGGATTTCAGCAGTATCGTCGCACGTTTAAGGGATACAAATTTTTAGCATTGTTTGGATAGCATATTTCCACACTATGTATTCTAGACGCTGTATCCAAGGTACGGTAACTCAGTTTACAGTAATAGACGTGGAAGATTTCAATTGAACTAATAGGAAAAGTTAACAAACATTGGCTTCCAGATTTGATTTTATCCAAAATCATCTTAACCAACCAAAGTTACTGGCCGAGATACAGATAAATTTCTGTCTGTTAGTGAAATTAGATTGACCAATCAGAAGGCTACATCCTTGCAGGCTTTTCAGTGTTTACGGCAAACAGCAAAAAGCTCGCAAAAATGCGAACCTCTGATTGATCAGTCTCATCTCGATAATAGCGAAAAATCTATCTTGATCCCGGCCAATTCAACGTCCCTTAGATATTCGAGAAAGCCTTGACACGCGTCAGGAAAACGTCACACAAAGCAGGCAAATCAAAGAAGAAAAATCATTCATTGGCTAGTTCATAGTTCATATCCACGAGCAAATGAATAATTTAGTTTCCTGGTTTTGCCTGCTTTGTGTGACGTTTTCGTGACGCGTGTCAAGACTTTCTCAAATATCTAGGGGGCGTTGGCCTGTTTCACCACCATGAAGCTATGAAAGGAGAGGAGCCGACGCCGAAAGAGGAGCCGAAAGGAGAGGAGCACGGGAAGATGTCAATCTTCCCGTGTGAAAAACTAGATGCCGAAAAACGAGTTCTTTCTTCCTCTTCTGTCCTTTTCTCTCTTGACTTTGACCGATAACAGCCCATTTAGCAGTCTCCAGTGCAAGATGCCGCTATATATGGCGGACGCAGGAGGGAGGGTGTTAGCGCGACCAATGACATAATAGGCCAGTTCATGACGTCATACGGAGTTGGATCATCTTTACACGATGATTAGTATAAAGCGACGCGTCCATTTTTTTGTGTCCATTGCCGTGTACTGATAATCAACTCCGTGTGACGTCATGAACTGGCCCTGTATGTCGTCGGTCACAGTTAAGGAACAGCTTCAAATGACGTCATTTACATCTACTCCGAGGCAAACGAAAAAAACAGGCTACCGCGGTTACAGCGTCTATAATACCTAGTATGGAAATATGCTATCTATACAGTGCTAAAAATTTGTATCCCTTAAATGTGCGACGATACTGCTAAAATCCCAAGTGTCGATCGCAACGACATCTGTGGGATTTTCGTATTACTAGTATTACACTGTATAGACTAGCAATATCTTGCAGTTGTAGAAAATATCCTGCAGATGTCGCTGCGATCTTCATATTTCAGCAGCATCGTTGCACATTTAAGGGATACAATATTTTAGCGGTTTTTTAAGTATTACAGGGATAGCCGATTTCCACACTATATATTCTAGGCGCTATACCGCGGTGCTACAGCGTCTAGAATATATAGTGTGGAAATCGGCTATCCCGGTAATACTTAAAAAAGTGCTAAAATATCCGATCCCTTAAATTTCAAACAATGCTGAAATCCAATGAGTCGATCACAGTGACATCTGCAGGATATTTTTTAAAACTCCAATGCGATTTGTTCTAGGCGCTGTAATATTTTTTTTTTACATTTTATTAACATACATCTTACCTGTGTGCTTGGCGTCAAGCCCGCTGTAATAATACGATGCTTACTTTGAAACCTGAAAATATATCGCAGATGTCGCTTCGATCAGCTCCTTGGATTTCAGCGTCAGTGCACATTTAAGGGATACAACTTTTTAGCGCTGCTTGGATAGCAAATTTTCACACTATGCATTACGAGCCGTTAATTCCCAAATTGGCTCATCCGATCTCAACAATCTGATCTTTCGTTAATATTAATATTTTTGAATACTTTACTGTGATTTTGATCAAATTTAACAAAATAAATCAATTTAAGTCATTATAATTGCATTGTATTTTACATTACACTACTTCATAAGAAAATAAATATAATTTTCTACTATATAAATATCCGTTTTAGCCAATCAGATTGCTGGGCTCGGTTGAGCCAATTTGGGAATTAACGGCTCGTCTATGCATTCTGGACGCTGTAGCGGTGCATTACACGTGTTTCTTTCTTCTTTTAAAAATATCCTGCATATGTCGCTGCAAGTGACTGTTTGGAATTCCACATCGTTGTACATTTAAGGGATTCAATATCAGGGCCGAAACTAAGGAGGGGGGGCTGAGGGGGCATGTGCCCCGGGCGCCAGAACGAAGGGGCGCCAAATGAAGGATTATACCTTTGGAAAGGATCATTTTCTTCTGATGGACTGTTGGCTTCTATTATTATGAAACAGCCATTATAAATGAAGTGTTAGGTGAAGATGAAAGAGCAGTCCTAAAAAGTTAGAACTCTGATTTTCTGGTCCGAATGGGAAGAAAAAAATGGCCATAATTTTTTTTTAAAAAAAATTATGGCTATTTTTTTCTTCCCATTCGGACCAGAAAATCAGAGTTCTAACTTTTTACGACTGCTCTTTCATCTTCACCTAACACTTCATTTATAATGGCTGTTTCATAATAATAGAAGCCATCAGTCCATCAAAAGAAAATAACTCGGTGAAAGCGGAAACTCAGTTAGGCGCGAATCGGATAATCGGGGCTCTACTGAATATGTCATTTTAAAAATGATCTTTAGAATATTTTTGTTGATGTTCAGAAGGACCTCCCCCTTGGATCCGCCATTATGTAGATTATGTAGTTCCGTAGATTATGTAGTTCAGTATTACATATTTTATGATTACATATTTTAGATTTTTAAATAAGTCGTCTATTATAAAATTAGTAAAATTCTCTTTGTAAATATATTTTGTGGAAGAGGGGGGGGGGGGGGGGAGGCGCCAAAATCCATGTTTGCCCCGGGTGCAAAAAAGGCTAGTTTCGGTCCTGTTCAATATTTCCGCGCTTTTTTAAGTATTGCTGGGAAACTCCATTTCTACAACATATAATCTAGACGCTATAGCTGAGCTATAGTATCTAGAAGATATAGTTTAAAAATCGGCTTATTAAAAAGTGCTAAAAAATTGTATCCCATAAATGTTGAACGAGGCTGAACGACGAATGTCGATTACATCGACATATGGTAATTCCAAAGTAACTATTTCAAAATAAATCAATTGAGAAAACGTTTCGCTCAGAGAAGATCTAGAAAATGTTGCTGCTATCGACATTTGTCATTCAGTATTGTTCAATATTTATGGGATTCAATTTTTAGCACTTTTTAAAGCATTACAGGAATAGCCGGTTTCCATACCATGGCCGTGATCCAGATAGATCTTTCTCTGTTATCGCAACGAGGTTGACTAATCAGAAGCCAGAATTTTTGCTAACATTTCACTGTTTGCAAAAATGTACTTGGATCCCTGCCTATATTTCTAGACGCTATAACTGAGCTCAGGAATAGTACAGAAAGCTAACTCCATATTTTGACGCATTAAGGCCGGGATCCAATTAGGAACAAGTGTGCCTCTATAACGAAGTAGCGACATACGGCCAATAAAATTTTATTGGTAGAAGTATAGCGCCTAGAATATGTAGTGTGGAAATCGGCTATCCCTGTAATACTTAAAAAAGCGCTAAAATATTGTATTCCTTAAATGTGCAATGATACTGCTGCAATATGCAGATAGCAGCGACATCTGCAGGATATTTTCTAGAACTGGAAGAAATTGCTAGTCTATACAATGTAATACTAGTAATACGAAAATCCGGCAGATGTCGCTGCGATCGACACTTGAAATTTTAGCAGTATCGTCGCACATTTAAGGGATACAAATTTTTAGCACTGTTTGGATTACAGCGCCTAGAAGATACAGTGTGGAAAACGGCTATTCCTATAATGCTTTAAAAAGTGCTAAAAACTTGTATCCCATAAATCTCCAACAATGATCAGCGGCAATATGCTGATACGAGCGCCATCTCGTAACTCTTTTCAATATAAACACTGTGTTTTCAAAAATTATAGAATGTTAAATATCGGAAACTATAAATATAAGATATTTTGGTCTGTTATAAGCTAATTTAGTTAAGGAATGACGTGAAATAGGTTAAATAGTCCTTTTAGAATGACTATCGTTTTTAAATCACTACGATGGCGCTACGATCAGGGGCGGACTGGCACAGTTTGGCCCACTCCGCTAGATTTAAGCGTTGTCCCACCAATCGACAACCCCATTGTTAAAATGTTTGAATACTGACTTTGTACATTGAATAATGTTTGTTTATAATATGAATATAGTACCTTAAAATTGATTAGTTTGTTTTATATCCTCACTACTAACTAATTAGAATGTCAGACATTTGGACAATTCTTTTGAACTTGAGGCAGCTCCATCTATTATCTTATCATAATCGTATTTTGGTTGATTATCTCCAGAACTCCTGGGTAGATTTTAATGAAATTAGGTATGTAAGTAGGTTGATGAAATACAAAAAAAAAATAACCATTCAACAGTTCTCGCATAAAACTCATCAGCGTCAAAAGGTATAAAACAGAACTACAATATTGAACTAAAAAATGTGTTAATAGGGGTTTGTTCCCCTCTTACAGTTATACAGCTCCCACAAAGTGAATTTATAATGGAAATCAGGCAGTTTATGAGTCCCTGTGGCAGTTAGCCTCACTCCTCCAGCAACGCTGTTTTCAAGCACTCAGTGGTTCTGGAAGGTGGAAAGTGAGTTCCAATTGTCCTCCCCAGATCGTCCTAGACAGGCTCTATAGGGTTTAGGTCTGGAGATCTGACGGACCAACCTATCAAGCGAATATCCTCACTTTGCAGAAATTCGTCGACCCGATGAGCTCTATCTAGGCGCGTGTTGTAGTCCCTTAAAATGAAATCAGGGCCAACTACATCCCTGAAAAGGCAAACATAATGTACAAAGATATTATCATTACACTTCAGACCAGTGACAGAGCCTTTGCCAAACATAGGGAGGGGTGTGAGCTCATCCAACATGATGGCTGCCCAGACCATCAAACCCCCACAGTGGTCTCTTTCTCGGATGTTGGGAAGCATATATTGGATCCCTGGTTTTTTCCAGATGAAAGTACGTCAAGAATTAGAGTTTAGGCTGAACCGAGACTCATCAGTGAATAGAACAGTCCCTTAATGACCCCTCGTCCAAAGTCGATTATCTCTGTATCATGATAAACGGGTTTTCCCGTGCGCAGAAGTGAGCTGACGCAAGCTACCCTCTGTCATGTAGTCTTCTGCAAACAGTAACCCTTGAAACTCGGCGAGAGGCCTGTTACGAGAGGCCTGGGAAGATGCTGCACTCCTCTCACCCCTCGCAGTAATAGATAAATAGCGATCTTCACTGGCCGTCGTGGCTCTTGGACGGCCTTGTGCAGGCTTTCTCTCTATGGATCTAGTATCCTTAAACTGTTTCCGTAAGTTCGATATGACGTTGGGCGTTACATTGAAGTCTCCAGGAATCTGCACTTGAGACTGCCTTCTTTCCAGTCTCCCTACTATTCTCCACCTCATTACAGCATTCAAACGTTGGTTGTTACTCATTTTTACTGCTTGCTTTTGAATTTTACCGTATCTAGCAAAAAAAAAAAAAACACTAAGATATTTGGCGAGGTGTGTGAGCGAACAAAACGTGAAAATTGCCACGCTCACTTACAAATCCTGTTCTACTTGCAACTCGCTCCACCCATACACACATGTACGCTTACGTGTTCGACAGGTCTTTGTTTTGGATAAATACGACCATAGGCATTCCACTCGCACAATAATTCTAATGCACAAGCTAGGCATTTTTACATTTCTTATTAACTTTACAGCGATCCTCATCATCTTTAATGAGTTCTTCTGAATCGCTCGGTTTTTTTTTTTTTTTTTTTTTTTTTTTTTTTGCTGTAAGCGGCGTAGAGCTCGCTACATCGAGATTGTTGCTGCAATATGCCGAGCTTTTTCACCAAGTTCATTTAAAAATTTAACCTCACTGAAGCAGCTAGGATCGAACCACGCAATGTCTTTCATGGGCAAGTCATTTCCAGTAAATCATGTATTCAACTGCTGAATAGCTGTGTATAAAATGACTTTATAAACGTTTCCCTTAAATAAGTCAGATGGGAATCCGATAATACTTCTTGCCTCATCGTGAGAATATTCACCACATCGACGTTTCGCTATATATTCTTTTTTTCGGTAGGAAACTCTCAATTTCAATGGTTTACTCCTTTTCTATTAGTTGTTTCCGAAGATGTTCCGCATATTCAGAAGTATTTTTCATAGCCATATCAAAATTATGTCGTTTCTGTAATACACTGGATTTCAGGGTTACGATTTTGTTAGCAGGAGTTAAGTATCCCAGGCCGCTTATTTATGCAGATACTTCGATGTCGGCATAGATATATTAAATAGGTCGCTTAAAATGGTTGCTATTAATGTATGCTGAAGCTTGCACTAATTATCAATCGGTGATCTTGCCGACATGTGACGGAAAATCGTCCATTTCAGCCCGGTAGCAGAAAGTTCGAGACGGGAGACGGGCGTCGCAGATTTTCTTTTCTCGTTTGCAGATTATTTTTCTATTGAATCTTTATTTCGCTTTATATTATGTTTGGTTCTTTATTACTTAATACAAAAACTTAAGATTATTATTAGTAAAATTAATAAAATGCATAATAACGTCAAAGGTAAGTGATCGTTTGATTAACGC
This sequence comes from Maratus speciosus, assembly GCA_963932465.1. NCBI lineage: Eukaryota > Metazoa > Arthropoda > Arachnida > Araneae > Salticidae > Maratus > Maratus speciosus. Next base: position 342,987,456 of record OZ010786.1, read on the forward strand.
TTCAATCGTAAAATAGTTTACCTGCAGATTATTTTCTGCCCCTGAAGTATCTGTTGCAGACACTTGGAGAATTTCCTGCTACTGGGCATTTCAGTGATACCTTGTAGACACTTAAGCAATGTTAAAAATTTATATTGATCTTTAAAAGATTTCGAAGACTCGCCAAACATGCTATTAATGTATGCTGAAGCTTGCACTAATTATCAATCGGTGATCTTGCCGACATGTGACGGAAAATCGTCCATTTCAGCCCGGTAGCAGAAAGTTCGAGACGGGAGACGGGCGTCGCAGATTTTCTTTTCTCGTTTGCAGATTATTTTTCTATTGAATCTTTATTTCGCTTTATATTATGTTTGGTTCTTTATTACTTAATACAAAAACTTAAGATTATTATTAGTAAAATTAATAAAATGCATAATAACGTCAAAGGTAAGTGATCGTTTGATTAACGCTTCAATCGTAAAATAGTTTACCTGCAGATTATTTTCTGCCCCTGAAGTATCTGTTGCAGACACTTGGAGAATTTCCTGCTACTGGGCATTTCAGTGATACCTTGTAGACACTTAAGCAATGTTAAAAATTTATATTGATCTTTAAAAGATTTCGAAGACTCGCCAAACATGCTATTAAGTGCTCGATCCTTAATCCACCACTCAGTAGCGCTTACTTTTTGTAATCGCGAAGAAGTTTATTTCCACATACAGGCCCCTTATTCAGTGAAGTCCATGCTTTCATACGCTCATATCATTCTGAGCTAAACATGGTTGTAGCTTACATTAAGACCAAGAAGTCCGTTGTCAATTTGCAACATTCTGTTGCATCTGCCAGGAACAAATTAAGCACATGTGCATGTCAATGAACATGCTGTATATTTGGATTGCCTTTTTCAGTTGTGCCTGCAGACCTTTATATCTCCCACTCATATTTGCTGCACCATCAAAAAAAGTCCCAACTATTTGTGATGAAGGGAGTTTAAACTTTAAGTTCTTCTTTTACTTGGAGATAGAAGGCTTTCCCTGTTGTTTTGGGGGCATCAACCAATTTTAAAAACTAACCTTCATTTTACCACGCTGCTCATAACGAACACAAAGAACCAACTGCTCCATTACCGATACTAGTTGCGTAGCAACCCGTTGTGTTGCTTTTGAATTGCATGAGACAATCGATATTTTTGCGAAAAATGAAATCTTAACTTTATTGTAAATTTAGAAAGCCATTACAATATTAATTTTATTAAACACAATATTTCAAATAATAAGTTATATTTACAATTTAAGTCAAAAGCTTTCCCAATAAAAATGCACATATATTATAACTTTATTTGCCTGAGCGTTTCGCTCTTCCAAGATTTTACTTCGAATTTAGGAGTTGGTAGAAATGATGTCATTTGGGTCATTTTATACAAAAATGAATTTGTTTGGACGAATTTATTCAGAAGCATTTTATATTTATGAATTAAAATAAATATTTAGAGAATTGTTTTTTTCCTCGCTAAAACATATCATTTTTAATGTCCGCTTCTGAAATGTTTTATTAGCCATCTTAAGGGAATAGTTGAAATCTACTTTTCGACTTTAAATTAAATGAAAATAATGTACGATGTTTTTTTTTCTTTTGACGTCAACAGAATTTATCTCAATATTCCAGTCGAGAGTCGAATTTGTGTTTCTAAAATAAACGGATTCCCGAAGCTTGAATATGTGTCAGTTTGTATTTCCTGAAATTTTCTTGAAAACTACAATAAAGTTTTCACTACTTAGTCAAATAAACGTTAATTTCAATTTAAAAATGATTTCAAACAATGATACCTAATAATCCTTGTCATTTTCCCTTTTCTTTCTTTTATCGACAAAAATGGAGCAATTTTATTTTCCATCATTACAGAAATGTCATTAAAAATAACGTAAAAATTTTTATCTCGAAAACTAATCAAATTTTAAAATTCTACGACCACTTTTCACATCCTCGGACCCATGTGGATACCTGGCCTTAATTTGATCACCCAACATTCCATATTCTAGGAGGAACAGCTGTGAAATACAAACGGATAGTCACTTTTTAATATAATAAATTGATGAAGTTTTAATTTCGCTATAAAAATTAGTCAGGGACAAATGCTGAATTATTCACATTATTTTAACTGCAAATGGCTTATTTCGTAATGGAGCCTGTACTCAATGGATATAGATTAAAACACATTATACTTGAAAATTATTTTAAAAGACATAATAAATAAATAAATTAAGATAAACTTTTCAAGCAAATTGCATTTTAAAGTAAATTTTTTTCCCTATATAATGGGTGTAGAAATTGAAGATGCGCGATGTTTAGAAATTCAAAAAATTGCAGTAGTAAAGATTGCAAACCCGACATTTAATCGTCAAGCGTTGCCATTCTCAAAATGACGTCAGCCTTACGCACAGACATATTTTTCCTTTATAATGTAGATAGATTTTCAAACGTGAAGTATTCCGTTTGTCAGCTAAAACTTTGCATGTGAAAATGTATTGTTTTGGCTTGAGGTTCTAATTTCAGTACCGCGAAGTACAAATTCTAGAAACTGATGTCTTTTAGATGTATTCGTGTAAAAATATATAGTTTTATTAAAGAAAAGGATTGTTTCTTTTAAATATGTCACTTACTGAAGTATTACGCCAAGTGTCTCAAATTCAGTATCAGCCGAATGAAAATATATTGTGACATTAGTTTTATGAGCGAAAATGTTTTTTAAATAGTGACGTCATTTTCTGTTCAGACTTAAAATAAAGTTATTTTTAATTGTAATGAGTAAATGGTATCATTAAGGATAAATAAACCCGAATATTTCTTTTTTTTCTGCAACAGTGGAAATAATACAATTGCTACCATTTTGATGAAATTTCAAAAAAAACTTTTCAAATTAAATTAAAAATACAAAAGTGGAAATATTTAGAAAAATAGCTAATGCGAGGACATCTACAAATAAACAGCTTTCATTTAAAAAAAAAAAAAAAAAAAAAAAAAAAAAAAAAAAAAAAAAGAATTATTAGCAAAATTGGTGCAGTAGAAAGTTCAGGGAAGATGTCTAAAAAAGCTATCTTGTGTTTTCAATGTATAGATTATTTTTCTCTTTTACTTTAACAGTTGCCTAGCAACTCTATTTCATACAAATTATATTTAAAAGCACATATTTTTCCCAATTCGGCTCTAAAAATTTAAATTTGTTCGATTACATATATGTTAAATACGTGATTTTTTATACATTATTCTTTTATTTATTTATTGAAGAAGCTTTAATTTCATTGTAGAAAATTAGCGGGAGAGAAATTCTGAACTTTTTTTATGTGCAAATTGTTTATTAATATTTCGCAATGGAGCTGGCACGGCAAAATCATTTAATTGATAAATAAAAGCGAAATAAAGCCAAAACTCACTGGGTTTTATAACAGACGATATTCTTGACATAGCACGTATTTTAATTTCAATTTTTTTCGGTTTTTATGAGAAAATGGCAACAAAAAGATACAGCAATCTACTATTTTCATCCCCCCCCCCCTTTAGTTTCAACATGACTTTCAACAGAAATGGAATACTTCAGCTGCCACAATTACAAAAAAAAGTAATAAAAACTACAAAAAAATTAATATCTTAAAATTAAATTGAGATACAGATTTCAAACAAATTGCATTTAAAAGAACATTTTTTTCCTTATACGGCGGTGTAAAAATTTAAAATGTGCGATGTTTAGAAGTATAAAAATTTGCAGTAGAGAAAATTACAAAACCAAAATTTTATTTCAAATTTCAAAGTGTTGCCATTCGCAAAATGACGTATGCGTTACGCACAGATATGTTTGTCCTTTATAATATAGATATCTTTTGTGAAATTTGCTTCCATACTGAATGAACCTGACTGTCTTGCATCATCGGCAATGTTTATTTGGATCTGAGTGGAGAGATAAACACTTAACTGATTTATAAATTACTTGGACAGGAATGTGATCAACGAACCTCTTCCATACCGTTTGGGATTTCCATTTTGTTCTTCTTTCAGATCTATTCTAGCCTTCATCATACTTTCTAAAGATCCTCTTTCTTGACTTTATCTCCATAGCCTGTGTTACATAACCGAGCAAAATTTTATTATATTTACATAACAGCTTTACCAATTGAAGAAAATTGCCGTGTTTAACGTCTCTATTATTCAAGTCTGACGCTGCCTCCTCTCGTTTTTCTATTTAAGCTAATCCGTGCCTCCCGAGATCCTTGATCTGTAGATTATTCCTAGATTGGTAAGCTAATCCTTGCCTATCTTTTGTTACTACGCAAGTGTCCACAGGTAGACTGATCCCACCGAACAACTTCCCAACCTTCACTGACCATATGTGCTTTTTACTTTATTATCCCCTATCTCTCGGCTTCTATACAAAATGAATAATTTGCACAGATCTGGCAAAAATTGCTGATGGGAGAGGGAAGGTAGAAATTAAGACTTACACCCGATCAAAAAAAAAGGGGGAGGGGGGATGCTTCACGGAAAAAAAAGGAAAAGAAAAATTAAGTTTCATAATTTGTTGTTTTGTTTTATTAAAAAGAAATTATTTTTTGGTTCACTACAACCGTTTGGGCCACCCTGCTACCAAAAAAAATTAAATTTCATATATTTTTAGGGTTTTTTTTAGTTTTATTGAAAAGAAAAAAACTTAAAAAATGTATTTTTTTTTTCTTTTTTGGCCCGCTACACCCGTTTGGCCCACCTCGCTACCAAGAAAAATTGAGTTTCATAATCATTTTTTTTTTTTAGTTTTATTGAAAAAAAAAAGAAAAGTAAAAAAATGTATTTTTTGGCCCACTACACCCGTTTGGCCCACCCCGCGATCGCGGCGTAGCGGGGTGGGCCAGTCCGCCCCTGGCTACGATCGACATCTTGTTATTCAGCATCGTTGTACATTTATGGGATTCAATTTTTTAGCACTATTTTGAAGCCGTTTTCCACACTGTATCTTCTAGGCGCTGTAGTTTGGATAGCATATTTCCACACTAGGTATTCAAAGCGCTGTAGTTGAAATATTTCACTATTCTAATAGAACTCGTCCATGCGCGTACCGTCTAATTCAAGAAAGTGGATTACCGAACTTTCAACAAAAACTTGAAATGAAAACTTGAAACTCCTGTGCATATATCACCACTCTTATGTATAAAGGCTCTCTGTTATGGTATTGTTTCTGAGCGCTGTTGGTTAAATTTCGATATTTGTATTTTAGAGAAAGCAATAGGGAAAAGTACTGTCGCTATGGAAACACCAACTTTTTTAATATCGAAATGGAGTTAATAATCAGTGCCTTAAATAATTTCGAATATGTTCTGTTGTTATGACAATCAATACCCTTCCTGGATGTGGAAATTCAAAATTGTGTTCAATATAATTTGGCCGCAATCTAGATAGATTTTTCGCTGTTAGCGAAACGAGATTCATAAATCAGAAGCCTGCATTTTTACGAACTTTTCGCTGTTTGCAGAAATGCAGGCTATTGATTGGTGAATCTCGTTTCGCTAACAGCGAAAAATCTATCTGGATCCCAGCCTAGATTTCTACAAACATTGCACTTCATCCATAGCACTAAGAAAATGACACAAAACTTTTATGACGTAGGTTGGGATCCAGAAACAGCAAAAAATTCCCAAACATGCAGGTGTCATGATATTACCTGTAAACATAACTGTGTGTGCATTACCTGGCATCCTGTAATCGTTAACTGTGTTCCAAATATATCTTGTTATTGTGTATGTGCGTATTGTCTATTAACTTATTGTTAGTTGTTATTAATTTGTATTAATATGACGTTCGTATGAATCGTAAACGTTACATGGTGCCGAAATGATAGCATTTTAAAGAAATCGTCATGCCGGGAGATACTAACAACAGCAATAATAGCGTAAATATTCGACCGCCGCCTCCACTAAGACTCACGATCAATGATGTTACGAAATCATGGCAAGAATGGTATCAACAGTTTGAATGGTACTCAACGGTCATCGAATTGGAGAAAAAGCCGGATAAAATCCAGTTAGCTTTGTTTATGTCAGCTATAGGACATGAAGAGGTAAGCATTTATAATACTTTTACTGGTGATAAAAAAACTTGTTTGAATGTTTTAATTGAAGCTTTTAAAAAATACTTCACGCCTAAAGTAAACATAACGTATGAAAGATTTTTATTTAACAAAATATTTCAAAGCGAAAATGAGAAACTTGATGATTTTCTGACGGAATTACTAGGCAAAAGCAAATCTTGCCAATTTGGTACGTTACACGACATTTTAGTAACTGATAGAATTGTCATTGGTGTTTACAGTGATTCCGATCGAGAAAAATTATTGGCTGAAGATAATTTAACTTTAGATAAAGCTGCGAAAATTTGTAAAGCTAGTGAACAAGCTCGATCACAGTTGAGTTCTCTTAAAGATAAACCATTAAATATTGAAAGTGTAAAAAAGTATGCAACAAGTACGAAAAATAAATATGCTAAAGAAAAGCAAACTTTTAACGGTAAACTATGCACGCGATGCAATACTTCTCACAAAAGGTTTGAATGTTTGGCTTATAAAAAACAGTGTTTTTCGTGTGGCAAAGAAGGCCATTTTAGCATTTGCTGTTTTTCAAAGAAAAAGAAAAAACATGTAGCTACGGTAAATAGCTCTTTTGACGAAGGTCGCAAAAATGATAAAGATTCAAAAAATTTCGTTATTAGTAGTATAGCCAATAACGTAAAATCAGTAGGCTGGTATGAAACGGCTGAATTTGAAAACAACTTCAGAGTCAAATTCAAATTAGATGCTGGAGCCCAGTGCAATGTCCTATCATCCTTTGGCTAAAAAAGCGAATTTAAGCATAAAATATTCTAACGTGCAATCGTTAATATCGTTTTCTAATCATAAAATGAAAGTAGCTGGTGAAGCTGTTGCCAAGTTGAATATTAAAAAGAAAACTTATACTGCTAGATTTGTAATAATTGAAGAAATGTTGCAACCTATATTGGGAAAAGATTCATGTGTAGAAATGGGTTTAGTTAAACGCGTAAACAGTATTGTATTAACAGAAAGATTTTTAAACACCAGTGCTAATGAAGATGAAATAGGCTGTTTGAAAAATTTTACATATGAGATAGATTTAATTGATGACCCTAAGCTTGAAATATTTCCTGCAAGAAAAGGTCCTCATTCCATTAGGGAAAAAATTAAAGAAGAGCTTGATAGAATGCAACAGATGGGCATAATAAAACCAGTGAATGACCCTACGCCTGCAGTCTTGCCTATGGTTGTAGTTCATCGAAATGGTAAAATTAGAGTTTGCATGGATCCATCTAGTCTGAATAAGAATTTGAAAAGAAGACACTATCCTTTAAAAACATTGGAAGAAATTGCTGCACGTATAAATGGCTCTAAATGGTTTACATTACTGGACTGTAAAAAAGGATTTTGGCAGCTAAAACTGACAGAACGTACTAGTTGATACCTGACTATGGCCACTCCTTGGGGTAGATTTTCCTACTTGAGAATGCCAATGGGTTTAGCATCTGCTCCGGAAGTTTTCCAGCAAATTATGGAACGTCTGCTAGGACATATAGAAAATGTTGAATGTGCGATGGATGACATTTTGATACATGCTTCATCTAAAGAAAAATTGGAAGAAATGACCTCTAAAGCTATAAAAATTCTCACAGAATCTGGTTTGACTTTGAATAAAGAAATATGCATATATTCACAGAACAGTGTTAAGTTCTTGGGACACATAGTTACTGATGTAGGACTAATAGCCGATCCTGAAAAGATTCAAGCTATTATTCAGCTACCAGAAAATGTAGCATCGTTACAGCGTTTTCTTGGAATGGTTACCTACTTGGCTAAATTTGTTCCTAACTTGTCTGAATTAACTCGACCGTTAAGAGCATTATGTAAAAAAGACACCGAATGGATTTGGGAGAGTGAACAACAGACAGCATTTGAAAATCTGAAAGAAATCTTAAAGAATTTACCTGTATTGAAATACTTTAATGTGAATTTACCTATAACATTGTCGGTAGACGCAAGCAAACATTCTGTAGGAGCTGTAATTATGCAAGAAGGACGCCCTGTAGCTTATGCAGCCAAAGCTTTAGACAAGACGCAGCAGAATTATTCTCAAATAGAAAAAGAAGCATTTGCAATCAAATTTGGATGTCTACGTTTTCATCAATACGTCTGGGGATGCAGAAAACTAACAGTGGAAACGGACAACAAACCGTTAGTATCAATATCAAAGAAGCCATTACATTTAGCGTCTCCTCGTCTGCAAAGAATCATGTTGGACATCATGCCTTATCGTCCTGAAATTATTCATAAAAAAGGAACTGAAATGTTTATAGCTGATACATTGAGCAGAGATTGTAATCTTAATTCTAATTTAGATATGCCTGAACTACAGATGGAAATTCATTTAGTTGTTCCGATGACTGAATCTAAAACAACTGAACTGATTGAAGCATTGAAAGATGATAAAGAGTTAAGTCTGCTAATTAAGATGATTCAAGATGGTTGGCCAGAAGAATTAACTAAAGTTCCTGATAGTCTAAGAAAATATTTGACTTTTCGAGATGAGTTTGCGTTTATGATGACATCCTGTTCAGAGGTGATCGAATAGTCATTCCGCGCAAGCTTATGGAACCTACGTTGAAAGCTATTCATTTTGGTCATCAAGGTATTCAACATTCACTCAGTATAGCTAGAGAAAATGTCTACTGTGTTGGCATGAATAAAGATATTACATTATATGTTAAACAGTGTAAAGTTTGTCAACAACGTCAAAGAGGTAATTCCGAAGAACCGTTAATGTTGAATGAAGTACCAGAGAGACCTTGGCAAATTGTTGGCACAGATATTTTTCATTTGGATAAAAAGAATTATTTACTTATTGCAGACAGCTATTCGGGTTATTTTGATTTTTGTGTGCTGAACAACTTATCATCTAGTACAGTTATACGAGCTTTTAAATGTTGGTTTGCAACTCATGGTATTCCTGAAATTTTATGCTCTGATGCAGGTACTCAGCTGATTTCTAAAGAAGTGAGACATTTCGCTAAACAGTGGAATATAAATCTTCAAGTATCAAGTCCAGAACACAAAAGATCCAATGGTCTAGCTGAACGTTATGTTCAAGAAGCTAAACAGCTTATAGCTAAATGTGCTGCAGATGGTTCTGACTTATATTTAGCATTGTTAAATAACAGAAATACGCCGAGAGGAGTTTTAGGATCTCCTGCACAACGTCTTATGGGAAGAAGAACTAGAGGAATATTGCCAGTAAGATCAAAGTTGTTAAAACCATCTATCATAAAAAATGTTCCCTCTAATCTTACAGAAAAGAGGATAAAAGAGAAAGAGTATAGAGATAGAGGCTCAAAGCCAAAAGAGCCAATTTCCATTGGTCAGAAAGTGTGGTTTAGAAAGGGTCATAGAAAGTGGAATCCTGCTGATGTAATTGCTCCAGCTCAAGGACAAAGATCATTTATCATTAAGACCCCAGATGGTGCAACTTATAGAAGAAATACTTGGTTTCTCCGTCCAAATGCTACTCCTGAGAAACCTTCAGTTTCAAGTAGTTCAGATCCTACACTTGAAGAAACTGACAGTCCTGATCCTACACATAGCCAAAGTGAATCACCGCCAACAATGTCTGATGACTCGGGTTTGGTAAGTGCTGATGCTTCTCCGAATCTGTCATCTACTCCTGTTCCTAAGATCAAAACTCCTGTGTGCAAGACAGATACTGGTATTAAAACCCGTTCTGGCAGGACTGTTAAAAAACCTGATAAACTTGACCTGTAAAAGAAAAACTGTTTCTTTTCATAAAAAAGGGGGGATGTCATGATATTACCTGTAACCATAACTGTGTGTGCATTACCTGACATCCTGTAACCGTTAACTGTGTTCCAAATATATCTTGTTATTGTGTATGTGCGTATCGTCTATTAACTTATTGTTAGTTGTTATTAATTTGTATTAATATGACGTTCGTATGAATCGTAAACGTTACAGCAGGCTTCTGATTGGTCAAACTCATTTCGCTAACAGGGAAAAATATATCTGGATCCCGGCCATAGTTTTCTTCGATGAAATCAATGCAAAAGAATCTCTCTATTCTAAAAAAAGTAACTACCACTGTCACCGCCGCCCCCGCCGCCGGTTTTGAATTTTTTGTGACCGGAGGTCTTTCTTCGTTAATATTAAGAAAAATAATGCATACAAAAATATGAAAATTGGTAGTATTATACAGAAATGTTTGATAAACACGCTGATGCAGACAGTTTTCAAATCGAAAAATTATTTTAAGAGATATTTAATGCTAAAGTTGGACAAAATCGTTCCACTAAAAAAGTTTAATAGTAGCAAAAACTATTCATGGGAATTTGATCATTTTATACTTTTGAAGTTCCCGGTGTGCAGACTTTATTTCTTTTTTTAATTTGACTCTTTTTTTGTGGCTTTATTTCAATTTTAAATTCAAATTTTCAGCATTTCGAGAGATAATTTTTACTCATTTTAGAAAATTGTACTAATTTAACTTGTTGCCAACTGTATAAACAGCGCAAGCAATAATGTTTGCTTCAAATAAACAAGTAATATAAAAATTTTGTTTTTAACCCTTTCGCGGTTAAGCTGCGTGCAATTTTTGTCTTCGAAAATGGTTTCACGGGGAAATGCTTTGTATGTTTGTAAGTGGTCAATGATTTAGTTTGGCAAACGTTTAGCAATGAATCTGCGAAAACTGCCTTCCCCCCCTTCAGTACATCCTAGCAAACAGTAACCTATTAAAGTCCATTGTAATGTGCTTCCAAAGGGTAGACTTCCCACATTCATTTCGACAGTGATTGATTACCACCTCTACCCCAGAACTAACCCCCTTTCGAACTCATTCTTCAGGTATCTTTCTGTTTGCACTCAAATAAGAAAAGGAAACATATTTCTGAGGCGATTTTTAAAAGTTATCAAACAAAAATTCTAAACTATAAACGTTAAGAACTTGCATTATATAAATGAGTTATAATCCAAGGTGTTGATATATTAAATTAATTATTAACTATACATCATCACTATAATCATAAATTAATTAAAGCAAAATCTTTTAATATGATATCAGAAACAGTTAAATACAGATATAAATTCATTATTATTATTAATTTTATTATTATTATTATTATTAAATCAGTTAAATACAGATATAGATTCATTAGTATTATTATTATTATTATTAAATCAAACCTACAAGGAATAATTAGTTATGCAAGATGTATTAGATTGAGAACTTTCTAAATACGACAATTTTAAAGATAAGAAAATATAATTATTTAAAAGCAAGGAGCGCGATTCCAATGCTATTTTATCGATACTCAAGTAGAATGAAAGAAAAATAATTTTTAAATATTGTAATCTTCAGATCTAAAAACTTATAAGTTAAAATGAGAGACATTTTTTACTTGACATCAAATGAACTTAATTTCAGATCAAATAATACCTGTAAAAGACAGATCCTTAAATTAGGTGAGGTGCCATAGAAACTAGACTGTCTAAAGAAATTTACATTAACAAAATGTATGGAAAATATGGTTATTTTTTACTTAAACAACAAAAGAATGTTTTGCTTATAAAAGTATGACACAAAGAATGCCCCAAAATTAGTATTTAAATATTGTAATTTTCAGATCTAAACATTTATAAACTGTAAATTATATATATATAAACTGATCTGATATCATAGAAAAAAGCTTAAATTAACCTTTTTAATTAAGACTTTCGATATGGTATTTGATATTAATTAAGATCAGATACGGATGTTCGTATGCAGAAGTTTCAAACTCAATATTAAAATAAAGTTAAATTCATTTTTTTTAATTATGATATGTTATAAAATAGAAATTTTTGTCTTTAAAATGTGATTTGTAAAATAATTTTAGAACAAATGATGGTTATATATTCTTTAAATTTACTTTAATTTTTTTCTTTCTTTTCTTCTTTTTTTTTCTTTTTAAACAATTTATTTTGTAGCTTCGGGATGATATACCTCTCCAAGGATACCAACCTGAAAGTCAGCTTAACGTCTGATTCTAGGAGAAGCACAATATTATTTTTGAACCCTTTACATTTAATAGATATTTTCTAAATTCCACCCTACATGAAAACCTCATCAACAATACCATTTTATTAAATAATTTAATACTCATTAAATTTTATTAATTATTTTTTTAATTAAATTTTACTTTTCTAACTTTGGTTGAAAAAGTCGTAAAATTGATTTTCCTTATTTTGCAGTAAACTTTTTTGAAGATTCCGGTGTAAATTCGACATTGCAGAAACGCAATTCCTTGCCCCTCAAAGGGTTAAGCAACACAAAGTCAGGGCGCGAAATGTACCTAAGCAAACGGGAATGATATTCCGACTCGTGAAATTACGATTAATATTTTTCCGGTTCGTGACTGATATTCCCGCACCAATTAATGTTCATTCGAAAAAAAAAGTGGATAGAATGTGCAGCGATACATTTAACATCACTGTGATAAACCACCACCCATACATACGCCACCACGGCGATGAAGCTATTGTGATAGTTCCTCACCAAATGAAAGACTCACGACACAAATGAGTTAAATTTTAGTGACCATTCTATGATACAGTTATATGTAAAAAGATTAGATAAAAATAAATTGCATAAGATATATTCAATTTGGAGATAAGAAAACAAAAAACTTAAAGTATTTCCAGTATTAAAAAAAAAAAAAAAAAAAAAAAGAAGAAGAAGAAGGATTGACTGCGTTAGAAAATAAAACTTGAAGGGAGATCTTATATATGGCACTTTTTCAAAAAAGGTGTTGTTTATGACGGTCAATTATCAACACGAGGGATATAGGCCCGAAGGGGGGGGGGGGGGAGTATCCTCCGTGTGGCGTTTTTCTAAGGGATCCTAAACCGTATTTACGCAAGGAAATTCAAGATTCGAAGAAAACCACGGCAAACTCCGAACGATTAGACCGACGAGCGCGATTGGGTTCGAACCCACCACCTCCCTTCTACCAGCTTTGAGAGCAGAAAATCTCGGCCAATGGTGGGTCTTTCAAAAAATTCTCATATATGAGGGGGCGGGGCGTTTTCGGAGGGGCTTATTTTAGATATCTTACAATATATATTTAACTAAAATTACACAATTTATAAATAAGGAAAAAAGTTTGTGCGTGTGTCTCTCGAATGTGTTCTGAAGAGACCGCTGAACGCAGAACTGCAAAATTTGGTAAGAAGGTACCTCTCTATATGTAGTTATGCACCTCGAAGTCGGAGTTAAATTTTTTGACTGTCATAAAAGAATTACGATCACAATATTTTAGTAATTTATATCCCCTGCTTTTTTTTACGTTTTACGGGGAGTTTTTTACCTATGTGAAAAAATTCCGGTTAATATATCTTGGTCCATTCTGTTAAGTTTTGTAGTTTCAAAAAAGTTTATTCGGAATTCTAACATCGTTTTTAAAAATGTTCCTATTTTTTAATACGATTTTTAAAGGGCTTCTTCTCGTATTGTGCTACTTTTCGACGGCCCCCGGCAACCCCTGGCGGACGAGCTAGAAAAGAGTAGGCATAAAAAAAATAGAAAAATGATTGCATTAGTAAAGAGAAAAAAAAACTATCTTGTTTTTGAATTTCATCCATATAAAATTAGTCATGCAAATAATCTCTTCAACAATAATTTAAGTGCATAAATTTTTTTTGCCTTTTTTTCCGAATACTTTTCTTTTGCTTGCTTTTTTATACTAAATTTCATTTAAGAATTTTGAGAAATACTTTATTACTTTTTTACACGTTGTGGTAATGGAATGGATTTTTTGACTGAAAATAGAATCTAACCATATACAGTCGAACCTCGTTAACGCGAACACTCAAGGGGAAACTTTATTTGTTCGTGTTAAAAGTAGTTCGTGTTATCCGAACTTAAATACATTACATACTACTGGACGGGGCAATCGGAAATAGTTCGTGCTAAAAGTAATTCGCGTTAAGCGTGTTCGTGTTAACGAGGTTTGACTGTAATAGCGACATTTACACAGTGACGCAGCCAGGATCTTCTCCTGCGAAAGGTTTTCAGTCATTTTTACTCGTAAAATGAACAATATCAACCAATTTAGCACGTAGATTTTCCAATGCTTCATAAAAGGATTTCCTTCTTCAGTCATATATATATATATATATATATATATATATATATATATTGAAGCATAATACATGTGTATGTAATTTACTGCTATTGTTCCTCGCTCTATTTCTTATTCATTTTGCACAAAACAAGGAATCGTTGAAACAGATGCAAGCTGAAATGATTTTGCCTGTTTTCGTTTGTCTTTACATTTGTCTTATTCACTATTTATTCGTCTTAACAAAACCAAATTTGTACATATCTTATGGATTTTAACTGTTTTGAGAAGAATTTTAAATCCCTCACCCAAATCCCCATCCTTCGAATTGGTCAGAAATATACACAAATAAATCATTTATTTAATTGTGTAGGTTTAGAAAAGTGGCATTATTTCACAATTTTTTTTTTCCTTTTCAGTCATATATGTGAAATAAATTATATTGAGGTAAATAATTGAAGTGCATTGAATAGATTAAATTCCTGCTATTTTAATCTTACAAAAATATCACTGACGATAAAAATGCATTTTCACATAAGAATTGCATTTTAAAATTATATGACATTTAAATATACTGGCAGCAACGATAATGAGAAAAAATAATGCCACTTATAGCACAATCAAAATAAAATATTTATGCTTTGAACATTTGATTTTGAAATGTCATTTTCACTAGGAGAAATTTTTTGTGAGTATTAAATTCAATCTGTGTTGACATCACTCTTTTTGAGAGCAAAACCTCTTAGCCGCTTATGAGAGAGCACTGTCCTCAAATTCAAAAGAGCTACTTCCTGACACATTCCTAAATTTATTCATGTTTGGAAACGCATGAAATGGACATCTTCCTATTCAGAAATCATGTCATTAAATTGCGTTTTCTATTGTTTGTTAAAGGATCTTTCAGAAAATACTGTGAAAGTGTGCGTTTTGAACCGAATTTCCGTGGCGGCAACGCGGTAAAGGGAAAAAAACTTGTCACACGCAAAATTCGCTGACAACTCGATAAGTAATTTATTGATTAAAAAATCCAGGGCCGAAACTAAGGGGGCGTGTGCCCCGGGCACCAGAACGAAGGGGCGCCAAATGAAGGATTATACCTTTGGAATGGATCATTTTCTTCTGATGGACTGATGGCTTCTGTTATTATGAAACAGTCATTATAAATGAAGTGTTAGGTGAAGATGAAAGAGCAGCCGTAAAAAGTTAGAACTCTGATTTTCTAGTCAGAATGGAAAGAAAAAAATGGCCATAATTTTTTTTTTCAAAAAAAAAAATTATACTTACGGCTGCTCTTTCATCTTCACCTAACACTTCATTTATAATGACTGTTTCATAATAATAGAAGACATCAGTCCATCAGAAGAAAATAACTTGGTGAAAGCGGAAACTCGGTTAAACAGGACTCGGATAATCGGGACTCTAACTGTATATTTCATTTTAAAAAAGATCTTTAGAATATTTTTGTTGGTGTTCAGAGAGGACTCATGACTCCCGTGACCTCCTCCCTTGGATCCGCCATTGTAGATTACGTAGTTGAGTATTACATATTTTAAATTTTAGAATAAATCGGCTATTAGAAAATTAGTAAAATTCTTTTTGTAAATATACTTTGCGGAAGAGGGGGAGGCGCAAAATCCATGCTTGCCCCGGGTGCAAAAAAGGCTAGTTTCGGCCCTGAAAAAATCATACATTAAAGTTTAAAAAATTAATTTGTTTTTCACCCAAAACTACTTTTACAGTTTTTTTTTTTTTTTATGTGTGTGTGTGAAGATGGGTAAGTAGAAAAAAAAAATAAATAAAAGACTTTTACATGAAAGTTATCATTGAATTAGTATTCATTCAAGTAAAAAACTCGAATTAAAGGGAAAACTTTATTTGATTTCAAACCACTTCAATAGTCTAGTCTGTCATTTTTTTGCCTTTACGTTTAAAAAGGAGTCCGAAAATGTCTCGATGTTGATGGTTAATTATCTACATGACGAGGAAGGATAGGCCCGAATGGGGAGCTGCCCTCAGTGGGAGATTTTCTAAGGAAACCTAACCCATATTTACGCAAGGAAATGCAGGGTTCGAAGAAAATCGCGGAAAACTCCAAACGATTAAGCAGACGAGCGCGATTGGGTTCGAACCCAGCACCTCCCGTCTACCAGCTTTGGGTTGGGTTGATTTTTGACGGCCGATTATCTTCACGAGGGATATAGGCCCGGGGGGGTGCCCTCCGTGGGGGTCTTTCTAAGGGAACCTAATCCGTATTTACGCATGGAAAATCCACGGCTCGAAGAAAACCACGAAAACTCCGAACGATTAGGCCGACGGGCGCGATTGGGATCGAACCCAGCACCTCCCGTCTACCAGCTTCGAGAGCAGAACCTCTCGGCCACTGGTGGGGCCCTCTACCAGCTTTGAGAGCAGAACCTCTTGACCACTGGTGTGGCGTCTCGTTGTTGAACTAGGGAATTAGAGAACTACCTTAAATAAAACGCCATTTTGACGACATTGCCATTCCAATCTGATAACAAATCATTCGACTAGACTGAAATTAAGTTCCATTTTTAATAAATTCGGAAACTGCTCATTTAACATTTCTTATACGTTTATTTCTTATGTTAAAAACCGTAAGATTCAATGATTTTTTCAAAGTTCTCTAGAGAAATTAAAAAAAAAAAAAAAAAAGAAAAAAAAGGAAAAAGAAAAAAAGAAAAAAATTTGTAAAAAGAAAAAAAAAATCAACTGTCACTTCGTCTCTTTATATCATTTTTACGTTTTATCATTTGTTCTTCTTTTCATTTTTTAAAGATTTGGAATACTTTGATGAAACCAATTTTTATATTCCTTGTCAAGATATTTTTAATTTTAATTTTTAAACAAATAGTATTATTTTTCCATATATATATGTCCATGTGGAATCTCTGTAAATTTTTCTCCAGCATAAAAAATGAAGTGCATTAGTTCAAAAAAGTTATTATCTAAATTATTCGTTATAATTTAGAATTACAAATTATCATTAGCGTGACACTTACCCGGAGAAATTATTTCTAGATTTCAAGGTATCGGAGCTATCAAGCATATAAAAAATATCAAGCATCTTTTTTTTTTTACTTTTTTTTTCCAACTAAATCATTGAAAGAGATTAGTTAAATGTATTCTGGTAAAATAGAAATTTTTTTAAATTAATGTAAAAGCACGTTTGCGGAATGGAGTAGAAATCGAAAATCTACAGAAAGGAGCAATGAAATTTTTACTATAAAAATAAGCATAATATTAATTATTCATAGGCTACAAATTTTTTAAGGCGGGGGTGGGGGAAGGGGGAGGGGCAATATTGTCAGATCTCTGATATGAAACCAAAAAGATAACGAAAAAACAATGTCTTTCTTTATTTTTATATCATCAATTTTTTATGTTACACTGTGCAAGATTGATAATTTAAGAAATCTGAATAATAATTATTTATGAAAAAATACTATTTTTTTTTAAGACTAAGGTAATCTTTTGAATAAATATGTGACATTGAAAACAATACGCAGCCTCTTATAAATGTCCATCATTTGGAAGTTGTATTATTCCTCTGAACTTGTTTTCTTTACAAATCATTTTTACAAATAATCTTTACAAAGTAGGGGTAGTTCTGTCAATTATAACTTTCCGAGAATTCCAGTTTCACTTACAAGTAATATTTCAATGTCACCCACAGATTGCAAAAGTTAGGGCCATACAGTCTCTGTTCAAGTTTGGAATTCTCTACACCCCACCTCTCTCCTTTCACATCCGATGACTTGTGAAAAAAATAGGAAAATGAAAGTAGATAACAATAGGAAATCCATCAAAGAAAATCCATAGAAACTTTCAAATGTAAATGTTTGTTCGACTCGATTGTATTTAGTCATTACCGTCTCAAAATTGTAACAATAGAGACTATAATGATTTAGTAAAATGATTAGGTAAAAAATACTGATATCTGCAGATATCAGACTGTGAGGGGGGCGGGGGGGGTGGATGTAGCTTCAAAAGAATATTTAGGGATACGTTCCCAGCTTCTTTTGAGTGGAACTGTGAGAATAAACATGATTTGGGACTCTTTTAGTTAGTTGGTATAATGTAAGAGCTCCATACAGGAGTTCGTTATATTGAACCCACACCATGAGAATGGTTTTTCGATTACTCCCCAGGAGTTCGTTATATTGAACCCACACCATGAGAATGTTTTTTCGATTACTCCCCAACTCTTTCAAAGGGGGAAAAAAACTCTTTTTCATATTAAGCAAATATTCGCTGCAATAATGCTAAACCTGCGATTATATACTGCTTATAAAGACACCAATGCACGGTACAAGTATCAAGTTATTCAAAAATATAAAAAGGTTGGATGCAATTAAAACAACATACATAAAGAAGTGCACAAA
The DNA here is from genome assembly GCA_963932465.1 of Maratus speciosus. NCBI lineage: Eukaryota > Metazoa > Arthropoda > Arachnida > Araneae > Salticidae > Maratus > Maratus speciosus. Next base: position 343,006,049 of record OZ010786.1, read on the forward strand.
TTTTTATTTATTTATTTATTAATATAAGTAAAAACAAGGAAGAGTCGCTATCATAAAGATTATCTATCACTACCCAGAAAAATGTTAAATAAGCACTGCAGATTATTGCGAGCAATTGGATTTAACACCTTCAGGACGAGCGTCTTTTACAGAAATTTTAACCTTTTATTTACGGTTTTTCAAAACAGAAATTTTTGCCTAATTGAATCGGGAAAAATACTCGGATTAAATAAGGCAAAATTTACAATAAAAATTTACTGGTAAGAATAATCACGGATTCTGATCACCTTATGCGGCACGTATACCGGTTGCTCGTCCCCAAAGGGTTAATAAAGCTTTCTACTATATTTAATTGCTTGAAGTTTTTAATCTATTTCCAACAGTTATAATGACAATTTTAAACGTAGTGATTAACTGAATGTTTTTAAAAAAAGAGGAATATGTGCACATTTTTCTTATATCAAGATATAGTTAAGTACCCTATAAATATTGAAGAGTATTAAAATTTAGTTAATTAATTTTATTGGTATTCAGTGAAAATACTGATAAAGACACCCTGTTATTACACTAAAGTAAAATTTTGATCGCAGCTATACATGCGTTTGAATTAATTGAGAAAATACTTATTTCTTCTTCCATTACAAAAATGCTATGAATGTCAACTAATGTCTGTCAATAAAAAAAAGTAATATTTCATTTCTTATCTTCGACATTTATACGTCCAATTAATTACATTTTTTTTTACATGAAGTATTTTTCTTTAATTCATATACTAATAAATACTATCTACAATTTATTTTTCCTTTTTAATAGTGAAAATTATAAATCCCATTCTTTTTTTTTAATTGCGAGTTCATGTATTTTTACAAATCTGGTTAAAAAAAAAAAAAAAAAAAAAAAAAAAAAAAAAAAAAAAACATGTTTCTATTAGATTTATTTATATTGTACATTCTTTACATATTAATTAAAAAATCCTATTATGGGTTTATAATTTCTATTATGGATAATAAAATAATTAAATTTCATTATTTAATTAGATAACTTTAAAAAGTAAAACTAAAAATCCCTCTCTATATAATAATCATTCTATTACGTACTTTAAATCAATTAACAGTCTTGAAGCAGTGTATAATGATAACTTGTCCATATCGATGCCTTTTCTGATCCCTTCAGAATCGTTATAGACAGGTTTCACGGTATAGTTTTAAAGTTACACTTGAATTTGAATGAAATTTGAGCAGCAATTATAAATTAGAAAATATTTTTTTAAGTGTAATATGAATTTGGGTTTTTGATATTTTAATTATTATTGCGCTGCAAAAGTGATGCAAATAAAAAATAAGAAATTAAAAAAACACTTTTAAGTATTTAGTAAATGAAAAACATTGAAATACTTTTAAAAAAGAAAATAAAAAGAAAAGAACGCATGTATTCATTCAAATAATAAATGCAACATGGTAAATGTTTTAAAATAATAATAATAATTATAGTGAAATATAATTTTATGGAAAATATAATAAAATAAAACATGTAAACACTAATATTCTGCGAATTTGTCTAGTTCCACTCAAAGAAACTATAACTCATTTACTGTATATATTCTTTGAATTCACCTTAGTATCTGTTTTGAAATGTAATGCCATTCTTAATCATTTACCAAAAACTTAATTCTCTAAGGCATTTTTCAACCAAATCTCTAAAGCATTCGACTACAATAAACTACTTGACAAATAGTCTACGCCTATTATGTAGTGGAAGGAAGGTGTGGTTGAAAAACGCCTTCTTTAACTCCCAGTCTCCAAAAATGGGGGGAAGCACAAACGCGTATACGCGTCGTTGACCATTTAGAGATAACAAATGCCGACCGTCTATACGCGTTCATAACGCTTTTAAAGTAGAAATTTCTGGGCGCCTATTCGCGGCCATAACGCTTTAGAAGGACTTTATTTTGACCGCGGATATGCGGTCGTGACCATCAAAGGGTTAAAGTCAATTCCTACTTAAGCCATCAAAGAAAAATTTAATATAATCCCTTAAGCTAATATTAGTTTTTGTTGCATTAAAATATCTCAATTTGTTGATTTTCTATAAGCAAGTAGGTTTACAATGGAACTGTATGGGAATTTGGCGAAATATGAGAGATATCGCCAAGTTGGCATCACTTTTGGCGACTTATTTTGGCCGCCAAACTTGGCGATATATCGCCAAGTTGGCGACAAACTTGGCGGTATTTGGCGTCAAAACAGGGTCCCCCCCTATGGTAACACCCTAATAAAAATACTTTCATTGACCTTCAATAACAAATGGCCGCCATTTTGCTTCCCATGCAAAACTAAAATTAGTTAATTAATTAATATTTGAAAAAACTGTATTAACATCAATTATCATACAGTACAAGTTTAAAAAAATTTATTTCAATTTGATAGGATGAATAATGAGTATTTTATTAACGATTGAAAATTTGAACAAGATAAATATATAAATAAATAAATAAATAAATATAGGGAGAGTGTGAGCTAATAGTAGGAATTGAAAAAAAATATATTTATACGTGTAAATAAATAGAAAATTTATTTATACGTGACTATTATAAACAGAAAAAAACATTTGGAATTAGAATTAAATAATTATGCGTACAAAAAGCAGGAACTTATTAAAAATTACGTCATAAAAATTATAATTACACGTGAATTTTAAGAGAGAAAGGAATTTGTAAAATAATAAATTCATTAACATGCGTTAGAAGTCTTAAATAGGAGAAATTACGTCATATTTACGTCACATAAAGTTATTACATAAAATGAACACAAAATAATATTACAAAACAGTTTAAATTTAGAAATTGCGCTAGACATTTATTTTATATTTTGAGAGGATACTTTCCAACTATTTTTGTTATGAAAGCGCAAATAATATTTAATTTCTAACAAAAGTATTTTCACGTGAATATTAAAAAGAGAAAGAATAGTTTGGTCAAAATTACGTCAGATTAAAAACGATTAATTTAAAATGTCTTATTTAAAAGAACTTTCTTTTCGCTTTGTTAAAAAATACCGGGAGACAAAGACTCTGTTCACTTAATTCCTTTTATATTAGCTTATTTTGAAATGTTTAACTTAATCAAAAACGAAAACAGCGATTGTATCTGTGGTACTACTTAGTTATCCCGTCGACCAAAAATCTATCATTCGCCAAACTATAAGATTAAATGGCAATAATGGTTGATCGTAAATGTCAATTATGCAATTTGTATAATTTGGCGAGTGGTTTGGCGATTTATATAATTTGGCGAATTTGGTCGACGGGTTAATCAAGTAGTACCGCAGCGGATTTGGCCTTAAAATTCCCCAATCAAAGAGAAATGAATAGAAATCCGTTTATAGGGAGATCGCCACTGTTTTTTAAATTATAATTCAATCTTCCGAAATCTTTATAAAGCCGATCATATTAGCGTACTTTTAGAGTCTGTGGTGTCTGAGCGGGGGTTGACGAGCGTAGCTCGTAGGGGGCAGGGCCCCCTAGTAATATAAAAGGATAGTATAAGATTTCTAAAATGTTTTGGCGGGTTTATCGCTGTTTGGCATAATTTGTAAACTTTGGAATCAATTAACAGTTTTTCGCTAATTAAGAATAGAAATTTTATATTTTTAAAGCTGAATTTTATAAAAGCACGTAGATTGAGTAAATAGCTGTCCAAAAATGCAATCCCTGCTTTTTTCTGTTCATTATTTAAGTCTCTTTCTCGATTTAAATATAAAATGTGACGAATAAAAATCATTTTCAGTATCTCGACGTTGTTTTAAAAAATCTATATCTCTGTTTATAATTAATTTATGAAGATGCATTTGGTCTCAAATTGAAGATCTTATTCATTACGGTCTTCTGGTTTTGGTTTTATTTTTCCGCGATGGTTGGTTCTTTTGATATGGGAAATTTTACGCTGCCATGTTTGGTCGATTTAACATAGAGAAGTTAGCTTCAGTATAATAAGCAGTTGCGGTGTCTTGCCGTTTTGCTCTTGGCGTTTGTTTGTTTGGCAGGGTTAGCATTTTTAACCATCTGAAAATGTTTGTTGTTTTCGGTCGAGGATGGGGCCAAATGATGCACGCATTTTGTTTTTTTTTAACGAAATTCAACGATGTTCTTTACTTTTAGAAGAATTTTTATTTGAATAGGTAATAGAAAGGCATAAAATCATTAAAAATTGTTTGAATAGGTAATCGAAAGGCATAAAATCGTTAAAAATTGAAAAAGTTACAAAATGGGTAGGCGCAAATTATCAGATATGGAAAAATCCAAAGCCAAAGACCAACGTCGAAATGATAATCGTCTTGCAAAGCAAAAATCGAGGTCTTCAACTTATTATGTAGGCTATGAAAATCGAGGTCTTCAACAGATTATGTAGCCCATGAAAATCGACTACAGAATAAAAGACGAACGCGAAAAGGAAACAATCTAATGTTTAATCGATTGATAGTAAAAGGCTATGTCTCGAGAGGATAAAAAAAAATTCCAAATGGTCGTTGTAATCTATTAAATTACAATTTTTTTTATAACTTGGCTTGACAGAATGACCGTCCTGCTTGATTAAAACCGCGCTACCCAAATAAGAGAACATACTGCCATGTGTACAGAATATAGATAGAGGGGGGGGGGGGGCACAGATGTCATATACGCACCGGGGTACCAAGCTGGCGCTAAAATGGCGTTATTTTGCCTGATATGGTAACCCGACTATTGTTTATTTATTAATAAATTGCTTATTTACTTTTATTTTTAGGTGCGTTCGTAATTATATAAATACGTAGCACCTATAGTCGTCGTTCAGTCCGTCTGTCTGTCCGTCCGTCCGCATATAACAGAGCAAAAACTACCCGACCGAATGGTCTGAAATTTTAAATATATAACTGTTGCAAAATTTTGTCGAGCCATTTGAAATTTTATGAAAATCGGATGCATAGTTTAATTACAGGGACAGTCAAAAGTTTTCCGTTAAATTACGGCCAATGGGAAAAAATTATTGCAAGTGCATTTTAATGATGTTACAGCCTTCCGAATGGTCTGAAATTTTAAATATATAATTGTTGCAAAATTTTGTCGTGCTATTTGAAATTTTATGAAAATCGGATGTATAGTTTAATTACAGGGACAGTCAAAATTTTCCCGTTACATTACGGGGAATGGGGAAAAAAATATTACAAGTGCATTTTAATGATGTTACAGACTTGTGCACTTATGAAGTTAAAAGATATATACATTCAGTGCAGTATGTGGTGCAAAAAATAATTATAAAACTGGTTATAGTACGAACGCACCTCATTTGCCACGTTTGACGAGCAATTTCCAACTTGTTTTTTTTATTATACAGATGGTTTTGTTGAAAAGTTATTAATTAAACTTTCGCACAGATGTCATATACGGACCGCGTTGGCGCGATTTTTTTTCTGACGCCAATTTAGCAAAAACCTCGTTTTCGAATACCAGTTACATATATATTTTTAAAAGGGAATAACAATAAATAAAAAAAAGTATCATTAATAACTATAGAACAAAATAATTTCTATTTATATAATTAAAAAAAAGAAAATATAAGTAAATAAACAATTTATTAATAACTGAACAACAACGTCCAAGTTACCATATCAAGTAAAATAACAACACTTTGGCGCCAGTTAAGTACCCCAGCGCGTATATGACATTGGCATCGGAAAAAAATCGCGCCAACGTGGTGCGTATCTGCGCCTAAACTTTTTTTTAATTATTATTTCTTTTTTTAAATAATAGAAAATAATTTAAAAATATGGTACTACTTGGTTATCCCCGTCGACCAAAAATCTATCGCCAAACTATAAGATTAAATGACAATAATGATTGATAGTAAATGTCACATTCACTTGACTTTAAGCAAGTTACACGTGTTTACGTCATCAAGTGATTTTTATTTCGACGTTTTATTTGTATTTTTATTAATGATATACTAAATTATTTGTTCTTTCGTTATTTAAAATAAAAATTATGTCAATTTGTATAATTTGGTGAGTGGTTTTGGCGATTTATATAATTTGGCGAAATTGGTCGACGGGATAACTAAGTAGTACCAAAAAGGTATATATGTAACTGGTATTCGAAAACGAGGTTTTCGCCAAATTGGCCTCAGAAAAAAATCGCGCCAAATCCGGTGCGTATATGGCATTTGTGCCTAGAGGGGTTGCTTAGAGACCTGAATTTTCATGTAAAAAAGTAATAAATAACAGAAGACAAAAGTAATACCTCTTCATTATTTTCTTCCTTTACTTGATTGAGCTCACTCGGTTCGCTGTTTACTTGATTCGGTTCGTTGTTTACTACATTCAGGTCGCTGTTTATTTGATTCTGTTCGTTGTTTTCTTGATTCGGTTCGTTGTTTACTTCATTTGGGTCGTTGTTTTCTTCATTCGGATTGTTGTTTACCTTGATCGTTTCGCCATTTACTTCATTTGTGTCCTTTTGATCACTAGTTTTATTGTCCATTATAATATGAAATCAAATATTTAAAAGCAAGAGTACACTAAAATCTTTGATTACAACTGTTAAATTAATTTAAAAATTTCTCTATTCATTTTTATAAAAAGTTACATAAAAATCCCTTAAAAACTGCCAGTAAAATACCATCACTAAAGAACTGCAGCAATACTCTTAAAAACCGTCAATAACATAACTAAAAGTTACAGCAACAGTTAAAAAAGACACTGCTCTTAATGGATATATAATGATTAAACAGGAAGATTTTTAATCTTATGACGTCATTATTTACCTCTAAAGTAAACACAGAAGTCACAAATTACCAAGCAATTTATGCAACTAAAAATTATTGTGTATATAAAAAATGCATACAAAATATCTCATAATAAATGCATTAACGCATTAACTTTTTTATCAATTACAGTAAATTCTGTCTAAGGCGGACTCTACGTAAGACGGAAATCTGTCTAACTCGGAAAGATTTTCAAGTCCCTGCAAATCCATAGACGTAGAGTAAAAAAAATTGTCTAAGGCGGAATATTGTCTACTACGGAAAAATTTCTCGGTCCCGATCGATTCCGTCTTAGACAGAGTTTACTGTATAGACTTCTCTGTAAATAAAATGCCTGGAAAAGTATATTTTCAAGCAAAGTTATAATGCTCTTTGTTAATATGCGGACGGTATTTGAGTAAAAACAAATAGCGATTCGATTTACAAAAAAGTTTTCAAATATTTGGAACGAAAGAAAAAGTAAATAAAAACGTTATATAACGTTATATTTTTTCGATATAATAAAGAAAAATAGCAAAAGCAGTAAATATCGGATATCTACCATCTTATCACCCGCATTTATCTGATAATTTTTTTCTCTGTATTCATTTAGGGCGTATTTACAGAGTATTTAGAGACTTACAGACAGAAAGGCGACTGCAAAAACCATCACCTCATCGAGTTGACGGGTGAAATTCCAGGATTACTTGAAATTGGATTCGCATATTAAAATGCAACTGGTCTGCCGAGTCTTAGCTTGGTAGAAAACACATACAAGCCCTATTTTAGTGGTTGACTGGTAAGCTTACCATTGTACCTTTTTCCCATGCTATCGCTACCGGAGGTTTGATTCAAAGCGATAACTTTGACAGTATTTTTTAAAAGATATATTGCCTTTATCAAAAAATGGTTAACGCTATTCTATTACATGGTTATTGAATAAGAACACCTGCCAATCTTACACGTTTCCGAAAAAAAAAAGGGAATTCAGAAATATGTCAGAAAGTAGCTCGTTTAGATTTGAGAAAATACTTAATAAATGACAGAGAAATATCTTCACAACTCTACTTTTTATTATACAGCTTCAAAAGTTGTGATGTTTTAACTCCTTTTTTTTTTCTTTTTTTCTAAACTACATTGTTTAATGAATCCTTATTTGGATGTTGAAACATCTAACAATCTAAATAATCGTTAATGTTGCTATTGTGTATTTTCTGTCTTGCGAACACATAGTAATTTTAAAATATACTGTAAAATTATCCCATAAGTATGTATGCAGTATCTTTAAAAGAATCTTAATTGTATGTTTAAAAAAATCTGAGTCGGGCCGGATCGGTCCTGATTTAATTGATTTTTGCACGGGCCGAGCCGTGAATTGTGAAAATATAAACGGGCCAGGCCAGGCTCGACCCGAACTTTTAATTTTTACATCAGGCCGGGCCAAGATAACTTGCGTTTGGCCGGCCTTAGAAATTCCGGCCCGTACAGACCTCTACCCTGAATACTAGACCTGAGCGCTAACACAAAAATGGTAGCTACCGATGGCGGACTTTTTTTCAGCGTGTGTACGGTCCCTTGAGTTTTGGTCTAATAATTTTTTTAAGTTTTTTTCGCTTTATTTTTCTGAGATTAAACAAGTCAAAGAAATCTTTTATAAAACGCTGGTATATAAATTTAGGGGGCCGTTTATATGTTTAAAAAAAAAGTCTTCGGCAGCCGCCATTTTTGTGTCAGCGCTAAGGCGTAATATTCAGGGTAGTGATGGGCGATAACGAGATGTTTTTCTCGATTTTCTCGATTGTATGGACATCTCGATATTTTTCGATTGTATAAATTTTTTCTCGATGACTACAGTTTGCAAATTTCTTTTATAAATCATATATTATGTATTATATACGTCACACATTTATCAAGAATCGTCTGCGGGTGAACTGGAATGAGTCGATGTTAATAAAGACTAGGTGACTTCGACCGCTAGCGGGCCCCTCCTTTAAACGGGGCCCCTAATTTATACGTAATCTTGTAATATGAAATCACGAACAGGTTACCCGCTATATACGGCACTGATATATGATAGCAGGCGGGTGTGGTGTGCACGCACTACAAAATCTTGTGAAAAATATAATATCGAAACGAATGAACGTCGGACCAGATCTCTTGGGGGAGGGGTCAAAGCGAGCGGAGGGGCATAGCAGCTGCATAATATGATTAAGTCGTCACAGGTCTTTAGGCCTTTCTAACCATATGTCACATGAGACGTCTGGATCTGAATTTATAAAAATGCCCTCCCCGTGGGGAGGAAAGGGGGGAGGGGTGCGGGAGGTGAATAACATGAGTAAGTGGTCATAAGCCTTTCCAACAATATGTCACATGAGGGGTCTCGGCTAAATTTAGAAAAACACCCCGAAGGGGAAAAGTGGGGGCGGGGGCGGTCACCGGAGGTGCATTACATCAATAAGTAGTCGCAGACCTTTCCAACGATATCTCACATGTGGGGTCTTGGCTAAATTTGGAAAAGTGTCCCCCTGGGAGGGTGTTCAAAATGGGGGATGTACACCGGAGGAGCATAACATCAATAAGTAGTCACAGACCTTTCCAACGATGTCTCACATGAGGGGTCTTGGCTAAATTTGAAAAAGTGTCCCCCGGGAGGGGCAAATTGGGGGAGACTGTCACCGGAGGTGCATAACATCAATAAATAGTCACAGACCTTTCCAACGATATCTCACATGAGGGGTGTTGGCTAAATTTGGAAAAGTGCCACCGGGGGGGGGGCAAAGTGGTGGTGGGGACACCGTAGGTACATAACATCAATAAGTAGTCACAGACCTTTCCAACGATATCTCACACGAGGGGTCTTGACTAAATTTGAAAAAGTGTCCCCCAGGGGGGGCAAAGAGTGGGGGGGGACTGTCACCGGAAGTGCATAACATCAATAAGTAGTCACAGACCTTTTCAACGATATCTCATAAGAGGGGTACTGACTAAATTTGGAAAAGTGTCCTCCGGGGGGGCAAAGTGGAGGGGGGCGGCCACCGGAAGTGCATAGCACTAATAAGTAGTCACAAACCTTTCTAACGATATGTCACATGAGGGGTCTTGGCTAAATTTGGAAAAGTGTCCTGAAATGTCATATATTATAAATAATATTTAGCGGAGGGCTCCATAAAAAAAATCCGATCTAAAATGATAAAAGCGGAAAAAACTACCCTCGCAGTGGGGGCCAAATTGGGGAGGGGAGGAAGAAAGTCTCATAATATGAAATAGTCATCCGAGAGCTTACCGATGACATATCACATGACTGGTCCAAAAAAAGTTTGAAAATTGCTCCCCCTCTCTCTCCCCCTTTCACCCCGGAATTCACACAACCGCCACTTTAAAATTTTTATGTTCAATAAATAATATTTACCGGAAGACTGCATAAAAAACCCATATTTAAAGTGATATTTAAATTTATTATTGAAATCGGCTACGGTTTTAAAAATTTGTTCGCCCCTTCCCCACCCCCCTTTGGGCGAAGAAAGGTTCATAGTATGAAAGAGTGGTCAAAGGGCTTTTCGATTATATGCCACAGGAAGGGTTCGGTAAAATTTTTAAAATTGCACCCCATGAGTCCACTCTCACGTCCTCCTCCCTCGAAATCACCCGACCCACCTTCCTCTTTGAAAATTTTATATTTAATAAATAATTTTTATCGGAGGGTTCCAGGTATGTGACATCTTGGTAGGGCTAAAATAAGAGAAACTTTGAAAATTAAAGCTTTATTTCACAGCTCATTGCCATGCCTTTTTCTCTATCTGGTCCCTTGGTACTCTCGATAAATTTTCTTACTTTTCTTCTCTGCCGAGGACGAGAGAAATCCTCGAAAAGCTTCTCATAGCGAAATGTTGAAAAGCGCGAGAGAAATCCTCGAAAGGCTTTTCATTGGGAGATTTCGAAAAGGACGAGAGTAACAAGCGAGAGGCTTCCCATCGGGAAAGGTTGAAAAGGGCGAGAGGAAACTCTCGAGAGACTTCGCATCCCGAAAGGTTTAAAACCGCGAGAGAACCAACCATCGAGCAGCTTGCCATCTGGAAGCGTCGAAATGCTGGAAAAATCATCGAGATGAGATTTGCCGAAATGCGAGATGGAAATGAAGCTTTCAGAGTCAAACTTACCGCATTTCTGGTTTAAGTCATAATTTCTCAAAGGTGTCCATCTGCTTATCCAATCTCTTTTTAGCTCACAGGCTATCTAAGCCTGAGAGCTAATGTACCCGTCGGTTCTGTGTGTATGCATGTACTGTACGTACGTACGTACGTACGTATGTATGTAACGCGATAACTCTTGATTAAAATGTAAGATTTGCTTCCATTTTTTTATGTTCATTCTGATAAGGCGTTCCGCTGTTTAGTTTTGACGGTTCATTGGTTAAGGATAAAGGGAGAGAAGGGGGGCTCCCCCCCCCCTCCTTAATTTAGATAAATAGGTTTTTCATGCAGAATTCTTCGATTTGCTCCAAATTTCGTATACCGGTTTATTATGTTAAGGAGCTTCCCTGATTAAACTTGGAGGTTCATTAGTTAAGTATGAAGGGGGGAAAGGGGGATAGACCCCCCTCCTTAATTTAGATAAATGGGTTTTTCATGCAGAATTATTCGATTTGCTCCAAATTTGGTATACCGGTTCATTATGTTAAAAAGTTGCCTTGATTAGATTTGGAGGTTTACGGGTTAACTATAAAGGGGGAGAAGGGGGCTAGACCCCCTCCCCTTAATTTAGATAAATGGGCTTTTCATGCAGAATTATTTGATTTGCTCATAATTTGGTATACCGGTTTATTATGTTAAGGAGCTTCCCTGATTAAACTTGGAAGTTCATTGGTTAAGGATAAAGGGGGAGAAGGGGGGGGCTGGTCCGCCCCCCCCCCTTAATTTAGATAAATGGGTTTTTCATGCAGAATTATTCGATTTGTTCCAAATTTGGTATACCGGTTTATTACGTTAAGAAGTTGCCTTGATTAGATTTGGAGGTTTACGGGTTATGTATAAAGGGGGAGAAGGTGGCTGGTCCCCCCTTAATTTAGATAAATGGGCTTTTCATGCAGAATTATTTGATTTGCTCCAAATTTGGTATACCGGTTTATTATGTTAAGGAGCTTCTCTGATTAAACTTAGAAGCTCATTGGTTAAGGATAAAGGGGGAGAAGGGGGGCTGGTCCCCACTTAATTTAGATAAATGGGTTTTTCATGCAGAATTACTCGATTTGTTCCAAATTTGGTATACCGGTTTATTATGTTAAGGAGCTTCCCTGATTAAACTTGGAGGTTCATTAGTTAAGTATAAAGGGGGGTAGACCCCCTCCTTAATTTAGATAAATGGGTTTTTCATTAAGAATTATTCGATTTGCTCCAAATTTGGGATACCGGTTTATTATGTTAAGAAGCTGCCTTGATTAGATTTGGAGGTTTATGGGTTAAGTATAAAGGGGAGGGGCTAGTCTCCCCTTAATTTAGATAAAAGGGTTTTTCATGCAGAATTATTGGATTTGCTTCAAATTTAATATACCGATTTATTCCGATATGGCGCTTCCTTCATTAGATTTGGAGGTTCATTGGTTAAGTATACAAGGGCGAAAAGGGGGCAAGTCCCCTTAATTTAGATAAATGGATTTTCATGGAGAATTATTCAATTTACTTTAATTTTTTTTTCTATGTTTGTTCTGATAAGGAGCTTTCCTGATTAGATTTGGAGGTTCATTAGTTAAGTATAAAAGGGTTAAAGGGGTTAGACCACCCTTAATTTAGCGATATGTTCCTTTTTTTCATGCAAAATTATCTGATTTGCTTCAAATTTGATGTACTGATTTATTATAGTTAAGGAGTTTACCTGATTAGATTTGGAGGTTCATTGGTTAAGTATAAAAGGGGCAAACGGGGGATATTTCCCTTCATTTATTTTTTGAGGGACATTATTCTTTGAAATAAGAGTATAATATACAGTTAGTGTTAATAACCTGTGAGCTCAATGCCATCAGTTTAACTGGCACTTATTATTTTATTGCTATTAACCGATGTGGGTTATGAAGCATAGTGGTTTATGTATTCAGTTCTGTATAGTCCTAGTTTCAAACTTTACTGTTAAATTTAGTGTCATTTTTCCACGAATTTTCAATGTTTCTCTTATTTTAGCTCTGCCAAGCTGCCCCATACCTGGAGACCCAGATAAATATTATTTATTAAATATAAAAAGTTCAAAGAGGAAGGTGAGTGAATTCCCACGTGGGAGTGGTAGATTTCAAACTTTTTTTGGACCAGTCATTTGATCTATCATCGGAAAGTTTTCGGTTATCATCGCAAAGTTACTCTTTCATATTATGAACCTTTCTTCTTCCTTCCTTAGTTTGGCGCCCCGAGAGAGGCACTTTTCGAACTTTTTTGAAATCGTAGCGTTTTTAAACATTTTAGATCGGATTTTTTTACGGAGCCCTCCGATAAATAATTTTTAATATATGAAAATTTCAAAGAGAAGGATGGGCAGGGTATATTTCGGAGGGGGGGGGGGGGGCACGATAATTGGAATCCTGGGAGTTGGGACTCTTTTCTATCTTTTGCTGACACCCCTCATGTGATATATCATTGGAAAGCTCTGTGACTACTATTTCATTTTATATATCGCCCGCGCCCCTCCCCTTACTTTGCTCCCGAGCGGGGGCACTTTACTAAATTTAGCCGACACCCCTCATGTGCCATATCGTTGGAAAGTCCTGTGACCACTTATTCATATTATGCACTTTCCTTGCCCCTCCCTCCTACTTTGCTCCCCGCGGGAGTTCGTTTAATGTATTCCAGTCGGAGACTTTATAAAAATGGGGAAATTAAAGATCCAATCTCAAATGACGTAGAAAAATCAATAAAAAATTTTGATCCCTTTTATCATCCTTTAGTTCATATTTTTGCCACTAGCGGGTGCTTTTGATTCTTATTTCTTTGGCCATTTTGGCACTAATTGCCGAAAAATTCTAATTTTTGATACTTAAACTCCCCTTACCGCTTCATAGCTACTCGCGTTTTTTCAGCTTTTATCAACCAGTGGGCACCCTTACAAGACTTTTTCAGTCTTATGGCTCCTTTATAGTTTCCCTTTGTTTTGTTGTTTTTTTATTCCATCTGTTTTCAGTTACCCTATATTTAATAAAATCTGCCTTATATATATGTAAAAACAATGATTTCAATAATCGATTCTAGAACATCTCCTTTGTAGATTCTCGAAAGTAATCGATGACTGTATCGATTGTGTATTTTACGATAACGATTTTTTTCGATTGGTAAATTTTCGAGAATCGCCCATCACTAAGCCCTATCACTACTATGAAATTGTCGGCCAGAATAATAGCTAAGTTTTCCAATAACTGTTTTTAGCTTTTCTCGTTATAATCGATTGTAAAACATCTCGATTGTAGATTCTATGAATTAATCGATGGCTGTATCGATTGTGATTTTTTACGATGACGATTTTTCTCGATTGTCGAATTCTCGAGAATCGCCCATCACTAATTCAGGGTGCGGTGCACCGATGAAAACTAACGTCACAAACGCCTCTTTTCATTCATAAAAGTGAACAAGTACTTTTTAAGAAAAAATAAAACCGACTTCAAGGGAACGTTTCTTATCTTCGCGCTTCTGTGGCAATCTTATTTTGTTAAGTTAATAAGAGTCCTGCATGGGTCAGAATTCATCGACTCGAAACCGACGCACTTCAAAAACCCCCTTTTTTAATGCATTAATCCATATCTTCATACATTTATGAAAATATATTCTGTAATTACATTTCTAATTTCATTTCGCGACGAACAAAGTTAAAGCAAATAATTATCCGCATTGACGTTCTTTTTTAGTTTTGTCGAGAGAGAGTGGCACCACATTTCTCTCGCAGGTGAAAGAGGGAGCAGAGAGCAAGGCAAAAAACGAGTTGGGTGCCTCGTTTACTGTTCAGGTACACCAAGCGTTGACGGTACAATGTGAAAACGTCATTTTTAAGATTAGAGGCAAAAGAAAAAAAATAGTACCCCGGAATTCTTGTATTGAGGCAGAACACTTAACGTTAAAAAGCTTATGGATTTCTAAATTTTTTGTACATCTACTTGAATTTGAAATCTTTAAGTATCCACTTTGAAACAAGATGACGGATGGAAACTGGCCAACGAACTCGGTCGATATCTTGGTAAGTCCAGTATTCAAGCACAGTTGCACCAAAAACAGTTCATAAATACGAGTGCTATCACATGATATAACAAGTGGGTAAGTGTGATCACAGATCGCACAGAGGGTTTCGTTTAATATTCCTTTCAAAACACTTTATTCTTTTGCAAAATCTTTTAGTTCCACATTTCGCAGCTAAGGGGCGCACTCTATTCTAAACAAACGTCTATCCGAAAGAAACTCCGTTTTAGAACCTATCCGCAGATATATTAGTTGAGGGAATAGGGCCCATAGCACCCGAGATAGGTAGACGCCACCTGTCAGGAAAAAGTGGAACTAAAATATGAAGGTCTATGGTGAATAATATGAAAGAGTGGTCAAAGTAGTGTCGGCAAAAGTTAGAAAAGTATCCCCTGGATGAAAAGGGGGGAGGATAAAAAACTGCTTAAAATACACAAGAGCCCGGAGGGTAATTAATATAAGACTTTTTGAAAATTTTATGATTTTTCGTGTGATCGCAAATGCTCTGCTATAAGTATGCAAAATTTCAAGTCTTCAACTTAATTAGTGCGGAGTCTTAAAAATTGCTTAAAATACACACGTTAGAGCCCGGAGGGGTAAATAATATAAGACTTTTTGAAAATTTTATGAATTTTCGTGTAATCAAAAGTGTTCAATATAGTATACGTCAATATAGTATATCAAAATAAGTATGCAAAATTTCATGTTTCCAAATTAATTAGAGCCTGAGTTAGAAAATTTGCTTAATATGCACAAGTTAGAGACCGGAAGGGTAAATATCAGACTTTTTGAAATTTTTATGATTTGTCATGTGATCGCAAGTGTTCAGCTATAAGTATGCAAAATTTCAAACCTCCAACTTAATTAGGGGGCTGAGTTAGAAAAATTACTTAAAATAAACAAGTTAGAGACCGGAAGGGTAAGTATAAGACTTTTTGAAATTTTAACGATTTGTCGTGAGATCGCAAGTGTTTAGCTATAATTCTGCAAAATTTCAAGTCTTCAACTTAATTAGGGGCTGAGTTAAAAAAAAAAAAGAAGCTTAAAATGCAAAAAATAGAGCCCAGAGGATTAAATATAACACTTTTTCGAAATTTTAAGATTTGTCGTTTGATCGCAAGTGTTTAGCTATAATTTTGCAAAATTTCAAGCCTTCAACTTAATTAGGGGCTGAGTTAAAAAAAAAAAGAAACTTAAAATGCAAAAGTTAGAGCTCAGAGGATTAAATATAACACTTTTTCAAAATTTTAAGATTTGTCGTTTGATCGCAAGTGTTTAGCTATAATTTTGCAAAATTTCAAGTCTTCAACTTAATTAGGGGTTCAGTTAGAAACAAAAGCTTAAAATACACAAGTTAGAGTCCAGAGGGTTAAATATAAGGCTTTTTCAAAATTTTATGATTTGTCGCTTGATTGCAAGTGCTTAGCTATAATTTTGCAAAATTTCAAGTTTTCAACTTAATTAGAGACTCAGTTAGAGAAAAAAAAAGCTTAAAATACACAAGTTAGAGCCCAGAAGGTTAAATATAAGACTTTTTCGCAGGGTTGTTTGGTTTAAACCACGCTGGTTTAAACCATGGTTTAAACCAAATGGTTTTTTTTTAAAAAAAAACCATGCTGGTTTTTTTAATCTGGTTTTTTTCTCTTTTTCCCTAATGTTTTCATTTATTTTACACATTATTGAAAAATGCAAAATCCAAGTTATGCAGAAGCTACCAGCAAAACTTTAGAAAAAGGATGAATTAATAAACTTGTAAAGTGACAAAAATTTTTAGTCAGTCAAACCTTTCTTATAAGATTTAAATCTACAAAGCAGACTAACTAATTTTTCTAAAATTAGCTGGGGAAAAAAAAAAAAAAATAGTTAGTTTTTTTTTCTTCTTCTTTTTCAAGTCTTATTTTTGAAAATAGCCAAAATGGCAGATTTGAGCTAAAAATACACTTTTACTACTTAGATTGCTTGATTAGTTAAGATTTACTAAGGATTACATTATGCCTCAATGATGACATAATCATAAGTAATTCTCTCCATTGGTTACTCTTTGTTCTGTATGCTAATAAATGATTGGCTGTGAGTTTTCTTTGTTGTATCATGGCTATTGGGTTTAGTAAGGCTTTGTTTTTCTTCCATTCCTTTATTGGGATTGGGGTTTTGCATTATGATTTTCTTCTGTTACCAGCAGGGTTGGCATGGTTTAAATCAAATGGTTAACCAACTGGTTTTTTAGAAAAAAAATCTAACATATTTTCTCATTTTTGTCATTTAAGTGTTTCAAATTATTGGATATAAATAATTTCTACTTTTAATCAGGGATGTAGTGGAGGGTATACGCAGGTATACGGCGTATACCTTCTGAATTATTTAAGAAGCTCCGTATACCCTGTGTTTTTAAAATAAAGCTATAGCGTATACCCTCTGCCTACAGCGTATACTCTCTGCATTTTTTACGACTGCAACACTGCTTTTAACAGTCTTATCCTGGCAGTCACCGTGAGACATAGTGAGTCTAGGTTAATTTGTATGCATGTAGAATGCAAATTGCATGTGTTGATGAACATAGCTGAAGCTCCAAAGAGAAAATTTAAAACACGTGAATTTAGCAAAGATAAATTAGACTAAAAATATCCAATATTTTGAGTAAAATATTTTCCTTTGAGAAAACACACATTATTTACAATTAATAACACAAAATAACCTTTAAGATTTCCGTCAAGCTGTAAAAGAACATTTTCTTGATTGGGGAGATTATATTTTAAGACTATTCTCAACTGCTCTACTCAACAAGTGCAACATGCTTTGACACATTTACAAATTAATTTTTTAACGGAAAGATATAAAATTGGAAGTCCTGGCTATGGAAGCGATTTGGAATCGAACTGCGTTTTCCATTTTGAATAAACAAATTACCTATTGAGTTATACGCAATTTTGGTCACGTGTCAAAGATTTTTTAACCTTCCTTGAGTGGTTATTCTTCTTTCATGTGGAAATTCGGTTCAAAACGCCCACTTTGACATTATTTTCTGAAAGATCTATTGCGTTTGCAAAAATACGGAAAACACAGTTCCATTACATAGTATCTGAACAACAGCATCTGCTAGTTCATGCATTTCCGAACAAAAATAAATTAAAACTTGTGTCATAAAGTTGCCCTTTCGGATTTGAGAACAGCCTTAAGAATAAAAAAGAAACTCAAAATATGAAGTCAAATAAGAGGACATTGAAAAATTGGGTGCTAGCGAAGCACCTGTTTACTTTTAACTAAAATATGCAATAAGATATATTTCTATCTATATATTCTTATATCTATATATTCTTTCTATATATTATAAGTCATCTATAATATATCATATCGTCTATTGCATAATCAAATTCACTATTTAGATCTGACAAAAAAAAAAAAAAAAAAATGGGAGAAAATCGAGATAAGGTTTACTTGAGACATAATAGAAAAAAAGTCTCATAAAAATGACTTATATATTATTAATTTTTAGTTTAGACATTTAAAAGTAATATGTATTATAACATAGCTTAGGAAAAAAGCCTGTATATTAAGCGTGATGGCTATTTAAATGTTTTAGTAGATGACAACTTTTATAAATCTATTTTCCATTTTAAGATCAATGTTTTCAGTAGTCTAAAAAGCTGGTAAATAGGTAATTCCGTTTATTTTACTGTCGCCCTGTTTTTGTTGTTGTTTTACTTGTCGGATTCTGAGAAGTGTCAAATGACAATATGCAATACTTCTTGAAACGTGTAAAGACTCTACTGTCAAATTCAAATTATTCCAGGAATTCTTTATAAAAAGCTTTACTTTCAATAAAAGATAATAATTGTCGGTGTAGTGTTCTAACAGAAAAATCTGATATCTGAGATTGCAAATATTTCAAAGAAATTATTTTGAATAGCCATGGGAAAGTATATTGTATTTATGAAACTACACCATATATTTATTTATAGTACTATAGTAATTAAAAGATTATTTATTAAGATTTTCAAGGTATCAATGCTTCACTATGTAGAGCATTTTATTCATGGAACATAAGACATATCTTTTACTAAAAATGTTTAAATTATTTCAATTTTCAACATAATTACTGTAATTATTTAATTTAAACTACTTTTAAATGAAGTTATATTACTTATATATCATACAGTGTTTATTTTTATCAATAAATATATATGTATATGTAATAGGAAAATATATTTAAAAAAACCCGGTTTAAACCAAAAAAACCTGGTTTAAACCAAAAAAACCCGGGTTTTTTGGGTTTTTTGAAAAAACCGGTTTTTTTACCAACCCTGCTTTTTCGAAATTTTATGATTTGTCGTTTGATCGCAAGTCCTTAGTTATAATTTTGCAAAATTTCAAGTCTTCAACATAATTAGGGGCTCAGAAAAAAGGCTTAAAATACACAAGTTAGAGTCCAAAGGGTTAAATATAAGACCTTTTCGAAATTTTGTGATTTGTCGTCTGATCGCAAGTGCTTAGCTATAATTTTGCAAAATTTCAAGTCTTCAACTTAATTAGGGGCTCAGTCAGAAAAAAAAAAGCTTAAAATACAGTAGTTAGAGCCCAGAGGGTTAAATATAGGACTTTTTCAAAATTTTATGATTTGTCGTTTGATGTGAGATGTTCAGCTATAAGTATGCAAAATTCCAAGTCTCCAAAATATATAATTTCTGAGAACGGGCACTATGATGGACAGACAGACAAAGGAGCGAGACGAATAGGGTTTCGTCAGATGAACGAAACCCTAAAAATGGAATACAAATCTAAGATATAAAATGGAAATTTGCTGCTGTATTTGTCTGTCTTTCCACATAAATCTACAGTTTAGAAGCGAGAATCGTAAAATTTTACATACAGTCGTATTAAAACACGGTTGAGCAACTAAAGTAATCCAGAATTGAAATAAATTATATTTAATTTTTAATTAATAAAAGACCAACAAAATAACAGATATTTTCTATATAAATTAAACTGTTTTCTTTATAATTGCCTTAAATTGAAAATCGACTATAAAATTCTTTCTACAGGAATTAATTTTTTAATTAAAAAATTTCCATGTGAAAAACAAAAATGAAATAAAAAGTTTCAAGAAGTAAAAATAAGACGTATATGACACCATATTGGAAGTATAACGGCCATTTTAAAATATTTTTCAACCCAAATCTACCCTATATATATATATATAAAATCCAAATGAAACGCAAAAAATCTGCAATCTAAATCGAAAAAGTAAAAAATAGCCATATTAGAGATCGACCTCAGATATCTTATTAAAAAAAAAAAAAAAAAAAAAAAAAACGTTTAAAAATATTCAAATTTAAACGAGAAATTCGAAAACAACCTATCCATAGGTTTAACATTGCGGAGCGGGTGTTTTCAAGTGAGTGAAGAGTCCCCGTAACGCTGATATCGCAAAAATGTTTCGACAAATTAAAATATTTGCTGAAGATCAAGATTTCCCACGAATTCTCTGGAATGATAAATTTCCCGATGATATAAATGAATATCGTCTCACTACGCAGTTATATATAGATTAGCATCTAGCCCATATTTAGTTACTAAAATTCTGCAGAAATCAGCATTGGACGAAACACTAAATTTTCCTTTACCGTCAATAATTGTATTACGTGATTTCTACGTCGATGATTTAATTACAGGTGCATCATCTCCCGAAGAAGCTATTAAATTAATATCTGTTTTACAAGAATTAATGAAAAGAAGCGGATTTAAACTACGTAGGTGGTCATCAAATGACATTAATGTACTAAAATACATTTCAGAGAATTTAATTCAGATTAAATCCGATAAATTCAATTGATAAATTCAATTTATCAATTGAAAATGACAATTCAATCAAAGAGCTGGGACTAAAGTGGCACTCAAATACCGGTGTCTTGAAAATTACTGTAACTATAGAACCAACATTAAAAGAAGTTACAAAGAGATCTATATTATCAAATATAGGCAAAATGTTTGACCTGATTGGTTGGATCTCTCCCTTTATAATTTCCACATAAATTCTACTTCAGGAACTATGGAGTCCTCATCTGACATGGGACGATGGGACCTGTTCCACTACTCTTAAACTAGTCGGATGTACCACTCCCAAAACTTTCTTCTATCTCATACATGACAATACTTCAAAATTCGTTATCACAGTGCCAAAATTAAATGGCAATCTATGCTCATCATGAGGATTCTAAAAAGATGAAATTCCGTGCATTAATTCTTGAGATATGACTATCACTGAAATCGTATAGACCCATAAAAATGCAGCATAGCAGCACCACCTATAGGGTGATTTATACCAGAACATAATCATCATCAACTTATGTCAACGTCTAACTGAATATGAAGTTTGGGGAAAATTCGTGCGTTAGTTCTTGTTATAGAGCTTTTGCGCAAATCATGACAAATGCAGCATAGCAGCGTCACCTGTTGTGCGATTTACACCAACACATAATGAGCAGCAATATTAATCAAGGTATACTTGCATCTGAAGTTTGAAGAAAATTCGTGTATTAGTTCTTGAGATAGAGCTATTGAGGAAATCGTGCAAAATGCAACACAGAAGCGCCACCTATTGGAAGATTTACACCAATACGTAGTCAGCATCATTTTATATCAAGGACTAACTGAATCTGAAGTTTGATGAAAATGTGTGCATTAGTTCTTGAGATAGAGCTATTGCGGAAATCGTGTAAATCCTGTAAAATGCAGCATAGCAGCGCCACCTGTTGGGCGATTTACACCAAAACGTAAACAGCACTAATTCGTATCAAGCTAACTGAATCTGAAGTTTTATAAAAATCCGTGCATTAGTTCTTGAGATAGAGCTATTGCGGAAATCCTGCAGAATGCAGCATAGCAGCGCCACCTGTTGGGCGATTTACACCAAGACATAATCAGCACCAATTTATATCAGGGACTATCTGAATATAAATTTTTATTAAATTCCACGCATTAGTTCTTGAGATAGAGCGCCAACAAAATTTGCGTCACATACAGACAGACAGACTCATAGACAGCCATTTTGTAAAAACAGGTTTTTGGGGATCTCTGATCCCTAAAACGTGTAAATCCGTCGAAAACCGGAAGTCGAAGATTTTCACGAATCCAATACTTTCTTTTTGTAAAGATAGAAGAAAGTAAAAATAGGTGGATAAAAATTCGGGAACAACTCGCATGTTTAACATCTATTACTGTGCCTCGGTTAGCGATCATTCCCTCAGCTAATAAATTTGAAATTCATTCCTTTAGTGATGCTTCCTTAATGGCATATGGCGGAGTTATTTATTTAAGATGTTTATCAGATATTTTAACTGTATTAGTTAAAATATTATTGGCAAAAACAGGAGTCTCGCCTTTAAAAACAATATCTTTGCCTAAAATGAAATTGAGGGTGCTGCCTTTCTGTCATCCCGTTCGGCAAAAACTGTTCTAGATTCATTATGTTTGGCAATTTCTAAAATTAATTGTTGTACAGATTCAACAATAGTTCTCCCTTGGTTATCAACAGAATCAAGAAGATGGCATGCAAAAATATGCCGCGAATCGTGTTGCCGAAATACAACAACTTGTTCCGTTGGAGTGCTGGCATCATATATAAAGGGAAAGGAGAATCCAGCAGATGGTGCATTAAAAGGTCTGTCACCATCAGAATTACCATTGCATGATTTGTGGTGGAATGGCCCAAGTTGGTTTTGGTTTAGGGATCCGTCTTTCGCCATTCTAGAACCGCAATTGGGGAGAGTTTTGTGTGACGAAGCCTTACTAGAGCAAAGAAAAAATTATGTTTGTACTACAGCTAAATTAAGTGAGGAAATGTCTATTCTTTCACAGATATTATCATTTACTAAGTTAAAACGCATAATTGCTTTGTTTTTAAGATTTCTTACGAGTCCTCGTTTACCTGTTTCAAAAATAAACTTTGGTTTTCTTACAAATTTAGAAATTCAATGTGTCTTAAATTCCTAATAAACAAGTTTCAAACGTCATCATTTCATTCAGGCATTCGGCGGAAAAAAAGGGCCTTTTTTTTTTTTTTTTTTTTTTTTTTTTTTAATTATGCCCTTTTTTTCCCATTCTGACCAGAAAATCAAAGTTCTAACTTTTTACGATTGCTCTTTCATCTTCACCTAACACTTCATTTATAAGGGCTGTTTCATAATAATAGAATCCATGAATCCATCAGAAGAAAATAATTCGGTTAAAGGGGAAACTCGGTTAAGCGGAACTCTACTGTATTATGCGTATAGTTATTCAGCCAAATTTGAGAATACAAGAGGTGATACGATAGTGAAATAGAAATACTCCATGTGGCTGCCTTTATTAGTCTGTAAATGTTCCATTCGTAAATCAGTTCTTGTCATATGCTTGTGTACATGTTCACGTCATACAAACCAAGTGCAGTTCTGTTTGTGATTTCAATTCAGGAATTAATTTCGGAAGCGTCGAGCTGTAAACCTCATCTTTAATAAAAACATTTACTGAAATCTAGGGGTGAAAGGACCAATGATCATGGGGGCCAGGTACGTGATACATGTCGAATAACACGTCCGTGTGAAACCTAGACGGAGATTTCAGAGGGGAATTAAATAATACATCCGTGATCTTACGATATACACTGAGGTGACAAAAGTCATGGGATACCCTGCTAATAGCGTGTCGGTCCTTCGTTTGCCTGGAGAAGTGCAGCAACACGACGTGGCATAGACTCCACGAGTCCTTGGAAGTCCTCTGGAGAAATATTGAGCCATGTAGCCTCTATAGACGTCCATAATTCCAAAAGTGTTGTCGGTGGAGGATTTTGTGAACGAACTGATCTCTCGATTATGTCCCATAAATGTTCGATGGATTCATGTCGGGCGATCCCGGTGACCAAATCATCTGCTAGAATTCTCCAGAATGTTCTTCAAACCAATCGCGAACAGTTATGACCCGGTGACATGGCACATTGTCATTCTGGAAAATTCCATTGTTGTTTGGGTGCATGGAGTCCATGAATGGTTGCAAGTAGCTCAACGTAAGCCCAGTAGCGCAACGTAATCATTTCCAATTAACGATCGGTTCAGTTTGACCAGCGGACCCAGTCCATTCCATATAAACACAACTCACACAATTATGGAGCCACCACAAGCTTGCACAGTACATTCTTGAAAACTTGGGTCCATGGTTTCATGCGGTCTGTGAAACATTCGTACAATTGCATCAGCTCTTACCAATTGAAATCATAACTCATCTGACCAAGCCACTTTTTTCCAGTTGTTTACAATCCAAGTGATATGGTCCTTTAGCCCAAGAGCGTCGTGCTGTTAGTAATGGCACCCAAGTTGGTCTTCTGCTGACATAGCCCATTAAAGCCAAATTTTGCCGGACTGTGCAAACGGACACGCCCGTCGGACGTTCCATAGTTATTCCTGCGGTTATTTCACGCAGTGTTACTTGTCTGTTCACACTGGCAAGTCTATGCAAACGTCGCTCGTCGCGGTCATTAAATGCCGGTGGTCGACCACTGCATTGTCCATGATGGGAGATTATGCCTGAATTTAGGCATTCTCGACACATTCTTGACACTGTGGATCTTGAAATATTGAATTCCGTAACAATTTTCGAAATGGAATGTCCCATGCGTCTCGCTCCAACTAGCATACCGTGTTCGAAATCCGTTAATTTTCGTTGTGTGGCTATAATCACATATTCAACCTTATCACACGAAGCATTTGAAGACAAATGAAAGTCCTGCCCAGGCACTGACCATTTATACAATTTGTAAGCGACACTACTACCATTTATATATTTGCAGATTGCTATCCCATGACTCTTGTCACCTCAGTGTAATTCTATAATATGCCTTAAAACTTGGTATTTTACAATTAATATTTCGCAAATTGTTCAATTATGAAACTGCCGAACTAATTTGTGCCCACTCTGTATTTTGAGTGCAAATCCAATATTTTCGTAACAGCAGTTAGTATTTTATTACAAATTTTTCCGATGTGAAGCCAATATTTAACCAATAATGCTATTTTATTGAAAAATTTTCAGATGATTGCAATATTGGATTTACATACAACCAATATTATTTTGCCACTAAAAAAAATTCCAAATTATAGAAAAACAAGTCAGAATAGGCATGTAACCAGCTGTCTATTTTTACTCTCGAACTGTAAATCAGTCAATATTCTTTCAGACTGAAAATCTATCAGAGCTTGTTCACTTTGATAGTCAAAATGGGACACATGAAAGTTTGTCACTATGATAGGTATCATTTGCATTCGCGTTTATTCAGAAAGTGTATGTGCCTTAAGGCTTGAAGAACCTTCACTAGTCATCATGAAAATTCGTAACATAATGTTAAGCCAATGGAGGCATTCTATGCAAATTTCGCATTTGTATTTCAATATTTTCAAATAATTATTTTTGCATGGGATATATGATGTTCTATTTTTCTACTTTAATTTTTTTTTCTCAGAATACTTGGTCATTCCCGACAGTTATTTTTAATAGTAATATTTGCTTTATCTCAGTGAATTTTTTAAATTCAATTCGACAAACATTGCTGTTTTGAAAAACCGGTGATAAAAGATTAAAAATTCTTAATTACATATAAAGCACAAATAATTGTACAAAAAATATTTTCAGATGCATACTATAATATAAAGATATTTAAAATGCAAATTAAAATATCTTAAAATACATTAGAAAAACCTAGAACGTTTTCAAACATCACAAGGCCGTCATCAGTAGGATTTAAATGTTGTTATTATTTTCTTTTTGCTTATTCGAAAACTGTCCAGAAGAAAAACATTGTCATTTAAATTTAAATGTTGTACGTCAGATGAGATGCCAGATAATGTTATTAAAATTTTCAACAAAACGAGCTTTCGTCTATTATGCAGCAAATATCTTCGTACTCCATTGATATCGTATGAAAGTGCATCGTTACAAGCTGTATCTTTATTAGCAATTATTTCAATAGATTCTCTTATGATGACTTCCTGGTAAGTATTTGTACGAAAGATAAGTTTCGATTTATTAAAATCTACTTTTATAGGTTGAGTTTGAGCAAATCTTGATAATGCAGTATGGGGTCTATTTAATCTGAGATCTACTTCATGTTCTTTAATTCTATCACGAAATTTTCTAATCGTCATACCAACATAAATAAAATATTTACTACTATCTTTTTGGAAACGTATAATGTATAATCCGGATCTATTGATTGGTTGGACAGGATCAATTTTAGTATTTAACAGATGTTTTAACTTTGGGGGAGGGGCTGCAATTAATTTTATATCATATTTAAAAAGGGTATGCCTTATATTTTCAAAAAGCCTTGGAATGTAGTTAACCTTTAAAAATTTAAATCTCTTATCTATAACTGTGTTTCGTTTTCCATAATCTTCTACTTAAACTTGTTTGATTTTTTCAATAAAACGGGATGGAATTGCATTTTCTATTGCAATTTTTCTGATTGCATCTAGTTCTTCTTTTAGAAGATGGCTCGAATAAACCTCAAAATGCTCTTTTTATATAGTAATTATTTAACTCAAGGTGAATATAGCACTAGAATTTTAATTTTCATTTATTAAAAATTTTATAACGGGCACTTGGCGCGAAGGAGTTAAATCACTTCTTAAATTGGCCACTTTCTAGCACATTCTTGAATCCGTTTTTATTCTAAAACCATAACACTGGCAGGTGTTCTTAGTTAGAAACTATGAAATCGAATAGTGTTTTCCATTTTTCATTAAAGGCAAAGGAACATCCAGAAAATGCTCTCGAATCTGGCGTTCTGAACCAAATTTGCTTGACCTTGACATTCCAAGTAGGACGTCATAAAACAGCAATGGCTTAAACTCGGGGTGGAATACATTTATAGAACAATTGAAAACACAATTGAAAACACAATTCAAAATCATTTCCATAGTCATGCATACCTGGTAATTTCACCAATTTATGTATAACACTGAGTGATATATCTTTCAAAAAGCTTCGCTTTTTTGAATGCGGAAAATATCTTTTGAGAAAACTAATTTTGCTAGTTAAGCAAAATTAATTGACAATACTAGTTATATTTTTAAGCTGTCTAGATTTTATTGGATTCTTCCTTCTTCCATTCATTGATATTGTGTCATTGAAAAGAAGATACTCGTGGGAAAATATCGAAATACAAATGTGAAATTTGCATAGAATGCCTCTTTTGGCTTAACATTACGTTGCGAATTTTTATGTTGACTAATGTAGGCTCTCAGGGTTTAAGGCACATGGACTTTCTCAATAAACGCGCTCTTCAGACTTTAAGGCATATGGGCTTTCTCAATAAATATGCTCCTCAGGCTTTAAGGCACATGGACTTTCTCAATAAACGCGAATGCAAATTATACATATCATAGTGACCAAATTTGATGTGTCTCACTGTGACTATCAAAGTGAACAGCTTTGATAGATTTACAGTCTGAATGAATATTGACTGGTTTACATTTCGAAAGTGAAAATAGGCAGATAGTTACATGCCTGTTCTAACTTATTTTTCTAGATTTTGGAATTTCCTTTAGTGGCAAAATAATGTTGGTTGTATGTATGCCCAATATTGCAATCATCTGAAAAATTTCGTTAATCATTCCTTTTCCAAACTTTTGCTTGAATTAAATCCAACAATTTTGCCAGCTCAGCCACTCAAATGCTCTCCAAACAATTTATTGCGTGAATTTGTTGGGTCTTAAGTGTTATTTAAATAATATATAACAATCTTCAATACGTTTAGTAAAGGTCTTTACAGGAAGACAAGGAGCAAGACTTTCCGTTTATTGGCTGCAAATTTCAACGCCCTCCACCAATCCCTAAAAGATGAATTGAGCGGGCGGCGCTTCTGAAAATACCGCCTTCCACCCTCGCAAAACTGTGGGGTCGATGGAGATTGAAAATCCCCTCATATCAAAACACGTGCTCAGTCAGACGGAAGCATCAACCTGTTTGTGAAGGAATCTCATGGATAGCCAACCTTATATCGCAGGTAAAAAAAAAAAAAAAAAAAAAAAAAAAAATTCCTGATTTCAAGATAATTTGATAAATAGTATTCAACTTTATTTTTCATTATTATTTTTTTTAATTAAGATATTGTAGTACATAAATGCATTTTAAAAAAAGAAATCCCCAAGAACCGAAAAAAATACACTTTTAGAAAGATTTCAGTCTTAAAAGCAATTCTTTTCGTCCGGAATTGAAATTTTCTTTTAAAGAGAGGGTTCAGTTATGGAACATTTCTATTTTCACAGGTTTTATCATAATAATGTGTCCCTATATATCATATTCGATGCATACTTGTTTTCATTAAAAAAAAATCTATTGAAATGGTTATTTATATGTTTCGTATCATTTTTGTAACATTCAGCATAACAATATATTTTGTTGCTGCTTAATCTCTTAATATATTACATAAATTGCCGGAAGAAAAAAAAATTATATTACTATATTAATCTCTTTTAAAAGTATTATTTTTGGTTGTTTTTAATATTTATATGCAAGTTAAACAAGGAAAATATTGTAATATGACATAATTAACGGATATATATATCTATAAATTCTTCAAGTAATATTATTACTTGGATTTTCTTATTAATATTCGCAAGTTAGAGACGGAAAATATAAAATCTATTAATTAATCTGTAAAAACTAGCCTCAATCTCTGTAAATATGTTTATCTTATTTGTTTGTAGTTTTTTTTTTTCATATTCATGTGCAAATAAGACAAAGTATGTATTTTTTAATTTCATAAAATCAAGTTTTAAATGCTTAGAACTCTTAAATAAATATGGGGGGGGGGGGGGGGTCCAACGCTGCGACCATTGTTTGCATTTCAGCAATAATGGTACTTGTATAAGAAAAACGGATTTACAGGCGTTCCTTGGGTTAAAAGCATTTAAATAAACTCAATGCATTTTTATACGTATTGAAGACTTATATGTGATCAAAGCAATTTTATCTAAAAAAAAAAATAAATTAAAATAATGTTGTTAATTTTGTTTTAAATCTCACTCCTGCCCTTTTAACAAACAAAAATTCGTATTTAAAACGCATATCATTTAAATTACTCCTCTCTCTCATCTTAAACTTCAAATAAAACTTCGAACTTCAGTTGTAAAAATACGTGCTCAGTTAAATTTTATTTTGATTGACAAATATTAAGCATTAAGACCTCATATAGGGTATAAATTAATTTTATTCTGCACAGTCTAGAATAATATTTTAATATAAAAAACAGGAAAATGGTAGCGTAATAGAGAAACGTATGATAAACATGTTGAAGGGGCAGTTTTCAAATCTAAGAATTATTTTAAGTACTATTTAATGTTGAAGACAGCCAAAATAGTTCTGTTACATAAGTTTTATATAATCAAAAACTATGCATAGCAATTTAATAATCTTTTGCAGGCTTATACATGAAAAGAATGTGGTGTGCCTTGCCCAATAATTTTTAAGTTTTTTTAAAGATTTTTTTTCATGTATTTTTAAAATTTAATTATCTGAATATAGATATTTAATTGAAGACCTGAGTGGAAGAAGATGTTATGTAACAAAAATTAGAATTCGATAAAATTGAAGTGAAAGTTTTTTGGTTGTAATTTAGTTATTTATTTAATTTCTTCTTAGTAGCGTATGTTTGAATGTTAGTATTAGGTGATACTAAACTGTCCTGGAAAAGAATATAAATATTTAATTATTAAATATTATAAATTATTTTTACCATTTAAATTATTAAATATAAAAATATTAAATATTGGAAAATACTGTCTCATAACTTCAATACTGTGTAGAAATTTAGTATTTTAGTTTTACCATATGATATAATACCTCATAATACGTTATAATTTCCCAATGTGCAGAATGCATTTATTTTTTAAAATTTGACTCATTTTTTGAGCTTTTATTTCTATTTTAAATTCAAATTTTCAGCATTTCGAGAGATATTTTTTATTTATTTTAGAAAATTGTACTAATTTAACCTGTTGCCAACTGTATAAACAGCGCAAACAATAATGTTTGCTTCAAATTAAAAATTTATTTACACGTGACTATTATAAACAGAATTTTTTTTTTTTTTTCAAATTAGAATTAAATAATTACGTATAAAAAGCAGGAACTTATTGAAAATTACTTCATAAAAAATATATTTACACGTAAATATTAACAGACAAAGGATATTGTAAAATAATAAATTCATTAACATGCGTTAGAAGTCTTAAATAGGAGAAATTACGTCACATTTACGTCACATTACACTTATTATGTAAAATGAACAAAAACTAATATTGCAAAACAGTTTAAATTTAAAAATTGCGCGAGACATTTATTTGATATTTCGAAATGAACTTTTCAACTATTTTTGTTGGGACAGCGCAAATAATATTTCATTTTTAACAAAAGTATTTTCATGTGAATATTAAAAAGAGAAATAAAAGTTTGGTGAAAATTGCGTGAGATTAAAAACGATACATTTATAATGCCTTGCATTTATTTATTTATTTATTGAACAACAAACATACGACTTGTGTGCTTGACATGAGAGCCCGCTTAAAATTTCTTATTTAAAAGAACTTTCTTTTCGCTTTGTTAAAAAATACCGGGAGACAAAGACTCTGTTTACTTAATTCATTTTATATTAGCTTATTTTGAAATGTTTAACTGGTTTTATTTAATCAAAGAGGAAAACAGCCATAGTATCTTTTAACAGCAGCTGATTTTTCCTTAAAATTCCCCAATCAAAGAGAAAGGAATAGAAACCTGTTTATAGGTAGATCGCCACTGTTTTTTAAATTATAATTCAATCTTTCAAAAAATTTTTAAAGCCGATCAAATTAGCGTGCTTTTAGAAACTGCGGTGTCTGAACGGGGGTTGGCGAGCGTAGCTCGTAGGGGGCCGAGCCCCTTAGTATTAAAAAAGAAAGAAAACTTTAAAGTAATTGAATTATTGTGTGCATAATTTTTTAATAGTGAAAATAGCATCATATTTAAAACGTCATATTTAGAAATTCATATTTAAAAAATAATTTATAGCCGCTAAAAGAAAACTGTTCTTAGACGTTATAAAAGTGCG
The DNA here is from genome assembly GCA_963932465.1 of Maratus speciosus. Classification (NCBI taxonomy): domain Eukaryota; kingdom Metazoa; phylum Arthropoda; class Arachnida; order Araneae; family Salticidae; genus Maratus; species Maratus speciosus. Next base: position 343,037,133 of record OZ010786.1, read on the forward strand.
GAAGACAACGGAATGTTTGCTGATCTATTTTATACAAGCTTATTCTCACATGTGTAATTGATCTTACTTAACCAATCAAGAAAACTGTTGTCAGCTGTCCTGACAGCAATGGATGCGGCCTAGAACCAAAAAATCTCCAGTCGAAAAGAAATGAATGGAAGGAGAATAATACGAAAAATCCCTACTGGTCGTAAATAATGTCCTCCGTAATCGGGTAATCTCTTTAAAACAAATCAAATTAACATGTTACTGACTACGGGCCTGTACGGATGTTGGCGAACGTATCTCTTCGAGGGCAGAAGCCTACAGTAATTAAAAAAATAGTTCAATTTTTAACTATATAAATGAATTATTCAGGGTTTCGTACGCCTCAGGGGATTCAAGGGATTTTAGATATTTTAGTATCAGAACTTTTATAAAGTACTGGTCGCTATATCCGAAGAAAGATTTTTTTTTTCCATTAAATAAGCCAAATATTTCTTTACGAAAATCTGGTAAAAGGTCCTTGAAAGTCCTTGAAGCGTACGAACCCTGTTATTGAATTGGTAATTTAAAATAATAATAATAATTAGTGAGCTAGGGTTAAAAAAAGTTATAAATTGATGTAATACTCTAAAAAGTAGCTTTGCTTTTTCTTCAGGAATTGTAAAAAACACTTATATTCGGAAAAAGAAAATTTTGAATATTAAAAATGTGATTTATCACATTGCTAACAAGGCGATAATTCACGTTTTTAATATTTTTAATATTCAATAATTTCGAACATAATTTCATTATGCTCGATGTAAATTAATTGATGTATGTGATTATGTAAATTAATTGAAAATTAATTAAAATTATACATAAAGAAAATTTCTTTAAATAAGTTGAAATGTAAGAAAAATATCAATTTTAATTTTCGAAAATTATTATTTTCATATCATATCATTTTAACATATTTTTTAGTCATATTCTTGCGATTTTTTGCATTTTTTATGAATCATGCGGTGCATACAATTTTATCACAATTTTTAATAGAATTTTTCGCCTTATTTAATTGTAGGGAGGTATAACAAGGTCTTCAATAAAAATTCTGGTACTTAAATATTTAATGGAAATTTTTTAATCAAAAATAGTGTTGCCAGATTCCTTGGAAATTTCAAGGAGAGTGTACTCACCTTAGATTCACTACATCTACGTATTTATTAACACTTATAGAAGCACTTTCCTTTAAATGTTCGTTAAATTTAGTTCAGGTGGTGGAAACACAAATGTCTTTAAAATTATCTTTACTTTTCTTTTAAGTCAAAAATATACTCTAGAGTTTCAGAATAAAATGACGTGAACCGCATGCAAATACGATAATTAGATCAAAACCTTTTTGTGTTTTAATATCTGTGGATGTACGCTTTTTTTCCAGGACTTTCTCTCGAGATAAATTTTTTGAAGATTTGCTATATTTAATTTGATGTATTAAATTTCAATTAAAGATACAATAATGAAACATTTTAAAATGTTTTAACTTATATATTCTTTAAATTGTCTTCGAAAGGTTTTTTGTTTTGAACAAAAATTTTGAAAATATGATTCTTATAGTAAAAAGTGAATATGAAAAGCACTTTTTCGTTTTAAAATTTACTATTTAAAAAATATATACATTTGTAAATACCAAAGACAAATTCATATTTATTTTTATGTTTATTCGAAAGTGGAGAAAAGTATTCAAAAGGAGTTGTTTTCCAGAAGATATAAGGGCTAAACTTTAAATTGTTATCTTTAAAATTACATTTTAATTTTTTTAAGTATTTATATTTGTATATTATTATTATTGTATATTGTATTAGAGTATATATTAAATAATAATAATAATAATAATAATAATAATAACAATATACGTTTAAAAAAATGAGTCAATAATGGTATTTATAAATTAAAAGAGTAAAATTTCATGTCTCGTACAACCTTAAAAGTAATACAGCCAAACTTAATATCAAAAATTTTTACTATCCATAAAAAATGTGCTCAGTTTCTTCCTTAGCTAAAATATTTCACTAATAATTTTAAGGGGCGAGGGGAAATTGTGCTTCAAGAATGGATTATGTAACACCTTAAAACAGATACAGAATACTGCAACAAAACTTCCTTGTTTAATAAGATTAACGTATACAATTTGAAAAACGCATAACACATTTGGAAATGCAATTTCAGCAACTACCATTTATAGTCGAAAAATTCTCGGATTCTTTTGTAAAGCCTTGTATATGATCTATAGATTTGTATACATACTACATAGTATGCTAAAATTTAGTTCTATAAAGAAGCTCATAACGCAGTTGAAAATCCCTTCAAAAATTTCCACCAATAAATGAAAATGAATGCTGTTGTGCTACTCTGTATACTATCCATAGAATTTTTACATAACAAGTAATAAATAAAAAATAATTTAAATTAAAAAACTCATATCACAATTGAAAACGCACTTCCAGCAACAGCTCATAGACAGTACTGTAACCGTTTTGCTTGTCCCTGTAAATGAACGATAAATTCTATGCGCACCCTGTTCTATAAGCATCATGTGGTGCATCTTAATGATGTATATCAATTCCAATATGTTTGAAATAGTGTAACATTATTAAAATACATTCCAAATGATTTTTTTCCATAGACCACAATGTAAGGGAATTTTTTTAATGCTCCTGTAAATGAACTATAACTGCTACATATTTTCTTTTCTATACCGAACCTGCCATGGTAAACCTCAATAAAATATAAGAGTTACATGGCAATCCAAGTATATTTGCGTGACTTAGAGCTAGGAAGACAGACGGTCAGGCAAATAGCATTCATAAAAGCTTAATTATGTTGGAAAGAATTAAGCAGGAAGCGATTATTGTGACAGATATAGTTATATGAGAAATATTCAGGTCATAAGATAAAATCTTTGAGGATATATTAAGACATGGTGATAGCGACAGAAGTATTCAAGCAATTTGTTGCTTTTTATGACGTTCGATTATTTGTACGAGGGATATAGAAAGAGGAGGCGGTTGCCCTCCGCAGAGTATTTCTAAGGAAACCTATCTAAACCATACATACTTAAAGTTCGAAGATAACGACGGAAAACTGCGAACGGTTAAATCAACGCGTGATACGAGTTCAAACACACCACCTCAACTCAACCAGCTTTGAGAGCATAGAGCAAGTCAATCACTGTAAGGGCTCCAAGCAATCGGAATGAAATTTGAAATGCAGTTATTTTAAAATATGTACTCATGTATTTGGGGACAAACAGTATGGCTACTCTTATGGTTATGGAAACAGCGACCTTCAAAAATATAAAATAGCGACACCTTTTCAATCGCAATTTCATCTGCACATTAAAAAACTATAAATGGTTTTAAAATGGTACCGTAAAATTAAAAACGGCGAATTGAAACAAACGCATTTTTTCTAAAATATATCCAACTTTAGTCTTAAAATATAGATAAACGATATAAATCTGTGGAGATTTCATGAAAAAAAATTAAATAATCCAACAGCAATCATGCGCGCAATTTAATAAAACACGTTTTTTTTTTTTTTTTTTTTTTTTACATTTTGAGATAAGCTGCTTTAAATTATTTGTTTAATCATTGCTGACATTGAGACTATCTGACGCATTTTCATTCATAGTAACTACAAGAATTTGTTTTCTGCGGTTTAATATAAAATGATCAGAACATATTACCTGTTTATAAATACACACATATATATACAGGGTGTTGCCGAATTCCACTGGGAAATTCAGAGGGGTATTAGTAGACATCGATAGGAACAAAAATTGCACTGGAACACGATGTCGTAAACTACGTATTTAATAAAAAATACAGGGTGTTCTACCCTAAGCCAAATTGGGTTTCTCTATATCATAAAACACAGTGTAACAAATTCGGGGCGAACCCATCAATCTTACCAGCCTCTGATAAGATGGAGCTACATTAGGATTAATTTCGATTTGAGATGTGTATAAGAAAACTTATCTGCCTAAATACAAATCTTTTCTACCTGAAATCCTTTCTGTTCAACATAATTTTCTATAAAAGATTCAAAATTAACAAAATTTCAATGATTTGCGCGAAAAACCATTTCAGAAATCAAGTTGAAAACAAACGTAGCTTAAAGCCGCGTAAACAAGAAGAGCTGTAGCGAATCATTCACTTTTGTTATTCATTCAAAAAAAAAAAAAAAAAAACAATAAACCATGGAGCTATGAAGATTAAAGGAGACGACATAAATGACGTCACTTAAAGCTGTCCTACCCCTGCTTATTCAGGTGACGTTAGCTGCGGTTAAACAGAAGAAAAACACCAATAAGCGTGAAGAACATTTTAACAATACTTCCCCTTTTCGGATGGAGTTCTTTTTCGCCGGGTATATATTTTTAATATTAAAAATTAGTATGTAATAAATATTAGTATTATTTCAATAGTTTCAGCAGACTTTTTAATTACGCAGTTTTATTGCATATTTGTTAAATTTTTGTTTTATAAAGAGATCTTAACTTTGTTATGTATATTAGCCGGAAAGCCTGGTTTACATGAAAATACTAATAGTGTGTTTATTAGAACATAAACTAGCCGAACTTATCTAAACGCTTCCATATTGTCAATTATTTTTATAAATTTTTCATATTTTAAGTGAAAAATACAATTTTTACCCACTGTCCTAGGACGGGCATTTACACTAGTCTGGTAATAACTTTCAGGAAACTGAAGTATATTATGATGAAACTTTTAATAGACATTATCAAAAAAAGTGGTAGAAGTTTCCATTATACGCTCTAGCAGTATGCACTTGACGCTTCACATTTTGGACTGCGATTACTAGTTCATATGGTATCATCGATTGTGTGAGCACCCTTTTTTCCAGAGCTTTTCGTGATGTTATCACATTACTAAACGAGGTACATATCATTGCATTTTGATTGCATTATTTTTATTTTTATTAAAATTATTACCTGCAAACGCAGTTCAGTTAGGTTGAAACACTCTGTATTTGTGATTAAATAGGGGATTTGCGACCTCAAGTTCAATGATAATTTTTAATCCTCTTAATGACGACTATCACCCCTCTGAATTTGTCGGTCGAATTCGCAAAATCCTGTGTTTATTCGAAAAAGGAATTTTTTGAAGATTTAATGCCGCCCCCTTATGCTCAGAAACGTATAAGGGTGAATCCATTTCAAGTGGTCCAGAAAATCATTTATTCGTTGCTCGACCATTTTTAAAAAAATCTGAAATTTTTTGTACAACAACCCTAACATGATGGAAGTTCAAAATGACTATTATTTTAATTTTATTAATTTTTGTTTGTGCATGGTGGCCATCTTTGTTTCATTGTCTGCAGCAATTTTCTCACAAGAAGGGTTTACGGAATTGTAAATAATTCATCGTTTATTTATCCAATTCAACTGCGGATTAAAGCAATTTGTACAGAATACTTTAGGCTAAAAATCAGGTAATGGAGTAGTTTCCGAAACTAACAGCTTATTGGTAAAATTTAAGCATAAAGTTTCAGTTTTTTTTTTTCCAAAATTTGTCCGTTTACAAGAGGAAATTTTTCTAGCAAGGAATACTGTCAACCTGACATATTTTTTTTTTTACAAATAGGCCGAAAGTACCTGTACTCACACGCAGAGTTCCAGATCTGGGACTTGCTTTCTCTTTGCTAAAAAAAATCCCAAATTTTTCAAAAATGACAAAAATCGCACTTTTCAGGCTTTGATATCTCTCGTGGGTCACGAGATAAAAATCTGAAATTTTTTTTTATAAGAGTATTGTATGGTAGTGTTATGCACAAGAAATTTCAGGATGGAGATTTGACTACAAGCTGAGATATGGCAAGGGCAACATGTCAAAACAATACTGCCAAACTATTGTTTTGTTGTAGTCACAGCTAAGTATTTATGTCAGAGTGTCATTTAATCATTTAAATTTATGTTTTTGATTATCTTTAAATAATAGTAACAGAAAATAAAGCCCTTTGCAAAGCTTAGCAATTAATTACAAAAATAATTATGCCTAAGGCCATACACTTTGTATGGTTTCAGTAATTTTTGTTGTAAGTAATTTTAGTAACTAAAAGAAACCTCAGCACTTTTACATAAAGATAAAAAAATATTTTTATACAAGACCTGAGACAAAAACAACATAGGGTAAAAGAAAATCTGTTAATGTTGTCATACTTGTTGAGACATGATCAAACGTGTCAAAACACATTCTTGCTTGTTGGTTCAAAAACCACAATTTTGATCTTTCTCAAAATTTTATTTGTAGGAACCAAGTTTTGTAATCTCTTGATAACTTGATTGAAGATCTTGGCCTCGCTGGCTCATAGAAATATACTTTGAAATCACAATGTGCAAGTCTCAATTCATTAATAATTCCTAGCTTACTTCTTATGCAAAAATGTGATTTTTCTGCGGTATAAATTTTGAAAAGGCTTTGGGCATCTTTACTTTCTCAAAATTACTTGAGGCTGATGCATGGTAACATCACATAATTCTTCATTTATAGGAACATACTTATGGTAGGAATAAGTTTCAGGGACTGACAAGCAGAATTAAAATTGTGGTTTTTAAACCAACAAGCAGGAATATGTTGTAACACGTTTGATCATGTCTCAACAAGCATGCCAACATTAACAGCTTTTCTCTCTCTCTATTCTGTTTTTGTCTCGGGTCTTGTATATATATATATATATATTTATTTATGTAAAAGTATTAAGGTTTCTTTTACTTACTAAAATTACAACAAAAATTACTGAAACCATACAAAATGTAGGGCTTAGGCATAATTATTTTTTAAATTAATTGCAAAAGGCTCTCTTTTCTGTTATTATTATTTAAAGATAATCTAAAAAATAAATTTAAATGATACTCTGAGATAAATACTTAGCTGTGACTACAACAAAACAATAGTTTGGCAGTTTTGTTTTGACATGTTGCCCTTGCCATATCTCAGCTTGTAGTCAAATCTCCATCCTGAAATTTCTTGTGCATAACACTACCATACAATACTCTTATGAAAAAAAAATTCAGATTTTTATCTCGTGCCCCACCAGAGATATCAAAGACTGAAAAGTGCGATTTTTGCCATTTTTGAAAAATTTGGTGTTGTACAAAAAATTTCAGATTTTTTTAAAAATAGTCGAGCAACCACTGGTGGACCACTTGAAATGGATTGACCCATAAAGAAAAAATGCATAAATAAGAAATTGATGAATGAAATTGATGCTCTACTGCATACATTTCTTTCTTTTTAAATAATCTTTTGATCGAAAAAAAATTTTAATACCAAATTCTATATACTATGGATTATTCAAAATTTCAAGTTCTTTTTTTTCTTTTTTTTTTTCTGGGATCACGAACAACATACTTAGATAAGAACGTGTTTAAATTTTAACATCGGAATACATAAACTTATTTTGACGTTTAGATTATTTTGTTTAAAAATATGATTTTTCTAGATGATCCGACGAAAGTAATAGTATGCCAAAATTGAATTAAAGTGTATGAAGAGAAAAGAATTGCGAAGTGAAAGTGTGTAAATAAAAGTAGTTGAATTGAAAATAGTAGGTATGCCAACGATGTTTAACTAGCATGCCAAAAAGAAAAGATTAACAGGAGCCCAGCCTTGTTTTCCGTTAAAAAAATATTTGAAATATAAATAGGTTTTGACTATTTCTCATATTATTCCTTTACTTTTAAACTTAAAATCAAAAATTATTTAACCTATTTTTAAACTAAAAATTCACAAGTTAGCTGAAAAAGTAAATATGCCGTAAAATAGAAAAGAACTCTTAACATACGCGGAGATTGAATGCGAGACGAAGAAAACAACATTACCCCTTTACATCCGATTTACCGCAACTGCAATCTTAAGAAAAGGAAGAAACATTTACAGGCAGTTCAATGAGAGATATGGCAAGTCGCCTAAGCAAGCGAAGAACTAAAAAGGGAAATTGCATTTTCAGACTCCTTTTATAAGTTGTGGTCATAATTAAAAATATATAAACTGATTTCTTTCGAAGGTATTATATTAAACTTCGTTGTAATTTAATGAAAACTTGTGGTGTTATAATGCAGAGATGCAATGGATTTTTGAAATCGCAAGCGATACGTCAGTTATTATTATATCGGTTTATTGCTGTTGTTATTATTATTATTATTATTATTGGAATAATTAATATTATTATTCGAAAAATATATTTAGTTTAAAGATATTAGAATCTTTTTATGTTTAAAAACATATTTAATAATAAAAATCACATTAGGAATGTGTCAGAAACAGCCAAGTTGGATTTGTATTTATATTGCGTATAATCTAAAAATTTAATAAGTTAAACAAAATTCAAAAGAAATTATATACTAAAAAACTCCTGAATAAAACGAGAAAAAATATCCCTCCCCCTTTTTTTTGTACAAATATATATTTAAACTAAATATATTTTTGTACAAATATATTTAAACTTTTATATTTTTGTACAAATATATTTAAACTAGATATATTTTTGTACAAATATATTTAAACTAAATATATAATTAAAATATATTCAGTTAAAAAAAATGATGTTAGAGTTTTTTAGTTTAAAAACTAATTTCAGAATAAAAATCTCTTTATGAATGTGTCAAAAAACAGCAGAGTTGTATTTGTATACGAACTGCATATAATCTAAAAATTCAATAAGTTAAAAAAAAATGAAAATAAATTGTATACTAAAAAACTCATGAATAAAACGCGAAAAAAATCACGCTCCCCCCTTTTTTTGTACAAATATATTTAAACTGAATATATTTTTGTACAAATATATGTAAACTAAATATATTTTTGTACAAATATATGTAAACTAAATATATTTTTGTACAAATATATGTAAACTAAATATATTTTTTGTACAAATATATTTAAACTAAATATATTTCTGTAAAAATATATTTAGTTTAAAAAAATTATGTTAGAATTTTTTCGTTTAAAAACTAATTTCAGAATAAAAATTCCTTTATGAATGTGTCAAAAAACAGCAGAGTTGTATTTGTATTTGTACTGCATATAATCTAAAAATTCAATAAGTTAAAAAAAATTGAAAAGAAATTGTATACTAAATAACTCATGAATAAAACGCGAAATAATCTCGCTCCCCCTTTTTTTGTACAAATATATTTAAACTGAATATATTTTTGAACAAATATATTTAAACTAAATATATTTTTGTAAAAATATATTTAGTTTAAAGAAATGATGTTAGAATTTTTTTCGTTTGAAAACTAATTTCAGAATAAAAATCTCTTCAGGTATGTGTAAAAAAAACCCGAGTTGTATTTGCATTTGTATTGCATATAATCTAAAAATTAAGTTTAAAAAAAATGAAAAGAAATTGTATACTAAAAAAACTCATGAATAAAACGCGAAGAAAATCTCGCTCCCCCTTTTTTTGTACAAATATATTTAAACTGAATATATTTTTGTAAAAATATATTTAGTTTAAAGAATTGACATTAGAATTTTTTTTTCGTTTAAAAACTAATTTCAGAATAAAAATCTCTTTATGTCAAAAAAGTCTCTTATGTCTCTCTTTGTCAAAAAACAGCCGATTTGTATTTGTATTGCATATAATCTAAAAATTCAATAAGTTTAAAAAAAAAATGAAAAGAAATTGTATACTAAAAAACTCATGAATAAAACGCGAAAGAAATCCCCCTCCCCTGTTTTATTTCTTTGTTCCACATTTATAGATTAATGTTTTCTTTAAACATGGCATCAATTTATTGGGAGATAGGATTTTGCTTTTTCGAAATTAGAGCAAAAGAAAAAAAAATCGTAATAAATTGACATGTGTTCTTATTAAGAAACTATGTAAAATCAAAAAAATATTTTTTTTCTGTTTTCGGTCAAGCTAGAAGATTTCTCAGAAAAGTTGTTTCTGTTAAAGTTGACGTTTTGAAACTAATTTCTGGGTGCAGCAGCGCAGAAAAAGAAAAATAACTGCAGTCCCGAGAGAACAATCGCTTATAACTCAAGATATAATACATTTACCGGGAAGTGAAACAAAATGTTCAATTACGAATCACTTAAATAGTTACAGCTGCAAGTATCATGCTTTTACGTTTAAAAATGACCGCCAAGCATAAATATAGATTGGTTTAAATGAGTATATGAATACTTATAGATTATCGTAAATTAATAAATTCAAATTTCTGTGCAAAAGAAAAACTCTAGTGGGTTTTTAGAGCAAAAATAAATTTAAATAACACCTGGTCTTATTTTCGCAGAAACACGATAATAACCTGACAATCCTTGTAATAACTAAGGCTTAAATTTTAAAAAAAATGTACAGGAGCCCTAATATTCTACGCTAGTAACATCCGTAGCGAATCCGTCCCTTCCATCTCCATATTTCTATTTCATACATTATTTTCAAAATTTAAATCATTTTTTTTCAGCAAAAAAAAAAAAAAAAAAAAAAAAAAAAAAAAAAATTAAGTACAGTAGAACTTTGATTATCCGAAGTAATTGGGACCGACCATCTTTCGGAAAATTGAAATTTTCGGATAATCGAGAATGCTTCAATCTTAAGATTAAGGAGAAATATATACGGTTTTCTTATTATGGTAATAAGTGCCAAATAAAAATAAAGCAATAGCAAAACAGAAATAAGAATAAATTACCTGAGTTTTAATTTTGAAATTAAGTACCTTTTACATATTTCACAAGAAGTTTAAACAAAGTTTTGTTTGTCGCAGTTTTGATTGCCTTTGCTTTGAAGCTCTATCACGAATTACTGATTCTTGAGTGAATAACTTCAACAATTATCTTTCAAATAAGTCGCTGACTAATACCAGTCAGGGCCGAAACTAGCCTTTTTTGCACCCGGGGCAAACATGGATTTTGGCGCCCCCGCCCCCCTCGTCCATAAAGTATATTTACAAAGAGAATTTTGCAAATTTTCTAATAGCCGACTTATTTTAAAATTTAAAATATGTAATCATAAAATATGTAATACTGAACTACGTAATCTACAACGGCGGATCCAGAAAGGGGTTGGTGGGTTATGGGGGTCATTACCCCCCTCTAAACACGAATAAAAATATTCTAAAGATCATTTGTAAAATGAAATATACAGTAGAGCCCCGATTATCCGAATCCCCTTAACCCAGTTTCCGCTTTAACCGAGTTATTTTCTCCTGATGGACTGATGGCTTCCATTATTATGAAACAGCCATTATAAATGAAGTGTTAGGTGAATGTCGGTAAAAAAATAGCCACATTTTTTTTTTTTTTTTTTTTTTTTTTTTTTTTTTTTTTTTTTTTTTTTTAATTATGGCCTTTTTTCCCCCTTATTCTGACCAGAAAATCAGAGTTCTAACTTTTTACGGCTGCTCTTTCATCTTCACCTAACACTTCATTTATAATGGCTGTTTCATAATAATGGAATCCATCAGAAGAAAATGATCCATTACAAAGGTATAATCCTTCATTTGGCGCCCCTCGGTCTGGCGCCTGGGGCACATGCCCCCTCTGCCACCCCCTTAGTTTCGGCCCTGATACCAGTGACAGAACAATTGTTTAGCACATTCTCGAATGCTTTTCTCACTGCTTACTCCCCAACAATACTCTTTTAATTAATCTTCCCGTGAACAGAAAAAAAACACCTGCTAGACCACATTCACACATTCCGGTCCTCCCTCCTTCTACTGTGTTCTAGTCCACTCCGTAGCTTACGGGAGCTCAAGTTAAATTAAAAGGAATTCTAAGATAAGCGATCCCTTACATACATCTGTACTCGTGGTTTGGAAAGGACAGCTTGCACACAAGGAATGTGATAGTAAAAAAGGGGGCTTTAAAAATTGATTTCGGTTAACCGAGAGTTTCGGTTAAAAGAGTTTCGGATAAAAGAGGTTCTACTGTATATCTATATGCATATACATAGATGCCAACTTTTTTGTGATCATTGTTTCAGAATAGAAATCGTCACCCAGTTTTTACGTAATTTAATCAAAGAATTTTGCAATTAAATTATATCAAAATTGCCATTCGCAAAAAGTGATAACACAAAAAAAGGAATTGTTGGTAGCTATGCGTATATACATAATAAAATCTAATGAATGAATAAATATTAAAAACATTTATTAGGGGGCTTTTCAGAAAATCTAACTCGCAAAGGATTTTTTTTTTTTTTTATCAACCAGCAATATCAAGATAAAAAGATGTTTTGATAGGCTACGATGAGCAATATTTATAAGATCCAATGAGCTCCGTCGCAAATTAAGCACCAGTATAACAATTTATAGTTTTTTTTTTTTTTTTTTTACTCTCCTTAAAATGAATGCCTCCAGATCGCTAGAATATTTTCTGTTCCCAAAGATGATTTTTCGTATGAACCTATCTATCGTATGAGTCTATCGTATTTATCCCAACCTTGTATCATTTTCTTAGAAGAATGCGATATAAAATCATAAAGATGCAGATTTAGAGAACAGAGTTAGAGGACGGCACAACAAGATAACAACAAACGAATGTTCTTACTGGAAACATTTATTCTGCATGAATGATGTTTGCAAATCAGTGAAATATTATAATTTTGAGAAAATGTTTCTTCTTATTGTTCTTGAAATACAGAGTGAAAATTTTTAATTAAATTTTTAATTTCTCTTTAAAAAATCTCTGTACATTACATGTAACCACAATATAGTTAACTTTTTCCATAAAAATAATATATTTTATTTTCACGGAAATCTTATAACTAATGTTGCAATATATTCAACTTATATGATTGTTAAAAAAAAAAAAAAAAAAAAAAGAAGAAGAAGAAAAGAAAAGTATGAATAAAATAGAATCATGTTATTATTTTTCGAATCTATTGAAATTAGCTGTTTCATTAAAGTCCTAGTTTGATAACATTTCGTAAAGCATTGCTTTTCTCTTTTTTGTTGTGCCATATTTGAAATTCTTTATAATTTTTCAATAAACTCAACATATATAAAATGATTCAAACTGTTATGTAATAATAAAAAAAATAAACCTCCAGCATTATAGCTAATTTTGATAGTTGATATTTTATACATATTCTGCGAATAAAAAAGTGCTTGGTGCCGTAAAATGATAAAGACAAAGCTCTATTTTACATAGTCTACAAAAGTCCACGCACTATCTCTATACCTTTTTTATTCTTTTTAATAAATATCGACGCATATAATTAGTTATAATTATGTTCTTAATCATTGGCGCACTTTGCTAATCGGGGCTTTCACAACTTGAATTTTTTACCCCAGACCCAGACCCTTCTTTCAGGTTGCCAAAAGAAATCAGAAGCTATATGTAAGATCTTAAACCATTTATTTATTAAAAAAAATTGTGAAGGAAGTTAATTTCCACGCAGAAAATTTAATTTTAGCCAAAAAAATTTCGAGATGTCACGAGAAAATCGGGACTCCTGTATCGATAATTCTGGTTATATTTATAAAGTTAGAGTGAATATCACAGGCAGATGGAAATAAAAATATTGGATTAAAAAATTGGAATTTTAAATTCAAAATTACTTTAAAATTTCACCTTTTTCAAGTGACAAGTTTAATAGAAGTTTGAGGATTGTACTCGAAATCTTCAATATGATTTCAAAACGATTTTTGTTCTTGCAAGTTATACGAGGTCTGTCTGATAACTATCCGACCTTAATTTTTTCCATGTACAGTAGTTTAGGCAGTGCGCCTGTGCACATTTTAAGGAGACTGCTTAATGCGCAAGCTTCGTTTTCCCCCAATGTTCCAGTGAGCCAGTCGTTGCCTGCTAGCTGCCGAGTGAGGTGCTGTCATACGTGATCGTCGGATTTTGATTTCTCTCAAGATGACTGAACGAGTTGAACAAAGGCATTCGTAAGATTCATCAGGTGTTGTAAGATTCATCAATGCTCCAGCTCATTAATCGCACCTGATTTAGACTTTCTTGGCAAAACAAGGAATTCCAGCCATCCACCAGCCACCCTACCAGCCACTCAGCTCTCCATACATGAATCCTTTCGACTTCTGGTTGCTTCCAAAATTGAAAGCACCATTCAAAGGATACCGTTTTGAGAGCAGAGATGACATATGCAGAACGCGACGGCGGAGTTAAACACCATACCAAAAGAAGCCATACAGAAGTGTTTTCGGCAGTGAAAGGAACGGTGCCCTAAGTGTGTGGAGCCGCAAGAGGCCTACTTTGAATGGGATCAGGGTCCTAATCCCGTCAGGTAACTTATATATTTTTTTCGGACAAAGATTGGATACTTTTTCAGACAGGCCACGTATATTGCAAGTCGTAAATTTTGAAGATTTTTTAACGTGTTAATATATACATATTAACACGTTAAAAAATCTTCAAAATTTCAAAAATCTTAAAAATTTAATATGTATAATTTAATATGCATAAGTTAATATATAATATATAATTAAAATGAAATCACATGTGTGAAACTCAACGGAAAACAGAATATAAAATTAAAACCAATAAAAAGGAAAGGAAAATGAGAGAACTATCAATATCTTATGGAATCGACAGAGTAGCTTCATAAGAATAATTCATAGCAAAGATATGCTATTTCATCAAATATTGTCAGCATTAAGCCTAAAAATTACAATATTAAGCTCCCTATGACATATCAGTAAATCCCAATAATATACATATATATATATATATATATATATATATATATATACGGTTTTAGTAGTTCATCCTCTAAAGGAGGTTTCAGTTTGCATAATAAAATTTACGTACTAAAAATTATTTTTATTTAAATTTTTACGTTTTGCATAAGTGAAGTTTTAATGTCATTTTTAGGTGCGTTTTGGATTTTAAAAAATTAAACAAGAAGATACATTTTTTATATATTATTTAAATTTTTTTGCATTTTTTGCAATCTAATGAGTATAGTTATATTTTTAAAACAAACAAAAACAACAAAATCAAACTCGAAAGTATACAAATACATTAAATATGAATTTGGTTTTAATTATTTTTCAAATTATTTCTTCCGTTTAGAACTTTAAATTAAAAATATTTTTTGACGTTTTTCACTAAAAATTCGCAGTTATCTGGAAGGATAAGTGTGCCATGAAATAGACCTTAAACTACCCGCAGTAAGCTGAATGGGAGATGAAAACAACATCGCCCTTTGTGTCTGATTTCCCGCAAATAGAATCTATTGAAAAGGAAGAAACATTTACAGGTAATGCGACACACTCGTCTATTTAAGAAAGTGAAAAAACAGAGAGAGAGAGAGAGAGGAGTTTTATTTATTTAATTCATTTATTTTTCATGGTTTTAAAAAAGGTTATAATTCAAAAATCATTATTTTCTGAAAATCTCAGTGCAGGATGCAATTAAAATTAACGTTGTTATGATGCTCAAAGAATTAAATTCTTTTTTTTTTTTTTCCAAATCGCATTTTTTAAATCGGTGATAAATGTGTACCTAATATCTGCTTATTGCTTTATTTAAATAAGTTTGCGCGAAAAAAAAAAAAAGAAAAAAAGAAAGAAAGAAACTTAGTTTAAAGTTTAGTTAGCTTTTAAAAAGTCTCTTTTTTTTTTTTTTTTTTTTTTTTTTTTTTTTTTTTTTTTTTTAATTCTGACACGTATTTTTAGCTTTATCGATGAAAAACGACTTTTTTTATTGGCTTAAATTAAAATTTTTACTTTAAACGGCCAGTATTTTGTTAAAATCCCCCCCCCCCCTCCTTTTTTTTTTTAACCGTTCGTTCAAACATTAAATAAACGTGTGTTTAACATAAATCTGGTTTTATTTCCGGTTTTTACGTTATTCGAATCAGAAGAAGCGTGAATGCTGAAAAACATCTTTTTAAAAGGTCTTTTATGAGAAGATTGAATAAACAATAAAATCTTTGGCTGAATATCGTTAAATAAAAAGAAAAACACACGAAACTAATTTTACACATGTTGTGCTCTTAAGACTCCTCAGGACTCTTAAAGCTTCAAAATTTTCGACAATTTAATCTTTTTAGATGTTAAACTGCTATCTTTTCTGAATATTTTGATATATAGTTTACTTGAAATTCTTATTAGAATAGAAATTATGGCTTTTAGAATTATACCCATTCAATAGCTGAACCGGCGTTTCCGAAACTTTGAAGTCATTTTTCTCCGAATGACGTTTTTGAGCAAAACGTGCAGGATATCTCAAAAACTTCTGAATATTTTTTCATGGAATTTTCAAAACAAATATTTCATATTAGTCTGTATAAATTGAACCTAAAATTTTATTTTTATTGTTCAAAAAAATAGTTTTTTAGGTGATTATACTGTTGAAAATTTCAAAATTTTGTATTAGCTAAATACAACTTTGTATTAAACATATAAAAATGCTTTAAATAAATACAAATTTTTTAGTTTCAGGGTAATTACTATAGTCTGAAGTATAATTAAGCACGAAAAATTTCCTTCTAGTTGCGAAATGTATTTTGTAATCATGCGCGTAAGTTGTTATACCAATTTTCTGCTCGACAAATGTCTGATAGGCGCCCTATAAATACTAATTGTGCATCTCACAATTTTTTAAATACATGAAATGGAAGATCATACTTATATATTTCAACCCAATAAAAATTGTGTTTTAAAATAATATACATTTTAAGATACTGCTGAAAAATGCTGAAAATGGTCTTTTTTTTATCGTTTTTTCCAATTTTAAGAGTCCTGAGACGCCTTAAGGTGCTCAGTACGAACTGTGCTATCACATCGTTTGCATGGGCGGCGAAAGAACATAGTCCAGTAAGATCAAGATTTTGGAGCAAATGTGTCTGAGCTCCGAATCTTCGGTTGCGTTTTTGAAAACGGAGAATATAAACAGGAAATAAGCAAAAATAAGTATTTTTTGCCAGAACTCTCCGTGCAAGACAATTTTTAAACATATCAATATTCCAATACAGATGTTTAATAATTAAAAATATTAAATATTCAAAAATACCTTTTTATCACCATAATTCCCAAAATGAGATTGAAACAGTAATTTCTTTTATTGTCAGGCTTGCCCTACTCCCTGACGAAAATTTCTTAGCTCCCTTTTTCTTATGTTTAACTATTTTAAGTCAGTTTGGAAGAATAAATTTTATAATAATTTTTTTAATCATCTGGGAAAAAGAAAATTTAGTTTATTAAATTTCAAAATCCAGTGAGAAGCAACGACACACCTTGGCTCTTCCTCTCCCCCGCTGGCGCCTTTTTTTTTTTTTTTTTTTTTTTTTGAGGAAGGAGTGGCGTGATTTTCGGTTCAAAAGATAGGTTGTTCTCTGTGTGTTATTTAAGTTTTATCAATAATGTTTTAATTATATATTAATTGACAGCAGTTTTTAATAATTTTTTTAATATATCCGAAAAATAGTTTACGGACATTTTCCGAAATCTTCAAATCTCGGAAAGTGTGCCTCCGACAGATGGGCGCGTGCGGCGAATCCGCCTTAATCCCGTTAATCCATCGGCACTGCCACATACCCCTAAGTCACGCGACCCCCGTAATCCGAAACCCCCCTTCTTTTTAAAGAACCGCAGGTCCCAAAGTTTGTCTTCCTCTCCATTATTTCTGAACGGGGAGTCGGGGGCCACCAGAAATGGGGCCTAGTGCCTGTCAATAGACGAATACACACAGGCGTTATGTGTTCACTAAAGTAGCAGATGGGTAAAGTACTATTTGTGTTCGGGATTTTCTCCGATTCACGTGAAGTGTTTGAACTTAAAATGTAACTAACTTATTTTCGTTTTGAAGTAATAAATTTTCAGTAATCTGAATTGTTATAATGCGATAGAACTGTTGCCTACTGCGCTTCTCAAGGAGATTATCTAATAAGAGTCGCTTTGAACATAGTTCTAGATTTAAGAGCTAAAACTCCGAACAAAGTATTAGCAACTTTTTTATGTACACAAAAACTTTAAAAAGCATAATTTTATCTCATCTACCCTCCATATTTATTTCTGGTACTCCTCTCCATCTCCAAAAGTAATTATTGAAGTTCATTTTCCAGCTGGTTCTAAATTTTTCTTATGTAAAAATTTAATAATTATATTAATAGGGGATTACTAAAATTACGGGATTACTAAAAAATATTTTACAGTAATTAATGTTCCGAAATTTTTGTTTATTTATTTATCTTAAATAGATACATAGAGTCATAGAAAAGTCCTAGAAAAAGTCACTAAGTTTGTAATTTCACAATTATGCAATCTGTTTGTGAATGGCGCCATCCTTTAATAAGATTTTGGGATTAATTACACAAGCAGTTTTTTTTATTCTTGGTATCTGTCTTGGAGTCTTGGAATTTTTTCTCTCTTCTATAAGGGTAGCCTTTGCTAATAGCCTTACAATTTAGATGACAGAATTTCAGAATTACTCTTTAAAATGAATAGGTGTAAGCTATAGGTTCAGGGTAGTTAGAACAGCTTTATAGCATACTCATATATATATTTTTTTTATATAAATATATGGTTGACAAGGAATAAATTATTAGTGCACTCTATATTAGGATAGCGGTCAGCTATAAGCCTAAATATAATAAAATATACAAAAACCTCCCCTTAACTTGAAAATAAGTTTTAAAAGATATATTTTACCACAATCCAGAATTAACAATTATCATTCTTCATATGCATAATATTTTCAGATTATATTTTGCTAGGTTGCAAAGGAATTAAAATTTTCCCATTCATTGCATAGTAATTTTTATTTAAGGGAACATAATACTTTTCGAAACCTAAAATTTTATGCATTTTCATACTTTCTCGATTTACCATAGTAAGATTAATACAGCTTGTACAATATAATACTAAGGTTGAAAATTTAAATATGAAAACAGAAAATATGTACACGAAAATTAAAAATATAAATTCTTACTTATTGTTTTGTGCACAGTTACTTTATATAAATGTAAAATACATAACAGAAACTATTTTATTATATAAAATTATAGTTAAGTATTGGCTTTATTTTGTAAACCTCAAGTTTTAAATTTATGTAATGTTTCAATTTTTTTAATTAAAAAAATCAAACTTAATTATTAAAATATATTAAAAATTATTAAAATTTTATTGTTAAATTTTCAATTCGCAATTTTGAAAAAACATTAAAATTTTTGCAATTAAACATGCAACAAAATAAAATCTCTCGGTCATATCAACAAATTGGAATCCCACAAATATCAATTCAATGTTTAGTTAACTCTAAAATTCTGGCAAGAAAAAAAAATGTACGAGACTTGCTGCTCTTTTAACATTTTTATCGCCAAAAAGAAGACCAACTCAAGTCCTAATACTTGTTTGAGGTAGGTACTAAACTTTGGAAAATTATAGTATCATATCAGAAAACCCGAGAGATATGGGATTTATTTTTATGATTAGGTGATCTTTTCTCTTCTTACGATGGTAGAGGTTCCTTCAAAGACTGGAAATCACAATTTTCTATAGAATATATATAAATGAATAGAGCAATTCGAATTTTGGCTTACCTTTGCAAGTTATTATGTTATAAATTTTTTCTTCTTTCTTTCTTTCTCCTTTCTTTCTTTCTTTCTCCTTTCTTTCTTTCTTTTCTCGCTCTCTCTCTCTTTTTTTTTTCATATATTTGAATATTGCAGATTTTTCTTTCGTGAGCAGAATAAAAACTAAACAGATAAATGTTGTGAATCTTAACTATAAAATAAATGAAAAAAAATATATAAAAATCTGTAAATAAAACTCAATCAAAATTTATTCTTTACTATGTAAAGATAAAAAGCTTAGTTAAAATCGAACTTTTTATTTTTTTCATCATTGATGAAAATAATCTGACATTCCTAGTTAACGTTATTTCTAAAAAATGCACATGCAAGTAATTTTATAACAATTAAATTCTCAATATTTTGAGATGTAAGTCCGATAATTGGGGATCATTTCAATTGAATAGTTTAGGGAATTTAAGAAGATACAGCAATTTTCTTCAAAGCCTAATCGTGACAATTTCTGTAATGCTAAAGAAAATATTTTTCTAAAAGCTAGCAAAAAGTGTGTCGTAACAGAGGTGATAAATGATAAAAATACTGTTTTATGCTTTTTTTTCTTTCTTTTTCTTTTTTTTTCTTTCTTTCTTTTTTTTTTTTTTGTAATTTTGTATTCTAAAGTTAAACACACCGAATATTAATTTTCAGTAGTATTTTTAAACAGAGAGACTGTACATATATAACGTTATCACTTTAGAGGGAGAGGGTGTCTGGCATTTGATATCGTAAAATATCTCTAGACAGCGGGCGGGTGTGTGTTTGTCTTGTATTATCGTTACCACTTTTGATGCTAATATTTTAAGTTTTTCTTTACAACAAAATAGTCTGTTATTTTTTTCTTATCTTACCTATATTTATGAAAGTACAAAGTTATTAAACCATTAAATGATTATAAAATCATTTCATTCCAAAATATAAATATCCCAACGTTCGGCATTCCTATTCTTATACCATAATTCGTTGTTAGAGAAACCATGTTAAAAAAAAAAAAAATACGTGATATGTTTACTAGAAAAAAAAGAGGAAGAAAGTTATCCACTTGTTAAAAAAAAGTTCTGCTTCCCCCTTCCTGCGCAGGGGGTAAGTGCAAGAAGAAAATATTACTGTTGAATGCATTATATAACAAAAAACTATTATTAAATACGTTTAAATAGCAAGCATTTCTTTAAAGGTGTTATTAACACTTTCCAACAAAGTTGAAAAGAGTTTATGATTTCGGTTTGTCTGGCCGTCTGTCCGTATGCCCGTCTGTTCGCGCTCTAACTCCCGTAAATATACTCGGATTGCCCTGAAATTTTTGGATGCTATTGACGTTTACCATAGCAAGTTCCCTATTTCAGATTAAGTTTGTAGCATGTTTAGTTCATTTACAGGGACAGTTAAAAGTTTTCCGTTACATTACAGCCTATGGAAAAAAAAATTCGCTTAAAATGATTTTTAATGGTGTTACACGCTTTTAAAAATAATAAAATTGATATGCATTAATGAAGTGCACTGAAATATGCATTCTTCAGAATATGCGGTGTAAAGAATAGTTATTATTCATTTACAGGGCCACACAAAAGAATTCCATTACATAATGATATAGGGCTGAAGGAAATTGTTTGCGGCTTAATTATGTTAAATTATTTCATATATAATGAAACTGATGTACGTCGCTGAAGTTTACTATAGCTTATTTCATGTATAATTCGAAGTGACATTTACAGGGACACACAAAAGATTTCAGATGCTAAATTGTATCCGAAGTACTGTAGAGTAGCGATGGTTGCTGGAAATGCTTTTTCAATTATGATATATGCGCTTGATGTTTCACTATATTTATACATATTATATCGTGTGTATAAATGCTATAATTCATATACAGGGCTACACAAAAGAATTTGTAAAGGTTACTGGGTATGAGTTCAAATTGCTTAAAGGTGATTTTTAAATAAGTTATGCATTTTTACGCTGAACTGCATTTAATTTACTAAGAAATGTTTGTGGAATATAAATAAAATGATAAAATGATATACAAGGTCACGCAAAGTGTTGAATAAACGGCCGTCTATAAATGATAATTTCTGGAAATGGGATTTCAGTAGTTTTAAGAGTGTTTTAGTTTGAATTAAATTTTAGCTAAATAGCAGCGTGTAAAAATGTACTAGGTTAACTACAGGATTGTACAAAAGTATTCAAGTATGTTTCCATCTATTAGTATAAATTGCTGAAAGAGAAATTTCAACCTGTTATGCGTTTTCTTGCTAAACTAAATTTCCCCATTATATGCTATATATATCAACCTACAGATCAAATACAGGATTGTTCAAAAGGATTGGAACACATATTTGGCTATGGACGGTAACTGCTGAAATCAGTTTTTGAAATGTTTTATACGTTTTCTAAAATGTTTACTTAGTTATCTGATATACATTATTTCAATAAATAATGAAGTTTTGTTAAAGCCTTCAGGATGTGTTGGAAAGTGTTTCATAATCTATTCTTAACGCATAATTTTTCTTTCTTTTTTGATATAAAATTATTTCATATATAATAATGAAATTTTATAGTCTTCTCCTAATTTAAACTAGTAAAGTATGTGAATAATAAATCTATAACAATATCTGTATATCATTGAAATCATAATATAAAAAGAAAAAGAAAGAAAAGAATTGTAAAAAATGAAAATAATTTTTAGACACTGACAACGATATCATTAGGAAAGGGGGGTTGAGAAATGATAACGTATGCTATCGTAAGGAAGAGGGGGAGTTCAAAATTACCATAAAGTTGATAACGTTATATATGTACAGCTCCAAATATGTATTCCTTGTAAAAAAGAGTAAATACCTAATATTAATTTTGCTGAAATCATCGTACAAAAAAGATACAAATATCAATCTATTAGCAATAATACATAAGGGAAAAGGGAGCCCATGGGAACAACGGGACACATATGAACAACGTAAATTTTATCTAATATCCTATCAGCTATTGACAAATTTTAAATGATTTTTATCTGTTGGTAATTTTATGTATGCCTAAATCAACACAATTTATAGATAAAGCAGCATGGAGTTTACGAATACAAAAATAAAAAAGTTTTATGAGTGGCGCTTACGAAGGCTGTAATCTTTACGTTATTTTTAAGACATACCTACGTTACCAAATTAATAATAATGTTCAATCACAATTTTCACAGATAATTTCCCTTAAATAATCATAATTTGAATTCAGTGAAAATCAAATCATAATTTTTGAGTCGCATAGTGCTTTGTAATGATTTATTAATTAAATACAATTGCAAAAATTGTTAATTATTAAATTAGGATGTTCTCAAACTTTTGGACTTGTATACCTCTAAATCGAAATTCATATTAGTATTTATCTTGTTCCTAAACTTTTTCTCTAAATTTTGTTTCCAAACTTTTAGATTTGTATACCTTTAAATCGACATTGAAACTTCTATAATTTAAAATGAGATTTAACTTATCTTCTTATATAGAAATATTTTTACCAAACTTTTAGAAGTGTATACATTTAAATCGAAAATCGCTTGTTCCCAAACTTTTACACTTGTATACTTCTAAATGTTAATTCAGCTATAATATTTGCTAATACTTGCTGAAAGCTAATATTTGCTGCATTGTATTGCTAAAATAGGATTTAGATTATCTTCTTTTAGCAAAATTTAAATAAGGAGTAGTCTGAAGTCTGATTTTTAAGTGGAGCGATCCACTAATAAACTAGTATGTTGTGACCATCACAAAACTTTCTTCTATCTCATGCATATCAATATTTCAAAATTCGTTATCACAGTGCCAAATTAAATGGCAATCTGTGCTCATCATGAGAAGTCAAAAATGATGAAATTCCGTGCATTAGTTCTCGAGGTACAACTGTCGCTGAAATCGTGTAAATCCAGCATTGCAGCGCCACATATTGGGTTATTTACACCCGAACCTAATTCTCATCAACTTATGTCAACGTCTAACTGAATATGAAGTTTGAGGAAAATTCGTTCATTAATTCTTGAGATAGAGCTATTGCGCAAATCATGACAAATGCAGCATAGCAGCGCCAACTGTTGAGCGATTTACACCAACACATAATCAGCAGCAATATTAATCAAGTTATACTTAAATCTGAAGTTTGATGAAAATTCGTGCATTAGTTCTTGAGATACAGCTATTAGGAAATAGTGCAAAATGCAGCACAGTAGCGCCACCTAAAGGGCGATTTACAACAACACATAGTCAGCATCATTTCATATCAAAGACTAACTGAATCTGAAGTTTGATGAAAATGTGTCCATTAGTTCTTGAGATAGAGCTATTGCAGAAATCGTGTAAATCCTACAAAATGCAGCATAGCAGCGCCACGTGTTAGGCGATTTACACCAAAACGTAAACTTCATCCATTCATGTCAAGAACTAGCGAAACCTGAAGTATTATGAAAATCCGTGCATTAGTTCTTGAGATACAACTATTGCGGAAATCGGGAAAAATGCAGCATAGCAGCGTCACCTGTTGAGCGATTTACACCAAAAACTAATCAGCACCAAATTATATTAGGGACTACCTGAATATAAATTTTTATTAAATTCCGTGCATTAGTTCTTGAGCTAGAGCGCCCACAAAATTTGTGTCACACACAGACAGACTCACAGACAGACATTTTGTAAAAACATGTTTTTCTGGTTCTCTGTCCCCTAAAACATGTAAATCCGTCGAAAACTGGAAATCGAAAATTTTCATGAATCCAATACTTTCTTCTGGTAAAGATAGAAGAAAGTAAAAACGTGCCCATTGGAAATAAATAAAGAAAGAAAAACGGAGTATAGAGCGTCACGAAGGATAAATGTTCCCATTTTGCGTCTGTATGGTTATAAAATACCAACTGGATGTCACCTCAATATATAAATTAAATGTACAATTTTACAAACTTTTTTTAAAAGTGGATTTGATTTTGTATAAATGTCATTAGCCATACCAATTAGAGTGTGAAGATGTAAAGTTTGCAATTTTCCCCGTTTATAAAGCACATTCTCGTTAGTACTATGTTTCCTATATTTCCCTCCCTTTGGTTGCATATCACGGGACTTACGGGGGGGGGCCGCGTTTCTTCCATTAATTACAGTAAGCTTTGGGATCCATCTAATACATATTAAAATCTGAACAAACTTTTAAAACCTTCAATCAAAGAAACATTTGTTAAAATGTTTTCGTGCTACTTTAAATTTACGCACAGATGTCAGATTTATATCCATATGGAACAAAACTTTTGCAATTAAAATTGTTTAAAGTTTTGACCTTCTTACTGATAAAATACATATCGTAGCCTCAGAGAAAGAGTAGGGCATCTTGTAACAATAACAAAAATCCCTGACGGCTTGGCCTACATGCGTAGGTAGATTTCGAAGTTAAATGCTAATTTCAACAACAAAAACTAAATCATGATTAGAGAAAAACCCACTTTAACAATTTTATCTCGCCACTTTCCACGAGTTTTTATTTCATTTTTATATAAGAGCTGGTTTTATCAGAATCATGTTAAGGCGGTATTAAAAAAAATACTTCTCCATGCTCAACAACTCGAAATTTTCTAGCACATTTTCAGATTTATATTTAAAAGAAAAAATATGAAACTTGCTGACGTGATTTTTGAAGAGATTTATAAGCGACCCGTGTTTTTATTTTTCGTTCAATTAATTAAAACTTGATTTATAAACAATTATTTTCTCAGTAGGACAATATTTATCGTTTCCAACACAATCACTTCCGGAAATCCTGTTCAAAATGCCAACTTTGACATCATGTTTTGAAATATATTCTGCTTCCATCAAAAAATCAACCATTACGGTACATTATATAGTTTCTCAATAAGAAAACCTACCAATTGAATGCGTTTGAGAGCAAAAATGAATTTAATAAAGTCCTTCCGGCCAGTGCCGGGAGGAAGAGGTAGCTTTCAAATTCCTTATTTTAAAAATGCCAACTTATATTATTCAAACACAAGAAGCTCAATTTAGTGGAAACCGAATATAGGAGATTCAATACTAATTTTTATCAATACTAAATCATTATGAATGGTTGATGTATACTATCCACATGCCTTCTTACATGGAAATAGGCGAATACGTGTGTTATCGCGTGACAAATACAAGATCGTTTCAAAATGTTAGCCATACTAGAAATTCAAAGTGCTATAATTCAACCATTTTCTAAGATATAACCAAAAGAACAAATTTTCAGAAACAAAATCTGCTCCGGAATCTTTGTATCAACGCCAAACACATAAAAAAATCTTATCATTTTCCCATTTTTTAATACCTCATTTTAAATTTAAAATTTAATTTTTTATAAATGGCAAACCTTTTGAAACAAGATGGCGAATGAAGCTGGCCAACGAACTCGGTCCAGACATTGGTATGTACTATGTACAGACCAAGTAACATCCAAATTAGTTCATAAATACGCTTGTTATCGCGTGACAAAAATCAGGTCGTTTTAAAATGTCAGCCAGAATAGAAATTCAAAATGCTATAACTCAGCCATTTTTTTAGATATGGACGAAACAAAAACTGTTCCGGAATCTTTGTATTAATGTCAAACACATACGAGAAATTTTTTTTTCCATTTTCTAATTTTTTGGTATCTCATTTTAAATTTTAAATTTTTTAAATTTTCTTAAATGGCCGCCATTTTGAAACAAGATGGCGGATGAAGCTGGCCAACGAACTCGGTCGAGATATTTGTATGAAATATGTACACACCAAGGTACATCCAAATCGATTCATAAATACGCCTGTTATCACGTGACAAATATCAGGACGTTTCAAAATATCAGCCACGCTAGAAATTCAAAATGCTATAACTCAGCCATTTTTTAAGATATAAACGAAACAAAAACTGCTCCCGAATCTTTGTATCAAGGTCAAATACATAAGAAAAAAATATTTTTTCAATTTTCAATTTTTTGGTACCACATTTCAAATTTAAATTTTTCTTAAAAATTTAAATGGCTGCCATTTTTAAACAAGATAGCGGATGAAGCTGGCCAACGAACTCGGTCGAGACATTGGTATGTACTATGTACAAACGAAGTTACATCCAAATCGGTTCATAAATACGCCTTTTATCGCGTGACAAAATTCAGGACGTTTCAAAATGTCAGCCACGCTAGAAATTGAAAATGCTATAACTCAGCCATTTTTTAAGATATAGACGAAACAAAAACTGCTCCTGAATCTTTGTATAAAGGTCAAATACATCAGAAAAAAATATTTTTCCATTTTCAATTCTTTGGTACCACATTTCAAATTTTAAATTTTTTTAAAATCTTTAAATGGCCGCCATTTTGAAACAAAATGGCGGATGAAGCTGGCCAACGAACTCGGTCAAGACATTGGTATGTACTATGCACATACCGAATTGCATCCAAATCGGTTCATAAATTCGAGAGTTACAGTATGACAAAGGTCAGATATATATATATATATATATATGGATATATATATATATGGATATGGATATATATATATATATATATATATATATATATATATATATATATATATATATATATATATCAACTTTTGAACGGAGGGTGGTTTCGGGGTCTGGGGGTCATGATCGATGAAAATATACCAAAATTTTTTGAAATCGCTTTCCTCCGAACGGCTGCAATAGGTAGCTTTTTGTAATGAAAGCTACCTAAAACGGTCAAGTGCGAGTATTAATCCCGCACAGAGGGTTCCGTACAATAAATATATGAATTAGTACTTTGGTAATTCATACTTCTGGCTATTCCATTCAAACGTTTACACAAAATGGAGTGCATCGATTTCGAACATTTTTGGGTATACAGGCGAAGATTTATCTCATCCATGTAAACCACATGTCGTTTTTTAATAATTAATTAATGCTCTAAAACTTTCTAACTGGAAATTTTGCTCTATATTTTGCTAAATACATCTTTTCATTTTCGATTTGCAGTGGCTATCTTCTAAATTTCGCCACTAGGGGGCGCTGCTGTCGTTTTCATTAAATCGGGCGTAGTCGCTTTACTATACCGTTACCTCGCTTGCATAGCTGTAGATCTCTCCGTTCGCAAGTATTTTCAGGTTAAAGGGACTTTCCTTTGCACCTTGTATACTAGAAAAGTCTAAATGGATATACCATGAAAGTTCAAAGATATATGGAACCTAACTAATATCAAATATAGCTATTCTGTATATGTTTTTCTCCATATAGGTTTTTAGTTAACCTTTAAAGACACGGTAAGTGCATTGAGAGAGCCACTCAATGCAAACTAGTCGCGAATCCCATAGTATTTATGTGATTAATTCTCATTAAATTAGTCTGTTTTTAACAATTTGACGTTTATTGCTTTTATACTTCTACTGGGCATTGCATTACACAAATATATCTTTAAAATTTGTTATCTAGGCTTTAAAAGCCGATGGAGCATAGAGTACGCCGCCTCTGTTATTATGTATGTTCAAACCGTCCGTGTCTTTAATTGTTGATATCTCCGCTAATTACGGACAATTTTTTTCGAAATTCATGATCAACAATGCTTTTATACGTACTTCTGCTACAATAGGTACCTCCAGCGCTGCTCAACACTTTTGGTGAAGCCCGTAAATCGAAATTTGTGTGTAACGGAATTTTATTTTATATTTTGCGGCACGAGTTGGTCCTATCAAAAACTTGTCAATATAAAAGTTGTAGATAATATTAAGGAGATTTATAATAAATTTAATTGGATTTGATATCTTGAGAATTGACGAAGTTAGGAATTTTTTTCCCCAAAATAACCTATTTTTGCGCCCCTTGAGCCCATTTTTAATTTGATCGAAAATCTGTGATACATAAATTTTAGGCCCTATTTTTAGAAGTAATAAAAACTTTAAACTGATTTGATATGTACAAAAATTAAGAAGTTATGGGGGTTTCTTGGTTTTCACAAAACCCCTCCCTATTTCGATCCCCTTGGTCCGATTTTGCCCATTAACGGGAAGTTATCGTGTCCATAAAAAAGGGATACGATATACACACACATATATATATATATATATATAAAGTTTTTTACTGAGGGTGGTTCTCGGTTCTAGGAGTCATGATCGGTGTAGATCTGCAAAATTTTTCAGAAATTCCAACATAGGGGAGAATGTAATAGGTAGTATTTCATACGGAATCTACCTAAAATGAGATGTCTGACTTACTGCTGTGAATAACTGTGTTTGCAACTAGTGGAAGAACTTCTCAAACACAAAGTTATGACTATATCTCAGATGTGTTTTATAAAAATTCCCCACTGTTCCACTAGATACAGACACAGTTTTCAATAGCAGTAAGTCAGACATCTTATTTTGGATTATTACCAGATGTCCTAAAGTTGCTCTGAGGCAACGATATGTGTATTTTCATTGATATTTCCAAAAATAATAATGTTTTCATGCTGATTTTTTCTATGAACATATAATTTAAAGACTAAACATAAATAGTTTTGTAATACCTATAATTTTAAGATATGAAATATCAATTCTGAAATTAATATTAGGAAAAATTTCATTCAATTCATAAATCTTTACAATAGTTTAATATAATAGTTTAAAAACTCTGAAGCTAACCATAATTTATTACCATTGGTTCTATGTTATCTTTCCCCGCTTAAACGGAATACTTTTCACGAACTGTCTAATAACTTAATCGAATAACATCTGAGTGACTGACTTTTGAAAATAGGTGCGGAAAACATGTTTCAGCTTGAATTTCCTTTCACCTTTTATTATTTTTGGTTTCTTTACACTGAAAACAAATTTCCAGTTCTTTCTGCAATGATTTCGGCCGGCAGGTGTATAATGGACAGGTCAAATTATCGTCTGAAATAAGTTAGTCAGTGTGAATCATTTTTGTAGTTTGTTTATTTAGTCGCGTTTTTGTTAGGAAAAAGACGTCGCGATGAATTCTAAATGGGAAGATATGAACCTTTCCCATAAACTTTAAAGTTTTGGAAGCGTTAAATAAGAAAACAAAAGCCCAGGTAGCAAAAGATTTTAAAATATCGCAGACGCAAGTTTCCAATATAAAAAGTCATGCAGAAAAAAAATCGAAAAAGTATGGAGATAAAATGGACATTTGGATCGAAAGAGGAAACGTAATTCCAATTTCGCTAACATTGATCAATGCGTGCTGGAAGATGTTTAGCAAAAAGAGCGAAAGTTTCATTAATAAATGGCGCCATGATTGTGCAGAAAGCGAACTAACGGTGAACTTTGAAGAAGGTGAAAACTTTTGTGCGTCGAAGGGTAGGTTTACCGTTGGCAACAGAGAAACAATTTAACTTTCAAAACTGGACATGGAGAATCGGTATGAGTTGATGAATCACAGCGTGATCGATGGTGTGAGGGCATTTTTGAGTCCCTTCTAGCAGAATATAGCCCAGAAAATATATTTAAATGTGATGAAACAGTTATTTTTTAGAGTGCTATGCTTTCTGGAACCATTGCTGGGAAAAAAAGAAAAGGTTCAAGGATTTAAATGAAACAAAGATCGGGTGACGCTCCTACTTTGTACAAATAAAACAGGGACTAAAAAGTTCCAGCCCTTAGTAATGGGTAAAAGTAAGTTGCCACGACGCCTAAAGTATGTCAAAAGTTACACAATGTCATATACGCACTCGCAAATTGCATGGATGTCTATGAAAATATTTAAAGAGTGGCTAACAAAGTTAGATGCCCAGCTGCAAAAATGAAAACGAAAAATAATTTTGTTTCTGGATATTGTGTTCGGATGGGTCAATTCGCCTCGCCAACATCAAGCTTCAGTTTTTTCCTGCAAATACATCGAGTAAAATTCAACTTCTGAATCGAGGAATTATTCTATCGTTTAAAGCTCATTACCAGAAACAAATCATTAAAAGCTCCCTTTCTTTCTGGATGAAAGCACAGACATAAAATCGTCCTCTGGAATTAAAAAAAAAAAAAATTAGCCTTTTGACTGCACTTCATTTTTGGAAAGAGCATGGAATGATGCGTCCGAAAAAGTCATCCAAAATTCTTTCGAGAAAGAACGATTTGTGAAATGATAAGACGAAAGCTTGAATCCTAATACATCGGACTTCATCATAAGGATTTTGGTTTGTAGGAGTTCACGGAATCTGAGCTGAAGGAGTTTATAGATATAGACGAGGGCCTGGCGACATCAAAGAAAGATGTAAAAGAAGAAACTGACAATGAGACAGCTGAACCTCTTCCATCACGCCTTGCTGTTTAATGATAATAGCTTCGAGGCTCAAGATCGTAATTATGAAGTTTTGTACTTATTCGAAAAATAACTCGATATTTGCTCCTCTAAAATTCCACATAAACAAATCACTTCAAACGACTTTTTTAAGCCTGTGTAAATAACGTAAATTACAAGTAGCAAAGTTTTGACCAATTTGCAACGTGCTGCATTAACCCGGGAGAA
Organism: Maratus speciosus; assembly: GCA_963932465.1. NCBI lineage: Eukaryota > Metazoa > Arthropoda > Arachnida > Araneae > Salticidae > Maratus > Maratus speciosus. The sequence goes on from OZ010786.1 coordinate 343,068,126, forward strand.
CTCGCTAGTGAGAATGCCCAATTTCTTTTCTTTTACTTTACATTCATATAATATCAACCTTTTTTGGTTGGCTTAGTACTTTGATTCACATAATAGGTAAAATAATTGAAAAACATTTTGAAATTTTAATTAAAATGAAAAATGATTTAAATAAGAGTCTTAAAAAAGTACGACTGTGAGAGAAAATCTCATGCAGCGAGTTCTCCGGGGTTAAGGCTCCTGTCCCTGCCGGCGAAGGCACTCATGAGCTAATGCTAATCCTATGGGGAGGGAATTTTCTAATATCTCGTTAGCATTTCAACATTTTTATTTATTTATTTATTGTTTTTTGCATTGGATAGCCGATATCCGTCTCTACATCGCACTTTTTTTACTTTTTCGATATTGGTTGCAGATATTTTCTAGAATGACGCTTTCATTTTCAGAACCGGTTTTGAAAGTGAAAGTAACTTTATAAAAAATATCTGCGACCAAAATCCAAAAAGTAAAAAAGGTGCGATGTAGAGACGGACCTCGGCTATACAATGAAAAAAAAAAATCATTTTAAAATGTCAAAATGCAAACGAGATTTTAGATAAATCCCTCCCCATAGGATTAGCATTAGCTCGTGAGGGTCTTCGCCGGCAGGGACAGGAGCCCTGAAATGTAATGTAAACCATATAAGTGTATGTACTGACATTAAATTATTACGTATTTATATTAGTATTTGTATTTATTTTAGTTTATGTTGTTCTATTAATGATTCTATTGTGCTGTTAATTAATTATACGTTAGATGGTTATTTTATCTTTTTATTACGCATTAAATATACACTTCTATGTTTCCCGTTTAATAAAATAGGTATCGAATATTATTTCTAGAACCGTCAATATTCGTTTAAACGGGGACAACTGTATAGAAAATTGCGTTTATTGAACTATAACAATATTTTCTAAATCTGTATTATAAAACAAAAACATGTCCGTATGTACTGCTGACGTCATAGTGAAAGTGGAAACACCCGACCAAAAATTTCCGCTTTTACTTCAATTTTTTTAACTTCTAAACATTGCATAAGTTAAATTTTTACAATGTCGAATAGGGGAAAAATGTTCTTTCAAATGCAATGTGTTTGAAATCTTTATCCCAATTTACTGAGATTTCATGGTTTTTAAAATAACTTTTAAGCATAAATATTTAAAAAATCTATCTCTGTCGCGTGCAACTCGATACGGAAGGTTAACCCGTTCGCACTTAAAACAATATAAATAGTTCAGCTTTTGTTTCCGGCTAATATTTCATAACGAAAATAACACTTCATTAAGAAATATATAAAAAATAAATTAATTAATTTAAATAACACACAAATTTAACAGATATATAATCGAATTACGTACTTAAACACTGAAATAATCATAACCAAAAAGGCTACTGTTAAATAATGAAATATTTAGCGGTTTCTTAGACATGCGGTAATACGAAAATATAGCTTTTAATAAATTAAAAAATTTATTTGAATTAATATTTGACATTTTTCATATAAAAATGCTTTTTGGTATTGTTAGTGGGCAATCTAAAAAAATACATAATGTAAAAAAAATTATTATAGTTTTGAATTAAAAAACAATGGTTTTAATTTATGTTCTGTATATACCGGGCAATATGCTGTATAACCCCGGGGAGCTCCGGGTCGGATTCACTAGTATCAATTAAAAGTAAACGTTTCCAATGAATCGGTGTCTTTTTTCCTTCTTTTTTTACTATTATATGCGACAGAATTAGTAGGAGTGTTAACTTCTTTTTTAAGTTCCGTACTTAAAACGTAAAAAAAGAACCATTATAAAATCACTCCTGTGTCTGTCTGCACGTCGGTCGCAGCCGTTTTTCTCGTAAAATATGAAACGTGGAAAGTTCAAATTTTGTTGAAATAATGAAGGCTATTAACCCACATATGTCTAGATTATTTACCATTCACAAATATATTTATGGAAAATGTAGGGGGTAACTAAGTTACTTAAAAATAAAAATCTTTATATATATATATATATATATTTTTTTTTTTTTTTTTTTTTTTTTTTTTGAGGGATATCGTGTGAAAGCTCTCATAACGGCGAACTCAAAAATACATTTGTTTTAATTTTAGGTATTATATTTTCAGAGATATCGTCGAAAATGCAATTCAAAAATATGTCCACCCCCCTCTATTTCCGAATCTACTGAAACTAAAATCATGAAAAAATTAAAAGGTAGTAGAAGTGTATTTAAAGCTTGCAAGAAAACTATAGCGATTACCTTAGGTCACATAGTTTTTGAGAAAAATCCCATTTTTCCGTTTCACACAAATTTCACTTTGCGGGCGCTCAGCAAGGAAGTTGAAAGGCACTCGAGGTACCTATTGTCGCGAAAGTATAAAATGATTGTTGGTAATGACTTTTGAAGAAAAAAAAAAGTCAATAATTAGCCGAGATATTAACTTTTAAAGACACGGACCGTTTGGACATATATAAAGACACGGACGGGGTGCTCTATGCGCCATCGGCTTTTAAAGCCTAGATAAACTATTTTAATGATATATTTGTGTAATGCAATGCCCAGTTACTTACTGATATATTTATTGTACGGAACCCTCTGTGCGCGAGTAATACTCGCACTTGACCGGTTATTTTTTCAGTACATTCTTCATGACCTGAAAATTAAATATTTTGATCGAGTATAGTTTTGCGATGAAATTCGTTAAAGGTTCATTTGCTCATACCTCCGAATTCTGCAAAATTGGCTTTTAGACAACCCAGTATATTATCTCGTTCATGCACTTCTGAAGCTGCAAGCCCTGGAATGTCGGAACTACTTTTATGTACACACAAGCATTCAAAACACTAGTTAATTTTCTCTTGAACAGATCGGCAACCAGCCACCCATTTCACACATTCGATAGGGTGGCCTATCACCACAATGCATTCAAGCACTAAAGGGCTCTGTGATCACACCGCGGAATAAATCCAATTCGGACGAGGCTTATGAGCACACAAAAAAAGAACGTTCCTCTAGAACACACAGATTGGCTTTCTCTGTCGCCCCCCCCCCCCCTCCAAATAAACCCGATTAAGCGCCGATGATTCAAGGGACATGAAATATGCATGAGTTTTAAAGGTGTAGGAATACAAATGAGGGGAGGGGGAGTAATTAGATTTGCAAGAGGGGGGCGAAAGGTCAGTGAGTATATGTGCTGGGGAGAAATAGACCGAGGTAGAAATTGTTGAGTTTAGTTGTCATTGTTGTTTTTTTTTAAATGGTGTGAGTAAATGGGTGTAAGTTTTTAAGAGAGCAGCATGTAAAATTGAATTTTAAGGGATGAGATGGTACGGAAAATTAGAAAAGTGGGGCTGGAAGTTTCAGGGTGATAAATCGATTAGATACTGAATTAATTTGAACCGATTTTCCTCTTTAGATGAATTTACTATATAAGTTTAGATTTGATACCAAATAAATGCCATTTTGAGTACAGCCCCTCCAATAGAAAATGTTTCATTGCTTCCAACAATTATCTTCAACTATTCTAATACAATATTATTAGGAAAATAATATTATATGTAGTCACAGTCAAAGAAACAGGAAATGAAGAAAAACAATTTATATCTGTCGTAATTTTAAAACCGTTTCAAACAAAATCACAGCAAATATAGCATTACATTCGGAATAGTCTTATTTCACAATATGAACACATTTTTTGCATATAATATAGTCTGTATATGGGTTATTCTCCGATAAAAGAAATTTTCAGCTTCGAAAAACATTTTGTTTTTGTGTTTAATCTCTATTTTATTTATTTACTTATTTATTTATCTATTTTGTGCTAATGGAATGTTTGCATGTCTGGCGTTATGAGAAAAAGTTCAAGTCGAAATCGTTTGCCTGATTTATGGCTTCAGTTAATTAGGTTAATTGTTTTGCAGTATGATAATGACTGATAGGATTATAGTAAAGACAAATATGAACATGTTAATGACAACCAGAAGCATGGTAAGGACATATAAAACGATCATAGACACATTATATCCAGTAATTTATCATAATTTAAGATGTATTAGAAACACCCAGTGCATTAAAATTTCTTATTTCTACAAAAAATATTACTTTATAACTATCAAAGCCCAATGGTAGAAGAGGGGGGGGGGGGGGGAGGCCGAATTCAGAATTAATTAGGGGAAAGCTGGAAATTGTTTTAATCCATTTAGTTTAGGCCTAGAATGAATATCCTAAGTTTCCCCCCCTCGTAATAGGTGAGCGTTAGAAAATATGTACAGATTTATACTCGAAAAACAGTTTTTTTTAATTATCCTAACAATATCTCAAAAACACTAACTCTATCAAAAACATTCTCAATACTTAAAATTCTTAGTAAATTGAGTACCTACACTTAATATTTTTGTTGAACATTAAGGTCACAATTCTACTTCAAAGTTTAGCCTAAATAGCTAATCAAGAGCTTGAATCCAGAACAGACTCGGTTATCAGTCCACCCTGCTTCTAAGTTTTATATACATGTATTTTTTATTTATTTATTGAGGCATTTAAGATGTTTTTGTAATTATTTTGGATATTTTGAGAATTACGGTTTAACCTCTTGATTACGGGGCCAGTGGTAAGGGGATGAAAAAAAAAGCCGAATTCGAAATTAATTTGGGGAAAGCTAGAAATTGTTTTAATCCCTTCGACATAGGTCAGAAATTAACACAAATACATGAATATAAAAATTGGAAGCAAGGTGGATTGATAACTTGGTCTTTCCTGGCTTCAAACTATTGATTAGCGATCAAGGCAAAATTTTGAAATAGAATTGCGACCTTAATTATGAACAAAAATTTTAATGTGGGTACTCATTTTATTAAGAATTTTCCGCTCTACAACAGTTTTACTGACAATTTTTTGATAGAGTATGCAGTTTTTAGATATTGTTAAGGTAACCTGGTCTCGCCTACTCTTGATTAGCAGTTAAGGTAAATTTTTAAATGGAATTGCGACCTTAATGCTGAACAAAAATATTAATGTGGGTACTCATTTTATTTAGAATTTTAAACTCTACAACATTTGCATTGACAATGTTTTTGATAGAGTTAGCTGTTTTGAGATATTGTTAAGTTAACTTGCTCTCTCCTGTCTTCAAGCTCTTGATTAGTGATTACGGCAAAATTTTGAAATAGAATTGCGACCTTACAGTTAAACAAAAATATCAATGTGGGTACTCATTTTATTCAGAATTTTAAGCTCTACAACATTTGTATTGACAATGTTTTTTATAGAGTTAATTGTTTTGAGATATTGTTAAGGTAATTAAAAAAAACGTGTTTTTCGAAAGTAAATATGTACATATTTTCTAACGTTCGCCAAGTGCGAGGAAGAACTTTCATTTTAAATCTTAATTTGAAGGGATTAAAACAATTTTCAGTTTTCCTCTAATTAATTCAGAGTTCAACCCCCTGGCCACGTGGCTAAAACTTTTAAGTCGGATTGTGACCTTAATGTTCAACAAAAATATTAATTGTAGGTACTCATTTTACTCAGAATTTTAAGCTGTATAACATTTGTAGTGACAATGTTTTTGATAGAGTTAGTTGTTTCGCGATATCGCTACGGCATATTTAAAAAAAAAAAAAAAAAAACATGTTTTTTGAGTATAAATCTATACATATTTCCTAACGTTCACCTAGTACGAGGGGGAAAACATAGCACATTTAGTCTAGACCTAAACTGAAGAGATTAAAGCAATTTCCAGCTTTCCCCTAATTAATTTTGAATTCAAGTCCCTAACACTCTAAAGCGAAAGCTGAGTTCCCGAGGTGGTCATCGCTGTTCCTAACCACTGGGCTACAACACTTTAAACAAAAACAAAATGACGGGGTGATATTAGATAAAGTGCTGAAAGTTTCGAAACAACTTTCGTTACAGGTATCTTCAGGCAATCCTTCTTAATAGGCCACTTAAAGTGGTGAACATGTTGCTTTCCAGTTTACTTTAACTTATTGATAAGAAACCACAATCTCTCCTAGAAATGAATTAAATTGTCCAGTTGGTTTCGATTGTTATGAATTTAAATCAAAATAAAATAAGATAATTTGACTTACCTGGATGTCAATCATCTTCGAACACAGCTGTTAATTTGAATTTCAGAGGTTACCTGCCACTATATTATATTGCATGTTTTAAACAGGATTTGATTTTTTTTCTTTACTTTTACATACAACAATTTATATCTTAGCTGAGAATTATGAAGTGAGTTACTCTTAATATGATAATATTTGCAAATGCCGTTTGGTTCGCAGTCAAAACATGAAAGATATCACGCATTTATATTTTAAGGCTTTGATTTTGTCCAAGAAATTTGATGTAGGGGAGACCGGGGGAATGCCGCCAACCCGGGTTATGCCGCCACCCCACCTAGTTTAAAAACTAAGGGCAGTTTGAGATAGTGAATGTGCCTGCACTATAGCGGCCAACAATATAAACAGTGCCTAAAGTGAGAGTGACTTTGCTGTACGTCGTTCTTTTATTCTAGTGAAAAATGTAGTTTTCATCTAGTTGCTTGTTATTTTGGAGCTTCAAATGAGTAGAGATAAGCACCTTTTATTGTAACATTAGGTATTTAAGATAATATGACCCGTAAACTATATGCATTCGCCGACATTTTGATGTAATGTGTTGAACAAGTTCGGTTCTTGTTTCGGCTTTACCTAAGGATTTCCGCCATATTGTCCTCTCGGGGTAATGCCGCTACCATGCAAATCGGGTGAGAAATGGCCTCATTTTAATGTTGTGGAGCCGATTCAGCAGAGTGACTTTTGCAATATGAAGTAAATTGTAAGCTTAACCATTATTTTGCTCAATTACATTGCTTTCAAACTATTTTCAGTAAGTTGTGTGTTTCCTAGTATCCATTTGATGCATGTACTAGGTCATTAAAGAGTGGCGGCATTACCCCGGTACAGTGGCGGAATTACCCCAGTGTCCTGGGTAATCCCGCCACTGTGCAGAGGTTTAAAAAATATTTTTTTATGTATGCTTACTTTACAGTTATGATTACGGTTAAATTTATACAGATACTAAAGATCATGATTCAGCTTTAGAATTTTTACTATTAAAAAATAAACATTTTTTCGAGGTGAAAAAATTTAAATTCCCTTAAGGTGTCGCCATTCCCCCGGTCTCCCCTACTTTCATTGTTTCGACAAGACATTCTATGACTGTGGAAAAATGTTTTCACTTTTGGTTCTGTCAACCTCTGAAACTTTTACTACCAAAATACAAAAACATCTTTTTAAAAAAAAAAATAGTATTCAAAAAGTATTTCTTCAACAGGTATGTCAATTCCTTGAGCAATAGCTTTATCTGCAATTTCTTAATGCCATTACCATTAGCAACTGAAGCACCTTTACACATAGATATAGTTTCAAGTTGATGATTTCAATGCTGGGAAGTACTTTAAAATTTCTGTGGTAAAAAGGTAAACTTTTACTTTATTCCCATATTGTTTGGTTGGTGAATCACTTATGAGGTGAAAATTTTTAACTTGGGGATTTCACAAAAGAATATGATGAAAATTGACTTTAAAGGAGCTCCTATACTGCATGATCTGCCTGAAATAGTGCAAAACTCTTGATTTAATTATTTGTCAATAGTTTTATAATAAACTAGCTGACCCGCCCGGCGTTGGCCTGGCCCATGATAATAGTCTTAAATGAACCAAAAATTTGTGTCGCGGTCCGTACAGAGGGGGTAACAGACAGTGCAAATTACCAGGGACCGACTCTTCTAACGGTCCCAGCTTCGTTCCTGTTTTTGAAAATATTATTTTAAAAATGTGTTGAAACTTTACTTTGATGTCTATGGTTTTTTTTCATGTTTCACTAGTTTCGGAATGTGTGATATATTATGTGAAATCATGTATTACTTTTCCAATGGTAATTGAATTTCTTTTCTTTTTCCTTTACTGAAATAATTTTTTTAATATCTTTAATTGAAGCAGATTTTTTTTTTCCAAGATAATTGATGGTATAATTTTTATGGAAAAATATTAATTAGGTGTAATTAATTTTTGACGGAATATTAAAAAAAAAAAAGAAAGAAAAATAACTGTAGTGATTTTACATGATACAATGCACGCAAAAAAAAAAATATATATATATATATATTTGAGGAAGAATTGATGATTTGAGGATTTTATGTATTTATTTATTATTATGATGAACGGAGGGATACTTGTATATAGCACCATCATATGTCAGATCTAATATAATATTTCAATTTACATTTCCCACCTATTTTGTGAATGTGATAAATATATTATTCATTCAATAAAGTATTTTTTTTATCTGAAAATTCATTTATATGTAAATTAAATTTTGTTCCGAAAAAGAAAATTAATTATGGTTTGACTTAGTGGCACAATCTTTTTTTTTTCTTTTGTAGCCTTTGTTATAATACAATTCTGTGTAACAATCTTCAAATTATAGTAGCTTTCGTCACCTAATAAAAATATTCAGAAGCAGAAGGCATCCGTTGTTTTTGTTGTTTTTTGTTTTCAGTCGTTAAATGTGAATGTGCATACTACTGTTTTTCATTGATTTTAAAGTATTCTGAGTAAAGTAAAAAAGGTCATGAATTTTAAGTCTGCTCTATTCTTGTCTTAAAAAGTAAGCATCATTTCTTTAACCCCTTAACTGTTTTTTTTAACACATTAAATTAAAAATAAGGACCCGGCACCACTTTTGTTTTACTAAAATATTTGGCTTTGTACAATCGAAACTAGTATGTTGTGGCCATCACAAAACTTTCTTCTATCTCATACTTGTCAATACTTCAAAATTCATTATCACAGTGCATCTATGCTCATGAGGATTCTAAAAAGATGAAATTCCGTGCATTAGTTTTTGAGATATTACTGTCCCTGAAATCGTGTAAATCCATAAAAATGCAGCACAGCAGCGCCACCTATTGGGTTGATTTACAACAGAACCTAATTATCATCAACTTATGTCAATGTCTAACTGAATATGAAGTTTGGGGAAAATCCGTGCATTAGTTCTTGAGATAGAGCTATTGCGCAAATCATGACAAATGCAGCATAACAGCACCACCTGTTGAGCGATTTACACAACCACATAATCAGAATCAACATTTATCAAGCTGTACTTGAATCTGAAGTTTGATGAAAATTCGTGCATTAGTTCTTCAGATAGAGCTATTGAAGAAATAGAATAAAATGCAGCACAGCAGCGCCACCTATTGGGCGTTATTCACCAACACGTAGTCAGCATCATTTCATATCAAAGAGTAACTGAATCTGAAGTTTGATAAAAATGTGTCCATTAGTTCTTGAGAGAGAGCTATTGCAGAAATCATGAAAAATGCTGTATAGCAGCGCCACCTGTTGAGCTATTTACACCAAAATGCACAAAATGTTAATTCATATCAAGGATTAACTGATTCTGAAGTTTGCTGAAAATTGTTGCATTAGTTCTTGAGATACAGCTATAATGGAAATTCTGAAAAGTGCAGCATAGCAGCGCCACCTGTTGAGCGATTTACACAAAAATATACAAAACATCAATTCATGTCAAGGACTAACTGAATCTGAAGTTTGATGAAAATCCGTACATTAGTTCTGGAGATTGAGCTATTGCGGAAATCGTGAAAAAGGCTGCATAGCAGCGCCACCTGTTGAGCGATTTACACCAAAAACTAATCAGCACCAATTTATATCAGGGACTAACTGAATATAACTTTTTATTAAATTCCGTGCATTAGTTCTTGAGATAAAGCGCCCACAAAATTTGTGTCACATACAGACAGACTCACAGACTAACAGATTCACAGACTCACAGACAGACATTTTTTAAAAACATGTTTTTCGGTTTCTCTGACCCCTAAAACGTGTAAATCCGTCGAAAACCGAAAGTCGAAAATTTTCACGAATCCAATACTTTCTTCTTGTAAAGATAGAAGAAAGTAAAAAGTATGCCATTTAACAAACCTAAGATTACTGTTAAAATTAAGTGGTATCCAAAAGTTTTTAGTATCGAAGATAGCAAACTCTTTTTGCCCGAGCGGCACTCGTGCAAAACTGTTAAGGGGTTAATACGAATAAGTTCTTAAATCATATCCATAAATCTTTTTTTTTTTTTTTTTGACATATTTACTTAAAATTGTATACCCTACGTTAAATAACCATGGCATTATGAATCAAAACATTGCGTATCTCTGGTACAATACTGTTAAAGAAATTAATTCCTACATCTTTATCAAAATAAATTAAGCACCAAATAATGAAGGTAATAGTTCGATCACGTTATGTAAATCTTAAAAGAGATGTAGGGTGAAACCCCAATTATTGACACCTAACCAGTATCTGACACTTCAGAAAAAATCTAATTAAAATAAGCATTTCCTTGTAAAATTCTGCAAAGTAATGTCATCTACTGATAACTTAGACTATTAACCCATCATACGTAGTATAGGATAAGTCTTGTAATCGTTTTAAAATTGGGAAAAAAAAAAAAAAAAAAACTTTGACGGATTTAGGGAAAATCGGGGGAATGGCGACACCTTAAGGGAATTTAAATTTTTTCACTTCAAAAAATCTTTATTTTTTAATAGTAAAAATTCCAAAGCTGAATCATTATCTTTATCATCTGTATAAATTTAACCGTAATCATAACTGTAAAGTAAGCAGACATAAAAAAAAAATTCTTTCAACCTCTGTACAGCGGCGGGATTACCCAGGACACTGGGGGTAATTCCGCCACTGTATCGAGGTAATGACGCCACTCTTTAATGACCCAGAAAATACATAAAATGGATACTAGGAGACACATAACCATCTGAAAATATTTAAAATGCAATAATTTAGCAAATAATGAATAATTACAATGTTCCTTAAACTAGATTTATTAATGTGCAAAGCTTACAATTTAACTCAAATTGAAAAAGTCGCTCTTTGCCATGGTGGTGGCATTACCCCGAGAGGACAATATGGCGGAAATCCCCCAGCAAAGCTAAAAGAAGAACCGAACTTGTTCAACAAATTGCATCAAAATGTCGGCGAATGCATCTAGATTATGGATAATATTATCTTAAGTACATAATGTTACAATAAAAGGTACTTACCTCTACTCATTTGAAGCTCAAAAATAAGAAGCAACTAGATGAAAACAACATTTTTCACTAAAACAAACGAACGATTTTCAACAAAATCACTCTCCCTTTAGGCACTGTTTCGATTGTTGTCCGCTATAGTGCAGGTGAATTCACTATCTCAAAATGCCGTTAGTTTTTTAACTAGGCGAGGTGGCGGCATAACCCCGAGTGGCGCCATTCCCCGGTCTCCCCTACACGTTTCAGACACTGGAGATTCCGAAAAACATATTAAAAAAAAAAATCCGTCCGTCTGTCTATCTCTGTGTGTGTCTGTAAACGCTCTATCTCCCGAACAAATTGAGATAGAGACTTGAAATTCGGTGTGTACTTAGGGAGTAACAATTAGAAGACGTTTATTGAATTTCAGTTACCTGGATTATCCGGAACTATTTTTTTCGGGGTCTCGAAATATTCGTTCTGATAAAAGGTACATAAAAATTTTTGAAATTGTTTATTCTAAGGAATGAATATAAAGACAATAAAAAAAACATAAATTTTGCATAAAGAATGAAGTTGATCGGATAATTAGTTGCCGAGATATTTGTAATCGTATTTTCCATACTCATCGATTTTTCATGACACTGTATTTCATTCAAATTTATCTGTTATTTGGAAATGAGACGCTTAATCCGACACAGTAAACTATTATAGCCCAAAACTCGACAGTACAAAAACCTATGTTATCAAACATAAAAAAAAACCTTTATTTTATAAAAGAGTAGAAGTAAGGGAATCTAATTATGCATGTCTATCGGAAGTGGTGCATAAGCCAAAAATTAATACCACGAGTGGTTGACCCGTAGGTTTATTATTGTATTTGTCCTGCAAAGGAAGGTATTAAAACATGGAGGATAGCTGTAGGACAAACACAATAATAAACCTACGGGTCAACCACTGGTGGTAATAATTTTTGGCTTATGCACCACTTCACTTCCGGCAGACATGCATCATTAGATTCCCCTACTTCTACTCTTCCATAAAATAATGGTTTTTTTCTTGTGCTTGATAACATAGGTTTTTGTGCTCTCGGCTCTTGGACTATTAGTTTATACGATTATCATTTTAGGAGTTATAAGGATGCTTCTTTTACGCAATTCAGTAATGGAGCATTTAAAGTTTATGACGTCATCAAGTCACGATTTTAGACACTATCTACCGAACAAATTGACAACAAATGTGTTTAAATTTTATTTTGGAATTGCAATGTATTTTATAAATAGTTTACACGCGTTTTGTTTTCATATTTTATATTATGCACTGCACATCCATGATGGGTAAGTATTACAGGTGGCCGATAACTACTATTTCGGAGTCAATTTATTCACCACTAGTAGGCCAAAAATACAAGGGGTGATCAAATGAAAAGGTACGAAACGACGTAAAAACGTAACAGTTAAATATTTGCATATTCCGCCATGGGAAAACGTAGCGAGACATCTCGGGATGTGATTGGAGTCTCTGACTGGGATCGGAGCATGCGCGGGCGCCCGCATGCGCAGTAGAGAGCAGAGGCTCTTATCAAAAGCGGCGTCCAAATGATGCGACAGTCCGTATGAGGACAGAATGGCGTTCGCGTTGCAAAATTCGACAATTGAGGAGCAGCGAGGTGTTATCCGATTTCTGACAGCGGAAGGTGAGAAACCGGCAGCTATTCATCGCCGGATGGTGCCAGTTTACGGGGAGAAATGTGTCTCTGACAAGTCTGTCAGAAAATGGAGTGCCCATTTTCGTGCAGGCCGTGACAGTCTGGGTGATGACCCGAGACCAGTTCAAGTGGGAGAAGTTGGACCATCCGCCCTACAGTCCGGACATGTCGCCTGCGATTTCCATGTGTTTGGTACACTGAAGAAACACCTGAAAGTAAAGCCCTTCAACTCGGACGACATACTCAAGGACGCTGTGAAGGACTGGGTCTCGTCACGGCCACAGGAATTCTGGGAACAAGAAATCCTGCGGCTTGTTCATCAGTGGGATCGTTGTGCTCAGGCCTATGGTGAATATTTTGAATAAAGTCTACATTTTTACCCACCGTGTCGTTTCGTACCTTTTCATTTGATCACCCCTTGTATATTAAATGAGGAAGAAACTTTTGAGAATACAAAAGCTAACATTATGAGCATCCATCCTATTTCTAAAATTAAGATAGTGCTTTTTAAAAATCTATTTGTAATGTAACCATCCTAAACTTTTTATTAAAGTTATACTTTTAAAGATTAGTTAAAAGATAACTATGATAATTAGGATCATGATTTCTAGTTTATAGTTATTTAATTTAGCTTATAGAGGGGGGCTAGTTATTGGGCACAGTAATTTAATTTCACCAGTCTCCGACAAAGGTGTTAATTACTGGTAATATTAAAGAAATTTGAAATCTGTTATTTGAACTGTTTAAAAAATACATATAATAATAAATTAAATTTATCTTGTAGTCAACACCATTAAAATTTAAGTTGTTCTACCAGGGCCTGACATCATTTGTCAGTTAATGATTCATAAATGTCAGTTATGGGATATATGCATTACTAATAATTTAAACGTGAAAAAAGAGACACATGCATCTGTAGTATGATATCATATATAAATAAAGTTTAAGTATTTTGCTTTCACAATAAAGATTTAAGGTTTTTCAAAGCATAAATTCCTTGGAAAATAAGAAATAACTCCTTTTTTTATATATTAGTAAAGTGTCAGACACTGGTTTACCGAGTCAGTTATTGGGTTTTCAAAATAGTGTCAGTTACTGGAGTTTTTGACCATATGTATGAAAAAATTTAATTTTTAATAATAGAATGTATAATTTTTGAGAATTTTATCAACAGTTGCTTTTTAATGTATCTCTACTATCCTTTGAAGAAGAAAAATATATGTACTAGCTGGTCCATCTGTCGACTCTTTTTTATTATGAAAGAAAACGCATTTTTTATGAGTGAAAATCGAAATTCTTTTTTGAACATGGAAGGTGGGCCTATGCCATTTATGTATGGTGTAAAATATTGCACATGTGGCCACCGCGGCTCCGCTTACATGCCATCATCCGTTGAACATCAAAATTTTTCGATGCCTTTTTCCAGAATGAGCGGTGGTTCCATGGCCAAAATTTCAGCCCGGATGTTACGTTTGAGGTCCTGAATTGTGAGGGGTCATTGGCGTAACTTTTACTTTTCAGAAACTCCCAAAGAAAATAATCCATTGGTGTTAAATCGCACGATCTTGGCGGCCAATTCACATCAGAATTTCTCGAAATTACGCGATCTGTAAATTTCTCGTTCAATAAGTTTATGGTTTGGCGAGCAATGTGTGCCGTTGCACCGTCTTGTCACACATATGGCATACATTTGACAGTTTATACATGCATGACGCATGACAGCTGACACAAATAATCTGTGAAATATTCATAGTTCAAAAAAGAACCAACAGATGGGCCACCCTATATAAAATGGCTTTAAATTTTTGTAATAGTGATTGGAACAAGAAAGAATCCTTAAGGTGTCAGTTACGGTGGGTTTCATTCTAAGATGAAATGTGGTACTTAAAAAACTGTTTAGTTTCAATTTTTTATTGAAAATTTTACGCTCAAAATGTAACATTTTCTGAAGAATGACCTGTTTGTGGCGCCGTATGTCACAACACATGCTTTACGAAACACTGCGTTATGTAAACACCACTGCATGCATAACACTTTTGTATTCATGTTACACATCCATGTCATGTCGATCGCCTGACTACCATCTATAATCCGTAACAGATAGCAGCTTACATTTTACGGCTGAAAGTGACTCAGTGTGCTTTACTTTTTCCGGGGTCATAACTGGCATATGCAGGCGTGAATATTGCATGGGACGGGAAGAACGTGTATGATTGCCGAGGGATGACCGTTCTGTCTGTTGTCCGGAGCTTTAATTCCCGGCAGGCAGTAGCGCATCTTCGCGGACCTATTAAGGTAAATGTTTGGGAAGGGATGTGATTCACCTTATGCCTTTCGAAATCGCCACTGGGGAGATGTGGATGAGCCTTTTTTGAGATCTTTATTGCCACTTCAGAAAATAAAATATGCATAGAATCACGTACGTAACAATGAGTAAGATAACCTAGGTTCTGAGTACATGAAGGTTGCTTTTTCCCCCTTTTTTTAAAGGGGCTGAGAGAGCTCAAATTGAAAACTCCCATCTTTCACATCGCAAATCTAGAAAATGTCAATGTATAAAATGAGCATGTAGTTTATTTATTAAATAAGCTTTTTATGCATTATATGAACTAAAAGGATCTTTTTGGATATATATATATATATATATATACAGAACGTCCCCAGTTATCGCTGACTAATTCCTAAGCTGTTAGTTTTTGTGGTACATTTCCAATTGAAAAAAAATGTTTCAAATGTTGAAATCCATCAAATTAAAAGCTATTTCGGACAAAATTGTTATTTTTAAAAATAAAAAGACGCTTTTTGAGTGCCAGAAAATGCCAAAAATAAATAAAATTCGAAATATCATAACTCGGTCAGTTGTTTTATAGAAAACTAATTTTTTTCTTGTTGTTCTTTTGTTTGGTTTTATCTTACTTGTTAGAACACGAAGAATTTTTTAATTTTTTTTTTTTTATTTAACTCAGCTTGGTTTTTGTGTGTAATGATAAAATTTTGCAATCGGTTTTTCACTCACTTCTTAATACACTAGAATTATAAAAATTATGTTCAAGGGTGTTTTTCTGATGACAATACAACAACTCAATATTTTTGGAACTTAATTATAAATTAATAAATAAATTTTAAGGCGCTTTTTCTGTTAGCCGGTTGCATGTGATAAATCGCCAAATATTCTTTATATTTGCAATTGTATAGGAGTTGCGACAACAATGGATTAAGTATGCGCCAGCCCAGTGGTTGGTATGCTGGCTATAAAATGTAAAACGTGGGCAGATGTTTGCAGGTTCAGTTCCAGCGTGGGTCTGGTGGGTTGACTGTGCAGGGTTTTCCTCATGGCGTTTTTATTACAGAATTTTTTAACGCATTAACCCATATTGGACCACACCGATTAAATATTTTTGAAAATTTTTTAAACTTCGATTACATTATTAATATGGTGTAATTAAGTAGATACTAGCAAAATTTTCAAAAAATGTTTTTAATTTTTTAAGTAACTAGCTGTCTTATAAACAGGACATATTATTAGGACACATAGTAAGGTCATATAAAATGCATACATAAACTAATTGTATGAGCAAATATTTTATTTTATTTTAAAAATACTGTTTATGTTGTACAAAAATATTCTATGATTTCTCCAATAAAAATATAATAATAACGGTAAAATTCTAGATTATAAGATCACAATTTTTAAAGGATTTTTTAAATAGATTTTTTTCAATTAAATTTTAATTGGTTATTTTTTTTTGTTTATATGTTATATTTTATGTATTTTAAAGACGTCATAACAAAATGCATCTAGAAAATCCTTACCAATTTTATTTTTAAAAATGTTTTATTGGCTGTCCTACTTATAGGACAGGGGTCCAATATGGGTTAACTTTATTAACATTCATTAGCCCTGAGATGCATGAAGCCCTGGAAATACCTGAGCTATGCATCCTAGAATTAAATAAACATAATGTTCGAACTGTTTCTTTATTCGTTAACTTTCATAACTTTCTCATGTAATACGTATGTATACCGACTGGATATTCTGTAGTGCGCTGTGCACCACCAGTTCTATTGTTGAATGTAATGAAATTTCTGTTCTGAGGTGACAAGATAAATTTTAGCCAAAACAAGCTGGAAAAGACTGCAGAATATCAGTTTAACATCAACTAACTAATGTTCAACTAACAAGTTAATATTTAGGTACGAAAGAACTGTATGTAAACTGATATTTTACATAATTGTTCTTTTAAACCTTAAGTAAATCAAGTAGATTTAAAGTATTATTCGTAAATGAAAATTAAACTTGCACTTTATCAAAGAGTAAACGGGGTTAATAATTTTTTTTAAAGAATCATTTTATATCAAAATTCTGGTAGAAACTTTCTTTTATAAATTTTCCACTCTCTCAGCACCATATTTATAATTTGTATGCTTAAAGAATACTTACAAATGCTTAAAGAGCTACCGCTAATCGCAAGAAAATGTCCCACTTCCTGCAACAGCGGTATCACAAAGGGGAAAAAACATTTACAGGAAAGGTTGATGGTGGTAGAATGTGCGTGTTTCTTCAAGAAAATCACAATGATATGGCATCGAGATCATTTCTGTCTGTCTGTGCACATTCTAACTCTCGTAAATGTACTTAGATTTCTACGTTATTAGTATGCATTATTGATATTTAACATGTCATATTACCCATTGAAAACAAAGTATGTAGCGTTTAAAGCTCGTATACTGAGACCTTCAAAAATATCACGTTATATTTTAGTCTATTGGAAAAAACGAGTATTTTAATGATGTTATACTATTTCAAACATATGAAATTCATATGAATTCATGAGGTACAGTAACACAAACTTTCTGTACAATATGCTGTATAGAAATCATTTATCATTCATTTACAGAATCAAGCAAAATCATACAATTGCATAATTGTCTAAGCAAAAATATCGTATGCAGCGTATTTTAAGAATGTTACACTGTTTGAAACATGATAAAAATTTATTTACATTAATGGAGTGCATAGCAAGAATATTACTGCAGAATATAGAGCGTAGCTTTTATCGTTCATTTACAAGAACACACAAAAGAATTCGGTTACAGTACTGTCTATAAGCGATAATTGTTCGAAGTGCGTTTTCAAATTTTGTTTCCCTTTTTAAGTTTAAATATATTTCTGCATACTGTATGGTATGTACAAATTCTATAAATTATATACAAGGCTACAGAAAAGAATTCGAATGTGGGTTTTAATTGTGTAATGATGCATTTTCCAGCATAATTATATTTAGTACTCTAAAAGATGTTTGTAGACTAAAAATAAATCAATGCATATGACTACCACAAAGACGTACACAAAGACTACATTGTCGTCTATGGATTGTAATCATTGAAAGTGCATTTTTAGTAGTATTATATGTTTTTTAACCTTAATTAAATTTTAGCTTAATAATGGGTGCGTCTAAAAATCTATACAGATAACGTACAAGATGGTACAAAAAAATCGTATATTTCCGTCTATTGGTGGAAATTGCTGCAGACATTTTCACCGTGTTATGCTTGTTCCAACTGAACTGAATTATGTAGTATATATGGGGTATTCTCATAATCTTTTGACTTTTACGTCCCTGAATAATAATTTTTATTTCAGTACATATTCTTGTGCGTTTTTATTTCATATACTGGGAAACATCCTATTGCATGACTACATAACAATATTAACGAGATAAATAAGTTTTGGACGATGTTGGGGGTCAAAATATCCAGGAAACTCCTATACCGTCCCGTGTCCCTGATGCTGATTTTTAAGTTTGGAGCTGTCTGTGTAAAATTGTTTCAATAAAAGTCATTCGATGTAATTTTTTTTCCAAAACTATGACTATTGTTTTATATAAGTATGTAGAAAAAAGTTAACCTGCACAAGTTTTTACGGTTTTTATTATTTTTTTAACTCTGTCCCTGGTTTTTAAATTCCTTATTGCTCTTCTTGCTAAAATTAAACAGAAAATCACTTCAGATGCAGCCACAGAATTTTTTTCAAGTTTTTTCTCATGCAAAAGTATGCTAGAGAAAGAATGTCTAAAATTCTTTGACAGGAAATTTACGGCAGAATTTAAATCAGCATTTAAATATCAATTTCAAGCGCCGTGACTTTATTGGTAGTCTTACTGTCCCCAAGGTTTATTCTTGCATTTTTCGAGGTAAATAACAAATAAAAAAAAATAATCCAATGTAAGTAACTGTTTCTAAAATTCAATGAACATTGTGGCTATCACTTAGTCTTAGCATGATTTGCCTAAAAATAGGTGGTAATTTTCATTACCGTCCCATCCTTACCATCCTTTTTTTCTCCTTTTACCGTCCCTTTTTTCCTATACCTTCCCCTTTTTTTACCTTACCGTCCTTTCTTTAATACCCCTTTAAGACAATGTTATACCAAAATTTTGTACTAAAAATACTACATTGTTATTATTTCTCATTTGAATGTCCTGTGGGTACTATGCAAATTCGTTATAAGTAAAAATTTAGAAGAAAATAGAAAGTTATAGTAGTAAAATGGTAAGGAAAATTAAACTCGCAAGTTTAACTTAAACCTCAGTTAATTTTTTTTTTTAAAGTTCGCTGCTGACCATTTTTTCTTTATTTTGAATCATTAAGGCCTTCGTCTATCAGATTAAAATGTTATTTTAGCAAGTTTAATTTCACCAGATTTTTATTCCCGAAAGTCAGAAGGTTGTGAGAATGCCCTCAGCTATGTATATATTTTCAAATAAAATTATTATTTTTCATTTATTTTCCGTTATTATGCTTTAAATTTTACACATAATAGTGTATTGCATGTTGACAGAGATTGTGAAAAAACTGTACGTGATTGGAAAAAAGGGAAGTCATTTTGGGATTAAGCATCCAAATAATTTATGGAACCAATATACAAATTCCAAAAAATTGTCACAAACATAAATTTTGTAGACTTGTCTATGTAAAAAACATTGTATCCTGTCAAAAAATATAGTGCATATTTAATTAATAGGTATATTAAGGAGACAAGGTACCTTCAAATTCATTTTTTTATATATATATAAAATTGCACTTTAAATATTACTTTTTGAAACTAAATATAATTGGAAAAGTTGAAGGTAGTTAAGTGCAGAAATATGATGCAAAATTCAGAAAATATTTTTTTTTCTTACTTTTATTCAAATATATTAAATTCGATGCACAGTTTTATTCGTATATGTAAACCAAACTGGCATAAAAATATTGGGGATTTTAATTGATATGGAATGCGTTTGAGGCATTTTGAAAAGTTTTTCATAACGTTTAAAATATTCATGAAAATTCCTTATTTTTCTCCAAAAGAATTTTTTTTACATCTTGTGTGATAAATATATGCCATAATTCGTTTTAAAGTGCAATTAAAATAAACAGTCAAGTGTAACAACGGTAATAAACGGTCATTACTCGCGTACAGAAGGTTCCGTAGAATAAATATATAGATTTGTTATTGTATTATATATATATATTAAAAAAAAAAAAAAAAAAAAAAAAAAGTTGCTAAAAGAATACTAAGACTTTTTAAAAAACTATACAACGTAGGGTTGGGTATAACTGTATACAGTGTGTCCACATATAACCTGACCGACCTTTATTTTCGCAACCGTTGGTCCTAGATGCATACTTCCAATTACAAAAGTGGTTTAAATGAAGTAAAGAATTATTTTTAAAGCGATTTGGGTCAAGAAAAACATTTATTAAAAAAAATACGAAATTTAAATTTTTATACGATCCCCGGTCCTATAAGTGATATTTAATAAAAATTTACTGTGACACTAACAAGCAAGACAAAAAAGTCCCATTCATCTAACATTAAAATTGACCGAGATATGAAACTTTGAAATGCATGACTTATACCACTTTTTTGCAGCTCAAAACAGATGATTTCTGCCATGCTTTCAGGGGTCGTATATAAAGTACTTAAACTTATTTCAAGGTATCTGCGCTTTGAAAGAAATCGTACAAATTTTACGATTAACTTTTATTAGTCAAGTTTCAGATTAGTTACAATAATTGTATTTTAACATATGTTGTATTTTGTAAGGATTTGAGAAATGATTTTCTTTTAACAAAAATTACGTTATTTTCATAAGGTTTTATTTAACTTGCTACGATCATGTTTCCAGTTTAAATTTTACACTCAAACATTAACTCATTTTCAAATGTCCGATCGAAGTTAAATTTTACGTACTGACTTAAATCCGATGACAATGCTATATTAATATGATTTTTGACACTTACCATCTTATACATCCTTATATTAGAGGATAAAACAAAAAAATTCGGATAGATTGCCGTCAACAAGTTTATGAAACAGTTTTAGATTAGATAACATAAACCTGCGATGGTTATGTTTTTAACGTTTATAATTACGTTTTATGTATTTTTTTAACGCTGAATAAAAAAATTACCTTCACTTTTAACCATCATGTCATGATTTTTCGTAAATCGTAAATTTCAAGGTTAAAAAATAGCGAAAAATCTAATATTATAAAATAGATATAAGACTTTTTAATTCTGTTTAATTTTATTTAATTCAATAATTTATTCAATTTTATTGGCTTATACTGGGGCTTCTTAAAGCTAAATAGCTCAGGGGTCCGATGGGGTTCGAAGGGGAGGGGGGTGGGGGATCAATTTTAAATTTAAGCTCTTAAACTTTGAAATTTGCGATTTGAGAAAAATCCTTACGTGATGGTTTAAAATGAAGGTCATTTTGGAATTCAGTGCTAAAAAATACATGAGAATCAATTTTCAAAAGCTAAAAAACATGGCACAACCCAAAATTTGAAAGTCAGTGTAATCTAACAGCATTTTTAAACTATGTATCATTTTGTAAAGAATTGAGGCTGTTGTTTTTCATCCTTTTATTTAACAAAAATTCCATTTTTTTCTTTCTTATTATATGTTTATTACAAATTGTACATTTTGCAGTAATATTTCAGAATGATTAACGATTTCGAATTTATATTGCAATGTCAATTTTACTCTCAACCATTTTTGTAATATATCTGACGGAATCATATTTCTACTAAGTTTGTGAATGACCCCTAATTTGCAGCAAAAAGTGTGCTGCAACTTTAAACAGCTGTTACTCGGTCATTTTTAATCGCAGAATAACGGGACTTTTTTTTTTTGTCTTACTTGTCGGTGTCACAGGAAAATTTTACTAAATATAACTTATAGGACCGGGGGACCGTATAAAAATTTAAATTTCGTAATTTTTTAATAAATGTTTTTCTTGACCCAAATTGCTTTAAAAATAATTCTTTACCTTATTTAAACCATTTTTGTATTTGGAAGTATGCATTTAGGACCAACGGTTGCGAAAATAAAGGTCGGTCAGGTTATACGTGGACACACTGTATATTAGAAAAGTGTAAATAGGTATACCATGAAAGTTCAAAAAGATATGGAACCTAAATAATATCAAATATAGCTATTCGTATAACTCTTTTTTTAATATTATCCTAATCTGTTTATGGTGAACTTGATTCGGTACTGACAATAAAAGCAGTTCATAGTTAAACTTCATTTGGCATTTCATGAAACTAAATTCAGCGTAGTAATAACCTTTATTTCTACAGTGTAGCTAAAACAAAACCTTTGTTCAAAGTTTAAATTTGGCATTGTGCTAAACGCGCTTCGAATTGAGGTCTCAAAGTTGCAACGCCGCCTTGGTCAGTGCCGCGTTTTTCCAGATAGGTGTTTAATTAACTTTTAAAGTCTCTCGAGGCGTATTGAGGGATACAATCAATGCAAACTATCGCGAATCCCACAGTATTTATGCGATTCATTCTAATTACATCTTTCGAGGGCGATGCCCTTAAAAAACGGACACCTAATTTTAATTCCAAAACAGACAAACGGCACCAAGAATATTTAATTAACATTTTCCTTTTATCATGTACGTGAAAATAAGCAAGTTCGCATTTTCTAATAAATTCGTTTATAAATTCTGGTGTCAGTTCATTATTTCATAAGTTTATAAATAGAATTACTCCGTGTCGAAAAGGATTAAGTGGTTGCAGGACTCTTAAAGCTTCAAAATTTAAGAAATTTTAATTTTTTTAGATGTTAAACTCCTATCTTTTCTGAATATTTTGATATAATTGTTTCCTTGAAATTCCCATTAGAACAAAAGTTTTGGCTTTTAGAATTATACCCGCTCAATAGCTGAAGCGGCGTTTCCGAAACTTTAAAGTAATTATTTTCCAAATGGCGTTTTTGGCATAACGCGCAGGATACCTCAAAAACTTCTGAATATTTTTTCGTGAAATTTTCAAAGCATATATTTCATGTTAGTCTGTATAAACTGAACCTAAAATTTTCCTTTTTATTGTGCAAAAAAATATTTTTTTAGGTGATTTTACCGTTGAAATTTTCAAAATTTTGTATTAGCTAAATGCAACATGGCATTAAAAATATAAAAATGCTTTAAATACAAATTTATTTAAGTTCAGGGAAATTATTACAATCTGAAGTATAAGTAAGCACCAAAATTTTCATTCTAGTTGCAATATTTATTTTGTAATCCTGCGCGTAAACTGTTATGCCAATTTTTTGTTCGACAAATGTCTAACAGTTTCGAGCCCCCTATAAATACTTTCTGTATCTTGCAATTTTTTATCCCAATTAAAATTGTGTTTTAAAATCATATACATTTTAAGACATTAAATGTTGAAAATGGTCTTTTTTTCCTTTTTTCCACTTTTTAGAGTCCCGAGACCCCTTAAATTAGTATGTTTTTAACAATTTGACGTTTATTGCTTTTATACTGTTACTGGACATTACATTACACATATATATCATTAAAAGTTGTTAACTAGGCATAGAGTACGCCGCCTCTGTCCTTGTGTATGTCCAAATTGACCGTACCTTTAAGTGTTAATATCTCGGCTAATTACCGATGATTTTTTCGAAAATCATTCTCAACAATGCTTTTATTCTTCTGCAACGATAGGTATATTCAGCGATGCTCAAGAATTTCTCTAAATGCCCGTAAATTGAAATTTGTGTACAACAGAAAAATGCTAATTACTCAAAAACTATGTGACCTAGGGTAATCGCTATAATTTTCCGGCAAGGTTTACATTAACGTCTACTACCTCTAATTTTTTCATAATTTTAGTTTCAGTAGATTCGGAATTAGGTGGGCGGGGGGGCATATTTTTGCGCTACATTTTCAACAATATCTTTGAAAATATAATACCTAAAATTAAAAGGAATTTATTTTTGAGTTCAGCGTTACAAAAGCTTTCACAGGATACCCCACATGATATGCAAAGAAAAGATTTTTTTTTCAAGTAGCATTATTAGCCCCTCTACTTTTTTACTAAATATATTTATGAATGTTTATTAATCTGAAAATATGTGGGTCAATGGTCTTTATTCCTTCCCGAATTTGAACTTTCCACGTTCCATAGTTTACGAGTAAAATGGCTGTGACTGACAGACAGACAGACAGACAGACACAGGAGTGATCTTATAATGGTTCCGTTTTTACTTTTTAAGTACGAAACCCTAAAAATGAGTTTGAAGGTCCTTTTTTCCCTTAAAAATGATTCATAATATGGATATTCATAATATTATAAAGATGAAATTAAACGTTTAAATGTAAATCTGTGTTTATACGTGAAATACGGAAGACCTTTTTATCTACGAATCGTAAACTGTACTTTATTTTACTTTTATTTTGTTTCTACAAAATGTTTTACCGTCATGTTGATTTCTAATTCTTTAGGTGCTTGTTTTGGTAAAGTTAATAACTGTTTATCACTTCCAATATACGTTATTACTTTAGCTGTTTGATAAAAATTGCCTTATATTACGGTACAATTTTTTTTTTTAAATCCATTCAGAAATTAGGGTAGTTCACAATTTTATGATACTGCAAGACTGTGCAATTTGTCAACTATTTTACAAAATTACTGAAAAATAAAAAAAACTAAGGAAAATGAAATGAAAAATGTAACCTTTATTTAGGTTTATCCTTTTAATGCTATTTTTTTAGCAGTGGATTCAATGTTTTTAATGAAATTATTTCCTGTTGGATTTCTCAATCTACCCGGTAGCTTTTCTTGTAATGATAACTAATTTCTTTTCTTCTTGCATTTGATATGCATTTGATGTTAGGTATTTTTTACCTTGAGTATTTATTTGATATGTTTAATATTTTAAAACATTATCTACCTAAAATTATTTGCACATGTATTAATCAACACCATAAGGCAAGCAATTTCCATTTTAAAGTTATGTTCAGAACTTTCCAAACCATATATATATATATATATATGACATATTTTGATGTTCTATATTTCCCCCATTTAATTTAGTTATTTCTGCCTTAAAATACTTATCCTTCCTTTCCCTACCTCAAATTTTAATTAATTCTACACCTAGTAACTTTTCTTTCCGTATCAAAATTCATCGCCTTTTAGAATATTCTATTTAAGTTGTAAGCTGTAAGCCTATTTTTAAAACTCAAAAGAAAAGTGTCCTAGGTTTTGCCGCCGAAAACAGTGGTGTATCGCTTCACTTTTTTCCATACATCAGTAAAGAGATTAAGCGCGATCTCTGATTGGTACAGAGCTGTTCGGACGATACACTTCTTGGAATCTTATGTTGCTACGCCGTGACCAATATAAGCCTCTGCATGAGCCCAAGAATCACATTTCGTGTGTTTCAATTGCCACATAAAACTGTACGAGACCAGAGAATGTTTTTTGCTGCACTTTATAGATTTTTTGTTAGTTTCAATAGTTTAAGTACTTTATTAGTTTAATTATCTATGTATTTATGATTTTAAGAAGTGGTCAACCTATTATTTATTGTTAAGTTCTAACATCAAACTGTGATCATGAGTTAACGAGGAGTAATATGGTTCGATTTGGAGAGTTTTCTACCGAATGAAATGGGTCGATTTGACGGTTAAAATGTTGTACTAATCTTTTATTTATTATTTTTTTTCAAGGGGTATGTAATAGACTGAATGGTATGTAATGGAACAGTCATTAACTAAAAATACGCAATTAAAATTATATAAAAAACGCTAAATATGCCATAGATAATAGATACGAGGGTGAATCAAATATTAACCGGAATTTCTGCAGAGAGGCATGAAGGTTGTCGCGAGGACGCTCAAACCTCTGTGCATGGTAGGTGGGGATGTCACATGACTATCTATGTGTCGGTATGTGTTACTCTCTCCGTTCTTCAGTTGGCATCAGGATGAATGAGGGAGAGGTTCACCACAACGTTGCGCAACGCATTATTGTTAAATTTCTCACAAATGAAGGCGTAAGACCGGCTGAAATCTTACGAAGACTTCAAGCACAGTTTGGGGAGACATGCCTGAATAAATCCCAAGTGTATGGCTGGCACAGAAAGTTTGTGGAAGGACGAGCAGAAGTTGAACCCCCCCCCCAGACACACAGACACTCCCCCCCCCTCGAACAAGTTTGACTGGGGAAAACATTAGCGCCATTCGGGACATTCTCAAGGGTTCTGCCTACTACTGCCAGCTGTTGGATGAAACAAAACATGCATATCGGCGAAAAAGACGTGAATTTCCGATCAAAGAATTGATTTTGCTTCATGACAGTGCCCGTCCCAATACAGCAAACCTGACTCGCGAAAAGTTGGAAGAAATACATTGACCATCACTGGAATACCCTCCCTATAGTCCCTCTGTGATTATCACAGGTTTGGGCCTTTGAAAGGAGCAATAGGAGGTGAACAATCGCCGATGACACTGCTGTTGGAGCCCTTGTGCGCAATTGGTTGGAGACACACCCCTCTTCTTTCTATGATGACGGCATCGAAAAACTTCCAACCCGTTGGGAAAAATGTGTTTTGAAATCAGGAGATTATATAGAAAAATAATATGTAATTTTCTATTTCGTATCTTGTACCAATAAATTAAAAAACAGAAATTCCGGTTTATATTTGATCCACCCTCGTATTAAAAATGACACTATACGTTGAAAGTACGGTAAAATAATTTATTTACAGACACTACAAAAATAGAATTTATTTATTGATATTAAAAAATATATAATTTTATATTAATATATAAAAATATAAATATATAATATAGTAAAACGTTCAAAATGGAATTGCAAGGGACGAATTGGACAGTATTCTTCATTATACAAAACGGTATACGAAACTTACTGATAGGTTGAAGAAATAAAGTTTTCTTAGCTTTTAACATTATATTACAATATCATAGTAATTATACTAGTAGTACATTATAGTAATTTTTGTACACACCTTATTTAAGGGGGAAAATTACTATTAATGATATTCTTTCAGTGACACATGTTTTAAAATCTTACATGTCAAGTATCATCATCGTTTTTATATACACTATATTGCAATGTTTAGACCTAATACACTTAAACAGAAAGAAAGAAAATTACAAAGCAAGCCTATTAAGCCTTTTTACAAAGATCTAACAAAATAGTTTTACAGCTTTTTGTGCATGCCTTTATGTATAGAGTTCTATGTATACAGAGAAAACAAGTTATCTAGTATATTGGGCTGGTTGAATTCAACTGCAAACTCAAATCGGTCGCTTATAACTCCTAAAGGATATCCTCATAAGTTTGGATCTTTATTCTGTTTTCTTCCGCTGCAACTTCTTTTTCTTCCTCTTCCTTCTCTTCCTCTTTTTTAGCATTTCTTGCTGATAACAAAAGGACTATATTTAATTCAAAATTGTAATTAGTGGCAATACACTCATCAATTCTAATGAAGTTGTTCATATCTTCCGTAAATTTTGTGCCTGAGAAGAGGTTGGATATTTCAATTGGATTTTTACTTGCTTCGTTAACTGAATCTGTACAATCATCTTCTCCAAAACCTGATTTCACGAAGTACTTGGGTGTATTATCCATAGAATCCTTAAATTTGTCATTAGCTACTGTGTTGGACAAGTGCTTGGACAAATGCCTCTTCTCAAGAGTTTCACTTTGAATCATTGGTCCGGACATATACATGGTTTTCCATATTACTGTAGTGAACTAATCCCCACTAACTTCTTTTAATTTCCTTCTTTTCTTTTTGTTTGACGATTTCTTTTTTGTCATCCTTCCATTGTTTTAATTTTAATTTTTATAGTATTCCAGGGTGTCGTAGATGGGTTTATTCGCACTTAAATCGTATCATTGCTTATTGTGGTGACAGTTTATCTTTTTAACCCATTTCAATTACCTCCACTTTATCATTTAAAGATTTTGAGACATACTTAGCCATGATTACACTCTTATGACTTCAAAAATAAACTGGTCCTTAAATAAGCTTCTCAATAGCGGTATGGAGAATTTTTAATGCTTTAGATCAGTATAAGCAATACATTCCATTAATGCTTATTAATAATTTATACCACTGTGGTTGATCATGAGATGTGATAGTAATCTGAAGTTAAAGTGTCATGCATACAACACTGATTTGGATTTTAGACTACACTGTTAAAAATTTTGTGGTATGTTGAACTCATTTTTGGTGCTCCAGTACCTGCCACCATAAGATGGTGAAATCTTGAACCAACATTTGGAGCTAAGGTTCAATCGGAGCTCCAAATCTTGGAGTGACATTTCACCATCTTATGGTGGCAGCTACTGGAGCACCAAAAGTTGGTTCAATCTGCTACAAAATTTTTAACAGTGTACGGCAAAATTAACGGTTTTGGGCGTTTATAAACAAGCAGAAAAAATAGATTTTATACAAATAGCTTGCTACCGCTAGACACAGAGCCAGTTTTCGTCGATTTTAGAAGCGAGAGGCGCATTTCGAGGTTGACTGCAAGTGAAATGCGTCCAAGCTGATTGTGCGGATCTATTTTCTAACTGCTAGTATCTGTTGTTTTCTTTTAGATTGTGATTTTCTTCTTTTTTAATTCAGATAGTTGATTATAGAATTGGCAATTTGGAAAGGCTATGTATCATTTACAAATTAATATTTTATCCCATTTCCGTACTGTGCATGTGTACTTTAATCTTTATCTGATGTTACCAGTCTCACAGATCGGTGCTTTTTTCAATTTTCATAGTTTAACTTGCAAATTTCAGTTTATCTACAAACGCTACTGAAATTTTGGTTCGTTTGGAACTTTAGTACTATCACCAGAGACTTTTGAATAGTTGAATTATAATTATAACACTCCGGTAGAAAAAGTTTAGTACAAAAACATGCTCCTATGAGTTAGTCGCAGTTTTTATTCATCTTTCGATGGAGCGGTCTCACAGACCGCTTCACACTAGTTATGTGACAATTTCTGTGACATCAGTTAAAGGTTAATTATTGTTTCTCACTTCAGCGTTAGGTATATCCAAATTTATGCAAAAAATTATCAATCTGTTGCCTATTTTCTCGGCCAGGACCATGAAATTAGTTCATATTGAAGTTTCCACGTTATCCGCGTTCCGATTTGAACGTTTTACTGTATAATACTATTTTTTATCTTGTAACAATATCTATATATATTGTGATATGTTATAGCAAGGTAGAGGTCTGAACGGGCCGAAATTTCTAGGCCCGGGCTCGGCCCGGGCTCGGCCCGGTAGAAAAGTTAAAAGTTCGGCCCGAGCCCGGCCCGTAGAAAAAAAAATATTGGCCCGGCCCAGCCCGGTATAACAGCTAAAAGTTCGACCCGAGCACAGCCCGGAAAAAAGTTAAAATCTCGGCTCGAGCCCGGCCCGGCCCGGCCCGAGTGAATTGCTACAAAACATTGATTTTTTACGTCGATTTGGTTAAAAATTTGATTCTTACAAAGAGTTCTGACCAAAAATATTTTTCTTAACTTTTTTTTCATGTTTCTAAAACTTCATTTTTATATAAGTGCCGCAGTCTGCGATATTTATTTTTTTTAATGAATCGCTATTTCTTCTATGTTTCAGTTATCATTATTATTGTTAATAAATATTCCATGCATTGAATTGTTAAAAATCTGAATAATGCTATGCAATAAAATCTTCTAAGACTCAATTACATAGAAAAGGAAAAAAGAAAGAAAAAAAACCCGCGTTATAGACAAGTTCCCTTCTTAGCAAATGTAAATGTATTATATATTCTTTTCTTACGTATTAGTATATTAATTTTGCATGGATCAACACGTTTTTCAGTTTAAAACAGGATTCTGTCATAGGCAGATTCCTTTTCACACGTTTTACAATATTTTATTTAGCTATATTTTAATTAGCGTAGAAATTTACTATTCTTTAGAAAGAATAAATGTTAATGTTTAAACGTAGAACAATGGCGATTCAAAAATGCATGCATATTTTGCAAAAATCTTTGGGCTAGACCTAATTTTACTGACCTTTGACCGAACAGGTAACGCCGAGACAATGATTTTCACAGGGGCTGGCTCAAAACTAGAACTAAAAATTTTGGACCGTGAAGACTAGAAAAGAAACCAGTCCTGGCTCTGTACAGAAAATAAAGTTAGGCCCGGCCCGATTCTTCCGGAAAAACTAAGACCCGAACCCGGCCCGGCCCGATTCTTCCGGAAAAACTAAGGCCCGAACCCGGCCCGGCCCGTAAAGAGTAGTCACTAGGCCCGGCCCGAGCCTTCAGAAAAAAAGTATGGCCCGGCCTGAGTGCCGCAAATGAAAATAGGCCCGAGCCCGGCTCGGGCTTCGGGCCTCGGGCCAGCCCGTGCAGATCTCTATAGCAAGGTACAAATATTTATGTGAAACATTAATAATCATCAATTTCACCATTTTACATATCATTATGATTTAATGTATCAATTACTAATTTTTATAATACAATTGTATATATTTATTAACATATTTTTAATTATTATTTAATTATCATATATCTATCTCTAAACTGCGTTTGCTTTAAAACTTAATCCATTAATAGTTATTAATAGTTTTTATTATGTAGTAGTTTTTATTTTACTAATAAGTCAATAGATGACAGCACCACACTGATTCATTTGAATACATGGAGCAGTTCATTCTCAATTCTAAATTATCTATAGTAGACACTGGTTATATATAATGCGAGTGCTCTTGGTTATGCTGTATATTGTTGATCCTTGGTCCACCATCATATAAAAATCTTTTTTTGGCAACATGTGCTGGTGATCTCCAATGATTATATTTGTTATGCCTAATGCTAACACAGTATGGATTTTAATTTAGTAATTTGTTTTTTATTTTTCCGCTATCCTTTTAAATCTTGTTTTATTTTGAACTCAACTGGTGTTCAGTGGTCTTTTTCTCTGTTTTATGTGTGTGGTTGAACCAAATTCATATTCTTTAGCCAATTTATGGCTAATATGAAGATGAAACCACACATTTTATTTGTGGAACTTTAGGCATTTGGGACCCGACGATTCTGTCTAAGTTCTACAAATTTCCATTATTCCATTTCTGTTATTCAATTTCTGCTGTTGTTTTTTACTATGTTTATGGAATCTATGTTAAGTGTATTGGGGGGAGCTGTATTTTTGTCAATTTGTTATGTCATTTTATTCATAATTTCACAGTTTTTGTTGGTAGACGGTAATGTTTATTTAATGGTTATACATATATTATCAAGTATGAGCGTATAGAAAGTGCCAAATTCATTTTAATGGTTTTAAAACATTATACCTCTAATATAAAAACATATCAAACTCCAAATATTACACTAGTTTGGCCTGTGTAGAATAAACAAAGTTTTAAAAATTTAGTAAAAATGCATATTTTTTTTTTAAGTAAGTAAAAAAAAAAAAATGTTTGGCCATATTTACAGAGATCTGTTTAACAATTTCAATAAATCTAAATATTACATAACATAATAGTCACACATGATAAATATTTAAAAAATATATATAATTTTTTGAAGCAATTTTTACTTAAAAGTTCATTTCTGTAAGGGACCTTTTTCATAATCTATTCATCGTAGTCATTTGTTCAACGTTACTTTTGAGTGATATATTTTATATATTTTGTTTGTAGTTTTTAGACAGAAATTGCAAAAATATATATTTTTCCGTTTTGAATATATATTTCTTCCTTTTTCTGCATCCGAATTCAAGACATTTTTTATCTATTTTTGATAAGATGGGTATTTTTCAAAATACCATAAAACTAATGCTAACGGGATGACCCATAAAAATTCATCCCATCCTTACCTGTCTTCCTATTCTTTAAGGTTAGAGTGCAATATAAAATAAACTGAAAACAGTTTCTTCAAATACAATCTGTGCACATCAAAACTGAAATACATTTCCATCCAGTTGAAGATTCCAAATAGATGGATGCGCTTCTACCGAGCTGCATCTATTTCCTTGCGTTTACGAAAGAAATTACGAAGAGAGTCTTGTTTGACGATGATCCCAGGGGCACTTACCCCCGATCCAGTAGCCTAGCCCCAACAGATCTCCATAATAAGTTTGCCAATTTCCTAACGCGGGCATATCAACAAGATGGCCGGGAGGTTTCCGATTTTGTGATCTGGTTATCGAATAATTGAATTATTTCCTCCTTATTAGGGTATAAATAATTGGATAAATATTAAAGTAGGAGTACCCCAACCCACATATATGAGATATTAGGATTAATCTTTGATTTTTCCTCAATAGATAATTTTAACTCTTTATGTACTCAATTATGAATTCATAAAAATTTTATCTTCTACAGCATTTTTCGGGAATTGTTTAAACTACATTAGAAGATTTACATAATCATTTAATAAATTTTAGAAGGATTTTAGAAGGATTAATTAAATTTGAATTTATAGGGATTTTGTGCAAATTTTATAACTCTATTGAAATCTTTTATTTTAAATATTTTTCTTAGTATTTTGTAGAATTAGGGAATGTACAAATATAATGTTCTTACAATAGAAATATACAAATATTTCCGAATTAAAAAATCCCCCCCCCCCTCCCCAATGCCAAGAAAGCTAAAAAGATGCAAAGGCAAAAGAAATCAACCTTTTAAAAATATTTTTGTTTTGTGTAACCAATAATGCTTTTGGAACAATATAAAGTAATGTACCTATAAGTCATTCTAAACTGTATTACAACTAATCGATGTATTAAATGAATTTTATAACAAGTTATTTTAATAATAAAACACTCATACTACAATATATATTAAAACATACATAAATAACGTCTGCATTCAACAGTTAAAGGTATATATAAATATTATACAGACATACAAACAATAAATACAATAAACCCAACTGGAGTGAAAAATTAGCCAGAGCCAGGAATCGAACCCGGGACCACAGTATACAAGACTGCTGCTCTAACCACTGAGCTACTCCGGCCGATGCCTGAGTCTGCAATTTCTCACTAATAAACCATATTGGGGAAGTCACCAGCCATTTATACGGCAGCCTTGGATGACCGGACAACGATGAATAGATTTTACTATTACATCGATCTACGATAATTATAATAAAACACTCATACTACAATATATATTAAAACACACATAAATAACGCCTGCATTCAACAGTTAAAGGTATATATAAATATTATACAGACATACAAACAATAAATACAATAAACCCAAAGTTATTTTAATGGTACTTATAAGTACCGCCAGTAGATAAAAGGTTAACAAAGCTTTGAGACAAATGAAACTTCCAAAATTTAATTATTAAATTTTGTATAGTAATTTCTTGAATACTCATTTTTACCCATATTTAATGATTTCCAATTTTGCGGAAAAGCGTTTATGACTTCTGCCTATCTACGCTCTAACTTTTATAAGTGCGCTTGAATTGTCACAAATTTTTTATAGATTACTAAGGTTCACTTGCAGCATTTGTCCTATTGAAAATAGCGAGTGTGTGGTATTAATCGTTTCTTTGCAGGAGTACACAAAATATTTCGGATACATTCCGGTCTATGGAAAGTAACTTTTGAAAATAAATTTTAATGATTTTATACTACTTCAAACGTAAAAAAATTCTTGCTCCTATCAAACATTTTTAATGGAGCGATTTTGACCAACTTTAATATTAAATATCTCTTAAAATAATTCTTCGATTTGAAAACTGTCTGCATCAGCGTGCTTATCAAACATTTCTCTATAACACCACCGATTTTCATATTTTTGTATGCAATATTTTTCGTAATATTAACGAGGAAAGACCTCTGGTCACAAAAAATTCAAAACCGGCGGCGGCGGTGACAGCGTTAGTTACTTTTTTAAGAATAGAGAGATACCGCTTTCTGTCAAAATTGCATCTGAATGCAGGTAATCGCAACGTTTCTCACTCCTCAAAGGCTTACAGAAGAGGAATGTACAGTCGTGGGGGGGGGGGAGTAAACACCCCCTACTAACTCTGCAACAAATTATCGTACAATAAGGTTACTGGTACCAAACGATTGGAAATAAAGTCTACTTTTAAATGATGTATATAAAATTTGCTTAGGGGGGGGGGGGGGGGGTCATCTACATATCAAAACAAAACAAAACAACATAAATAGATTCTACACCCTTCAATTAGCCAAAATATAAATTTGCATGAAATTAGTACGAATAATTTACGAGGAATTAATTATTTTAAAGCGGAATTATTTTAGGGGTTGTATCCATATTGAAGTCGGTACGTGAAGGTTGATGAAATGCTACAGATTGTCTAAATCACTTCTATTAATATATTATTTCTTGCCAATATAACCGTTTCACTCTCTTAGTATGGTTGGTTGTATATGGTTTTATGGCGCAAAGTCCCACGAGGGACTCTCTTAGTGTGATTCGGCTATTGTTATATACTGTAAAATCCTCTTCAATATTCATTTTATAAAGCTTACAAGCAGGGTTTGGTGATATATATCAATGGATTATCAATGGATCTTGACATATATCCGATATTTATTTTCAAAATATTATGAAGTTTGATATTTTCGATATTTTCATATACTTGGTATCATTTTTCAGAATACATATTGCGTATGATATTTCGATATTTTCAGTCAAAGCAAGTATAAATCAATTTTTTAACTGTTGCCAATTGTGTCGCTCTGTAGATAAGAACTTTTGCTTCGGCTGGCCGTTTTTAGCTTCCCGAACGCCCTCCTCCCCCCCCCCCCCCCCCCTCTCCATAAAAATTTTTTTTTACAAGTTTTAGACTTGAAGCTGAATTTTTAAAAGTAAAATGTAGAAACAATAAATATTTACTTAAAACAGCAAGATAAACTGTCTAATTTAGAGAAGTTATTTACTGCTTCATTAGAATCTTTTATGGTTTTGGATTTCTTTAGTTAAAACTATACAACAGGTTATGTTCAAATTTTTTAATAAAAACAAAGTATTTTGTTATAATTTTGTTGTATAAAACACAAAATTTTGGGAAAACTTAATTAATCGCCTTTTTCTTTTCTTTTTTTTTTTTTTTTTTTTTTTTTTTTTGTGAGTGTAAAAAGCAAATTGTGTCTGTTTATAATTAGATTATCTTCAGTTTTGTTACATAAGTGAAAAAAAAATACATTTAGAATATTGTTTTATTAAGTTTTCACGCTAAATGCAATATTTTTTAGTTTATAATTTATATTAGATTTGAAAAAAATTATAACCATCAATGAGTTGATTATTTTGAAAGTATCGGATACATATCGAAAATATCAAATATATATCAAAATATCGGATATTTTTTATATTTTCGAAAATATCATGATATTAACGAACCCTGCTTATAAGTGTTGAATTACCCGAATTAAAAAATATATAAGATATCTGTAATTAAAATGGTTTTTGAATATGTGAATGTGATTGGAATTTTATATGCTTTTATAATGCTTTTTCTCAGATTTTGAATTTATTTAGCTCACAGTTTTTTTTTAAATTATTATTTATTGGTAGAAATATAAAGAATATCGGCCAATGCAAAATTTAGAATAAATAATAGTTTAAAGCAGTATAAGGAATCAATGTAGAAAAAATCAGACAAATTGCTTTTTTTGCCTCAAAATAAATCACAAAACAATTAATAATTTCATATTTTGAAAAAAGAGTTTTTGAAGGGTTGGTGGAAAGGATTGATTCTTGTTATATCTTTTCAGATATGTTCGCATGGTTTATATTCAGATTTATTTGAAGAACTAAAATTAAATCTAATTTAAAAAGACATCAGAATAACTTCTCATTCGTTATTTTCATTTGAAATAGGGTTAATAATTATATTATTAAATTTATTCTGCTATTTCATTTGAAACTTTGCAATTAACTCATTAATGTCAATTGGCAAAAAAAACTTGCCATTCGAAATTTCTTTTTATTCCTATTATAGATTTTTTTTTTTTTTTTTTTGCACACTACTTCTGATTGTTAAGAAAACTTGCCTATCTGAAAGTCATAAAAATAACTTTAAAATGTTTCTAAATAGCTTGTGTACTCGAATAGACTTAAATTTCAAGCTATGGAAGCAAAGGTTTAATTATTTAAAGCTCTTTTTTATTGGGTTAAAAACTTATTTGTAAAGATTACAATTTTTGATTGATATACAAATGTTAGTAAAAGATTAAATTAGAAGTTTCTCTTTATTCTAAAAAAAAGTAACTAACGCTGTCACCGCCGCCACCGATTTTGAATTTTTTGCGACCGGAGGTCTTTCTTCTTTAATATTAAGAAAAATATTGTATACAAAAAACTGAAAATCGGTGGTATTATAGAGAAATGTTTGATAAACACGCTGATACAGACAGTTTTCAAATCGAAGAATTATTTTAAGAGATTTAATGCTTAAGTTGAACAAAATCGTTCCATTAAAAAAGTTTTATACGAGCAAAAACTATACATGGGAATTTAATCATTTTTAGATCATTCTTTACGTTAGTAATTCCCGGTGTGAGGACAGCATTTATTTTTTTAATTTGACTCAATTTTTGAGGTTTTATTTCTATTTTAAATTCAAATTTTCAGCATTTCGAGAGATATTTTTTACATATTTTAAAAAATGGTATTAATTTAAATTGTTGCCAACTGTATAAACAGCGTAAACAATAATGTTTGTTTCAAATTAAAAATTTATTTACACGTGATTATTATAAACAGAAAAAAAACCACGTATAAAAAGCAGGAACTTATTGAAAATTGCTTCATAAAAACTATATTTACACGTCAATATTAAAAGAAAAAGGATATTGTAAAATAATAAATTCATTAACATGCGTTAGAAGTCTTAAAAAGGAGAAATTACGTCGCATTTACGTCACATTGCACTTATTACGTAAAATGAACAAAAAATAATTTTTCAAAACAGTTTAAATTAAAAAATTGCGCGAGACATTTATTTGATATTTTGAAATGATCTTTTCAACTATTTTTGTTAAAGCAGCGCAAATAATATTTTACTTCTAACAAAAGAATTTTCACGTGAATATTAAAAAGAGAAAGAAAAGTTTGGTGAAAATTACGTCAGATTAAAAACGATACTTTTAAAACGTCTTATTTAAAAGAAGTTTCTTTTCGCTTTGTTAAAAAATGCCGGAAGACAAAGACTGTTTACTTAATTCATTTTATATTAGCTTATTTTGAAAAGTTTACCTGATTTTATTTAATCAAAGACGATAACAGTCATTGTATCTTTGGTACTACTTAGTTATCCCGTCCACCAAAAATCTATCGCCAAACTATAAGATTAAATGCCAATAATGGTTGATCGTAAATGTCACATTAACTTGACTTTAAGCAAGCTACACATGTTTACGTCATCGAGTTATTTTTATTTCGACGTTTTATTTGTATTTTTATTAATGTTATACTAATTTATTTGTTCTTTCGTTATTTAAAATAAAAATTATGTACAATTTGTATAATTTGGCGAGTAGTTTGGCGATTTATATAATTTGGCGAAATTGGTCGACGGGATAATCAAGTAGTACCGCAGCGGATTTGGCCTTAAGATTCCCCAATCAAAGAGAAATGAATAGAAATCCGTTTATAGGGAGATCGCCACTATTTTTTAAATTAAAATTCAATCTTCCGAAATATTTTTAAAGCCGATCAAATTAGCGTGCTTTTAGAGTCTCCGGTGTCTGAACGGGGGGTTGACGAGCGTAGCTCGTAGGGGGCAGAGCCTCCTAGTGAAATTACAACAAATTACTTTCGTGAGAATATTTTATCTAATTGATATTCAGTGTAATACATGGAACAATTTAACAAAATTTGAGTAAATTAAATTAACAAGTATAAATATCTCAATGAATACATTACGGATATAATAATGGTTTAAATGATGTAAAAGGATTTTGACCAAAGTTTTGCAGTTTTCATTTTGTGAAAAGTGTTGAAATGAATAATTTTGTGTTTGCACTACCAATTAAGCTTTGCTCTGTGAAATTTCATGTTAATGTGATCATCACAGTTTCTTTCATTAAAATTAAACATCAGCCAAACAAAAACATGTAATACAAACATAATGAAACTTAAAAAGCAATAGTTGCAGCAACTTGCTCCCAAAAATTTTAAATACAGAAATTTATGTATATATATATATATATGATTACGACAAATAACAAAAATTAGTTTATATGATAGAACTTTAATAAAAGAGGAGCAGAAAATTATGGGTAGATTGGTACACAAAAAATGAGAGGACGAAAATACCCCCCCCCCCCCCCGAAAAAAAACAAAAAAAAAAACAGGCCCACATGTTTTGCTTGAATTTAAAAGAAAGGATCTGTTAATATAATGCATAGAAAACATTTTTATGATGAGTTTTGTAATCTCTATGTCGTTGATTCAATGAGACTGTTAGCAATATCAGGATCTTTTTTCATAATTTTCATAGCATATGAACGTAGGAAAGATTCGGTTAACATAAGATTATGAGATACTGAAATAAGTTTTACGGTTTATTTACATCGTAAGACAGACTTATGCTCTAAGTCGATCTTAAGTGAATGCCTCGAAATAATCGCACTGAAAACGTGAGTAAAATATATATATATATTTCAAATTATGCTTTTTTCACATCATAGACGACCCCTTAAACCAGCATTTTGAAGTTTTTTAAGCATAACATAAAAACTACTTGGAAGAAAAATTTGAAATTTTGCATTTGTATAAAGAAGGACATAACAAATATAAATCCATCAAAAAAATTGTAGGTTGCAATTCATATTTTTTTTCGAATATTAATTTCATAATTCATATCATAAAATTTTTTTATTTGAAAATTCAATGTATTTATGTTTGGAAGTTTTAGTAGTATAGCCACATATTTTTTTTTTTTTTTTTTTTTTTTTTTTTTTACATTTGGATTGTAATTTCAGGAGATATTAATAAATATATGGAAATGTAAATTAACATTACAAGCTCTAAATTTTGAATATTTATAATTCAAAAACTTATTATCCAAATGACATGAAATTTCGTTTTTAGGCATAGTTTGAACCGAAGATTTAAAATATCTTGTCAAAATTGGGTGTTGCCAGTGAAAAAAAAACAAAGTTTGGGCTGGTTTTAATTTGTGTATGGCCCCCTAAACAAATTTTATATACATCATTTAAAAGTAGACTTTATTTCCAATCGTTTGGTACTAGTAACTTTTTTCTACGATTATTTGTTGCAGAGTTTGTAGGGGGTGTTTACATTTTTTTTCCCACGACTGTACCACCGATTTTATGAAGTGAGACCTTGACTTTACAAGACGAAAATAGTGAAAATTATTAAAAATTAAAAACCAAATTTATATATACGTATATATATATATATATATATGTATGTTGCATTATTAGATCTAATTCCGCGATTTCCTTATCTTATTCTAAATTACTACTTTATATTTACTAAATCCTTATCCTTAAAATATCTCTATCGTTAACTCTGTTAAATTCCCTTTAATTTAATGTCTCACTTGTCTTAATCGCTTAAATATTACGCTTTTAGTATTCTTAAATTAAATGTTCCATTCCCGCGCTTTTTTCTTTCGAGATTATTCTTTTAGCTTCCATTTTTACTTTCCCGCGCATTTCTGATGTTATCCTTTTTTCCTCCAAATTCATCCGCTAGTTCTGTTCGCACTCTTTATAACACGTGACATTCTTAATTATTCATTGGTTGAGAGCGCGATCTACGTCATATTTGTATCCTTACACGTGAGGAACAAAAAGTTGATACTCGCTGTGTTTCAGCAGATTTGAGTCGTATTTCCAGTTTTCATCCATCCCCTGGTCACCGTCCTGTTATTCGATTATCTGGAACTTTGTTTAAACCTAATTACTACTACGGAGCGATGGCTAATTATCTTGGTGGAAACTGCACTTTTTGCAAGATATTCTAATAAAGTGCTTAACTGATATTATGAGTTGTTTCAATTTCTTCTGGGGAAACTTCACGGAACGATGCATTCCATTGTTTTCACTCGACAACTGCATTTCAGCAATTGGTTCTACTAACATAACAGATTCGAATTATCTGTTCTGACCCCTTCTTTTACGCCATTATCGCTGCATGTGATCCACAACTACTATCGTGACAGCCAGTACGGCATTTTCAACGATAAAGTCAATCCAGTGTTGCTGGAATGCAACATATATATATATATATATATATATATATATATATATACGTATATTAAATTAATAATAGTTGATCCAAATTTATTATGTATAATGTCAGTGAAATGTATTGATACTCAATTTATTAATTTTTATTTTTAAAAAAAAGATGAGGAATTGTAATATTATATAACTAGGGGGCTCTGCCCCCTGCTCACTAACCTCCGCCAACCCCCGTGAATTGCACCACAATACACATTGTGACCGCTACGCGCCCCCAGCTCGTTTCGCTTGCTCGCCACTTTTTGCAGCAACTCTAGCCATAACAAGTACTATAATAAATCCTTTTAACTTGCGAAAATTTAAAAAAAAAAATTAAGGTTAAAAAAGAACAGTAATTGGAAACTTTGTTGAAATCATAATTAAAATGCATTTAGTTGATGCTACCAATAGGCATAAATCATTTTAACATTATGAAATTTACCAATTTTTGAAATCTAAAATAATTAACTTAAAAAAATTACCTTCGAACACAATTAATATAAAACTCATTGCGCATAATATTGTACAGAAGGGCTTAAATTTATTTCGAAAAACTCTTGGAAAAACACTATCTGATATCAAAACAGTTCAATATAAATCAACAAACGTTATCTAAAGTTCATTCGAAGTAAAAAATATAATATCTCTCAGACACTTGGCAAATTAATAAAACGTAAACAACATGTTTCCTGATGTGTCTAAAAGAAATTTTTGATCAAAAAGCTGATTTTCTGAATGCATCACGTGACCATAAAACGAACCAATGGCCATTGCTATTCTTACATCTGCCAAAATATCGTACTGTGTTTAAAAACAGCTGTTGCTCTGAAATTTAATTTGCTGAATTAGATGTAAAGCCAGTGACTATGACGTCATATTGACAAAATCATACTAAAATATTTCAGTTTTATATAAACTCTAAAGCTCACGACGTCACTGGGAATTCCTAGCAAACTGTTTCTGTGCATTTCCTGGCTTTTGCCGCACCATATTCCGGGAGGTAACTCCTTCACACTATAGAAAGCTTTCCCAGAAATCGGTTATTTCTTTGAAATAATTCTACCGTGTGCCATGATACTTTTGGAGACCATATGAGAATTAATCCTTTCTTTCAAATATGACATCATTTTCACCATCAGAACGTTTTACCCCTTCTGAGATTAGAGCGTCATTTAAGCAATTCTTTAAAAATTCCTGAGTTTCATTAAATATTCATTTTAATTAATTAAAAATTTTGTAAT
Organism: Maratus speciosus; assembly: GCA_963932465.1. NCBI lineage: Eukaryota > Metazoa > Arthropoda > Arachnida > Araneae > Salticidae > Maratus > Maratus speciosus. The sequence goes on from OZ010786.1 coordinate 343,109,734, forward strand.
TTTCAGAAACATTTTATTTTGTGTATACCAAGAATCTTTAAATAAATAGCAAGTGTCCAGTCTATTTTTCTGCAGGAATAAGCATCAGGAATATGACAGCATCACTCACACAGTTATAGTAAAATATTTTAATTCAAGATGAAAATGCATCTTGTGTTTTCAGAATGACGTCATTATCTTCATCAGAAACATTTTGTTTTACATATTGCTTACTATGAAAGGTTATCCACTGTCATTTTATTTACACAGATTACTTAATATTATTTCTCAGTAAATAATATGTGTTCTGCTCTTACGCGATTAGTGCATAAATAAACGGAATCAGTTTAATATGTTTATATTTTATGAAAACCATTGACATTTTTTTTAAAATATGACGCGAGTTTCAGTGGTGAAACCACACATAACCATTCACGTATCTATGAATATAATTACGTGTCCAACATTTCTTGGAGTTTCCATTACCTGTGATTTATTCTGCGTAGCTGATTCACATATCAGACCAGATGTCACAGTCATTAAGTTTATGGGTGAATTATGTGTCTGCCAGGTTTGTCCGAGATAGTTCAGCTGGTAGAGCATTGGCGCCTTTAGCCAAAAGGTCCTGGTTCGAATCCTGGCCTGGGCAGATTTTCGCCAGTTTGTAAAAATTACAATTTTAATGTATACTATTATATATAATTTAATCATAATTATTTCTTAGAGAGCCTACAAAATTTAACTTAACTTAGTTTTACTTAAATAATTGATATAGAGCTCTGAAACTAGGCATCACATCATGAATTAGAATTTCGCGACCAAAATCTCTCGTTTAAATAATTCAAGCAAAGTCCTGTGAAAGAACCTCTCTGCTGCACTCACAAGATTGACCCAAAACTTCCTCTGACAAATAAATTTATTCAAAATCCACGTGCTTCAGAGAAGTTATTCCGTTTAGTTCTCCACCTCTGATACCCTAGACACGTAATCACAAGTTGCTCCCTGAAGATTTAGGAGTTAAAAAAAGCCAACATATTTCCATCGCCATGGGACCTATCTCCAGGGAAATCGTTTGATCCCCTTTTTCCTGCGCACCCCTCCTTTCTTCATGGCACTGCGGGGAAATAAAACTGGGGACACAGCCATATCATTGACCATTTAAAAAGTTTAAACTCGATTGGACGGATTAGGGACTGGAGAGCTTGGTCGATAGATTTCAATTGGAAAAAGCATTTGGGTAATCGGAGATTTAGCAACTGGATTTAAGCGCACAGTGAAAGTACCTCATCTTATAATAAATATAAATGAAATTTTTACTGAAATCCAATAACTAAGTATTTTTTGCTCTTACTTTTATTTCCTTAAATGAGCCATTTAACCTACAAAATTAAACAAAAAAATATTTCAACTAAGTCTCCTTCTATTCTGAAATGAGTAAATTACTATCGCCAGTATCAAAACAATATTGGGACAATATTGTTTATAGTGGCTACATCTTGAACAATACCAGCAGAAAATATTGCACCAAAATTAGGGTGCAAATATGTTTGCTAATATTGAACCGATGTTGGTAAGACATATATTACCATTTCATTGCCATTATGTCCAATTTAAGGCCTATAGTTCTGAAATATTGGTGATCTGTTGGATATATTTTCAATATAAAGGCGCTATTTCTATAATAGTTGCAATTTTGTTGCGAATATTTCCAATTTAAATCTAATATTTAAACAATATTGATATCCCACTGGAAATATTTAAGATAATACAATTTTTGGCGTAAGAATGAGCCCCAATTAGTTAATAAACCGATGGTGTTATTGGTAATTACAGGTGGAACAAGGGTTGCAAGATTTTTATTTTACAAAATCGGGACTTTTGGCCTATGAAGTTTCAAACAAAATTTAGGAATAAAAAGTGGGAAATTTTTAAAAGAACTTTTAACGCTTTAAAGTGCTTACTTTCATGAGAACAATCAGTAGAATCATTTTAGGAAGGTAAAACACGAAAATAACTAATTAAAAAATATATATAATGGTATACTATAGGTATAACTCAAAAACACATCTAAAAAGTCTTTGAATATATCTTGGAAGTTTCTGTTTGCTTCATGATGTATTGATAAAATTCAGCGTATCAGTTCTATGTTTTGGGGTGACGATTACGACCTTGAATTTGAGGACGCTGGTTGACCCAGTTAGCGTAGTTTTAGATTTAAAATGCTTATGGTATTTTAAGAAGGGGAAAAAATTTGGTGACAAATATACACACACACACACACATCTGTATCAACTTAAAAAGTTATAAATGTTAGATTATGAACGTTTTTAAAAAAGTCTCGTTATAAAATTGTTATAAAATATGATCATCTATGCTGAATTAAACATATTCCAATTTCGTAGGGAATAATGGATCAGACCGTTAAAAATTCATATGAGACAAATAGACCTGAGCAAAGCAGATCATTTTAGTGATCAGATCAGGTTCACCAAAAGGATCAGTTCTTTAGCATAAAAGCTCTTGAAATTTTAAAATTCGTCAAAACAGTATATTAAGGAAATTATTTTATAACCTTTTTAAAATAAAAATCATTTATCTGTCATTCAATCTGTACATAAAAGAATACGATGTGTGAAACAAAAAAAAGATTTTTTTTTTAATTATTAAAGGAAAATGAAAATTAGAACAAGAAACTGCACATTCCAAAAACAGTGTGATTTTTATACAAAAATGTAAAAACACTTTATTAAATTAAATCAAAATTCTGATTTGAAAATCGGACAGTTTTTAATATTTTTTTAACGTGAAGCGACTTCCCTCTCTGTTCTCAGTAAGCATGGGTGATCCGTTATCAGTTATATGGTAACTCAGCCCCTTTCTGTTTAGTTACTTTACATTTTTGACGAGAAAAAAAATGTAGCTTGTTGAGATAAAGTTTTAAAAAAATTTAGCTTGGAAATTATTTAAAAAGCCATAGAAAAATCCGTTAATTGAGTTACAGTTTTCTAAAAAAATTTCATTTAAAAGTACACTTTTTTCCTATTCGATGGTGTAATGTGTAATAACTGGAATTAAACGATGTTTAGAAGTCATGCATGAGTGATAAAAGCGAGAGTCGTTGCCATCATCGTTATGACGTCGGCATGCACTACATTTTGAGATGTATTCTTAAAATTTTGTATTAGCTGTTTATTAGCTATCTATAGGGTTGGTTCGGGAAACAGTGATAAGATTTGAAATCCTACAAAATTGCATCTTATATTATTGGACCTGGTAGATCCCGCCATTGGCAGTTTTACGAGAGATTAAAGTGATATTCTATTACTTTTTCTCATTTTGTATTTAAATATATATATATATATATATATATGTAAAATAATGCGCATGGGTGCCGACAAGGGAGTTAGTGGATGACGATTGTTCCTTACTGGATTTTAAAATTTAGTTAACAAACTTTTTTCCTCTAATTATAAAAAGAGGATTATTTGTTCTTCTTAAGTGACTTACGCAATTCGTAAACATTAAAATAAACAAGTGCGTAAGTGTGATCATAGATCACACAGAGGGTTTCGTTTAATATTCCTTTTGCAAAACCTGTTAGTTCAACATTTCGCAACCAGGGGGCGCACTATATTCTAAACAAACCTATATTCGAACGAAACTCCGTTTTAGAAACTATCCTTAGATATATTAGTCGAGGGGATCAGGCCCGTAGCATCCGCGATAGGTAGATGCCCCTGGCGGTAAAAATTGGAACTAAAATATGTACGGCTACGGTGCATACTATGAAAGAGTGGTCAATGGCGTGTTGGTGAAAGTTAGAAAAGTGCATCCCGGGTGAAAAAGGTGGAGGTTAGAAAAATTGCTAAAAATACAGAAGTTAGAGCCCGGAGGGGTAAATAACGTAAGACTTTTTGAAAATTTTATAATTTTTCATGTGATCGCAGGTGTTCTGCTATAAGTATGCAAAATTTCACATTTTCGACTTAATTAGGGGCTGAGTTAGAAAAATTGCTTAAAATATACAAGTTAGAGACCAGAGGAGTAAATATAACACTTTTTCAAAATTCTATGATTTGTCGTTTGATGTGAGGTGTTCATCTATAAGTATCCAAAATTTCAAGTCTTCAACTTAATTAGGGGCTCAGTTAGTAAAAAAAGCTTAAAATATACAAGTTAGAGCTCAGAGGGGTAAATATAAGACTTTTTCAAAATTTTATGATTTGTCGTTTGATGTGAGGTATGCAGCTATAAGAATCCAAAATTTCAAGTCTCGAACATATATAGTTTCTGAGAACGGGCTCTGTGAGAGACAGACAGACTTTTTGTCTGTAATGTTAGATGAACAAAACCTTAAAAAGAACTAGGGAATTTTTGTTTTATGGATGCACTACCCTCTTGAACAGACCGTGGATGGCAATTTGTATTCTTTTTTACGTTCAAGTTTTTAAAATTTATCTACAATTATAAATCTTCAATGTATATAATTTTATATAATATCTTCAATTAAAGGTTTAAATTTATCTTCTTTCTCCCTCCCCCTCCTCCTGACCAAAAAAATGGGGGGGGGGGGAGAATATTTTAATTTTCTATTTAAAAAAAAAAGTCGGTAGAAGTATACTTTTGGATTTTTAATATTTCTTATTTGTCACATTTCTGTATTTCTTTTATATTGAGTTATTTAAAAATGTTTTGAACAGGGTAGTCTGACAAAAATTCTTAGTATCATATTTCACTTTTCTATGGTTTTTATACGTTTCTATATTTTCGCAGATGGCCATACAAAATAATTCCTACAATTAAAAAATTGAATGTCTTACCCTACCAGTTTGCCTCTCTGAAATCAGTCCACAGGAATATCTGTTTCAAAATCTTGCCCCTCCCTAAATTTTATGCTGCCGTCGCCCATGACCATGCGGAATCATCATGCCAATCAGAAAATTGTAATGTCATTTCTTCTACCAGTTTTCACGTCTCAAACCGTGCTTGGATCCCGCGATCTCCGAGATGTAACCTATTGAGCCATGCTTCTTTTTACCTGATCCTGAAATCATGTTCGCTGATTCATTCAAAAAAAAAAAAATCTTCTGATTGGGAAAATGCGATCTCTCTTTCATACGATCAACTCCTGAAATCAAATTCACTTATCCATTCCAAGAAAAACAACTCTTCTGATTGCGAATCTGTCTTCAGGATCGAGTTTAGCTTCATCAAAGAGCGTTTCAACCAGTATCTACATAGTTTCAACGCTCATACAAAAATAAAGAGAAGTTGAATGATCATATAGTACTCGTATATCCTGAACGGGGACGAAGTGGGATAAAGCTGCATCGACTGCGACAAAAGCGAGAGTTGTCGTTCATTTAGTGTGAGTAGGTTATCGTTTGCTCTCTCACTCTTTTGATAAACTTGATAGGGCAGTTCAAGTATTACGTAAGCATATTTTTAGTCATTTTGCACCCCTCCTCCCCCCCTTTGTAAGGAAAAATAAGCAAATGCTATACCCCCTCCCCCCTTTTGCTTACGTAAGATTTTATGACAACCAACACTGTTTGCCATAAAAAATTACAGTTAACGATAAATTACATTATTAATCCAGCAAATTTACTTAAATAGACATATTTATACATATTAATACATAGGTTGTGGTGTATCGAAGGAAACAAAATCGGTTTAATATATTGTTACTTATTGCATTAAACAATTCATAGAATACAAAATAGTTTTTAATATATTAATATTTATCGCATTGAACAAAAAAAAAAAAAAAAAACTAAGAAATACAACAAGCCCTAACTTATTTAGGCACATAATTAAAAATTTTAACAGGAATCATAGGAATATTATGTGTTTGGCGTTCATATTTCTAGTCTGGTGTCCAAGATCTTTGAATCCATGTTTCTGCATTGTTTATTACTACGTTTTCAATATAATGTTGGTATGGAATGTTCTTCGTTTCCAGTCCTTGTTTACTCCATCTATTTTTCTCAAGTCGTTCAATATCCACAGAACGCTCATCCAAATCATGCTGTTTTGTTTTTTGTTTTAAACTATAGTTGCTTCGTTGTTTAATGCTTATGTAAGAATTCTCGTGACCCCGTCTCCCCCTTGTCAACAAAAATAAGCAGACACTCGACCCCCCCCCCCCCGTTACTGCTTACGTAATACTTGGACGGCCCCATATCGGATTGCTCATGTCTAGAGACCAATACCCTTTCGAAGAAATAAAAGATTTCCACAAAATGAATAAAATTAACTTGAAAGTATTTTCAGTATATTTTTCTGAGACGGATTCGTACAAATTCGATTTCTGTGGAGTTAAATATTTAGAATTTTTCGTAATCGCATCATTATGGTTTTTATACAAATTAACTTACTTATACAGCGTGTCTATGCCTATTCCTTCAGTCATACTTAACATAGTTAACATAATCTTTATATTTCCGAAACTTATTTCGCTTCTCATGAAATATAATTTTCAAGTAATGCTCTTTTTTCCAAAATCCTATTGCGCTGATCTATGTATTAAAAATAAATAAATAAATAAATTATCAATTATACTATTTTGTTAGAAATTGTGAAATGCTCTGTCTAATTTTTCAGATGGAGTAGAGGATGGAGGATCATTTATGTAGTTGGGAAAGCGTGAAATTAAATGTCAATCACGGGACATTTAATTTTCATCCTGAAAATCCAGTTGCTACCGGGTTGAAGCCCAAGATTTTAATTTCCTGACATTTTTAGAAAAATTAGCACTTTGAATGATAGCAATTATTGTTATTAAAAGTATTGTTATTCTAAATTACGTTTTTAACTTTTAGCACACATTGCATGATGTAAAACTTTTTATAGCATTAATAAGATTAAAATAATAATTCATGTAAAATGGATAATAATTTATGTATTTCAGGATAATCGGGGCATCATTATTTTTAAGTAATAACAGATTCAGACATACAAGCATTTGGATTATCTTCCTAGAAAAAAACTTCTAGATTTCCTAGGAAAAATTGTACATTAGCAAAGAAAATCGAGCAAATCCCAAACTGTGATGAAGGAATATTGTAAAGCACACTTCTCATGTGTATAAACTGCGCACATTTTATCACTGCCCTAATGTTATTAAATTCGCAGGACGCAGCACAATGTTAAATCGATAGAACATACTGTAAGATAATTTTACAATCTCATATTACATCCGAATCAATGCCAGATAGAATAGAAGATAGGAAATGAAAACTCCGGCTTTTGCGTGTTACCTTTTTTCATATTTTAATATACTGCCTGTATAATTATACAATCTTATGTTATGTTCGAATCAATGCTAAATATAATAAAAGACGGGATATAAAAACTCCGTCTTTTGAGTGTTCCTTTTTTTTCATAGATTAATATGCTGCCTATTATATTATAAAATCTCATGTTATGTCCGAAACAATGCCAAATAGAATAAGAAAAGTGATATGATAACTCCAGCCTTTAGGTTTTACTTTCTTTATACATTGCCTAATTCACCAACGCAAATTTTATTTCCCTTTATTTATAAGAACAATAAAGTGACAAACTTTTTCCAACAATTCGTTTGTAATTTTGTATATAATGACCCTATTTTACAACTGCACCAATAAGATTTTTAAAAAAATCTAAATCTTTAGGAAATAGAACCAACCTTATAAATACGGCCTGATACCTCAAAGACAAACACAGCAATTGCCTTATGCTCCCAGTTTTAAGGGGTTCCCCAAAATCCTCAAATCAGAGTTTTTTCTTAAAATGAGTACAAATTGCGACTGCAAAATTGTCACGAGACCTTTAACTAAATATGCGCCCCAAAGCGGCATATGTAGGGTTAGTAAAGGCAATTTTATCGACAGTATATTTTCAGGACATTGATCTAAACTTTTGAAAATCTCTCATTTTGTATCTCATAGAGATCAGACGTGTGAAATTAGTAACAATCCCGTAATATCTAGATCCTACTCTGTTGGTGACTAACACCTCTATTACGAGATCCCTTATCCCCTAATCTACATGATGCTTAATATGAAGAGCACCATGGGGGGTATAAAGAATAGTTTCATAAAAGATTTTTTTTTCTTTATAGCGTTCTCGTATGTTTCTAATCATAGTTATGAAATCTGTGTTGGAATTAGAATCAGGCCAATGTGTCTTTTTATTCCTTTCCTCTCAGAGAATTATGATATGATATAGTACTAGCACAGCAAAGGGCTGGGGGAGGTTAAAGGTTAAAATCATCCGAGAATATTTAAAAGATGATAACATGCATACGAAACACGTTTCGTTAAGTTAAATATATGACGTGTAAAAACAAACGAAAGGAAAAGCATAATAAATAAAGCTTAGGTGTCTTGTGCCTTTTAAACGTGACGAAAATTAAGAAAATTTTCAAAGTTTGAATTGGTCTATCTTCAAAAACTTTTTATGCATAAACATGAAGTTTTGTTTATTAATTAAACAGATTGTGCTTTTTAATATAACACCATTACAAATTGACTAATCTTTTCTAAAATTGATGTATTGTTGAAAATAAAATAGCTTTTTTTAAGTCATTGCGCGCATTGATATCTTGAGAACATATATGTATGGGTTGCTATGAGATTTGATAGAGATAATAAACACATAATTATTTTTTTAATTATCTACTTTTAATTATTTACTGTGATAAGATTTTAAGTTAAGACTATTTTTATTCATTAAAAAATGTAAAATTTTGATTTTTTTGTTTTTTAGGAAAATATTTTTTTTTTACATTGTTATTGAAAAAGTTATGACCGAAGAGTAGATCCTTCTAAAAATACATATGTGCTTTATATATACATCAAATTTCATAACAATCCATGTATATGTTCTCAAGATATCATGGGCGCAATGACTGACGGAGTAAAAGAAAGAGCTATTTTAATTCCAGTAATACACATAATTTTATAAAAGTATAGTCAGTTTCTAATGGTAATAATATTAAAAGGCATAATCTTTTTAATTAATAGTCAAAATTTCATGTTTATACGTAGAAAGATTTTGAATATACACTAATTCAAACTTTGAATGTTTTCGTTGCATTTAAGGAGACAAGGGACCTTCACATTCATTTTTTAATTTTTTTAAAATTTCACTTTAGCACGTTCAAGCCGGCCGGCGCGGTGGGTCACACTCGACTGTCTCAGAGTTGTCAAGTCTCCGGCTTTTTTTCACACCAATATTATTTTAGAGAAAATGTTGTTCCTTTAAATCGCCCAATTGTTCTAATTAAATAAAACAGCATTTTCTGTATTAAAATACTGGTATCCAAAAAGACGGAGACTTTGCAGATCTGAGACAGTTGAGTGTGACCCACCGCGCTGGCCGGCGTGAACGTGTTAAATACTATTCAAGGGCACACTATATGCATTATGGCTCATATTTATCACACATGAAATTTAAAAAAAAAATGTGGATTAAAATAAGGAATTTTATGGAATATTTTAATTTTTATGGAGAATATTTCAAAATGCCCATGCGCATTGCAAATAAATTAAAATCCTCAATATTTTTTTATAGCTGTTTGTCATTATATTTGTCATAAAACTGTGCATCGTTTTTTGAAACTAAATACATTTGGAAAAGTTAAAGGTAGTTAATTGCAGAAATAGGATGCAAAAAGTTGAAAATTTCATAAAAGGTAGAAAATATTAGGTAGATTTCGTAGGAGATACTACATATTGCAGTCGTTACCATGGTGCGACTTTTGAAAAATTCCTTCATAACTTTTCATTATAGGACCCCGGGAACCCAAAACCACACCCACCTAAAAAGTTTATATATATATATATATATATATGTATATGTATGTATGTACTAAATTTTGTCCGCACGATAAAAGTCGCAATTATGCACGGATCGTCTTCAAACTCGCCAACAACTTTGAGATGGCTAATATTTCGGCGGGGATTGAAAATGGGCAAAATCGGCCCAAGGGAATGGAAATGGGAAGGGTTCAAAATTTTGAATACCGTCTTAACAAGATTCTGATAAAACCAGCTCTTACACAACAATGACAGGAAAAAATAAATATTTGTCGTTATAGCAGTTGCCAAAAAAAAAAAAAAAAAAAAAACAATAAAATTCTTACCACAACAATTGCTTTTCTATTGCAAGATTTTCACGTGAAAAAAAAAATAAATTAAATAAACAGTTTGACGAATTGAAAACAAATTGAATATTTCGTCATAAGTTTTCTAGAGCAAGATTTCAGCATGAAAACTCAAAATGAAATAAATAGTTTGACGAATTAAAAAAAAGAAAAAAAAATATTGCGTCATATTGGAAATATAATGGACCTCATCAGGTGAATATGTAACGTCATGTGAGTTTGAAGAAACGTATTAAAACATGATAAAAACCCGACTGTGGAAATATTAACATATTTTAACACTTTGAGGTTCTCTGAATCTTGTTTTAGCCATTTTTAAACCTAATCCATATACATGCGTGCGTGTGTGTATTCGTGTATATTAGAATTTTCACAAAATGTTTAGCTCCCTAGAGCTTATTCTTAGTGAAGGAACTGGGTTTATCTCTAATCTTGATTTAAGTTTTGTTGGTGAATTTAGTACTTAATTTCGAAATCCACCTGTATACCCGAGCCGGCAGGGATTTTTTTTTTTGTCTTACCTTTATATTCAAATATTTAAAATTCGATGCACAGTTTTTTTTTTTTTTTTTTTAACATAAAACAAACTTGCATAAAAATATTGGGGATTTTAATTGATATGGAATGCGCATGGGGCATTTTGAAAACTTCTTCATAAAACTTGAAATATTCAAAAAACTCTTTATTTTTCTCCCATTTTCTTTTTTTTTAATTTCATGTGTGATAAATATATACCATAATGCATAGCCCTTGAATGGTATTTAAATTGAATTTTTTTTTAATTAAAAAATGAATTTTAAGGTCCCTTATCCCCTTAAGGTACAAGACCCCACTGTTTCAAGGTTTTATGATAGAAATCCTTTCGTCAGCACGAAGTGAATTGCAAAATACGTGTCTTATTGCTTTTGCTGTATTTCATTCCCTCATTTTTTATTCTCATACGCAGGTTGAAGAAAGAGTTACTCAGTTTTATGAAGCATTAAAACATCTGAATATGTAATTTGCTTTAACTGTTTATGCTTTTCACTGCGCTTGTTTTCGCATGTTACATATTTATCAAAAACTACTTCATAAACATGCAAAAACATGAAGTTGTTCGTTTTATGGTTGGTTGGTTGGTTGATTTTTGACGGCCAATTATCTGCGCGAGGGATATAGGTCCAGGGGGAGTGCCCTTCGTGGGGGTCTTTCTAAGGGAACCTAACCCGTATTAACGCTTGGAAATCCAAGGTTCGAAGAAAACCACGAAAACTCCGAACGATTAGGCCGACGGGCGCGATTGAAATCGAACCCAGCACCTCCCGTCTACCAGCTTCGAGAGCAGAACCTCTCGGCCACTGGTGGGGCGTTGTTCGTTTTATGAGTAATAGTGATTCAAAATATCTAACGGGGGAAAATCATGGCAACACCATTTAACATTGAATATAATGTAAACACTTTATCCTTATCACCCGTTTTAATATAACTAAGGGATTCAATCCGGTTAAGGTAAAAATAATTTTTAATTGAAAAGGCTAATAGATTTTTTTCACAATTAATATATATTTTAGATTGCGCTTTAACAAAACTGAAAAGTATTTTCATGTGTAATGTATCAATAATAATATTCAAATAAGATTTTGAAATTTATTAAAAATGGTACTTTCGTATTATCCGCATGCCAGGAGAGGTTTCACTATTTATAATTTTCGAAAGTGATTCACTATTAATTTGTTTGAACGCGGTGTTAGGAATGAAATTATATGGCATTGCATTAGAGCACTTTGCTAATTAACAATTTAATTTATTATTTAAAAAAAAAATGCACTTTTTTCTTTGCTAGATAATAAATGTGGTTATATTTTTTTTTAGGTGAATGCTACTGAAGAAAGACGTGTTTGTCATCTACAGTATAGGAGATTTTAAGTGCATAAAAAAAGAAGACCAGTTATTATTTCACAGCAATTTTGAATCCGAACTACATTTAACTGGATTTATGTCACTTAATGGAAAACTCTAGTAAACTTTACTAAGAATTTGAAAAAAAAATCATGGTGGAATCCACGGTGGATTAACCATAGTTTTAATCCGTTTTTAAATTGGATTATCTCATACAAGTAGCTGTGCCACCCACTTCAATTCATTACATTCATTTCTGAAAAACTTTTATTTTCTAGACTTTTGTTCATATGCATCCGGTATTGCTGTGCAATTTAGATATTTTACTGCATCTGCAGCTTCAACTATACCCTTCAGTAAAAAGCTAGGCAAGTATTTGTTGAAACAAGAACTTTAGAAAAACTTTCAAGTTTTACAATAACTGAAAATATTTTTAGTACATAAGATTCGTTGCATGGGTGACATCGTTGTGTAGACAGATGAAGATTATGTATGACTGTCCACAGAAAGACTTCAATAACTGATCACCCAACAACGATGTATGTTTATCCCCCTGACAGTGGCACAGATAATTCTTCTGAAAATTCTCTTTTCTGTAGTAATAGACACCAAGATCATGCTACTGCACTCGTAACTCCTCCAGCTACACGTCATACTGCAAACGGCCACGCGGCAAGTCTACCTCAAGAAGGTCTTGAAGGTTCTTTGGGAGCTTCAAGTGGTCCACAAAGGCGAAGAACCACAAGCAACGAATCCATGTCCCACTTAACTAGAGAGGAAAGGCGAAGGCGCAGAAGGGCAACACAAAAATATCGTTTGGCCCACGCGACCAGAGAAAGAATCCGAGTAGAAGCATTCAATGTAGCATTCGCGGAGTTGAGAAAACTTCTGCCTACTTTACCACCTGACAAGAAATTGTCAAAAATCGAGATCTTGAGATTGGCTATTTGTTACATTGCATATCTCAATGATGTGTTAGATGTGTGATTGCTGAAAAATATTTTGAACAAATCTTAACACTAACAGTAGCCCATTACACTGTGAGATGTTAATATGGCCTCAACTTGCCAAGAAGGAAAAAAAGAGATGCGAGCTTTACTCCTTAGGTATTAAAATGCAATATTTAACTATTAATAACATAGAATTATTTATTATATAAGAGAGTAAAAAATAAAAATTACGATATCATTTTATGAACTTTTCTTTTAAGGATATGTCTCAGCGAAAAAAAGGAAAAAAAGGCTGCTGTCAGAGTGAAAGAATAAACTTAAAAGATATATATTTATAAAATATTCCCTAATAAGTTCTGTTGAGATGTTTTAATTCATCTAGATTTTAGATGTGTATTCTTTATTATTATTATTATTATTATTATTATTATTATTATTATTATTACTTGATAACTCTAATTTTACAAACAAATTATATATTTTGCTTTATACTTTCTGAAAAATTAACGATTATTGAAAATATTTTTTAATGCTACTCAATAAGCAAATTCCAGAAGTCGAACACACATTATGGTAAGAAGAATTTAAATTTTATTTGCAAAACTAGCTTATGTTATGTAGATAATAATATTTTACAGCAAAAGTACTTTTTTGTAAAATTGGATTAACATAAATTGCAGGGATAGATCAATCTATATATTATATTTTCTAAAAATGAGATATCTGATCGCTTTCATTTTTTCTTCTCTCTTTTTTTCTTTTTCTTTCTTTTTACCCTGTATCTAATTTACGTTCATTTAATTTCTGGGGTGAGTTTTTTCCACGCGATTAAGATCTGATCATAAAAATCTTTCAACGTTTCAACCAGTTATCATTAACAATTTTAAATATATATATATACTATTTTTGACTTTGTTGAATTTTTTTAACCCATATCATCATTCTAAAAATAAACTTTCGACAAATTTATGAAGAAGAAACAAAATTTCCTTTTAAGCATTTTAGTAGGAAGATCATTAAAATTAGCAGAAAAAAATCACATTTTACTTGTTAAATTGTACTCTGAAGTTTTATTTGAGATTTTAAAAAAATAATTTTCTAATATTTTTTCTTCCCGATTTTTTCATAAAAAAAAATCAATGATATAAAATTGAATTTTCCTTAAGAATAAATTATTTTGTTTTGCATATTTCTAGTATTTTTCTGAAAACAGCAAAATTTAATGAATATTTAAATTTAAAAGAATGAAGTATAAATGATCTTGAAAAATAATAATATGAGACTTTTTTAAAGAAATAATCATTTACCTTAATAGATAGTTGGATAATGAGATAGTTTTTGAACTTTTAAATCATGTTGCATTTTACTGGCATGTGACCATCTAGGACATTTAGATTTAATTTTCCATATCAGATTTAAAAAAAAAATTAGAAATAATTCTTAAATACTTACATTATTATATTCATTTAGATAAAATAATTTTAGAATGCTGTCTAAATATCTTAAAATATCAAAATACATATAATTTTCAAAATACGTAAATATTTTAAGGTAACCAAGAAAGTTCGTGCGGTTTTCAACAGACATAAAAAACTCTTAAACACTTATTTTATCCCTTCAATTACATATTAACAACGAAACTTATAAACTTATAAATGCCCTTTTTGAAAAAAAATATTTTTTTTTTTGTTGTTGTTGTTGGAGTCCAAAAATTGTGTAATAGCCTTTGTGACATATCACCTCAGTTTCGGAATTTCTGTTCTTGCAGGAAGTTATCCATAGCCTAAACAGGTAATAGTTCGATATGGAACGTTCTGGGAGTAAGATGGGTGAGGCAAAACTTCCGAGTCCAGTGTTTTGATCACGTGCTTGGTCGCGTTCGCCGCATGAGGTCTAGCATTATCGTGGAGGAGAACTCCTCTCTTGTTGACCATCGCTGACTGCTTTTGGAGCACAGCAGCTCAAACCTTTTTCAAGTGAGGCAGATCGCACACTGAACAGACAAGCGACAAAAAGCGTGAGACAGAAGACAAATTCTAGTGTTCAAACAGGTTTCTTTTTTGTTAACAGGGTGAAATGTCTCTTGACTCGCACTTTTTTGTCGCTTGTCTCCCTAGTACAGGGTTGGCGAACCTTTTTGTTGCCGCGTGCCAAATTCGATCAAAAAATATTTTACGTGACTATGGCGTGTAACTAAAAAATAATGGTTTAAAATTACTTAAAATTCTCTATTAAAATTTAAAAAATATGAGTAACATACATGCAGGTATTACAATATAATAATTATGGAAACAAATATATTTTTGAAAATAATCTAAAAAATTTAATGCGATGTAATTTAATTTCTGTTGTTGCATCTTAATATCAAGTTAATTGTAATGCAAACTGAACCGGATTTATCTGACAAGTGCTTTCAGTTTCAGTTTTGATATTATTAATTTGTGAAAACAATGACTTGAAAGAATAGATAGGAAGAAAAACTTAAAATAGCAAACGCCAGTTTCTTTGAAAAGCTCTGAGATAAATTCTAAGTTGCCACAACTTTACCATTGGATAGTAATGTCTAATAACCAATTCTTATCTATAGTTTTCAAATATCGTATTTGTTCGAATAATTTTTGAGACCATAATTGATTAGATTGGAATATAATATGACAGAATTTAATTTTTTCAATTTACATTTAATTGAATTTAGAAAAGATCAGTCACAATTTTGTGTATTTTGATTTAGAGCCATAGCAGTGCCGTGCCAAAAATATTCTTTCGCGTGCCAAAATTGGCACGCTTGCCATAGGTTCGCCGTCCCTGCCCTAGTATTAGGCCTGCATAAAGAGCAGACGTTGTTTGGGATGGTTTTCCCGCTTTCTAAGAATTCATAGTCATAGTGAACTATACCATCGCTGGTTCACCAAACATATAGTATTATCTTTTTTTTATGAATGTCCGATTTGGCGGCCAATGAGACGGAACCAGAAGTCGACCAATGATGTTTTCTCTTCCGGCTGTCATACATGACCCATTTTTCGTCACATGTTAATATTTAGTTCAGGAACGAGGCTTTGTTGTGGCGTGACAGCAATGAAAAGCAGATGTTCAAACGTCGGAGTTTGTTTCCTCGGACAGAACATGACGAACCCACTTGCTGAGTTTCCACGTCATTCCAAGGTTTCGAGGCTAACGAAAAAGACAGGCTACCGCGGTGCATCCCACGAACCTTTTTTTACAGACCGCTAGAGTGACGTGATGGTCTTTTCACACACCTTCATTGGTGCATTCGAGCGTCACGTGACTCCAGCGGTCTGTAAAAAAAGATAGGTGGAATGCACCGTGGTAGCCTCTCTTTCTCGTTAGCCTCGAAGGTTATGAAGATGCGATCGGATGGTTTTGTCAGGTACTCTATGCATGTGGGCAAGCTCCTGGCAGGTTTCATGAGTATTCAGCTTGATTTTCTACTCCAGCTGGAATTTGTCTGGGGTGGATGGATGGCGAACACGGAGCTTGTCTTCAAGACTCTCGTCTGAATCGGCTGAACCGCATTTGAACAGTCCGTTCACACACTGAAGTCCCTCCAAAAGCAAAGCATATTCTTCTAGCGGCCTCTGCAGCTTTGTTTTCTAATTGGAACTCGTAGAGCAAAATAGGCCTCAAAGACTCCCTTGTCAACGACACGTTCTTTCAAAGATTGCACTTAAAACAAAATTGATGGCGAAACCTGTGATGCACTGAACAACTCTCTGCTGAATACTGCTTCAAGGGAATGTGCAGTTATGACGTCATCAGAATCAATTTGAGCACATCTATACGGCAAATGTAACTGTTCTCAAAAACCGCACGAACTTTCTTGGTTACCTGATAGTTGAGTCAATTGGATATTGACAGAATTTTACATGACAAGGTTTACCGTAAATTAATAAAATTCTTCGGATAAAAAATTCTCGTATATTTTTAAAGCATTAAATTCAAAATTTGTTAGTTTTATGCATATTATTTGCTGAGACATTTTTTAAAAAAATCAATAGGCTAAAGACAGTTACAACTTTCATTTCACAAATTTTGGTTGTATGTATATAATTCCTTCAGATGTTCATGTTCACATTTTTATCTTTTACATTATATTTATTAAACTTTAAACATATTTAGGGATTTCATTTCTGTTACTTTGTAAATATAGTGTATTATAGTGTATTTATTTGTATTTACAATTTATAGATAATTGTCTAAAAATGTAACGTAATAAAACATATAATAAATTTCTGATTCAGGATGCAGAATCTGTATTTTATAATATAAAAATTAATGTATTATAAAAAGAGGGATTTCTTTATCGTTAATTAGACCGTTTATTTATTTATAGATTTAAATATTTATTAATTAAAAATAAATGGCGCCAATGAATTTGGATAACTGATTTTACTTTCTGAATTATGTGCGTAATATTTTAGTTTTATGCAAATCGGTACAGTAAAGTAACTATAGTATACTGATTGTAGAACAACTTTTGATCTATTAACTTCAATTATAATATTTAAAAAAAAATAATAGCATATATACAGGGTGTCTACAATTAGTTGGGCAATTTCGTAAGTTAAGAACTTACGAAATATTAAATGAAATTAACTAGTTGAAAGTCAGACTAGTAGTAATATTGCCGAAGTTTATTCATAGATGGCGTTAGGTGTCATAACTGACGCTATCACTTAGCGAGTGGTAATCATTCTTGTTCGGCATTACGATAATGGAGATGTACAATGGTGCTGAAAAAGCGAAATGCTGTCTTTGGTTTCATGAAACTTATTCTGCTGTGCAAGAACGACGAAATAATTGTGATAATGGTAAACTTGAACTATTTTTCATCTTACAATAATATGTACTTTAATTTTTTTCCTGTCAATTCCATTCAATAAACCTTTCTTTTTGCACAACTAATTTATAGACTAGACACCCTGTATTTATATAACACAACACATATGCTATTTTGCTTAAATGTTCTTTCGTCGAATTTACAAATCTCAACGATTTTTAATTTAAATTACTGTTACATATATCTTTAATGTACTATTTAGGTATTTTATAATGTTACTTATTATTTAAAAGCAAACACCTATACGTAAATTTCTTTGTAGTACGTAAATTTCTTTGAATGCAATGAGAAACAAACGAAATTTTATTTTTAAAAAGTTCATGCTTATTTGAATTTAGTTAGATTTTTTTTACTCAAATATTTTTTTTAAATGTTCGAGAGTTAAAGTTTTTTTAGTGTGCCTGAGACAAATTTTGAATTTTTTGATTAATTTTTTTGTTATTTTACATTGAACGGAAAAATTCGCTTACTGCCCCGATTTTTCAAGTTCTCCGGCGCTTTTTATCCACTCATAATAACAATCCAAATTTAATCTTTTAGCTCAATATGGTAAATTTTGTCCTCTTTTTGGTAACGTTTATTCAAAATTCATGTTGCCATTTTGGGTATTTTTCTCAGTTTTTTAAAGATTTCTTTCCGACCAAAATGAGGACTTTTTGTAAGAGAAGTGAATTTTCAGAAAAGAGAAATTTTTGAAAGTTTCAGAGATCGATTTTTCGGGCGTTAGGTTTCTAACGTAAGCGGGAGATAACTTATTTCCTCATTTGACCTTACAAAACTAGAAAATGTTTAGATTCGATTTTTTTTTTTTTTTTTTTTTTTTTTTTTTTTGTAAAGACATTTTTAATTGTTTATTTTTAATAAAATTATTTTAAAAGGCTAAGGGAAAAATAATTTTGATTTTACATTATTCTTTTATTACTAAAGATTTATGACAACATTACTCCTAATAATCCATTAGACTGGGGCCAGGTCCGGGAAACGCCGGGCGGGTCTTCTAATAATGTATTTGTAAAAGTGGTTATTACCATGATAGATTATATAAAGAATTAGTGAGATGTAATCAAAAATATTTGTCTGTGTTCTCAATTATACTCACAATTACTTCAATATATGTAAAAATATATGTAATAATTTGTATTAAAAAATAATATGATATTACAAATATTTTTGTGAAATGATTTCTCGTGGGATTAATGTGGTATAAATCAAATTGGAAAAATTTTAACTATAAGCAAAATTGAAGTGAAAGTTTAAAAAATATTTCTGTAAACGTTGCAGAAAGCTTTTTTTTATAACAATAAAAATATGCAATATAAGATTTCTTTGTTACAATTTTATGTACTGTATTCTTTTATAACCATTCATATCTTTGTTCCTTTTTTAAAACTTTTACTTTACTTTCAAATATTATTTGTAAATTATATATTTCTGTAATGTGCAGTTTCAATCATATTTTAATATTTTTAGATGAAAGTAAAATGATTCATAAAGTAATAAAAAGTATTAAAACATACATAAAATAAACTTAAAATATTGGGAAATTAAAATAAGTTCGAAAGGCATCAATAAAATAAAATAATATTATATATAATTAGCAATCTTAATTATCAAAATCGCAAATCAATAAAAAAAATTTATAATCTTCAAAATGCTTATTATATTGTTATTCCCTAAATGATTATTATTTATTATTATTACGAGGTGGATCCCCTGGAATTTCGACGAAAGAAAATGTTTACAAAGGAACTGTTACATTAAATTTATAATAAACCTACAAAAAATAATTACAATAAAAATCCATCTTACACTGGTTATTCTAACTCTCCAAACACATATTTTAACCTAAAGTTAGCAAAATATTTTTTTCTTATACTTCAACTCTTAAGATAAAATTAAACTTTATTCGTATACATAATCTGTAGCATATAATAAAGATAAGTATAATTATAATAAAATTATTGAAAAATTAAACTTTACTCATATACGTAATAAGTAGCTTATAACCAAGATAAGTAATTATGATGAAGTTATCAATTGCGGCTCTTATGCTTGGTATTACCGAATGAAAAATCATCAAAAATAATTTCACTTTGATATAATCATAGGAATTTTTCCTTTTGAAATCTAAACCTACGGTGGTTTTTTTTCGTCTCATATTCATATTAACAATTTGAAAATATTTTAACGCGCAATAGGTTATTAATAAATATATTTCCAGGCCTGAAGTCACGACTGTCAGCTTATACAACTTTCGATGTGAAAATTCCCACTCGTGATTTTCGGTTCTAATCTCAGCACCGGCGCTTAAAAATTCCAGAAATGTATAACTTTTAGACGTATTCAAGATGAAATATTTCGTTTTGTCAAATAAAATGATCGTTTTCTTTTAAATATGACCTCATTTTCACTCCCTGAAATATTTCGCCTAGCGTCTCAAACTCAATATAAGTGGGAGGAAAAAACAATAAAATATAACAAACAGATTTATGAGAGAAATTCTGTGTTTTTTAAAGCGTGACGTCATTTTCTGTTTAAATTTTTAAAACAGTTATTTTTAATTGTAATGAGAAAATGGCATCAGTATAAGAATATAATCAATAAAGATAAATAAACTCCTTTATTTCTCTTTTCTCTCCAACAATGGAAGTAATCCAACTGCACCATGTTGAAGAAATTTAGTAAAAATTCGTTTAAAATTAAATTTAAATTAAAATTAAAATTTAAAATTGAAATTAAAATTAAAATTAAAATATAAAAATATTTCAAAAATTAGCTAATGTGGGCACATCTACAAATGACAGCTTTCATTTAAAGCAATAATCAGTAAAATTTGTTCAGTAGAGAGTGCGGGGCAGATGACTAAAAAAAGCCTTGTCTTTTAAATATATAGATTATTATTATTATTTTGTTTTGTTTTATTTTAACATGTAGTCAGTTAGTCATTTTACTTTCATTCAAACAAAATTTCCAGAAGCAAATATGAATGATCCAGTGATTGTATTTATCTAAGTTATTCAAGATTGCCTGAAAGAGTTTCAATCTTCATTTATTTTCATTTTGGTGAAGCTTTAAATTTCTGTTTGTATATAAAAATGTATGAAAACAGAAAGAAAAAGTAAATCTATTAAGTTTTAAAATATACATATCAGAGTTATGTAAATTTTTACATTACTGTACAAATGCTACTATGAAAGTATTGCTGAATGAAGATTAAATAAAGCAACCAATTTAAAACAATGAATGTCTGATATTTTATTTGTTTATATCTCAAAAGTATTATACACACAACATACTTTTATATGTAACCCATAACAAAAAAAGAACATTTCATATTTTTAATCCCCAAATTCTGGCAAAATAATCATTAGACTGGGAATTAATTCTTTTTTTCAGTTTATGTTAAAAATAATTACAGTATTAATAAGCTTTAGGGGCCATCTCTATATTGAAACAAATTTTGAAATTTTTAATACGAACACCCAATTTGACATCATATTTTGATTCTTCGGTACATTTTACCTTCGGATATTAAGTTATTAGGTAGATAGAAAGTCATTAAGTGAAGTGGTTTATATGCAATGTGCAGATGTAAAGTTTGAAACTCATAATGTTAAATTCCTTTTTAATAGTTCCAAATCAGACAGCAAGGCGGGTAGTTTTTTAAGTATAACTCGACAAATACTTGGCAGAATAAGTTATCATTTTTAATTTTGGAAATCGATTTCTGTTAAAGTATTCATAAGTCACAATTTATATTATTTTTCAGTAACTATTTCAAATAATAGATATTTTGAAATTAATATTCGAAAAAAATAAACTGAATTGTAACCTTGTAACCTATGAATTTTTCAGCAGAAATCGATTTCTAGATCCTTCAAACATGCGAATCCAAAATTACACATCAATCCGCAAAGCCGGGTTTCGGTTATGCTTAAAAAACTAACCGCATTGAGGTTACTTTTGCAAATATTAAACAAGAAAAAAAAATCATGCGTCAAGCATAGATTGTGAAACTCTTTCCAACACATTCAGAATAATGTAGCAATATTCATCGTTTAATAAGTTGAAATATGATGTCTAATTAAACCATTTGGAAACACATTTGAAAACTCAATTTCAGCAATACCCGTCTTCGTCTATAGTCGGAAAATTATCCGAATTCTTGGAGCAGCCCTGTATATGATGTATAGATTTGTATATAAAAACTACATGAATACAAAAATTTAGTTCAGTTAGGAAATATATATCACAGTTGAAAATTACCCTTCAGCAATTTCCGCTAATAAGGTGAATGGGACAGGAATTCTTTTGTGCAGCTCTGTATACGAGGTATAGAATTTGTACATGACGAGTAACATGCAAAACATTAGTTAAATTTAAAAGCGCATACTGAAATTGAAAACGCACTTTCAGCAATTCTTGCTCAAATACAGTACTGTAAAATATTTTGTTTGTGTATCCCTGTAAATATGTATATATAAATGCTCTGAATGCCCTATTCTATAGTAATCATCCTATAGTTAAATTCAGTGATTTATATAAATTTCCATATATTTGAAATAGCGTAATGTCACTAAAATGCACTACAAACGATTTTTCCCCTTTGACCATGATGTAACGGAATACTTTTGAGTGCTCCTGTAAATGAACTATTAATGCTACACACTTCATACTCGATACCGAACATGCCACGGTAAACATCATTAACATATATCACTTGTATGAAAATCCGAGTCTGTTTACATGAGTTAGAGCTTGGACAGGCGGACAGACAAACCGAATTCATAAACACTTTTCAGCTATGTTGAAAGTATTAAAAAGAATTCAACCCCAATTGTTCCAAATTTTACATGTGTATAACTCCTAAACTACCTGACTGAATGACTTTCCGTTCCTTAAAATTTACTTACGAATTCAAATACATTAAAATTGAATGTTCGTATAGAAAACTGTAAAGTTTGTAATAATTTCAGTATGGTTGCGGATATTAGGGACCCTTTTTCTCCAACTGATACCGTTTCCATCAGCATCTGGCAGCACACTGGCAGCATTTGGCATAGTTCACTGACTGTTTCTGTTTGAAAATCAGCACTTGCATTATCTATAGATAATTTTGTTTTGGATATTTTTAAATACCCTTATTATTTCAACCACTGAACAAGCAGTTAAATTTTAATGTATTTATTAATTCAAGTCACGCTGTATGACGAAATATTTTTATTCTGTCACAGTACTACAGTTTTTTTACTGCGTTGGTTTGTAAATTACTGAAACAGTCAATTGCAGAGTATAATAAAGAGCAATACAAAATTATTTTAAGCAAAATGTCTAGTATCATGATTGTTTAATAAGGTATAAATATGCGCAGGAATAAATTAATTTGAGAATGTAAGATAAGGATTTAAAAA
The DNA here is from genome assembly GCA_963932465.1 of Maratus speciosus. Lineage (NCBI taxonomy): Eukaryota > Metazoa > Arthropoda > Arachnida > Araneae > Salticidae > Maratus > Maratus speciosus. The sequence goes on from OZ010786.1 coordinate 343,132,963, forward strand.
ACAAACTATTGTTAAAGTTTTCGAACCGTCAGGATAATTTTAAGATAATGTAAAATTATGTTAAAACTAAATATGTTCTTAAAACTGTCGAAATGATACAGAAATTTACGGTTATCAAAAATATGACTAATAGCTTGCCTGCATCTAATAACGCAATTTCGTAAACCAATTTCAAGACTAAATAAATATCTAGTAAGTACAGAATTTGTGTGGAAATATAAATTATTTAAAAACAACGTTTAAACACACAATAAAATAAGTTGATTTGATGAGACGTATACGTTTCGTAAGTACTAGGACTCACATCCTCAATGTATAAAAACTTTAAAAACAATATCCCCCCCAACTACATGTACGGTGAAAAGTAAAGTTTTCACCGTACATGTAGTTGGGGGGATATTGTTTTTAAAGTTTTTATACACTGAGGATGTGAGTCCTAGTACTCACGAAACGTATACATCTCATCAAATCAACTTATTTTATTGTGTGTTTAAACGTTGTTTTTAAATAATTTAAATAAATATCTATCTGAAAAAATTCACTTTATAAAATAAAATAAAACACAGTTTAAACCGCAATATAATAGAAATCTATACTAAAATAGCAGTTTCTATCAAAATCCCTTTTTTATAACTTCTTTAAACCTATATTTACACTAATTTACTTTGAATTAAATAATGGAAAAACAAATGAAATTTACAATATAATTTTTGTATTTCTCTTTCTGAACTGTTTCTTGAATTTAATTCAGTGGTATCACCAGCATCAAAATCTCATAATTAAACCAAAACACTGAATTAAAGACACGTTTAGATTAATCGAATAATTTATTTGAAGTTGCACAGAATGAACAAATGATATCTAATTATCTTCTTTTCTGTAGAGAGTTCTTCCGATCTCCTTTCTTAGGGTCATTCTCTGTCTGATTTTCTGACCCAAACATCGGCCATTTCACGCTAGAAGGATTTGATTGGACTTTGACCCCGCATTTACTCTGAAGCATCTTTTTCCTCTGCCTCGGACATTCATCTTTTCTCTTAAATGGGTTGGGAATCTCGAGGGTAAACTATGTGATTACTCATCCTTCACCAAACTCCACAGCAGTGAATAGGATGCCCTTTTTCAGACACTTTAAAAGTATTGATGAGGGTAATTTATACTTATAAATGATTCTCTGCCATCTGTATCATCTCTAGAAATTTTGCGGAATAGTATTTATAATCCTTTGTACATTTTTAATTAGAGTGCGTCCTAAAAGTTTATAGACAACCATTTTCTTGGATTTAAGCGCTAACTAAACGAGTAAAAACGACTAAATAAATTATGAAAATATATAAGGCTGAAATAATAATAAAATACTCAAGTAACTTTTAGCAGTCATAGATTTAATATAAAAAATTAAAAAAAAAATAATGCTGTCCCAAAAATATATAGACAACAGGTGTTAAAAGCTGATTTAAGTACTGATGTCCAAAATTTGCATATTTCAAGGTCATGTAACTTGTGACGCAATAGTTTCCTGAGATAAAATCTAATCTGTCTTTCCGTTTCCGACTGGTTAGAAAGATGCCTCGCAATGTGCAGTTTTACAAAAAGGAAATTTTGGAAATCTATCGTTTAAATGCTCGTGGATGGAAAGTTGCGGACATTTCAAGAAAAACCGGATGCAGCAGGGTTAGTATTTACCGAATTCTGTCAAAAGGTGACAATCTGAAGTAAAATCCGTTCTAGATGACCAAAGAAAACAACTAAATGATAAGTCAGAGAAATTTTGACATTAATTTCAACCCAGAACCCGTGTGTACGGTTAGTTTCTATAGAAGTAAACGGTTCAGTATCAATATCCACGGTCCATCGACGGCTGCTAGCAAGTGCATTTCTTGATTTTCGCAATATGTGTCATTCGCAAAGATTACAAAACGAAATAAAGACACTCGTGTTCAGTGGACACGAAATTACAGGAATTGGTTAGATGAATGGTTGAGTATTCTTGTCAGTGATAAAAAAAAAAAAAAAAAAAAAAAAAAAAAAAAAAAACAATTTAGATGGCCCCGACGGTTTGGAATATTAATGACACGATATTCGCAAGCATTCACGAACTTTTTTTAGTAGACAACAAGGAGGGGGTTCACTCATGGTGTGGGCAGCATTTTCTTATAATAGAACAACCCATATTGCTTTTTTGAAAGGTCGTCAATGTTCCGAAGATTACTAGAAAAGTGTTGAAGTACAGTTACTTCTATTTTTATAGTTGCTAGGGGGGGGGGGGGAACAAATGGATGTACCAGCAAGGCCGTTGCTCCATTCTCGTGTCCAACTCTAGAACTCAGTGGTTTAGACAAAACCAAGTAACTGTCATGGACTGACAAGCCCTTAGTCTTGGCATGAACCCAATAGATAACGTCTGGGGAAGGTTAGCTAGAGATGTATGTGTTAAAAGGTGACAATTTGCAACGGTTCAAGATATAAAGCTGCAATATGAGCGAAGTTGATTTTCTTTAAAGTCAGAACTTCTTCAAACTCTTGTTTTGAGTATGCATGATCGAGTTTTTGAAGTGATTAGAACAAATGGGTTAAAAATTTGAACGTTAAAGGAAAAAAATTAGTTGTGTATAAACTTTTGGGACAGTCAAATTAAAGTTTTAATTTTTCTCTCTAAGTCTATGGTTGTGTAACATTATTTGTGTGTAACATTACTATTGTCTTGCTATTATTTATAATTATAAATTGTTTTTAAATTCTTACTCTTTTTTTTGAATTGGAAAATTTAAAAAAAAAAACGCTGTCTATAAACTTTTGGGATGCACTTCAAGAAGAAAATCAGTGAAAAAAAGTTGAAATTTAAATTACGAAATTGTTTCCCTAGGAGAAAGCCAGTATTGATTATATCGGTTATATTGTAGCCCAACATTGCATTCGTTGGAAATACTTCTAATACCATTTTAAAATTGATTTTAAACTGGAAATATTTGAATGAAATGCAAAAAAGTGAGATTATCATCAGAAAATTGCTAATTTAGTCACAATTGGCAAAATGTATGTCAGAGGACCCACTCTTATTCTTTTACGTATTTTAATGAAAACTAGTTTAAATAGAAGTATTTATAAGGGTGGTTGGAGTTTAGCGGGCGTGGTTGAGCCATCGAACGACCGTATTCCTCCTAGCAAAAGGAGTAGTCTGAAGTCGTCTGTGTGACACAAAGCGTTTTGGACAGTATTTAAGTAAAATAATTGCTGACCAAGCTACATCTTAACAAGGATATTGTGCTGCGTGGCTAATTTTCTGGTATAACGCCAAACGCTGACATTACCATTTTCCTTTATACGGAACTTCTGACGTCTCTGCGCCATTAAATGCTGAGTCTGCTTGTTGCTATACGTTTGCTGTTTCTGGATGTGCTATGCATCACTTCTATCGGCCGATGACCTAACCCGCCTCTGACTTCCCAATATTCTCCAAGATAAAGCCAACTGCTACTAGAGTTGTTTTTTTTTTATCCCCAGTTTTAAATTAAATTTAACATTCAATAAAAACCTTGTGTAAATGTTTTGTTTGTTAATTTCTCTATCAATTAATAAGTAAAAATAATGCAAAATGGGAAAAAAGAAATAAAAAAATTCAAGTTAAAAATCTTTCAATATTATAGCACATCAATATTGGACTAATATTGCGCCTTTTCTATTTGTTTATTCTACGTTTAGACACTCACATTACAATACCAAAATTACGGTAATTTTCGTTCCGTTTTTTCAAATTTCAGTGTAATTTGTTTTTCCTTATTTGTTTCACTTTGGCGGATGAGAGGTTTGCAAAACGGTAAAAATAAAAAAAACATGAATTCAATGTTTCGTAATTATTATTACGAGTCGAAACCCGTCGAATTCGACGAATGAAAATGTTTAAAAGAACTGATTGATTAGATTTATTAAAAAAAATTACAAAAAAAATTACAATTAATAATCAATCTTACATTGACTGGCCTAACTCTCAAAACAAATATTATTTTTAATTTAAGTTTAATTTCAACTTTTCAAATTATTGAAAAATTACATTTTATTCCACTACGTAATCAGTAACATGCAATTTAGATAAGAAATTATGAAGTTTTTACTTGAGACTTTGCTTTTGGGTATTACGTAATGAAAAATCAATGAAAATTGCACCCAAATTAATGAAATAATGGCACGATCATAATTTTTTTTTCCTCACAAAATCTAAAAATAATGTCGTTTTTACTGTTGCAAAATTTACATGAATACTTTTCATAGTCATAGTCTCTATTTTAAAAATATTTTAAAGTAGCATAGATTATTGATAAATATTGTACCAAAATTGATGTTTGTTAATTACAATTTTGCGTCTGAACATTGGCACTCTTGTTTTGAGTTCCTAATCTGAGTGCCGACGAAACCCAGAAATTTATGTCTCTTTAGACGCATTCGAAATAAAATATTTAGTTTTATCAAAGTAAATATTAATTTCATTTTTTCTATGACGCCATTTTCACTCACTGAAGCCCTCCGAGATGAGCGTCTCAACCTCAGTATCATTGGAACGAAAAAATATTGAAATGTAACAGCTTTATGAGTAAAAATGAGTTTCTTTTATCGTTACCTCATTTTCTGTTCAATATTTTTTTTAAAGTTATTTTTAATTGTAATGCAAAAATGGCATTCATAAGGATATGGTAATTCCCATTGTTTTCCTTCTCTCTTCAACAATGGAAGTAAACTGATTGCCATTAATGCGAAGAAATTTCATCAAGAACTTTTTAAATTAAAAAAAAATAGCGAGCGCGGGCACACCTGCAAATAAAGTGCTTTCATTTAAAAAAATAATTATCAAAATCTATTCAGTAGAAAGCTCAGGCCAGATGACTAAAAAAACAGGCTTGTCTTTTAAATATATAGATTATTTTATTTATTTATTTATTTATTTATTTTGGAAGGGTTAATGTTAACATCTTTTCAAACAAACTGCTGCGTTTTAAACGCAAAAGCACAAAATTTAAGAATTGATTGTTTTGATTTTTTAAGATATGGTCGTAGGACGTTAAGGGGGCTGGTCACTCAGCTTCCTATTTCCCCTCACTAATGTAAAGTCTATGGGCATTTGATGCATTCGTATATTTAAAATATCTCCTTGCGTAATTCATATTTTAGGTAGCAAATTACAAAAAGCTACTTATTGCAGCCGTTCGGAGGAAAGCGATTTCAAAAAATTTTGGTATATTTTCATCGATCATGACCCCCAGACCCCGAAACCACCCTCCGTTCAAAATTGATATATATATATATATATATATATATATATATATATATATATATATATATATCTGACCTTTGTCACACTGTAACTCTCGAATTTATGAACCGAGTTGGATGTAATTCAATATGTACATAGTACATACCAATGTCTCGACCGAGTTCGTTGGCCAGCTTCATCCGCCATTTTGTTTCAAAATGGCGGCAATTTAAATTTTTTTTTTTTATTGACATTTGAAATGTGGTACCAAAAAACTGAAAATAGAAAAATATTTTTTTCTTATGTATTTGACCTTTATACAAAGATTCCGGAGCAATTTTTGTTTCGTCTATATCTTAAAAATGGCTGAGTTATAGCATTTTGAATTTCTAGCGTGGCTGACATTTTGAAACGTCCTGAATTTTGTCACGAGATAAAAGGCGTATTTATGAACCGATTTGGATGTAACTTCGTTTGTGCATAGTACATACCAATGTCTCGACCGAGTTCGTTGGCCAGCTTCATCCGCCATCTTGTTTAAAAATGTCAGCTATTTAAAGTTTTAAGAAAAATTTAAATTTGAAATGTGGTACCAAAAAATTTAAAATTGAAAAAATATTTTTTTCTTATCTGTTTGACCTTCATACAAAGATTCGGGAGCAGTTTTTGTTTCGTCTATATCATAAAAAATAGCTGAGTTATAACATTTTGAATTTCTAGCGTGTCTGACATTTTGAAACATCCTGATATTTGTTACGTGATAACAGGCGTATTTATGAACCGATTTGGATGTACTTTGGTGTGTACATAGTACATAGAAATATCTCGAACGAGTTCGTTGGCCAGTTTCATCTGCCATCTTGTTTCAAAATGGCAGCCATTTAAAAAAAATTTTAAACTTTAAAATTTAAAAGAAAATACCAAAAAATTGAAAAATGAAAAGATTTTTTTCGTATGTGTTTGACCTTAATACAACGATTACGGAACAGTTTTTTTTTCGTCTATATCTAAAAAAATGGCTGAGTTATAGCATTTTGAATTTCTATTGTGGCTGACATTTTAAAACGACTTGATTTTTGTCACGCGATAATAGGCGTATTTATGAACCAATTTGGATGTTACTTGGTCTGTACATAGTACATACCAATGTCTCGACCGAGTTCGTTGGCCAGCTTCATTCGCCATCTTGTTTCAAAAGGGTTGCCATTTAAAAAAAAAAATTAATTTAATATTTAAAATGAGGTATTAAAAAATTGGAAAATGAAAAAAAAAATTTTATGTGTTTGGCCTTGATACAAAGATTCCGTAGCAGATTTTGTTTCTGAAAATTTGTTCTTTTGTTTATATCTTAAAAAATGGTTGAATTATAGCACTTTGAATTTCTAGTATGGCTAACATTTTGAAACGATCTTGTATTTGTCAAGCGATAACACACGTATTCGCCTATTTCATTGTAAGAAGGCATGTGGATAGTATACATCAATATCTCGACCAAGTACGCTGGCCAGCTTCATCCGCCGTCTTGTTTCAAAATGGCGGCCATTGAATTAAAAAATATATATTTAAAGTGAGGTGCAAAAAAATTAGAAATTGAAAAAGGTTTCTTTCTTAAGTATTTGACCTTGAAATAAGGATTCAGGAGCATTTTTTGTTTGTCTTTATCTTAAAAAATGGCTCAGGTATAGCAGTTTCAATTTCTAATGTGGGTGACATTTTCAAAAATCTGATTTTTTGCCTGCGACAGCACTCGTATATATCAACCGATTCCGATGTGAGTGAGTATGTGCACAGCAATTACTAAAGTCTCGACCAAGTTCACTGGTTAGCCTCATCCACCATGTTGTCTTAAAATGGCAGGCACTTTAAGAAATCGCCGAATTTGGCAGTCAAATATAAGTTACTTTAAATAAAAGCAGCTTGGATAAAGATGACTAATTTCGCGAAATTCTCATTCATAATGATTTAGTATTGATAAAAATTAGTATTGAATCTCCTATATTCGGTTTCCACTAAATTGAGCTTCGCGTGTTTGAATAATATAAGTTGGCTTTTTTAAAATAAGGAGTTTGAAAGCTACCTCTTCCTCCCGGCACTGGCCGGAAGGACTTTTTTAACTTCTATTTTTTGTGTACACTTCCTAAAAGATGTCTCTTTTTTCTTAGTTCTCAAAATATTTCTAAAGTATAGACTTAATTTTATATGAAGTGTTAAAATCTTATTCACAGTTCGCCCGCTTTTAACCCATAAAATATTAAATTCAGCATAGATTTTAGAAATATTTTGAAAACTAAGAAAAAAAGAGACATCCTTTAAGAAGAGTACACAGAAAAAAGATATTAGAAATATGAATTTCCAGAGAAAATATTATAAATATACAAATGCATCAAAAGTACATAGACTTAACATTACGAAGAAGAATACCGAAGCTGAGTTAACAGCCTCCTTAAGGAAAACAGCAATTTAAGAAAAAGGCGATCTCGCGCTTTGTTTTTCATCTGCTTGTGCCCTTCTGGAAACTCCGAACTGAGCATGAGCAAGCTCATTTGTCTATTTTCAGAAAAAAGAATGAGTTTTTAATTAATAACTCCGCTAATAGAAAAAAAAATTAAAAATCTGTCCCTCAGATGCATCAGAACCTGCCTTGGATTACCCTCATACAAATTTTCAGTATTGTACGTGCGGTCGATTCTAGCCATCGCAGACAAACAGACACACCAACCACACACACAGACAGAGCGAAACTTTCTTTTATTAGTATAGATTTCAGGTTTCTAGCTCTAATAATTGCAAATAAATCATAATTTAGAACACTTTTAGAACATTTTCCGCTCATTTTCCTCTTTTAAATTTTGAACTTTTTAGATACCGCTCATTCATAGCGAGTATTTACATCTTCCAAACTAACCACCACGTCAAATTTAAAATTTTTATACACAAAAATCGCATTTTTGGAACTTTTTTGCTCTTGCGCTCCTTGTAAGTTGTTGTACTGACATAAAATATAACCTTGCCTGTGATGGTGCGGAGATGGTCACCAGCATTTTGCCTTCATTATTTTTGAAATCGACTCGGCTGTTCCAGAGATTACGCCTAGAAAAAAACATGAAGTAACATTGCTTCTTTATGATATTAATATAGATGTAAGCTAATAAGCGATCTCTTTATTTTATTATTATTGTTATTGTTATTATTATTATTATTATTACTTGTAGTTTCAATTTTGTTAACTTTTATAAGACACGTATCCATTATCACAAAAAGATTTAGTATTTATCGTTAACATTTGTAATATCTATTAAATCACATGAAATTAACATCATAGAGCAATTTTACAAAATTTCTATGCAACATATTACCACATTATTCCATAAAAACAGAAAAATGTAGAGTTACACAAACAAACCACTTAGGAAAAGAAAAAGAACGAAAGAAAACTTATTTCCCTTCCAAAAAAGAAACCACTAGACTATTTGCAGATGAAACGGTTAGGAATAAAAGAGCTCCATGAATATCGGAAATGAGGCGGATGAAACTGGTATCTTCTGCACCTGTGGTCCAAACAGTGAGGCTGATTTGTTTCACGGTGTTCAAAAGAAGAATTTCGGAATTGTTTTCCTTCCGGAGCTATATGATATGGAAGAGCAAGAAATTTTTACTGCATAGATAAAATTCATAAAAAATGTTTGATTATTGTTCATTTTTTTGTATTATGGACATTAGCTTGACATTGAAATGAAAATTAAATTTACCACGCCACAATTACCTTGCCATTACTTTTGAGACCTCAAGTTAAAATAACACTACAAATACACATTCGTTGTACGAATTGAATATTTCCAACTGAGCGAAAAAATGCCCAGGCTGGGAATCGAACCCAGATCCTTGGCTTACAAGGCCAATGCTTTTCCGTTTAAGCTAACTGGGCCGACAACCAGCCAGCATATTTCGCTCCGAAAAACCTTATTGGTAATAACATCTGGTCTGTCATGTAGACAGCTCAACAGAATAAACCGCAGGTAAAGGAACTCCATATAAACGATGGATACGTAGATGAACTAATATTTTAACACAATCAAACTGATTGGTAAAGTTATCATACGAATTGAATATTTCCAACTGAGCGAAAAAATGCCCAGGCTGGGAATCGAACCCAGATCCTTGGCTTACAAGGCCAATGCTTTTCCGTTTAAGCTAACTGGGCCGACAACCAGCCAGCATATTTCGCTCAGTTGGAAATATTCAATTCGTATGATAACTTTACCAATCAGTTTGATTGTGTTAAAATATTAGTTCATCTACGTATCCATCGTTTATATGGAGTTCCTTTACCTGCGGTTTATTTTGTTGAGCTGTCTACATGACAGACCAGATGTTATTACCAATAAGGTTTTTCTGAGCGAAATATGCTGGCTGGTTGTCGGCCCAGTTAGCTTAAACGGAAAAGCATTGGCCTTGTAAGCCAAGGATCTGGGTTCGATTCCCAGCCTGGGCATTTTTTCGCTCAGTTGGAAATATTCAATTCGTATGATAACTTTACCAATCAGTTTGATTGTGTTAAAATATTAGTTCATCTACGTATCCATCGTTTATATGGAGTTCCTTTACCTGCGGTTTATTCTGTTGAGCTGTCTACATGACAGACCAGATGTTATTACCAATAAGGTTTTTCTGAGCGAAATATGCTGGCTGGTTGTCGGCCCAGTTAGCTTAAACGGAAAAGCATTGGCCTTGTAAGCCAAGGATCTGGGTTGGATTCCCAGCCTGGGCATTTTTTCGCTCAGTTGGAAATATTCAATTCGTATGATAACTTTACCAATCAGTTTGATTGTGTTAAAATATTAGTAACACATTCGTTGCTTTTGCACACAAAAAAGTGTGACACTATAGATGACAGAAAGAGCCCTTTTTCTAAAATCGATACTTTAGGAGACTGGTAATTTAGGTTCACAAATATGGATCTAAAATTACAACCCGCTCTTAAAATATCAATTTAACTATCAATTACCTAAATTCACGCAATAGCAAATAGAAGAGCTTTAAGCAAGTGAATGATCTACAAACCCTCAATTTTTTTTTTATTGTAAAGGGTTTAAGTTAAACATGAAAATTACTTTCTTGGACGCACTGTCTTAAAGGCATTTTGCAATCTCAGATAAAAATAACATTTATTTTATGAAGAAATAAAAATCAGTGCTGCCATTTATTGGTTTTGTTTCAAAGCATTAAACATTCAGCTATATAGAAGTAAAGTAAAAGTAAAAAAAAAAAAATCTGAAAGTTTAGTCTTTATGAGGAAAAGAATAGAGGTCCACATTTGCATACCTCAGGTCTAAAGAGGATGAAACAGCCATGTTAGCATCATACAATCTGGTGTAACATGAACGAATTGTTATTTATTTATCTATTTATCTTCTAGATATATAAAATGCAAATGGGAATTTCGTTCCGGCTTCTTATAACTTTATCATCAGATTATAACTTATATCATCTGCTTATAACTTATAATCAGTCCTAAAAAGTATATAGTTTATAATTTTTTAACAGTGTATTTTCATTTATTTCTAATATTTTAATTAATTTAATAATTTATCACATTTTTAAAATTTATAATTATTTCTGTATTAATCAATCTAATTAATTCTGTAACATCATATTTTACATGCTTAAACTGTAGCGAAAACTTTTATTTCATAATTTGCAAAACTAAACTGGTCTTACAATTTTTTAACAGATTCTATTTACCACTATAGAAGTTAGAAATTATTGTGGTAAACACACATAGCAGCTATTTTTACATTTTCTTCGCATATTGCTTCCCAATCTTACGTAGAACATTGGAAGAAAATGGTTTACGTACAGGAAATATATATACATATTTGGCCTTCAGATAAAATAAAAAGATGTAATTTCATGTAAAGAGAGTACTGTTAATTGTGATCAAAATATACGCCTTTTACACTTCGCAAGAATGTGTTTTCGCAGCATATCTACCATGATTTGCACCTTGTGTCTCTGGTGAGGTTTCTTATTCTTAGACAAAATCTTCAGCTTTATATATCGGTGCATAGTACCTACTTGCATATATCCTGTCTTGTAGCAAAAATCAGAGAAAAAAATCTATTAAGTATTGTGAAAAAAGTTTTGCAAGCCATGTTGCTTTACAAATGACGTAGTTGTGAAAGAAATTCTCGATATGTTTATATGTCCACTGTACGTATGCCACGTCACTGGATCCTTCTAAAAATAATACAGATCGAGCTAAGGATTATTACACCACAACTGCGAGTGGTTATATCTATATTCATCACAAGCATAATTATTAGTAACTTTATCGGGAGGTTTTATAAGAATTACCATGTTGTTCTCTCAGTATAGTTAGGCAACAAAACTAATCAGACTTAAAATACTGCAACGACCACTTCATTGCTTATGACCAGTTTGCACGTTTTTATTATATCAACATTAAATATTTTATTAACATTAACACATTTTCTCAGACCTCATAACAAACTTTCTTTTTTTCGCCAAATCTCAGTTTAAAAAATGCACCTAATGTATATAGAATCCTAAATCTTATTATGGGGTTATTCGCATTCTGTATTTGTACTGTTGTGAAAGGTTTAAGAATTTTAGCACTTCATGTTATTGTATTTCCTTAAATGATTAGCTGAGAAAATAAATCTTAAGTTCCACTTCTAAAGTTCGTCTATTCAGTGATTTAGAATTCTTTTCTGAACACCGTGTCCAGTAACGGATGAAAAAGAACGGCCATTATCCACCTCTCTGTCTTTCGATGTCCACTACGACTCTTTTTTGCTGAATCCTCAGGCTTATTCACTGACCCTCAAAATGTCCATTTCACGCTCTACAGATTTGATTGGACTTTGACTCCCACCTTCTACGCATTCTTTCTTCAATGCTGTAGTTCTTTTACCGCTGTCATTTGTCTTTCCTTTTCGAGCAAGAAATTGTCTAGCTGCACTTTTTGCTTTTTTATTTTTCGAAATGTTGCCGGAATTTAAAAAAATGTACGAATGTAGTACATACTTGTAGTTGAAAATGATTTAAATATGTATAGAAATTCCTGCTTATGAGCAAATCATTTATTATACTACTAACGAAAAGCAAAATGTGCATTAAAAAAATAATAACACTGTTAAATTAATAGCAACAATCAAATATAAAAAAAACTTTTTTATGATTTGCTCTAAAATTGTTCTGAAGTTCAATATGTCAATATTAAGAATGAAGAGCGATTCATCTTCATTGACTGGTGTGCTTGTATAAGAGAGTGGCAACATAAGCACAGAGCGCATATTCAGACTGAAGTTTTTATCGAACCATGGAAAACCTTCATTCCAGAACTTGGCTATACTCCCCTGGACGAGTTCAATTAGGCGAATGAAACAAATTAACAAACACTACCTTGGCGATAATGGCAGTCTCTCAAAGGTGCTTGGCGATTCGTTTCTGTCCAAAATCATCTTACCAATCAAATTTTATTTCCCACTCTCTTATAGAGGCATACTAGCGAAACGTATCTCTCATAAGACTTGAGATTATATTTTGTATGAGAATTTTAAAAAAAAAGAAAACAGGAGTAGCTAAATTAACATTAACTTTTCAATACACAAGAAATGGTTTCACAAATTGTAGCTAAATGATTGCCCATTTGTTGAAATACTATATTAGAATTGCTAAAAGATCACACATTTCTGAAATACTAAACGTTTCAGGTATGCATCCATTTCGGAAACATTTCGTACAGTTCGAAAAATTATTGTAACATCTTCTCATGCATTAACTATTTAGAATTTGTATCGAATAGCTGAAACTGTCAGTTGAGTTTTGCTGTGAAGATGATTTTTTTTTTAAATGTTTATCATCAACGAGAAAGTAGGTATAGGTGTGCTCCACTCCAAGTAATATTCGGTGTTGATGGAAGAAGCTTTTTATTCGAATTAATGTTATTACGATAGGTATTAAAATATTCAGCTCTTCTTTAAATTAAGGTTTCTAAACTAACCTCACAACAGTATTTATCCTGTCTTTAAGTTTTGAACAGTCAAGAAACAAGGAATTAGCTCTGATGGATCTTTATTATTATTATTATTATTATTATTATTATTATTATTATTATTATTTAGGAATCTGCGGTTCAAAGCCGTAACTCGTCTTAATTTAGACCAAGATGAAAACTTAAACAATGGTTCACATTTCACACTATTTTGAATACCTCTTTGTGGAGTTTTCGGTTGGATTTCTTCAGCAAAACCCGATTAACTTCTAATGCTATAGGAGAAGTACGTATCATTTCCGGAGCCTCCCTTTCATTCTAAGTTTAATATTATGTTTTCTTAATTTTACACCGATGGAAGCTCATCAATGCTACAAATATGTAACTTAGAAAGCATTCAGATTTTATTAAGGCTGTTCCTGAAAAAATATGTTTTCACGTTCAACAACGCAGAACTCTCTGACTTATTTTTAACATTACTAGGGGGCTCTGCCCCCTACGAGCTACTCTCGTCAACCCCCGTTCAGACACCGCAGACTCTAACAGCACGCTAATCTGATCAGCTTTAAAAAGATTTCAGAAGATTGAATTATAATTTGAATCTGACAATTATAATCTGACGTAATTTTCACCAAACTTTTCTTTCTCTTTTTAATATTCACGTAAAAATACTTTTTACATCTTAAAATATCAAATAAATGTCTCGCGCAATTTTTAAATTTAAACTGTTTTTCAATATTATTTTTTGTTCATTTTACGTAATAAGTGTAATTTGACGTAAATGTGACGCAAATTCTCCTATTTAAGACTTCTGACGCATGTTAATGAATTTATTATTTTACAACATTCTCTCTCTTTTAAAATTGACGTGTAAATATAGTTTTTATGACGTAATTTTCAATGAGTTCCTGCTTTTTATATTTTCTGTTTATAATAGTCACGTGTAAAATAAATTTTTAATTTGAAGCATTGTTTGCGCTGTTTATACAGTTGGCAACAGTTTAAATCAATACAATTTTCTAAAATATGTAAAAATATCTCTCGAAATGCTGAAAATTTGAGTTTAAAATTGAAATAAAACCTCAAAAAATGAGTCAAATTAAAAAAACTAAATGCAGTCTACACACCGGGGAATTCTGACGCATAAAATGATCTAAAAATGATTAAATTCCTATGTACAGTTTTTGCTCCTATAAAATTTTTTCAATGGAACGATTTTGTCCAACTTTGGCATTAAATATCTCTTAAAATAATTCTTCGATTTGAAAACTGTCTGCATCAGCGTGTTTATCAAACATTTCTCTATAATACTACCGATTTTCATATTTTTGTATACAACAGTTTTTTTAATATTAACGAATAAAGGCCATGCTTAAGCATTCAAATTGGATGCCGATCTGCCGGGAATATATACGCATGTTTTCATCGGTCCATTTCCAAATCAAAACTTTTTTTAATATATAGAAGGATACTTGACTTATTATATATGACTTATTTACAGACTCATTTTTAAACGTAAAAGCATGATACAATGCGTCTCAAAACTATAGGCAGAAGATTTTTTGAAATAACAGTTCAAAAAATGAAGCTATATAATCACGAAAAAAATAATTAGCATACGGAATAATAAGTTTATTACAATAAAGAACTATCATGCTTATATCACCGATTGTTTGTAAAAAAATAAAATTCAAAATAAACTGTCCCAAAAATATATGGACAATGATAAGAATCGACTTGTACTGACACACGCCGAATTCCAGATCTGGGACTTGCTTTCTCTTTGCTAAAAAAAATCCCAAAATTTTCAAAAATGTCAAAAATCGCACTTTTTAGGCTTTGATATATCTGGTGGGGCACGAGATAAAAATCTGAAATTTTTTTTTATAAGAGTGTTGTATGGTAGTGTTATGCACAAGAAATTTCAGGATGGAGATTTGACTACAAGCTGAGATATGGCAAGGGCAACATGTCAAAACAATACTGCCAAACTATTGTTTTGTTGTAGTCACAGCTAAGTATTTATCTCAGAGTGTCATTTAAATTTATGTTTTTGATTATCTTTAAATAATAGTAACAGAAAATAAAGCCCTTTGCAAAGCTTAGCAATTAATTAAAAAAATAATTATGCCTAAGGCCATACATTTTGTATGGTTTCAGTAATTTTTGTTGTAAGTAATTTTAGTAACTAAAAGAAACCTCAGCACTTTTACATAAAGAAAAAAATATTTTTATACAAGACTTGAGACAAAAACAACATAGGGAAAAAGAAAAGCTGTTAATGTTGTCATACTTGTTGAGACATGATCAAACGTGTCAAAACACATTCTTGCTTGTTGGTTCAAAAACCACAATTTTGATCTTTCTCAAAATTTTATTTGTAGGAACCAAGTCTTGTCATCTCTTGATAACTTGATTGAAGATCTTGGCACTGCTGGCTCATAGAAATATACTTTGAAATCACTATGTACAAGTTTCAATTCATTGATAATTCCTAGCTTACTTCTTATGCAAAAATGTAATTTTTCTGCAGTATAAATTTTGAAAAGGCTTTGGGAAGTTACTTTCTGAAAATTACTTGAGGCTGATGCATGGTAACATCACATAATGTTTCATTTACAGGAACATACTTATGGTAGGAACAAATTTCAGGGACTGGCAAGCAGCATTAAATGGTTTTTAAACCAAGAAGCAGGAATGTGTTTTGACACGTTTGATCATGTGCCAACAAGTATGTCAACATTAACAGCTTTTCTCTTTCCCTATTCTGTTTTTGTCTCAGGTCTTGTATATATATATATATTTATTTATGTAAAAGCGCTGAGGTTTCTTTTAGATACTAAAATTACAACAAAAATTACTGAAACCATACAAAATGTAGGCCTTAAGCATAATTAATTTTTAAATTAATTGCAAAAGGCTTTATTTTCTCTTACTATTATTTAAAGATAATCTAAAAAGTAAATTTAAATGATACTCTGAGATAAATACTTAGCTGTGACTAGAACAAAACAATAGTTTGGCAGTATTGTTTTGACATGTTGCCCTTGACATATCTCAGCTTGTAGTCAAATCTCCATCCTGAAATTTCTTGTGCATAACACTACCATACAATACTCTTATAAAAAAAAATTTCAGATTTTTATCTCGTGTCCCACCAGAGATATCAAAGCCTGAAAGGTGCGATTTTTGTCATTTTTGAAAAATTTGGGATTTTTTTTAGCGAAGAGAAAGCAAGTCCCAGATCTGGAACTCGGCGTGTGAGTACAAGTACTTTCGGCCTATTTGTAAAATAAAATATGTCATGTTGACAGCATTCCTTGCTAGAAAAATTTCCTCTTGTAAACTGACAAATTTTGGAAAAAATCTGAAACTTTATGCTTAAATTTTACCAATAAGCAGTTAGTTTCGGAAACTACTTCATTACCAAATTTTTAGCCCAAAGTATTCTGTACAAATTGCTTTAATCCGCACTTGAATTGGGTAAATAAAAGATGTATTATTTACAATTCCGTAAACCCTTCTGGTGAGAAAATTGCTGCAGACGATGAAACAAAGATGGCCGCCATGCACAAACAAAAATCTCTCTATCTCTCTATTCTAAAAAAAAGTAACTACCGCTGTCACCGCCGCCGCCGCCGCCGGTTTTGATTTTTTTGTGACCGGAGGCCTTTCTTCGTTAATATTAACAAAAATAATGCAAACAAAAATATGAAAATCGGTGGTTTTATACAGAAATGTTTGATAAACATGCTGATGCAGACAGTTTTCAAATCGAAGAATTATTTTAAGAGTTATTTAATGCTAAAGTTGGACAAAATCGTTCCACTAAAAAAGTTTTATAGCAGCAAAAACTATACATGGCAGTGTAATCATTTTTAGATCATTTTATGCGTTAGAATTTGCCGGAGTGCAGATTGCATTAATTTTTTTATTTTGACTCATTTTTTCAGGTTTTATTTCTATTTTAAATTCAAATTTTCAGCATTTCTAGAGATATTTTTTTTACAGATTTCAGAAAATTGTACTAATTTAAACTGTTGCCAACTGTATAAAAAGCGTAAGCAATAATGTTTGCTTCAAATTAAAAATTTATTTACACGTGACTATTATAAACAGGAAAAAAGACTTTCAAATTAGAATTAAATAATTACGTATAAAAAGCAGGAACTTATTAAAAATTACGTCATAAAAAGTATACACGTGAATTTTAAAAGAGAAAGGATATTGTAAAATAATAAATTCATTAACATGCGTTAGAAGTCTTAGGAGAAATTACGTCATATTTACGTCACATTATAGTTATTACATAAAATGAACACAAAATAATATTGCAAAAAAGTTTAAATTTAGAAATTGCGCTAGACATTTATTTGATATTTTGAGAATTAATTTAAAATGTCTCATTTAAAAGAACTTTCTTTTCGCTTTGTTAAAAAATACCAGGAGACAAAGACTCTCTTTACTTAATTCCTTTTATATTAGCTTATTTTGAAATGTTGTTAAAAAAAATTATATCAATTTGTATAATTTGGCGAGTGGTTTGGCGATTTATATAATTTGGCGAAATTGGTCGACAGGATAATCAAGTAGTACCGCGGTGGATTTGGCGTTAAAATTCCCCAATCAAAGAGAAATGAATAGAAATTCGTTTATAGGGAGATCGCCACTGTTTTTTAAATTATAATTTAATCTTTCAAAATCTTTTTAAAGCCGATCAAATTAGCGTGCATTTAGAGTCTGCGGTGTCTGGACGGGGGTTGGCGAGCGTAGCTCGTAGGGGGCCGAGCCCCCTAGTTCTAAAAAAAAGTAACTACCGCCGCCGCCGCCGGTTTTGAATTTTTTGTGACCGGAGGTCTTTCTCCATTAATATTAAGAAAAATACTGCATACAAAAATGTTAAAATCTGCGGTATTATAGAGAAATGTTTGATAAACACGCTGATGCAGACAGTTTTCAAATCGAATAATTATTTTAAGAGATATTTAATGCTAAAGTTGGACAAAATCGTTCCATTAAAAAAGTTTTATAGGAGCAAAAACTATATATGGGAATTAATTCATTTTTAGATCATTTTATACGTTAGAATTTCCCGGTGTGCAGATTGCATTCACTTTTTTAATTTGACTCATTTTTTGAGGTTTTATTTCGATTTTAAATTCAAATTTTCAGCATTTCTAGAGATATTTTTTACTTATTTTAGAACGTGGTATTAATTTAAACTGTTGCCAACTGTATAAACAGCGCAAAAAATAATGTTTGCTTCAAATTAAAAATTTATTTACACGTGACTATTATTAACAGAGAAAAAAACTTTCAAATTAGAATTAAATAATTACGTATGAAAAGCAGGAACTCATTGAACATTACTTCATAAAAAATTATTGCACGTGAATTTTAAAAGAGAAAGGATATTGTAAAATAATAAATTCATTAACATGCGTTAGAAGTCTTAAATAGGAGAAATTACGTCACATTTACGTCACATTACACTTATTACGTAAAATAAACAAAAAGTAATATTACAAAACAATTTAAATTTAAAAAATGCGCGAGACATTAATTTGATATTTTGAGATTATATTAATAAGATTAATATTAATTTTATTGAACACGTTTAGACTGCTTTCGAGCGACTATTTAGTAATTTAATTTAAAAAAAAGATTACGGGCTGAAAATGAAGCGTCATCAACAAAAAATAAGATTTGAAAGAGAAAAATCTGTGAAGCAGAAAATAAAGAAATTGCTTAAATGGTTTAGTTAAGATTCGTTAACCTTGTGTGTCGTTTCCGTCAAAAGAGGGCACTGGTATTTGTAAAATATATTTGCATTTTGAGGCAGATTAGCTTATTATATTAGCTTATTTTGAAATGTTTAAAAGATTTTATTTAAATCAAAGACGAAAACAGCCACTGTATCTGTTAACAGCAGCTGATTTTTCCTTAAAATTCTCTAATCAAAGAGAAATGAATACAAACCCGTTTATAGGGATATCGCCACTGTTTTTTAAATTATAATTCAATCTTTCAAAATATTTTTAAAGCCGGTCAAATTAGCGTGCTTTTAGAGACTGCGGTGTCTGAACGGGGGTTGGCGAGCGTAGCTCGTAGGGGGCCGAGCCCCCTAGTTAATAAAATTAAAATAACACTCATTTTGAACTTTCATCATGTTAGGGTTGTTGTACAAAAAATTTCAGATTTTTTAAAAATGGTCGAGCAACCAGTGCTGGACCACTTGAAATGGATTGACCCTAATAATATTAATATAGTTATATGTCTAATCTTAAAAAAAAAAAAAAAAAGATTGTTTAATAAAAGTACTTACAGTATTTTAATAAAAATCCGCGGAAGTTTAACCATATTGACGTTGTTTTTTTTTTTTTTTTTTAAGTAAATTTTTGACAACCTATCACAGCAAAGTGAGAGTTATGATTGAGTTGATACACGTTGTTTTAGGAAGTAGAGATAAAGGGGCATTGCTCACAATAGCTAAAACTTAAAAAACACCAACAGTTTTTTATAAAATAGCCTATGGCCCAGTTACCCCAACAAACCTTACGGCCTTAACCCTCTCCCTGCGCAACCCGAGAAATATTCGGGCATGCATTTTCCCGTCTAATTAATACTATTTGGTTATTCCCACCAGTTATTTTTTAGCGAAAACTTTGTCTGATTTAATCAGGACATTTTCCCCGATTACGATGGTCAAAACTTTCAGCTTTAAAGAACCGGTGATAAAAGATTAAAAATTCTGTAAAAGACGCTCATCGCGAAAAATTACTTACGCAGCGAGAAGGTTAAAGAATTACCTTGATTTAATTATCTGTGAATCAATAGAAATTATTACTGAAGAAAATACTGTTTGTAATGATGTTTCATCCTGCAACATACCCAGAATTTGGCCCAGTTTGCTTAAATAATCATAAAACACGTAATATTCCACTTCCCTCTATATCCATATTTTTATTTTCCCAATATTTTCCGGATCTAAAAACTGATTTTCACTTTCACTCCTTTCGACACCAACTACGTCATATTTGAAAATAAGAAGCTTGTATTTTTGTATTATCTGACGAAGGCTATGTTTATAGTTGAAAGTACTAAGGATATTAAAGTAATTTAACACCTTTTTAAATATTTTTTAATCTTTTAAGTAATTTGCACACAGTGTAATTTTAAGTTTAACATCTTTATCAGACAAATTTGCCAGGATTTCAGGGAAAACCATTGGTATTGATTTTTCTTTCATGCAGCCAGATACATAATATATTCATAATATCATAATATCATTCTTTAAAAATTTAAATGTCATTCAATATTGCTACAGTATATCTGTTGGATTTACAATCAATTCCCTTGTAAAAATTTTATTGAATTGGAAACACACGATCGTGAATTTCACAAACGCACTTTGTTACAAAGGGTTTAGCACGAAATATTTTCCATCAAGATGTAAGTACTAACTTTAAATTAATGTAGAACTAGTTGGGAGTTTATTTTAAAGTATTTGTGCGTGAAATTCTTAATAATCTTTTTAAATAACTTGCTGACAGAACAGCAGCAAGCGCTTCAAAAAGTTTATGACACGCTTTTTGCTACTTTGAATTTTGACATAGGAGGCGGCTTCACAAATCATCACCTCATCGGGTTGACGGCTAAAATTCCTGGATTAATTAAAACTCTATTCGCCTTTTTAAAATGCAACTGGTTTGGCAAGTCATATCATGGTGGAAAACAACTGCAAACCCGATTTTAGTTGTTGACTGGTAGATTTACCATTGAGTTTTCCTGCTCACAGTCCTTCATGTTTTCATAGATTTGGGCGCAGAAAAACACAATGTTAAAGCAACCGATCAACCACTAAAATCGGGTCTGCAGGCAGTTTCTACCAAGATATGACTTGGCAGACCAGTTGCATTTTACTACGCTAATCGAGTTCTGGAATTTCAGCCATCAACTCGATGAAGTGATGGTCTGTGAAGCAGCCTCTCGGTCTAATAGCAAATGAAGTTTCACGAGAAATGAAATAGATTGAATAGAAATAAACCTAGAATTACACAACACAAGAATTTGAGCAGGTTTAAGGTTTAATTTTTAAAATATACAAATTACTTTCTGATAACTTCCAAATTGACCCAGAGATGTAAAATGATCAAGAATACGACCTCAGATAGGATGAAGCGACGAAATCAGAAAAGTGGCTGTAGTTAATTGGATGACCAAAGCACTAGACAGCAAACAATGGAAAAATCTGGGAAGGTCCTACATCCAGCAGTGGATGTAAAATGGTTGTTGTTGTTGATGACGATGATAATGATATGGTATCTACACGGAAGATAGTGGCACTGAAGATTTCGTTTGCGGTCATCCACCCAACAGTTGACTACACTCAATGCTTTTTTACTTTGGTGTTCCGGTGGAAACCGGCACTTTACAGGTAACAGTATCTAAAATGGATATTATACCAACCTTAAAAAATTAATAAGCCCCTAATGGGGAACACAGGAACAAATGGATTAATTTTAAGTTATCAGATATTTTTTGCATATTTTAAGTCGCACATGAACAAGTAGCATATATGCAGATTACTTTCAGATGAAATCGTAATGAAATTCTCTTGAAGAGAAATTAAATGAATTTTTTTATAGAAATAATAACTACTGCTTTTTAAATAATTTTCAAAGGTAAAATAAAATACGAAATAAAAAATGTGACTATGACGCCAAAGAAAAAAAATCTTGATTAAAATCTAAAGAAATCACCAAGTCTTTAATTAAAAAGCATTAAAACAATTTTCTTTTGTTATTCCCCAACACTTAATTCGGTTATCTAGACCGTAAAAAATTCTCGAAGATTAAAAAAAGAAGGTGGAGAAAAAATAAATCTAGATAAAAAGAAAGAACCTATAAGCTCTCTTCCAATGCTAGAGTGATTTTTTAGCTTTCTAACCGAAATAATCGAATTCAGTCGTTTTAAAAACATGGAAAGAAAAACCACAAGACATCGATAAAGAAGTGAATCTCTAAACATGAAGCGTAAAAAGAAAGCTTCGTTTTGCACCTGCGACCAAACACCGCAGCGAGATGTCTTCTGGGAGTTTACTGTTTGGACAACGCTGAAATCTGCATATCTATTGCCAAGGAAAACAAGCCAGGGCGCCATATTCGGAAGAATTGAACTAGGAGTATTAGAGAACAGCCACGAGTGCAGGGGTAAGATTAGAAAAATAAATTAATTAGAATATGCTAAAATAAAATTTTAAGTAGGGCACAGTGGAGGTACACAAATGCAGCGTAACTTCGACATGCCGACTCTTCAAATCAAGAATTTTTGCTACATTGATTTAAATTAATACTATATATATATATATATATATATGCTGGTTGAATCTGAACTGATGGCCAGTACTATAAGGTGTGATGCATATCAAGACGAACAAATTTTGTATGTGACCGGAATCACAATCCACTTATTCAATCAAAAATACAGAGTGCTCAAACCAAGCTGAGCCAGTATTTTTGTAAAAAGCTGTAAAAAAAATGAAGATACTTTAGCAAAATCTTCAAAAGAATAATTTTGCTTTCTGTGAAATGTGATGACATCAAGGGAAGTACAAGAATTGCATTGCAATACGGCCACTGACATCGTATGCACTGTCAGCTATCTATATCACGACGAAACTACGAGTTTAGTCAACTACAAACAATGCGGATCCAAAGGGGAGGTCACGGGCGTCATGACCCCCCTCTGAACACCAACAAAAATATTCTAAAGATCATTTATAAAATTAAATATACAGTAGAGTCCCGATTATCCGAGTCCTATTTAACCGAGTTTCGACTCTAACCGAGTTATTTTCTTCTGATGGACTGATGGCTTCCTAACACTTCATTATTATAATGGCTGTTTCATAATAATGGAATCCATCAGCCCATCAGAGTAAAATGATCCATTCCAAAGGTATAAGTTCGATTGACAAAAACTTTTTAATATTTTGAGCAGAAAAAAGAGGCACCTGCAATTTTCATGACACTAATAGAATCACATAGCTGCCAATGTGTACGGTTTTGTTACCTCTAAAATTTGATACAAATTTTTGCCATATTTAATCATTGACAATTATTAAACTTTTTAAACTGAATTTCCGGAAGTGATTACCAATTGTACCCTTATGACGACATTTCTGTGGGTGTCAACTCGTAAAACTTGGCTAAAAATGCTAATTTTGAGAACATTTTCTGAATGAATTTTTACCTTTTTAGAAGAAAATGGGAAACTTTAATTTCTTGGTATCCGAAGAAAATCGGTAAATTTTATATTTTTGCGAATATTAATGCAATTTTATTTTATTTATTTATTTTTATTTTTATTTGATTTATTTATTTATTTATTTATTTATTTTTTGTATTTACGAATGAAAATGACTTCGCGAAAGTATCAGAAAAGTAGTTAGTTTGGATTGGATTAGCTTTCAATATAAAAAATTCTCGTAAACAGATGTGATCCTCTCCCACCCCAAAAAGAGGAAATCCATGACCCCCCTCTAAATGGTGAGCTGGAGGCGCCCTTGGCTACGAATTCCGAAACATCTAGCTCAGTGTTGTTTGGATGTAGACGGTAGCCCTTTCTAGTGCTTCCCTTAATTTCATGGCATTTAAGAGAGAGCAGAATTGCCCTGTTGAATATTTCGTTAAAATAGCTTCAGGGAAGAAAAAACACGAATAAATGATTAAAATGTAATAAAAATAAATGATTAAAACGTAAAGAAATCCCAAACTTTTTAATTAAGAAGCATTAAAACAATTTTATTTTTTTATTCCCCGAATCTCAATTGCATTGTGCACGCAACGTCACTTTTTCTATGCACGTACAAAATTCATAACGATGAATGCGGTATCATACGAAATGGTTTTGAACAGGAACACTTGGAACTCTCTAAGTGGTTTGCCAGTATTTTTCCGCTTTTCCAAAGAAATTAAGAACAGCTGAAGACAAAAATATTTTCAACAAAATTGTACATCAGAAATATGTAAAATAATGAGATATGAAGTGTATTTCAGAAACAAACAAGTTAAGAAAATATAAATTAAAATTAGTCTTACGAACATTTTTATGAAAATGCGGAAAAGCCCTCACACGTTCAGAGAATTAAAATCCGATCTTAGATTAAAAATTTCAGTTAATTAAAAAAAATAGGGAAAAAATATATAAGCAAACTATCTCAAAGATTGCTGTGTGAAAACTTCGCACGTGTCCACTGGTAATTTTTAATTTTTTAAAATTAAAATTATTTTTTTTTCTATGAAATCAACTTTTAAAGGTAATATATATAGATTTTGTAAATAAACATTGAATACTTATAAAGCGTATGTTTTTAAAAAATTTTTTTTTCTTTTTTCTAGTTCCTGGCGGCCCTCCTTTAGAAGTGAAAGCAGACGCTGTAGATTCTCAGTCGGTGAGGGTAACATGGAGGGTAAGTTTTTTTATCAACTTAGCGTAAATGTTGTTTATCTTAATCTTTCTTCATTAGTTTGCGGCAGATAAAATTTAGAACTCTACTAAATAATTACATTTTATCTTTCTATCCAATTCTTAATTTCAAATGTAAGAATTTAATCTGTGTTTATAAAGAATTATATGTTTAATATGATAAGTAATAGAATTTTTATTATGCATTCTCATTTATCTTGGAAAAATCATTAGTTAATTTCCATATTTTTAAAAATGTAGAATGAAAGAACTTTAAAACAATTTTTAGTACACATATCTTTTTTATGGGGCTCAAAATATTCCTATATTTCCTATGTATATATATATATATATATATATATATATATATATATATACATAAAACCATTAATTAAACATTACTGACCACCATCAATATTGTGATAGTATCAATGAATTTACAACAATACAATGTCCCCAAACACACTGAATGGATACCAAAAACATAATAAATAAGCTGCTATGAATAAAATAAAGTCCCTTGTACTATATAACAAGAATTAATAATGAAGAAAAAAAGAAGAATATGGATTTCGATAAAAATAATTGAAAAGCTTATATATTGAATTACATTATCAAGAGTACAGAATTCAATTATATAAGCAAAATCAGTCGTTTTCTGTGACAAAAAAAGCTAAAAGCTGAAAAAAAATTTCTCCTGTACTCAAACGACCAATAAAACCAAGAGAATAGCTTCAAACTGAAAACATAATAAAATTAAATGCTATGAAATGGAAAAAGCAATACAACATTTTAACTAATTAATTTATAGCAAGGAAAAATAGTAATATTACACAAAATACCTCCAAATACACATCAGCACATGGTATGCGAAAGCACAATAAGTTTAAGGTTATTTTACAGTTAACACAGATTTTAAAACCTAATGTATACAGTTAATTTATTTTGAAATACCGTGATAAATGCAATTAAAATAATATAAATGGAAAATAATTACATAATAAGTAAATTACCTCTTAACCGTTTTACATTTTTTTAAATTTCTTAACTAAAGTAAAAAATACCAAAACTATAAGTTTACAAAATTGCAAATAGCTAACATTAAGCTCCACCTTGTGTTAAAAATTGATATTATTACTATATTCGAAGCATCAAACAGAATCCAATTTAAATTTTAGTGCTGCCATCTATGATAATAACTTAAAACTAATATCAACAAAATGTCATAAAGATTATGCTATTATAAGTTAATTCATTCATAATATACCATCTGCTATATCCCAATAAATCCTTATATAAAAATACCATATTATATTTCATTATTCATATAAGTATTAAATAAATACAAATGTTAATAGAATGATTACAATATATTCTACTACCATACCCAATTAATCTATAAGGAAAATTTAAATAATTTCAAAACAATAATAATATAATATAACAATATGCTATAAAACTAAATAATTTATATATAAAAAATTATATATAATAAAAATATAAACTATAAGAAATACTTTTAAATATAAAAAAAATTAATTAATAAAATGAACAGGAAGAAAAAAAAATGGATGTTGATATAATTATGTCATAATCTCCATTTCCCAATTGCCTAATGATAACAAATAGTGTGGTTCAGTTTCATATTAACCATAAAAAACTGAAGAATATAAATATGAGATTAACATTCACATAAAACCGTTAATTAATCATTTAATACTAAGTTCAAAATTAAACATTATTAAAAAGTATAGAGGATTAATAAAATACTAATAACCCAATTTTAATCTAACTGTAATATGATTAGTTATATCAAATAAACTTATTATGCATATTATTCATCATAAAGATGGTATACAATTAGAAGTTAATATGTCCCGAGAAGACTAAAAATTAAAAACAAGTTAATTGTTAACTTGATTAAACATTAATTAAGCTAAATAAATTCAATATGAATTGAAATAAAAATTTAACGTCACTATATATATATATAAAATATCGAATCAACCTCCATATAAAAAGTGTATTAGCATATTCCTATATATATATATATATATATATATACAGGGTGATTCTGAATTCATCATCAATTTTTGGTGGGCAGGTAGGGAATAGGAAAAGAACACTATTTCACATAGGAAAGTATGGACGCAGACGTCATGTAGTAGGGCAATATGAATCCGGTTAAATGATGGAAAGAAAACATAACAAGAAAGTGGTAAGAGAAAAAACATTTATTTGTGCATCTTTTGTACAGACTTACAAGAGGTGCTCGAAATTCTGACCATTTGCTAGAGTACATGCCTCACAACGACGTTGCATGGACAACCGAACTTTCTGGAATATGCCTGGCGTTTCCCGGATGTTTGCGGCGGCAACCGATACGCGTGCTACAAGGTCCATAGCACTGGCAACAGGGGTCTCGTACACCATGTTTTTCATGGCACCCCATACAAAGAAGTCTATTGGAGATAAATCCGGTGACCGTGGTGGCCAACAAACCGGTCCACCGCGACCAATCCATTGAGCTCCAAATTTTCTGGTCAGGTAACAACGCACATCATTTGTGAAATGTGCTGGAGCGCCGTCATGCTGGAACCACGTTCGCCGGAGAATAACAGCAGGAACCTCGTTCATAAGACCCGGTAACACAGTCTGAAGAAATATGGGGTAGTTTGCGCAATCTAAACGGGATGGTAGTAAATACGGTCCCAGCAAACAGTCGCCGACGATCCCAGTCCACACATTGACGGCAAAGCGTTGTTGCGCAGCTCTAACTCTCGTACCATGTGGATTCTGATTAGCCCACACATGCCAATTGTGTGTGTTGAAGACACCTTCACGAGTGAAGGACGCTTCATCTGTGAAAAGAACATACGTTGGGAAACTGGGATCAACGGCTGTTCTCTGCATGAACCACTGACAAAAAGTAACACGCTTGGGATAGTCCTCTGCTTCCAGTAACTGCACTCTTTGCAAATGAAAAGGATGTAAACGTTCCTCGTTTAGTATCCGCCACACTGTTGATTGTGAAACTCTAAACTGGCGAGCAATACCTCGTGTGCTAGAACTTGGCTGTTCTTCGATAGACTGTAGGACATCTTCCTCGACTGAAACTGTCCGTGTTGATCGGCGGCTGCCTCGATCAACATTAATACCAGCAAATGATCCAGTTTCGCACAGTTGTCGATGAACACGTGAAAACATTTGATGCTGTGGCACGCGCCGGTTGGGGTAGCGCTCTGCATACATTTGCCTAGCTCTAAGACAGCTTTCTCCTGCGGCACCGTAAGTTAGATGCATATCTGCAAGTTCTTGAAACGTATACCGGTTCATGTTACTTCTGCGAAGTCACCTTGTCGAATGACGACTGGCTGCACACGGCAGACAGCTATGCGCGTTCATGGGAGATGCGGACACAAAGCGCCCTCTACACCGTCATGCGTTCGTTTGTGCCTATGCTTTCCTATGTGAAATAGTGTTCTTTTCCTATTCCCTACCTGCCCACCAAATATTGATGATGAATTCAGAATCACCCTGTATATATATGTTGGGAGGGAGGAGCTGTATTTTGGGCAATTTGTTAATGTCATATTATTCATAATTTCAAAGTTTTTGTGGGTGGTCGGTAATGTTTATTTAATGGTTATAAATATATACAGGGTGCAATATGTTATCTATCGCCGACCTTTAATTTCTCAACCGTTGGTCGTAGACATATAGTTCCAAATACAAAAACGTTTCAAATGAGGTAAATATTCATGTTGTGGAATTATTTAAAGTAAAAAATCAATTTTATAAAAATTACGAAATCTAACTTTTTATACGCTCCCCAGTCCTTATAGTTATATTTAGTAAAAGTTTACACATACCATAACAGATATAACACAAAAAGTTTGACATCTGTACTACAGAAATTGACACAGTTATTAAATTTCAAAGTTTGAAATTTTTGCACAAAATTTCGCCTTTCATTAAGGGATTATTTAAAAGATGAATTAAAGTAATTCGAGATCAAAATCAGGGTACAATGTCCTTTTCACAGAGAAACCACCTTTAACCGGTATCGTCAAATCGGGGTTAAAGACGGTTATTTCATCTGAAATTTTGAGCTGAATTTCAGGGATCGTATACAAAGCGAAGAAGAAAATATTGAAATTAAACAGAAAAATAAATATCAATTTATTATAATATTAGAAAACGGTGTACTATAAAAAATGACTATATTAAACGCCGGAATCTACTAAAGATACTGCTCAAAGTGTTCTCCGTTGGTGGCAATGCACAACTGATTGCGTAGCAGTACTGAGTCCTGGGCACGTTAGAGGATGGACACGCAGGTGTGCAAACTGTGCAACAATCAAGGATGATACGCTGCTGCATATAAACCAGAGAAGTGGTTCAGTCACATAGATCATAGTAGATACCGATGTTTGATGTATTCATTTTTATAGTACACCGTTTTCTGATATTATAATAAATTGATATTTATTTTTCTGTTTAATTTCAATATTTCCTTCTTCGCTTTGTATACGATCCCTAAAATTCACTTCAAAATTTTAGATGAAATAAACCTCTTTGGCGATAACCCGATTTGGCGATACCGACTAAAGGTGGTTTCGCTGTGAAAAGGACATTGCACCCTGATTATGATCTCGAATTACTTTAATTCATCTTTTAACTGATCCCCCAACGAAAGACGAAATCCTGTCCAAAAACCTCAGACTTTGAAATTTAATAACTGTGTCAATTTTTGTAGTACAGATGTCAAACTTTTTGTGTTATATCTGTTATGGTATGTGTAAACTTTTACTAAATATAACTATAGCGACTGGGAGACCGTATAAAAAGTTAGATTTCCAATTTTTATAAAATTGATTTTTTACTTTAAATAATGCCACAACATGAATATTTACCTCATTTGAAACGTTTTTGTAATTAGAACTATATGCCTACGACCAACGGTTGAGAAATTAAAGGTCGGCGATAGATAACATATTGCACCCTGTATACATATATACATATTTAAATATACACTTAAGGAGAAACTATAAAAAATATTTATAAATTAAAAACATGTATATTATTTTGTTCCGCGGAAAATTTTAAGCTCAATATTTATTGTTTGCTAGCTCTGAACATCTCGATGTTTCACTTTCAGTTCATTTTTTAAAAAGCAAAATTTGGCTCAGGTGGCATCAAGATCGCTCTCATATTTTCTTTCTCTGTTCTTTTCCAAATTAGTGTCTTCCCAGACTTTCGCCGAGACATGCATAGATCTCGCCCGAAGGCTACCAAAGTGCACAATAACATTTAAGATTATCGTCTCAGAAAGGCAATTGAACTAAACGATTAATTCTTTGAAAAAGTACGTGAATCATTTTTAACACTTTCCAAAATATATGAAAAGTGTTTATGACTTCAGATTGTCTGGCTCTTTTGGCAGAATTATAACTCTCGTAAATATACTCGGATTGTCCTAAATTTTTTGTATGTTATTGGCGTTTATTACAGCACGATCGCTGACAATGAAAGTGTGTAGCATTTATAGTTCATTTACAGGGATCGTCAAAAGTTACAACTCATATGATTTATTTACCAATGAGAATAATTGTGTTTAAATTAATGTTGTGTAATTACGTATCCAGCGTTTACTGGAGTTCCCTTATCTGCGTTTTATTCTGTTGAGCTGATTTACATATCAGACCAGATGCTATGATCAATAAGGTTAACTGGGTGAATAAAGTCCTCCAGATTCGTGAAGGTATCCAGTTGGATAATTACAACTCATATGATTTATTTACCAATTTGAATAATTGTTATAAAACTATATTTGAAAATCATTTGAAACATCAACTAGGATCAAAGAACATATAGGAGACATCAAATACAGCAAGAAAACTACAGCTTTGGCCAGAATATACAACAAAGAACCTTTACTGATTAATTTTAAAAATAGTAGAATTATTTTTCCATCAAGATTTTATTCGCCACCCATTATCCGAGAATCAATAAAGATCTTTTACGCAGTGAGAATATGTGGAATGATTCACCCTGCATGGAGCTAACCTAAAATTTGAGAAGAGATACTCTGCAGAATAACGAAACAATAATATAAAATAATTCTCGTTCACAAATATCCATTTTTAATATATACAATTGATAAAATATCATTAGTTTACTACACGGTGTACAAAACTGTTGTAAAGTCAAATAAACTTATACAAACATTAAAATAAAGTTAAAATATCTACGTTTCGGTCATCCTTCTATGACCTTCCTCAGGAACGTTGTCGTATATCTTCTAAAATTAGAGCAAAACCGTCTTGAGTTCAAAATGTTCGTTATATATTCAGTCAAAAGTCACTTTATCCAATTACAATCCAGCAAGCATGCAATGGCACCATCTGTTAGACAAAAAGTAGACTACAATTTCGAATGATTTTTAATATGGCGCCGTCTATGAGATGAAAAAGGAATAAAAGACTATCAAATGAACAATTTTGGCCTGCAGTGGCCCCATCTATTGTAA
The DNA here is from genome assembly GCA_963932465.1 of Maratus speciosus. Lineage (NCBI taxonomy): Eukaryota > Metazoa > Arthropoda > Arachnida > Araneae > Salticidae > Maratus > Maratus speciosus. The sequence goes on from OZ010786.1 coordinate 343,164,226, forward strand.
GGCAATGTAAATGCATGTAGAACTTAAAATGCAAGAGGCAAACTTTGTTAAAATCAAAAATAGAAGTGCATACTTGACATTGGGAAATGTAAGATGAATAGATTAAATTTCAAAAAATTATTTCAATATGTGCAACCAAAGTTTAGGGATATTAACTGATATGTTATCATTACAAACTTCTTCATTTCTAAACATAATTTCTATTGATTCTTTTTGAAGGCCATCTATTGCAGTATTACATGGAATTATAATTTTAGCATTATCAAAATCTATATAACTATGGGGGTTGTTAAAATAAAATTTAGCCAGTGCTGTGGTCTGACGATATTGTAAAATGTCTCTTTTATGTTCTTTCAACCTCTCCAGAAATTTTCTTTTCGTAGTACCAATGTAAAATTTTTTAGCACCGCTATCCAAAATGATAGGAATTTCATAAACACCAGCACGCTCATGGCCAGGTGTAGGATCTAAATTGCAATTTAATAAATTAGTAAGATAAGGAGGGGGAATAGCAACAAGTTGAACGTTAAATCCACGAACCATTTTCCTTAACTTTTCAAAAATGACTGGCACATACCTGAATCGACAATAAGAAGGTTTCTGCTGGTTATTAGGTAAGCTGTGAGGGGGGAGACAATGTTGCTTGTGAATAATATTATAAATGTATTTAATGGGAAAACCATGATCTATGGCAATTTGCTTAATAAAATTAAGCTCCTGCTTTAATTTCTTGCCAGAACATATTAAAAAGGCCCTTTGTATAAATGATTTAAATGCTGCAATACGATAATTGAAGGGTAAATTAGCATTGAAAGGGATAACAGTATTTTCTTTCATAGGTTTTCGATAAACTGCATAATTCAACAACTTTCCATTATGCTGTAAATGTACGTCCAGGAATGGCAAAGAAGAATTTTCCTCGATTTCTAAGGTGAATTTTATGTTGTGATCCAGATTATTAACATTACTGAGAAAGTTTTCAAGATCCAGGCGACTATGGTTCCATAAGATCAAAATGTCATCCACGTAGCGTACCCAAAATGCTGGTTTTTTGTCAAAAGTATCAAATATAAATTTCTCCAAAGGTCTCAATTTAAATTCTGCAAACAAACCAGAAACTGGAGAACCCATCGGAGCCCCTTTAGATTGCCTATAAAATTCACTATTGTAATAGTGAATTTGCATTAATTTGCACTGCAGGCCAAAATTGTTTATTTGATAGTCTTTTATTCCTTTTTCATCTCATAGACGGCGCCATATTAAAAATCATTCGAAATTGTAGTCTACTTTTTGTCTAACAGATAGTGCCATTGCATGCTTGCTGGATTGTAATTGGATAAAGTGACTTTTGACTGAATATATAACGAACATTTTGAACTCAAGACGGTTTTGCTCTAATTTTAGAAGATATACGACAACGTTCCTGAGGAAGGTCATAGAAGGACGACCGAAACGTAGATATTTTAACTTTATTTTAATGTTTGTATAAGTTTATTTGACTTTACAACAGTTTTGTACACCGTGTAGTAAACTAATGATATTTTATCAATTGTATATATAACTTTTTACGGTGTAATTGTCCAGTTCTTTTATTATCCATTTTTAATATTGCAGTTAATTTCACTATGCATGAGACTGCGTGATTAATTACCAGTTTTCAATTTAAAATTTTTTGAGAAAATATTTGTACCATTATAGATTTTGAGAATGTCTCCGTCAGAGCGATGAAACATATCGATCTCAATAAAGAAGGGTATTTATTTGCCAGGTAAAAATATATTTTTATCAGTTTAGCAAATATTAAGTTAGTTTAGAATAATTGTGTTAAAATTAATCTTGTGTCAAAAGCATTCCGTTACGTTGTGGTCAACGGGAAAAATCATTTCAAGTTCATTGTAATGAGGCTAGATTATTTCAAATATAATGAAATTGATATGAATTTATGAAGTGCACTAAAACATGCATTCTGTCGAAATAGGGTGAAAAAGAATTTACTATTCATCTACAGGACCACACAAAAGAATTCCGTTACATAATGGTCTACGGGAATAACTCTTTGCAGCATATTTTAGTTTTGTTACACTATTTCAGTTATAATGTAATTGATATCCATTACAGAGGCTTACTAGAATATACTTCTTGTGTAACATAATATGCATAGCATTTATCATTCATTACAGGTAAACACAAAAGATTCGGATACAGTACTGCATCTGAAGTACTGTCTGTTAGCAATAACTGCTGGAAGTGCGATTTCACTTTTTATGGTATGCGTGTCTAACAAGGAAGGTCTCCATACGGGCATATTCAGAAAAATCTGAAAAAATTGCAGAGTGTTCTTCTCATGTGGATATATAAAAAATATACATTTATAAAATTTTATTTAAAAATTTATAAAAAAAAATTTGGCGGAACTTCGATAGATTGTTAAACGATAAAAAAAAAAAGTAAAATTTTCGTTTATTTGGCGATTTATCATCGGTTGGCGATGAAACGAAATTTCGAAAAATACGTTTTTATGTCGAATACTCTTTAAGATAAAAATGTTTCATGTTGAACATATTTAAATAAATTTAATGTAAATAACTTTAGTTTTGTCAGTTTTAGTTTGATTTAACTACAGTTTTGTCATATATATATATTATATATATATATATATATATATAAAGAATGTTAAATATCAAATTTTATGAATTAAAACAAAATTAAAATAAATTAAAATTGTTTCAATGCCTCAAAATTAAGTCAAATTGAGCACTATCGATTTAATTTTGTTGCTATGGAAACTACGAATTCTTTGATATTCAAATGAATAACTGGTAATAATAACTAGAATAATCTTGCCTTTATTTTGGAATACGCTTAAATATATTAAAGTATTTTTTATATACAATATGAAATCGTTTTTAAAGTAATAAAGTTAAATAAGAAGCAACATAAATATGTAATGCGAAAAAATGTATTTATTAAACTATCTCACTGTTTATGTTTAAATTCATTAAATACTTTTTAAACGCATTCTAAAAATCAGTTAACAAACAATTTTTAGGCGCATTGAAATCGTTTGCTTTTGGCGAGGAAAAGTACTGCTCGTCAAATCGCGTGACGCTTTCGTCTTTTCGCGCCAAATACTCGAAAGTATTTTATTTTTTTACATACTTTCTACTGTAATTCCGCCGCTAAATTTGACTGATCATTTATTACATACATGAGTAGTTTAATTGGTATTTTTTTTTCAAAATATTCTGAGTATGCCCAGTAAGGAGACCTTCCTTGTAAGTTGAACTAATTTTTTTCTTACTATGTGTTGTATGCAAATGATATAGATTATATACTGGGCTACACAAAAGAATTCGTAAGCATTGCGGAGTATCAGCGTGACTGTCTCAAAGGCGGTTTTAAATTTAGTTATGCACTTTCAAGTTGAACTATATATTTAGTATACTAAGAGATGTTTGTACAATATAATATTTTTAAAAAATCATATACATGGCCTCTTATAATTATTATAATGTCTGGAAGTGTGATTTCAGAAGTTTTAACCATGTTTCAGCCTGAATTAAATTTTACCTTATATATTTAGTATACTAAGAGATGTTTGTATAATATAAATAAAATCATATACATGGCCTCCTATAGGGATGATAATGCCTGGAAGTGTGATTTCAGTAGTTTTAACCATGTTTCAGCCTGAATTAAATTTTACCTTAATATGTAGCGCATATAAAAATCTGTTGGTAATATACAGGTTTGTACAATATAATTCACTTATGTTTCCGTATATGAATAGAAGTTGCTGAAGGTGAATTTTCAACCTATTATGCATTTTCTTACTAAACTAATTTTTGGCATACTATGTAGAATATATATAAATTGGTAGATTAAATACAGGAATGCGCAAAAGAATTGGACTATTTTTCCGGTTATGCACGGTAACAGCTGAAATCTGATTTTCAAATGCGTTACGTCTTTTCTAAAATGTTTACTCGGACTTTTTTTTTTACCTTATTCAACAGCAACGTTTCGTTAAAGAATTCTGGAAATGTTGGAAAGTGTAGCATAATCTATGCTTGAAGCATGATTTTTTGTGCTGTTTTAGCTAGTTATTCTGTGAAAATGAATTTTTATGAAATTACTTTGGCGGACAATATAAAGAGCATTCCAGTATTCATTTCAATATATGCAAATTTTTAAGCCCAAACTCCCCTTACAATACTTTTGCCATCACTTTAAGTGTAATTTTTTTTTAAACCCACGTGATTAATACAGGGTAAGTGGGGACAGATGCTGCAGTTTTACTTTTCTTCTTGTAAAATGTACAATAAAGCAAAAAACAACAAACTAAGTACCAGAAATCATTAATCAAACTCTTTAGAATCTAATTTCTATGTTAAACAAGATAAAATCCTCTTAATAAAGTAGGTATAATTGTTTTGCTAACCGTCATTTTTTAACAGCATTTTGTGCTGGATAAGATGCCGCATGGGGTGTGGGACAAATACCGCATAGAGAAAAAAGCTAGGCTGTTTATTTATTTTCAAGCAAATCGCATTTTTAATTTTTCAAACTAAGGTAAAGCCAGGAGATATCGCGCTTCGACGAGAAGGAGTAAAGTGCGCCCGCAGTGACTCCAGGTAGTTGTACAGCAGCATTAGTGCAGTGTCTACACGAATGTCCACATTGATTGTCCCGAACGTCTTGGATAAAGCATTGCTATTTTGTTTTGTTTTTCCAAAGTAAGTGCTTGAATTTTCGTAACAGTTCGTCAGAATTTTTATAGAATGTCAGTAGTACAAAACATTTTAAACTTAAAGGATTTCTTATAAGATACTAACCTATTAAGGATGCGAACACCAAACACCAACAATTCATTTTAGAAGTGGCCACGTTTAAATAAAAGGGTGCGCAATATCTCCTACCAAAATAGGAGAGTTTGCGTATCTGCTACTTAGGAGAGATGGCGCATTTCCCCAAAAGTTTCAGTGCTAGGAAAGATTTCGCAACTTATTGGTAAATTCGCATGAATTGTAAATTACGTGTAAAACATAGGAATGAATGAATTTTGGAAAACACATAATTATAGAAACTAAATTTGGCAGCAAATTAATTTGCAAAAAAAATACTTTTGCAGATAAAATTTGTTTAATGGGATTAATAATATATTTGTTAATTAATTAATTAAATATTTATATATTTTTTTTAATTTATGAACAATTAATTTGCTAATAAATTAATTTTGTTAACTAAAATAAATTTTCTAATAACACCTACAATGTTTTGGAAAAGCTTTCTCCCATTCCAAGTAGTTTAATGCCATCGAATTTAAAAAAGGAAACAGAGTGCAACTAATGTTGCTGATCCACAAAATAAAAATGAAAAAAGACTTAAGAAGGATGCTGCTACAAAAAAAAGCTGAAAATAAGATGCTTCCAGAAAAAGTGAGAAAAAAACTGACGGAAAAAAAAACGAAGGTCAGTGAGGATGAGTGCATTGAATGCCAGGAACTGTACCAGGAGAGAACTTCGACCAGTGACTGGATTCAGTGTATTGCTTGTTGCAAGTGATTGCACGAAACATGAACGATTTACAACAATAAGTGCATCGATTGTGGATGACGACAACTTCGTTTAGTAAACAAAATACAATGAAACTGTGTAAATAAAAATGAAGTAATTTTCAAGTTAAACATATTATCAAGTAGATTAATGTTATTTTGTAATCTTAGTAGGGAATCTTAGTAGTAGGCTAAATTTTTCTGATAGTTCAATCTTCTTCTGAAATTAACATTTTTTAACTGTTTTTAAAATTCTTTCTTTTTTATTATTATTTAAACATTTGGTTGAAATATTCACTCCTAATACAATAATATTTACTCACAAAACCTTACAACATTGTCAACTAAGTGTTATTACTATTGTTAACAATTTAACTGTAGTTATTATTAATAACAATCTCTTCTACCTATATGCGAAATCTCTCCTACCCGTGGGCGCAATATTACTAACCTGTAAGGAGAGATTGCGCACAATAGTTTTCTTGGTTTTATTACTGCTGTTCCATTAAATTACAGCATAACAACAAAATAACAATGGAAACGCACAAAAAACAAATGAAGTCAAAATTATTCATGCATAGTTTAGCAAAAAATTAATATTTAGATTTTTTATTATTATTCTTTTGAAATGTGCGCAGATTCTCCTAGCTTTACCTCACTTAAAATGAAAATAAATAACAGTAAACTTACAAAAATTATATATTTATCCCTAAATTGTGAAAAGTTTAACTAAAATGCAAAAGTTTAAGTTCTGCAAATAAAACTTAAGACAAAAAATGAAAATGAAAAGAAAAACATATGAATTTACATGAATGGATAGCATAATTACTGGAAACAATAGACACCATAATTAGAATAAAAGATATAAATCACTGGTTTACATCCAGGCGAGCATTGCAGTTACTAGTGGTACAGTCCAGACGTGGTTCCATCTGATTATGGCCTCTTTCGATCAATGCAACACTTTTTCAACGGCCGTCGATTTGAATTCTTTAATGAAGTTGAAGAAGCATGTCAAGAGTTTTTCGATTCCAAGGAGCCGCCATGGTACTTCCAGCAAATCCGAAAACTGGCAGAACGATGGCAGAAAGTCGTGGACTATGATGGTATCTACTTTGAAGAACAGTAATTGTTGCTTTTGTTGTTAATTTGCTCACAACAACGCAACTTTCACAAATTTTCCAAAACTTTTGGCTCAAACTAGTAGTTCTATTCTATTTAGGCTCTAGTCTGTATATTTTTTGCCTTCTTTCTCATTCTTTGCTTTTGTATTTTCCATTCGCCCACAATTCCACCACACTTCCCGTTGCAAAAGTAAAGCGAGCCTTTTTCGTGCAGCTACCGATTGAATTTGCTGCACTGAATTCTGTCCGCTTTAGACTTGGTAAGACTCCAGACGCAATCAGAGTCATCAAATTCCAATCCAATACTGCCATCAGAATCCATAAGAGGAACAATTTATTCATTGTCGGAAGATGACACATATTTTAGTTTATTCCTCAAGTAAGTTATTTTCAAACTGAACTTTCCTTTCCTTTTTTTATACATTTCACTTCCGCCAAGCTGTCATTCTTTGACGCTATCTAGTTTCTTTTGCTTTTCATTTCCTTCTTCTTTTTTCTTGTTTATAAACTTTGTGCTTGTAATATTTGCATCCTTTTGCTTTCTCTTACTTGGCTGTATAGGTCTTTCGACCATTGGGATAGGAGATATTTTGTTTTACATTTTAGATGGTGAGAATTGTAAAGGACCTACGTTACATGGTGAACCAACATTGTTGCTGAGAATGTTTTGATAAGTAGCAGAATGCGTTAATATACATTCATAAAAATGTAAGTTCTACTTAAATCGCAGTGATGAATTTATTGAACCGAAAAAGAAAAATATATTTTGCGGCATCTGTCCTTCAACCTCGGTGCAGCATCTGTCCCATAGTGGCGGGTAAGACGCCGCGCCGCCATTTTGTGTCGCGAGAGACGCGCGAGAAAGGCAAGCACATGTCTGTATTCTATGAGGATCTAGTCTACATTTGCAATCGGTTTTGGGATGAAATCTCTGTTTATTTTGCTTGAAATATGTAATAAAACTTTATTAGAATAATTTTAGCAACTTACCACGCAGGTTCGAACCATAAAAACTGGCATAAACATCTAAATACTGACAATTAAGCGGTGGAAACGCATACAACACAACACACAGTACAGAGGAACACTACGAACTTCTTAAATTGGTCTAGGGAGCGCTAGTGTAGCCCACAAAATCTCTGCGGCATCTGTCCCACCGTAGCGTCTGTCCCCAGTTTACCCTATGTATTTTTTAAATAGTTTCTATAGCGACAAAAATATTAACAAATGAATTTTATTCGTAAAACAACGAATTTATTTTTTTAACTGGCAAAACCCGCGGCTTTGTTTGCGTACTATTTGAAAAATGTCAAGTGGCATTGATATTAGAAGAAATTATACTGCTACGAATAATTCAAAATGGCTAATTAAGCGACAGTCTGTCTAAACTTCGTTATTACATTGCATCAGGCGAAAATGAGCCTTAAATTAATGAGAAGATCTAAAACTTATTCTAAATAAATGATAATTTAGAATGTATTTTGAAGCTTTTACGCTCATTTCAGATTTGAATTTTTTAGAAACCATTCTTAGCACTCATTTACATCTTAAAAGTAACCATCATATCATATTCCAAGCCTCTAGTCTAACAGTTGAGCACCCTCCTTATGGTAGTGGCATCAACATAAACTCTAGCGTATGTTGGAACAGGGTCTGTCACCATCAATTTGCCAACATTAATTTTGAAATCGGTTTGGTATTTCCTGAGATTCCATAGATATTGTAATTTAGAAAGTTTGTAAAAGGGTTTTCGCTCATTTTACCTCTTTAAATTTCGAATCTTTTAGAAACTGTTCTTAGAGAGCATTTACATCTTATAAGTAATTATCATGCCAAATTTTAACGTTCTATTTTTAAAAATTCAATAAAAATCGCAATTTAGAAAATTTTTAGAATGGTTTTCGCTTAATTCACCTTTTAAATTTCAATTTTTTTCAACAGTTCTTTGAGAGCATTTGCATGTTATAAATAACTACCATGCCAAATTTAAAGTTTCTATCCCTAACAACTCCAGAGTAATCAAAATTAGAATGCTTTTAGAGCGTTTTCGACTCATTTTACATTTTTAAATTTCGAATCCCTTAGAAAGCTTCTTAGAAATTTCCTTAGAGGGCATTTACAACTTGTAAATAACTACCATGCCAAATTTCAATTATTTAGACCCTTCAGTATCACAATACTTGCAATTTTAGAACGTTTTTTGCTCCTGCAATATTCTTGTGCTAGTGGCACCGACATAAAACATAGCCTATGTTGGAGCAGGGAATGTCACCATCAATTTGCAACCATTTGAAATCGGTTTGGTATTTCCTGAGATTCCATAGAAATCGTAATTTAGAACGTTTTTAGAGGGCTTTTCGCGCATTTTCACCTCTTTTAAATTTGTAATTTTTTTAGAAATTGTTTTTGGAGTGCATTTATATCGTATAAAGATCTACCAATTAAATTTCAAGATACTATCTTTAACAATTCCATAGAAATCGCAATTTAGAACATTTTTAAAACGCTTTTCGCGCATTTTCACCACTTTTAAATTTCGATTTTTTTCCCGACTGTTCTTAGAGAGCATTTACAACTTATAAGTAACTACCACGCTCAATTTCAAGTTGCTACACCCCCTTCAGTATCACAAAAATTGCAATTTAGAACGTTTTTTGTTCCTGAAATACCCAGGTGGTAGTGGCACCGGCATGAAATATAGCTTATGTTGGAGCATGGACTGGCACCATCAATTTGCAACCATTAATTTTGAAATGAGTTTGGTAATTCCTGATATTGCATAGAAATCGTAATTCAGAACGTTTTTAGAACACTTTTCGCGCATTTTCACAACTTTTAAATTTCGAATTTTTTCCACCTATTCTTAGAAAGCATTTACATCTTATAAGTAAATACCACGCTAAATTTCAAGTTTCTTAAACCTTTCAGCATCACAAAAAACGCAATTTAGAACGTTTTTTGCTCCTGCAATCCCGAAGAGATTGCGGCACCGACATAAAATATAGCCTATGTTGAAGCAAGGACTAGCACCATCAATTTGCAACCATTAATTTTGAAATCAGTTTGGTATTTCCTGATATTGTAAAGAAATTGTAATTTAGAATGTTTCTAGAACGCTTTTCGTACATTTTCATCCCTTTAAATTTCGAATTTTTTTCTACTGTTCTTAGAAAGCATTTACATCTTATGCTACATCTACCGCGCTGAATTTCAAGTTTCTAGACCCTTCAGTATCACAAAAAACGCAATTTAGAACTTTTTTTGCTACTGCAACCCCCAGGTAGTAGTGGCATCGACATAAAATATAGCCTAAGAGCATGGACTGGCACCATCAATTTGCAACCATTGATTTTGAAATCAGTTTGGTATTTTCTAATATTGCATAGAAATTGCAATTTAGAACATTTTTAGAACGCTTTTTGGGCATTTTCACCCCTTTTAAATCTCGAATTTTTAACCATTTGGAAAAATGGTTACTGTCCTCGGTCAAGGTGGGAAATCAAAAACATATCTGAAGCGTTTTATTGGTTGAATCTGCATTTTATTCGTTTTCTGATTGGTCTATACAGTAATCTGTATTTTCCCTTTACTTTCAACAGAGATGGATACTTCTGTTGCCACTATGACAAAAAAGTAATAAAAACTACAAAAAAAATTAATAACTCAGAAACAAATTGAGATACAGCTTTCAAACAAATTGCATTTAAAAGTACATTTTTTTCTCTATACGACGGTGTAAAAAGTAATATTGTGAGATGTTTAGACGTTTAAGAATGAAATTTCATTTAAAATTGGTCCAAGAATATTAATGTTTAATCCATGGCGTACGTTATGTATGACCAGCTCCGCAGAAGTTTAAAAATTTACAGTACCGAAAAATGTAATCCATGGCGTACGTAATGTAGGATCAACTCCGTGTGATTTTTTATATCTTAAATTTTAGTCTTTGAAAAAATCATTTTCCAAATGGTCGTTGTAATTTGTTAAATTGCATTTTTTTTTTTTTTTTACCTTTTTTTTTTTTTTTTTAGTGTGGACGCGTATTATCGCCCCTGTAAATTCTTACCATGAATTCAGGTATATACTATATGTAATCTCATATTTTACGCCATAAAGGATTAGCGTTACCATGTGGTCACAGCAAAGCTGCCAAATCCTTTGTCACTTGAATACCAAAATTTTTTAGAAAGTGTTCTTAGAGACCATTTATATCTTATAAGTAACTACCAGACCAAATTTCAAATTTCTAGGCCCTTCAGTAACACAAAAATCGTATTTTTAGAACGTTTTTTGCTCCTGCACCCCCATGGGAGTTGTGCCACCGCCATTAAATATAGCCTATGTTGGAACAGGGACTGTCACCATCAATTTTCTACCATTACTTTTTAAATCGGTTCGGTATTTCCAGAGATTACCCCCTACAAATAAACAAACAATGGATTTAACTATGCGCAATAAACGCTCTTCAAAATATGCCAAATGGCTATCAAACTGAAACAATGACACATTTTTAAGACTAAAAAGTAGAAAATAATTTGTAAATAAAAAATGAAGAGAGTAAAAATTTAAAAAAAATGTTTTTATCAATTAATAGTTTAATATTAATTAACGCTGAGAAATCAATTTAGAAATCCAAAAAAAGATATTTTAAATAATGTTTCAGTTTTTTTTTTTTTTCTGTTTCCCTATTAGTCTAGGCAAGTTACAATAAATACACCTTCAACCCTAACAAAATTCCAATAAAAGCTCTGTTAACTGATTTTGAATCAGTAACCATTACTGAAAAATATTACCAAAATCAGTTAAAATTCGAACACGGGAATACCCTTAAAAACGGATTTAAAAATAACGGACTGAGTCATATGTCGTTTCACGTTGTGGTGTTATTAATTTCTGATTTATTTGGATTTATGCCATTTTAACAATTAATTTGAGTTTTATATTGGTTCAGACTGAATTTCCTGTAAAAATGGACAGTACTGAATTTCGTGTGATTTGTGAAAAAGAAAAAGACAATGTACAAAACGTAGTTAAAATTTCTCAAAAAGGAGCAGACGGTATAAATCAAGCCAGCCGAAGCCGTAAAAGCATTGTAGTTGCAACTGCTGGAATAAGTGCCCATGTTTTGTGTCGGATGGCATTCATTGATAAAAGAGCATTAGAATTACGAAGGACAAGCTAGCTGTAGAGAAATACCAAGGAAAAGTATTTGCTTAATTGAGGGTCCAGTTACCTGTGCTACTCACTGTTTATTTTGAGAAAAATTTGTAGACTTTTCTTCTAAACTTAAACCTAAATCAGAATATGCGAAGGTAAGAACTGCACAATATTCTGACGCCATAAACAGATGCTGTGATGAATGGTCACTTAAGGTAAGAGGCCGGTTGTCTTATTACTCAGGTGATCTTGTTGCTGCAGATTGTGTCTATCATAAATCATGTACTACAAATTTTCGTAAAGAAAGAAACATTACTCGCGAATATTGCTCTTCAAATAGATCATCAGGAAAAGAGCGACCAAGTAATGAAGAGAAATACCGAGCTTTTTTTCGTACCTGTGAATACCTTGAAGACAATGATGAAATGCAAATGGTTATTGGTGATCTCGTTTCTAAAATGGAAGAATATATTGACGGAAGGAATGCGTACGAACTAATGAACATGAAGAGAAAACTTTTAGAACGAACACTATGGGGAAAGTATTATAATATCGCGTAAAAAAGGGGGAAGTCAGATATCGTAATTCTGTATGGGACAGAAAATGAAATTCTTCGACGTTACCAACAAAAGTCAACACCACTAAAGTTTATGAGTATCCATTACGTAATGACCTCACGGAGGAAAGAGCTTTGGATTACATACCTAGTAGCTTGAAATTGCTATTATCAAAATTATTTGTGCGAAAGGAAATGCCCATGAAAATCGGTCGGTGAAGTTGGTCAGACCGTTATGCAAGCTATTCGTTCCGGAGCATTACTATGTCCGCTACAACTTGGTCTGTCCGTTCAGCTTCATCATAACTACAGATCAAGATACCTTATTAACATGCTTCATAATCTTGGGGTTTGTTCATCCTACTCAGAAGTAACAAGAGAAGTAACAAAAATAGCTGCAATATCAGGCGGTTCCGCTTCTTTGAGTGCTGTTGAAAACACCACATTACTTCTAGCAGCAGATAATGTCGATCACAATATCTGCACTCTAAACGGGAATAATATCTTTCATAGTATGGGTATGATTGCTGTCGTAACTACAAAGGGCAACATCTATTTTACTGTCAATAGGCGTGATGTTGGTGATATTGATATTATGAACCTAGCCAAAGTTGATATTTTAGAATACAGACATGCTAAAATAATCATGAAGAAGATCTTATTCTGTAAACTTCCAATACTACCGAATGCTTCGCTAAATAGACTCAGTGTTTTGTGGCAAATCTCAGCATCCAAAAGACAGAGTCCAAATTGATCAGGAGCTGTACAATTAATTCATTCCAAATCAGAAGTTTCACATCCAGGGGAATCATCTATCTCATTTCTTCCTATCATTGATATAGCAGCCGTCGACATGATTTGTATTTTTTCGATACTAATATATCTTGTCAAAGTTTCATACGATCATAACATCCCATATGTAGTTACTTTTGATCAGCCTTTATTTTGTAAAGCTTCCCAAATAATTAATGGACAAACAGACCTTCAAGATATTATTTTAATGCTGGGAACATTTCTTAATCTAATAATTATATTTTAGGTGCAATCGGAACACTCATGAATGGTTCAGGGTTATTTGAAGTGCTTGAGGAAATCTATGGATCAAATACTGTGGTACATGTGATGACTGGGAAAGCTATTTCTAAGGCGATACGAGACATATTATGCTCGTAGATGCAGCTCTCAGTTGCCTACTGGTTTCAGAGATTTTTCCTCGCAATGAACATGGATCTCCCCGCGACCTGGAAAGGGAAGCTTGTGATCTGTTCGAGAATATTATGACCGGCCAAAAACAAATGAAAGACGTTGAATTGTGTGACGCGGTATATCTCAGATTGACATCGCTTTGGAGACGAAGAAAATTACTTGCGATCTACTTCGAGAACAAGTAAACTCTGGTTAAAATATCAATGAATAACCAGTATTGTAAGAACATTAATAGCAGATGACAGGATTGGCTCTTAGGAATTGCAATTGTATGCTATGCTGGAGATTCTCCCCATAATAGCAGCAGCAGGACCTGTTAATTATCTCAAGTCACTATACCTGCACTTCCAGAAAATGTTTAATCTGCCATCTGAAAACGCAAAGGTGCACAAAATGTTTGCAGAAGATAAATCCTCAGCATTTCTCATACTGATGAAGGAGACAGAGCTCCGTTCTACTGCAGAAATATTTAGTTTAAATTCATGTTTACATCAGATATCGCTGAGGCTGGGAGAAAAACAATGCTTCTGTTTTATGACTGCAAGATACTGGAATCCACAGACAATCTACCTCACCAAGTGTTGGTAGGGAAGGTAACTACAGCAAAATCATTTGTTAGACCTGAACGTTAGCCTCCTACCGGTTCTTCTACAAAATATCATAGCTATCGCACATTTTATAAATTCATAGCTTACAAATAAATATCTGGAAAGCTACTGAAGAAAGAACCAAACCAGAAGAATGGGGTAGGTACGTAAAAAGTAACTCATACTACCCAATACTCTGCGATTTACCACTAGCTCCACATTGTCTACTTAATATGATTCGATGGTCCTGCAGGACAAACTATGCTATTTTACGATGTGGATGCAATCGTAATGGATTGCCCTTTTCTACAGCTTGTGGGGTGGGCCAAGTCAATGCATGAATAACAACTACCTAATTTCTAACTATGAATATGATGAAAGTGATGAAAATTATTGATACAAGTTTTTTTCCACTGGGTTTTTTCTGTAAAAATGAACTAAATAGTAATTTGTAAGGGAAAGTAGACTTTTGTGTACTATTTAACGTTTTTGCCTATACTTCGAAGTTAAGTTGTCAAAATAAAGCAATATATTTCCATAAGCGATATATATTCTTTGCTTTAGCTCCAAAGAATCCCCTCCGCCATTTTGAAATCCGTATATAGGAGTGTTCCCGTGTTCAGATTTTGTCTGATTTTTAGTATGTTATTAAGCAGTAGTTCTTGATTAAAAAACTCTGTAAAAATCTTCTATTACAATTTTGTCCATGTTAATTCGCAAAATGCCTGGACTATACCTTAAAACAGAAAGAGAGAAAGATTGTGTACATTTTAATAAATTTTCTTTGTCTGCGCTTTGCCGCTTTCTACCAAGCGTAAAAAACAATGCGTTTTTCATAATCGTGTTCGATGCCTACGCCAAATAAATGTATTGTAACGGAAAACTTTGGGAAAAAAAGATGAAATGCAGTTAAAAAATCAGGCGTGATTTTTAAGATGACCATTGAACGCTTACACTCTAATAAAAAGGAGTAGGAGTGAATAGTCACTCTACCGCAGAGTCAAAATATGCGGAGTGAGATATTTCACTCTCAAAAGCGGAGTGACATATTTCACTCTCGACAATGGAATGAAATATTTCACTCCTTTCTAGGGAGTGGAAAAGATCACCCTTTAAGGAGTGTATTTTTATAAAATTCCCCCCAAAAAGAGTGAAAAGGCCTGTCACTCTTTCAAAGAGTGAAATTTTCACTCCTTTCAATTTTAGAGTGTATATGAGAGTGTTTTTTTTTAAACTATTTTTACTTTTATTCTTATTTATTATTTTTATTATTATTGTTGTGTGTATGTGTGTGTTCTTTTTCATGAACTCAAAACACAAACACGCACACACACACATATATATATATTACGGCTATTGCGGCATTAGCGAATTCCATATATTTTAAGATTAATGGAGAGATGGCTGAATTCGTTTGATATTATTATTATTATTATTATTATTATTATTATTATTATTATTATCGCGTGCAGATACAGAAATGAAATATAGTTTATTATTATGGAATGAGATCAAATGATAATGCATTTGACGACTGCCTGTTTATATTACTAAATTATGTTTTGGTATAATTTGAAATATTTTATAATTTAATACTATGGATTTTTGGTTATTGTATTTAATTTGTGTCTTAGATAGAGATAAATCTATCTGAAATTTTTCTAAAGCGTCTCAAAGCGCAAGTTCAAAGATAATCAGTATATTATAGGACTCAACATTTAAAACCATCTGCTGGGCAACATATAACTATGATATGTTCCCGCACCATGTTGGTTAAATCAAAGTAAAATTGCGTAATTTGTTATTTCTGTTTGTATAAATATTTTTTATAAAATATAATTATGAGTGTAAAATTATAATGTTTATATATTTAAGTAAAATAGGAGTGTAAGTTCATACAAAAATTATTAAGTTGATTTTAAATATTAAATATATATTTTTAAAAAATTGTTGTATTGTAAAATGAATGTATAATGTTGAATAGAGTTCGGATCTCAGACAACAACAATAGCCAGACGCCATGGTGTCGTTTTATGACAAGCCAATGGAAAGTGGTGTATAATTAGAAATCGTAAAATAATAAAAACGTTGGAATAAATTTATGGCCTCAATAAAAGTGTTGGGATAAATTTATGGCTTTTCAGACCACCCAAACTTTAAGGCAGATAATAATATTGAAGTATATGTAAGGGGCCATTTGCAGACTGTTAGCTAATAGGCCTATCGAAGTATAATAAAAAATCTTCTCACATCCAATAACAGTGGACTAGACAAAAATAGTTCCACCCACTGCAGGAGTTGGGGTGCAAGAAGAATAAGGTTTGAAAAAGAGAGTCTGAAAAAAGATGTAGAGGACGCAGGAGCTCTCCTGAAAGCCCGTGCGATGAATCCTGAAAGCCCTAGTAATGCCCAGGCGAGATGGACAGATCGGAGCGAATCTAAAAGAATATATAGATGAAGAGGCATACGAAAAAGTAAAGGATTTAAATTTGGGTCAAACAGTATATTTAAAATGTATTGGAAAACCAGGCGCATTAAAGCCAAAATTTCAAGGACCCTACGAAGTTACTAAAAAGTTTAGAAACTTTAATTATTTATTACAATATGTTCCAGATAAATCAATAGAGCCGATCAAACGACATATGGATCAGCTGTACGCTCCGAAATATGCAACAGGTCATACAGAGGCGGAAATTACGAATTTACAGGGGTCTCAGAAAAAAATTAAGGGTGAGAAAAATTACAAAAATAAATGTGACATTTGTAAAAGAAAATCGCACTTAACTGAAAATTGTTGGTTCAAATTGAACAAAAATACGAGTCAAAAGGGTGACAAACTGACTAAAAAGTATTATAAAAAAAATATTAAATATTCTGAGAATGTAGACCCATATTTAAAGTATCAAACGGATCATTAGGATAAAAATATGTCGTTATATGGTTATACACCATATACAAACTTATACGGGGATGTTATACAAGATCATTACCCTTTCCCCCCTCCCCAATATTATCCATGGGATATGAAGTGGTATTAAAAATAAATCAAAATACATAATTAATCGAATTTCAAAATTTAAAAAATTTTCAAAATTTCAAAATAAATTTTTCTCTTTTAGGTAAAAAAAAAAATTGAAACAAAATTAATAACTTGCCTTTTTAAAATTCAAAATAATAATAAGAAAGGATAGGAACATGGGAACGCCAATTTGTCTCAGGGTTACAATATTGAGCAAATGTGCAGGGCGCACCCGAAAACATACTTATAAAATTATGAAAACTTCAATGGAGCAGTGAAATATTTCTCTCCAGGCAAAAGTTATATTTTTTTTTTTTCTTTTCGAATATGAATTAGAAAATATAAAATCTTAACAAAGCCAAATAACATTAAAACTTAATTAATTTAATAGTGAATAATGTTGGAGTAATTTTCAAAAAAAAAAAAAAGAGAATTTTTCTGTCTGCTATAAGGGTAGCCTTTGCTAATAGCCTTACAGTTTAGATGACAGAATTTCAGAATTACTCTTTAAAATGAGTAGGTGTAAGCTATAGGTTCAGGGTAGTTAGAACAGCTTTATAGCATACTCATATATATATTTTTTTTCTTATATAAATATATGGTTGACAAGGAATAAATTATTAGTGCACTCTATATTAGGATAGCGGTCAGCTATAAGCCTAAATATAATAAAATATACAAAAAGTGCTAAGATTTATTCCGGTAGTTCAATTACAACTTATATGCTAAAGTCTAGAATTTAGACAGCAGGGATAAGTTTTATGAACGAAAGTGTTATAAAAAAATTTAAAAAAAGGATTTTGGTGTAGCACATTGGTTTTTTAAAAAAAAACATATATATGTATAACAATGGACAAGGCAAGTTATTTAAATATGATTGCACACAAAATTATTGTAAAAAAATTACACAAATAATTAATTGAAGTAAAATTAAAATTTTCTCACCAAAGGCTTTCTGTATAGGGTGCAATTTTGGCCTACGGCTGGGTATGCACTAACACCAACAAAATATTTGTAGAAAAATTATTTATCAATTCATCAATATATAGTCATCACTTAGGCATTAACTTCAGGATTCTTGGCTGAAAAAGGAATCGAAGAAAAAATTAAGTATGGTATAATTACTAGATGTTATGCTCAGAAACAATAAAATTAGTAATATTATATTGTAAAAAGCAGCATTTTGAGTTTTATTTAGGAAAACTTTTGATTTTTAGGTTTTACACATTTATGGAGTGTCTAGCTCAGTGTATAGTTCCTAGATTTAATAAAAAAAAATAATAAATAAAAATATAAGTTGGTGTTGTTTTCAAAATAAATAACAAAAGGTATAGCAATTAGCATTTACAGTTAAAATTTATGGAATTTTCATCAAAATTAACATTAGACAAACATAGTTTATATTATATTTAACTTGATAAGCTAATTTACTTTTATTAACGGTATTCAATTAGAATTAAAGTAGGCTTAAATCCAAGTTAAATTAATTAATAACATTGTTGTAGTGTAAAATTTTATGTAAGACTATTATATTTTTATTGTATATATAAAAATATGCAAATTTAATAATTAATAAAATGTATTAGCAAAATTATTTAATATAAATATTAAATGACATCTTGCTGAAATCAGCTAGAAATTAGATTTTTTTTTTTTTTAATGAAATATTTTATAAATTTATGTTATTTTAGAATTTAAGCATTTTTTTTTTCTTTTTACTTTCCCTTAGAATTAAATGCAATTCTAAATTTAACACATAAAAATATACACAGTATTGATAAATTTGAGTGTGTGAGTTCATAAAATTTTTTTTTATATATAATTTGGCCAATTTAACATAAGGAAACAAAATAAATAAATAAATATATTTATTTATATTGGCCTTATTTTTATTAAAATATGTAGTATGGCTTAATAAATTTATTTACTTAATTTTTTTATAGTACATACAGTAATTATTTTTAAAAAACTTAATCTGTAACAATTGGGTGTAGATATTTATGAGTATACAAAGATTCTTTTCTGCTGGCAGAAATTCTTTGGTTCGGCCGAGTACTCATGGGTTACTACATACGATGTTACGTAGTAATTATCATTTGCTTTTGTTTTTATTTAATTATACAAGTGTATTAATAACATTTTTTTATAATTAATTAATAATTATTAATGTTGGATTAATAATAATAATTTATTATCTTTTATTTGTAAACATATCATTAAATTTTAGACATTAGAATTCACATACGGAATGTTAATGATAAATAAAATTTTGAATAAATAAATTTTTATTTCATTCAGTAAAAAAATAAATAAATATGAAAATTTAACAATCTTTTAAGATAGAATTGTTGGCTAAATAAATAATAATTAAAGACACAAAAATTGTTCTCTTCTTCGTCAATGGCATTTTCTGACAACACTACTTAATAGTATTAAATGAAGGTGCATTTTTAAGGTCAGCGTAATGCATATTTTGCATTTTGAGAGGCTGTAGAAGTCATATTTCCGTGTTGTTTACATTTTAATAGTAAACAATATCATGAATCAAAATTTGTGTTTGTTAGAAAGGTCTAAAAATATACAATGTAATCAGTTAAAGAAAATTATATGCATTTTTTTTAAATCCTGAAAGGCAATTTGGTTTAGATTTGAACCTGACAGCATAAAAAGCCACCCTCGCTTCAGTCGCAGTATGAGGCAGGAGAATTCAAATGCTAGAATCGCCATTTTTCCCCTGCAAAATAATAAAAAAAAAAGCAGAAGGTTTACATTAGATATGATACAAGTACATACACTGTTTATGCATAGATTATGTTAAAAATTACATACAGGCATGCACAGTTAGTTAAGAAGAAAGTATATCAAGAAATTATACTAATTAATAAGGTAATTACAAGCACGAAATGGTTTTAAATACATACTTTGGGAAGTCGTAAAATTTTGTCACAGCACAAATCACCTCGCAGAAAGGGATTAGTAGCTTGACCAACCCCCACTTTTCGGGAGGATCGGTAACGGTCGAAAAACGGGTTTTATTCTCTCCTTCTTCTTCTTTTTTTTCTCTCTTTCTCGTATCGGGTAAAGTTGGAGAGCATTGCGTAATGATATATTAAAGGAGATGAGATAGCTTGTATATTTTGACGTATCATACATGTTAGAAGTAACAAATAAATAAATAAAATAATGTAACCAGTTTGTATACAATATTTTTCTGATTATAATTTGAATACATCAGATTAATTATGTGAAAATATAACATGTCATATTACAAGCATTGTATTTACTTTTATTCAGTATAAAATGTGTTTTAAATGAAACACTGTGTCATAAGGTTGTATGTGATGAAATAATATGTCAAATGTGTATGCCATTATTTTTCCAGTAATTAGGTTTATTTCGGCATATTAGTTTCAGACAAAATTATAGCTTTGAATGTATTTTGGGCACTTAAACTGTAAAGTTACAAAATTAGTAAACATGTGTGTGGTAAAGAAAAAAGACTTCGAGAAAGACGTCAGATTTTCAGTACAGAGGTCTTCTATAAATGTGAATGTCAACAGACAACTATGCTATCATGTGTTGAACTTTCTGTTATGAAAAATAGAAGAACTTCTTATAAAATATACCAGAACCATTGATAATTGAACTTTACAGACTTAGTTCAAAAACTGTGTAGATACACAGTCATATGGACACGTACGTTCCTTTAAGCTTTAAAAAAAAAATAAATAAAACCAGCAATCAGCTTTTATTTTTTTTTTTCTGACACCGGGAGAGATGCTGGGCAACATATAACTATGATATGTTCCCGCACCATGTTGGTTAAATCAAAGTAAAATTGCGTAATTTGTTATTTCTGTTTGTATAAATATTTTTTATAAAATATAATTATGAGTGTAAAATTATAATGTTTATATATTTAAGTAAAATAGGAGTGTAAGTTCATACAAAAATTATTAAATTGATTTTAAATATTAAATATATATTTTTAAAAAATTGTTGTATTGTAAAATGAATGTATAATGTTGAATAGAGTTCGGATCTCAGACAACAACAATAGCCAGACGCCATGGTGTCGTTTTATGACAAGCCAATGGAAAGTGGTGTATAATTAGAAATCGTAAAATAATAAAAACGTTGGAATAAATTTATGGCCTCAATAAAAGTGTTGGGATAAATTTATGGCTTTTCAGACCACCCAAACTTTAAGGCAGATAATAATATTGAAGTATATGTAAGGGGCCATTTGCAGACTGTTAGCTAATAGGCCTATCGAAGTATAATAAAAAATCTTCTCACATCCAATAACAGTGGACTAGACAAAAATAGTTCCACCCACTGCAGGAGTTGGGGTGCAAGAAGAATAAGGTTTGAAAAAGAGAGTCTGAAAAAAGATGTAGAGGACGCAGGAGCTCTCCTGAAAGCCCGTGCGATGAATCCTGAAAGCCCTAGTAATGCCCAGGCGAGATGGATAGATCGGAGCGAATCTAATCGAGCCTAAGCAAGCCTAATTGAGGATGTCTTCCTGATGTACATATCGTAGTGAGCCTAAGCAAGCCAAATTGAGGATGTCTTCCTGATGTTAAAATAAAGAGGATTATTCTACAGAGGTCCGTAGCTGTGCATCCTGCCATCCCGATGTTGCCGCTCTGATACGAAGCGAATTCCGGATGACATATGAAAATGATCCTAAGCAACGCGACAACTCTGAATTTGATGTATAAAGGCCACCATCCCGTATATTAAAAAAAGGTACTACTTTCAACTATTTCTTTTACCACTTAAAATCATATGAAAAATCATAAAAATACTTTTCTGATATTTTATGGTAGAGAGTAATCTGAGATCCGACAAAACCGATAATTAAATAAAATTATGGTAATTTAAAAATGAAAGAGAATTATTCTTTTAGCAAAAAGAAAAATATATAATAATTAGAGTAAAATGAAAATATTGTCTTTTTTTTAAAGATATACATAAAATAATGAGAAGCAAACAAAAGTATTGCTTTCTATTTTTTGAATTAATATTATGTTTTTCTGTATATAGTTGTGTTCAATGTAAATAAAATATTTAATCAAGTTTTAAAAAGTTTCTGTAATTATTTAATTGATAATGTTTGAGGTATGTCAATTTATTTTTACAGCCTAAATTTTAGTTTAATTCATAAGTGGAAGAGTTCGTCTAAATAATTCACAACGCAAACTCTTAATTTTATTCGTAATTATTTAAATTTAATAATTACATTTTGACGCGAATTTTAATTTAATTTTATTAATGCTTCGCGTTGCTCTTCTACTAGAATTATGTAATTACGATCACTTATATTTTTTTGAATTTATCTAAGGTATATAAAATTATATACCAATTTGCTATGAGGTTGCTTGGATGATTTGGACCAATTAACAATTTTGGATCTAAATTAAATAGAAAATAAATAGGTGTAATTATCTGTCCAGCACCATCTGGACCATCAAAATTAGCGTCTATGTTAAGGGGACACGTAACATCTGAACTACTTTTTACTTTCTTCTATCTTTACAAGAAGAGAGTATTGGATTCGTGAAAATTTTCGAATTCCGGTTTTCGGCAAATTTACACGTCATTACACGAATTTAGAGGTCAGAGATCAGGAAAAATATGTTTTTACAAAGTGTTTGTCTGTCTGTCTGTGTGTATGTGACACAAATTTTGTGGACGAACTAATTTCAAGAACTAATGAAGGAATTTAATAAAACTTTAGATTCAGTTACTCCTTGATATAAATTGATACTGATTACTTTTTAGTGTAAATCGTTCAGCAGGTGGCGCTGCTATGCTACATTATTCATAATTTCCACAATAGCTATATCTCAAGAACTAAAGCACGGATTTTCAGAAAACTTCAGATTCAGTTCATCTTTGATATAATTTGGTGCTGATAACTTTTTGGTGTAAATCGCCTAATTGGTGGCGCTGTTATGCTGCATTATTCATGATTATCGCAGTAGCTCTATCTGAAAAATTAATTCACGAATGTTCATTAAACTAGATTCAGTTAGTCCTGAACATTATATTGTTAAGAAATTTCATTGTTTCATACAATGATATCAGAAAACACATAAGTGCATATACTTAATAACATATACATGCATATCGCAGTGTAAAACACACTTCCATCATAGTCAGTCCTTTATCCAAATTCTTTTGTACGCCTCTGTAAATGAACGATAAATGTTACTCACTCTGTCTAATCTAATATATAAAAATGAAAAATTGTCTGTCTGACTGTAACAAATCCACAGTTTGGAAGCCAGAATTGTTAAATGTTATGTACACGTGTATTAAAACACCACCGAGGCAACTGCAGAAATCCTCAATCGAAATAATTTATAGTTAACTTTAAAAACCACCAGCAATTTCATTTAACAGCAATTTCCTATCAAATTTAAACATTTTTCATTATAGCAGCTGCCAGTAATTAAATATTCACAATAAAATCTTTTTTTTATGTTCAACCCGTAATCGCGCGAGTTCTTTAACCAATGGGAGATATACATATTACGTACGAAACGCTGCAATACCAAAAAGCTGTAGAGGATATTGCGATAATTCTTTTACCTCACATGCAAATACAGTATAACTTCTAAAATTCGGCATCATTAGAGCCGAGACTATGCCGGATTTTTGAGGGAATATGAAATGTAGTAACTAGGAATATCAAAGTAGTACTATAATTGTAATGGTTTAGCCATATTTTAATTTATTATAAATGATAATTATGTAAGAAAAAGAGAATTAAATAAAAAAATACTTTACTAATTAATATTTTCTATGTTACAGGAAAAAAGAAACTAATAAAGAGTGAAATTATTTCTTCTCTTGTAATTCGGAAATATCGATGTCAACTTTGTTTGCTTCAATTTTTTTTTTTTTTTTTTTTTTTTTTTGGCCATTCTTTAACAAGTTTTTTGTATTTTATACAAATGAAAAATGTCTGTTTCGGAAATACCGTCTTATTTCTCTAAAGCATATATTGATTCTCCAGTCAAATTTATGCATTTCTCAAGTGACACCTTTTCTTCGGCCGGTTGTTTTTTCTCATCTTCTGAGTTGATATTAACACTATCGGCGCGGCGCGGCGGTTAGATTTAGCATAGCGTCAGCGATCTCGCTATTCGTTAAATTGTTCGTTCTTGATGCATTTTCTTCAATGATTAGCCAATCACCTATATCGCTTTTTTTGACACTTAATGAATTTTAAGATTTTGCGTGTTCAATCAGCTCTTAAATTGCGGTCTTTTCACGGGAAATGTGAAAGTCTGAAATCCTTCCTCATCATTGATGTCGCCGTTGCCGAAAATTCGTATAGACATATACCATTGTGCTATGCATTCGCCGTGTTCCCTTTGCTAAGCAACGACGCAGCTCCCAGAAAATATGTTCAGAAAATAATCGCATTTGACTAATGAAAAAAAAGTCAAATATTCTTTTTTTGTATTTTTACTTTCGATCTTAAAATTTTTCATTCATAAAGAATTGCTATTTTTCTTCTCCCATAACTTGAACGTGTAAAAGGAAAGGAAGGGAAAGATGGTTTTGATACCGGATTTTTGAAATTGCCGGATTTCTGAATGCCGAATTTTTGAAGTTACACTGTAATTAGAGATATGCATATTACGTACGCCACACTGCAATATTAAAAGGCTCCAGCGGGTATTACGATAATTCTTTTACCTCACATGCAAATAATTAGAGATTATTTAATTGCGCTTTATTATTACAATTTTAAAAAAAATAAAGACAAACATTTTATCACAAACAACAACAAAACTTTTCATTCTATTTATTATCTTATTCCGAAGATATAGTTTTATCGTCTGCTGCCATAGTAACATGATAAATTAAATTTCATAAAAAAAAAAAAAAAAAAAAAAAAAAAAAAAAAAAAAAAAAAAAAATGCGCAGTAGTAGAAAAATATTTTACTAAATCGAAAAGTTTTTTTTTTTTTAATTTTGGTTTTAGAATTAAATTCATGAACTCCCGTGCGTAGAACGGGTTAAACAGCTAGTCTAATATATAAAAATGAAAATTTGTCTGTCTGTCTGTAATGCTATACAAATCCACAATTTGGACGCCAGAATTTTGAAATGCTACGTACATGTGTATTAAAACACGGCCGATCCAAGTAAAGTAATCCGGAATCGAATTAATTTATAGTTAATTTTTACTTAATAAAAAATCACCAATTTAACAGCAATTTCGTATCAAATTGAAACATTTTTCGTTATAGTAGTTGCCAAGAATTAAAAATTCACAATAAAATTACTAGCACAACAAACAACTTTCTGTTGCAAGATTTCCACGTGCAAAATGAAAATGAAATAAATAGTTTGACGAATTTTAAAAAAATGAGTATTACGTCAAGACATTTTTATTGCGAGATTTTCACGTGAAAAATGAAAATGAAATAAATAGTTTGAATAATTCAAATAAAAAGTGAATATTATATCATGTTGGAAACATAATGACCATCAGCAGATAAATATATAACGTCATATAAGTTTGAAAAAACGTATTGAAACATGATAAAAACTCAATTATGGAAATAGTGGCATATTTTAACATTTTGAGGTTCTCTGAATTTGTTTTCGCCATTTTTAAATCTATATCATATACATACGTGTGTGTATGTACATTAGAATTTACACAAAGTTTTAGGTCCCTAGAGCTCATTCTTAGTGGAGAACAGCAATAAAGATGGCTTAATTGCTTTCTTTTATTGTTTATTTTATATTGTATGTTTGATTTTGAAATTAAGTTTGCAAAACAAATATTCTTAAAATTCCGGCGACGCCGGGTGCTTTAGCTAGTAATCTATAGAACACATGTTGCAATGCACATCAATGAGATCCTTTTTAATTATGTTTGATTAAGTATAGCACAAGATCATTAAAATGCACTGCAAAAGGCATTTACCCATGGATCATAATATACTGAAATCCTTTTGTGTATCCTTGCAAACAAACTGTAAAATACTAGATTAATATTAACACAATTATTCTAATTGGTAAACAAATCATATTAGATGTAAATTTCCAACTGGTTCGAATCCTGGTCCGGACATTTTTCGCCCAGTTGGAAATTTACATCTAATAAAACTGTAAAATGTTTGAAATATCGAAATATAAATGAAATGCATCGTAAACGATTTTCCTACATGGACAATAATGCAACAGAAAACTTTTGTGTGCCTCTGTAAAAGAACTATGAATGCTGCACACTTAATTTTCAATTCCAAACATTTTATAGTAAACCTAAATAACATATAAAAATTATTTGACAAGCGGGTATATTTACGCGAGTTAGAGCACGACAGACGCAAAGACAGACATACAACCCGAATTCACAAACACTTTTAAACTATCTTGGAAAGTGTTCAAAACACAATCTGAAAAAAAAAAATCAGTGGCAATCCGGGAGTGCCAATAGAAGTGAAAACTTCAACAATTACGTGTGTGTTTTTTTAATCGTCAGGAAATGTTTTATTGTGCAGGAAATACTTTTAAATGCAGTGTTTTTTATTTATTATTATAAACTATTACTACCAAAATTATATTACAATTTTCATTTAATGCGCCATTGTACATGAAAAATAATGCATATAATTTTACATACAATTTTCATCATTAATTCATTCCTGCACCGTAACAGTTGGTACAGAGACAGTTGACGACTGTGCGATATTTTATTTGCGACATAAACAAAATAAAAAATACAACATAGCAACCGGTTAACACTATTAGTCGAATTATATAGTAGTATTTGAGAGCAATGTTCTTATAAATTCAATATTTGGAGTTGTATCCTTATTTGGTAAATATTTTAAATCTTCTTTAAACCACAGTCTGTCGCAATAGTAATATTAAAATTTTGTATAATTAATACAAATTTGATTGTAAATTTTGTGTGTGTTCCTGTGTGAACGCCGAGAGAAAAAGTAAGTTTTAGCTTCGTTCTTCTTTTGCGGATTCAGTTGAAGAGGGAAAAGTTCCTGTCATTCACCGCTTGGTGCGCTAGTGCCTATGTGCCAAAATGCTAGCATGTCGGTTACGTAACAGTGTCTCCAAATCAGCCGTTTTTCTCCATCTCAAAAAAAGCTCAACGCGCCTAAACAAGTTTTCACTTCAAAAATGAATTTAAAAATAGTAACCCAGGATCGGTTAAAAGGAAATACAGTACGAAGCCTTTTTCACATATTTACAACTAGCCGCCTCTGCCGACCAGTTCGGTCCCCTTGAAATGTATGCCAAGCATTGCAACATGTTACTTTTATTTACAATTTAATTTATTTGCTTAATCCTTTGACAAATTGGAAGATACTGGTAGAGAAATCAAGAATTCTTTACGATCATGGCAGCATTTCGCATCTTGTTTGTTTTTATGTATTTCCTCTTTCATGACAAAAACCGCTTAACTCACTTAGTCATTTATGTTTCATGTCCACTTGCGATATTTACGTACTATGAGAGCCATGAGAAAGATCGCCAAAAATGGTTGCCAATTGCCAATCTTGTTTATCGTTGCCAATCATGTTCAAAACAGAAATTTAACATATTTAATACAACATTGTTAAAAATTGTGAGCAATATCAAATAAATTGATAAATTAATAAATAAAATATAATAAATGAACTATAATACAAAAAATAGAAAAACTGCTAACTATAATAAAATATAACCTATAAAAAAAAAACTATATTAAATATTATTATACAGGTGCAATATGTTATCTATCGCCGACCTTTAATTTCTCAACCGTTAGTTGTAGACACATATTTCCAATTACAAAAACGTTTCAAATGAGGTAAATATTCATGTTGTGACATTATTTAAAGTAAAAAATCAATTTTACAAAAATTACGAAATCTAACTTTTTATACGGTCCCCCAGTCCGTACAGTTATATTTAGTAAAAGATTACACATATCATAACAGATATAACACAAAACGTTTGACATCTGTAGTACAAAAATTAACAGAGTTATTAAATTTCAAAGTTAGAGATTTTTTCGCATGATTTTGTCTTTCAATGAGGGATCAGTTAAAAGATTAATTAAAGTAATTCGAGATCAAAATCAGCGTTCAATGTCCTTCTTACGACGAAAACAACTTTAGCCGGTATCGCCAAATTAGTGTATCACCAAAGAGGGTTATTTCATTAAAAAATTTTAACTGACATTTAGGGGTCGTATACAAAGCGAAGAATGAAATACTGAAATTAAACTGAAAAATAAATGTATAATAATCACTTATAAACAAATTAAGTTAAAATAATGCTATAAAAAGTGATAGAATATCTTTATTAAGACTTACGATCGTTTCATCGCACAATCGGCGACATTTTCAAAATCAATCATAATAGAAAATATTTTCACATTACTTAAAAACAATAATATAGTAAACAATGTTACGAGACATGAAGCATAATGAAAATATTGCAACCATAAAATAAAATAAAAATTAAATTAGCTATTTGCGAGCGTGGATTAATTTTCACATAATTTAAAAACAACAAGGTAAAACAATGTCACGAGACATCAAGCATACTGAAAAACATTGCAAAACATAAAATAAAATAAAATTAACTTGGCTATTTGCGAGTGTGGATTAACTTTTACTATTGTTTCTACAATTACTTAGTATCTCTTTCCAAATTCTAGGTAAATCAAGGGACACAGAATCATTGCAAATATTCTCGTTGCGTAAAAATATTTCTATTGATTCTCGGACTATGGATGGAAAATAAAATCTTGATGGATAAATTAACTTGCTATTTTTAAATTCAATCTGTAAAGGTTCTTCGCTGCATAATCTGGCCAAAGCTGTGGTTCTTCTATTGTATTTGATGTCTGCTATATGTTCTTTGATTCTAGTTTTAAGTTTTCTGCTTGTCATACCTATATAAAACTGCTTTGTTCCATCTTCTTTGGTGAAAGGTATTTCGTATACTCCTGCTAATTGGTTGGATTCAATTTGATCTATTTTCTTGCATACTATATTTTTTATTTTCATGGATGGTTTTGCGACTAGGAAGATATTGAATTTATTGAGTTTATATTTTAAGCGTTCGAAGAAACCAGGAAAATATTGTAAAGTGGATAACGTGGAATTTCGTGGCTTGAAATTTCTTTTCTTTTTGTTCTTCAAGCTCTTAATTAATTTTTCTATGGTGCTTTCTTTGTATCCATTGTTTCTTGCAATATCATATATTTTATTTATTTCGTTATTTAAATGTTCAGGGGTACAAACTGTGAAAGCTCTCTGAATAGAATGTCTAAATGCAGAAACTTTGTATGAAAAAGGTGCTTGCGCATTATTAGGGATAATGGATTGACTGGCTATGGGCTTTCTGTACACAGTGCGCTTTATTCCTTGGTGCGTCTTGATTAATAATACGTCTAAATACGGTAGCGTACCATTTTCTTCTATTTCCAATGTAAATTTAATTTTAGAATCAAGATTATTAATCTGGTTCAGAAAGTTATTGAGCAAGGTTTCTTCATGTTGCCATACGATGAAAATATCGTCTACGTATCTGATCCATGCATGGGGGGTATAATCCAAATTGTATATATCCATTTCAAGAGGTCGTAATATGAATTCAGCTAATAGTCCTGATATAGGAGAACCCATTGGAGCTCCGTTATTCTGTTTGTATATTTTTCCGTCGAAAGTGAAGTAATTATTATTAACTATGAGATTAAGAGCACTCTTTAGAGTAATTTTCATATTTTCGTTAATACTCTCCATGTGGTCGATGCAGTTATTTATATTAGTAACGGCTTTTTGGGTATCAATAGATGGGTATAAAGAGACTACATCTAGACTGGCAATTAAATAATTCTGAGGTAAATTAATGTTATTCAAATATTGAATGAACTCATAAGTTGAATTAATTACATGATCAGAGTTGGGCAAAATATTTTTCAATAAAACTACAAAAGCTTTTTCCATAAAATATGTGGGGCTTGAGCATTTATTTACTATTGGCCTTATTGGCATATCTATTTTGTGGTCTTTGAGACTGCCGACAATTGCTGGGATTTGCATTTAAATAATATTGCATTTAAATAACGAAATAAATAAAATATATGATATTGCAAGAAACAATGGATACAAAGAAAGCACCATAGAAAAATTAATTAAGAGCTTGAAGAACAAAAAGAAAAGAAATTTCAAGCCACAAAATTCCACGTTATCCACTTTACAATATTTTCCTGGTTTCTTCGAACGCTTAAAATATAAACTCAATAAATTCAATATCTTCCTAGTCGCAAAACCATCCATGAAAATAAAAAATATAGTATGCAAGAAAATAGATCAAATTGAGTCCAACCAATTAGCAGGAGTATACAAAATACCTTTCACCAAAGAAGATGGAACAAAGCAGTTTTATATAGGTATGACAAGCAGAAAACTTAAAACTAGAATCAAAGAACATATAGCAGACATCAAATACAATAGAAGAACCACAGCTTTGGCCAGATTGTGCAGCGAAGAACCTTTACAGATTGAATTTAAAAATAGCAAGTTAATTTATCCATCAAGATTTTATTTTCCATCCATAGTCCGAGAATCAATAGAAATAATTTTACGCAACGAGAATATTTGCAATGATTCTGTGTCCCTTGATTTACCTAGAATTTGGAAAGAGATACTAAGTAATTGTAGAAACAATAGTAAAAGTTAATCCACACTCGCAAATAGCCAAGTTAATTTTATTTTATTTTATGTTTTGCAATGTTTTTCAGTATGCTTGATGTCTCGTGACATTGTTTTACCTTGTTGTTTTTAAATTATGTAAAAATTAATCCACGCTCGCAAATAGCTAATTTAATTTTTATTTTATTTTATGGTTGCAATATTTTCATTATGCTTCATGTCTCGTGACATTGTTTACTATATTATTGTTTTTAAGTAATGGGAAAATATTTTCTATTATGATTGATTTTGAATATGTCGCCGATTGTGCGATGAAACGATCGTAAGTCTTAATAAAGATATTCTATCACTTTTTATAGCATTATTTTAACTTAATTTGAAAAATAAATATCAATTTATTATAACATCAGAAAACGGCCTACTATAAAAATGAATATGTCAATCACGGAATCTACTAAAGATACTGCTCAAAGTGTTGTTTAACTCTTTTATGGGTCGAACAGCCTTCAAACGTCAAAGTAGGTAGAATCGACAACCGGAAAATAAAACATACTCACTAAGGACTAGATAATTAGCAGCGGAATAAAAACGCCCAGCCGAGCTATAGCGAGCATGAAAATTGGGATTATGCAAATTACAATAGTACCGCAGCGCCAGACGTTCAGGGATAAAACATGAGCCATCTAGCAGTGGACATGCTAGCCAACGCTAAGATCGTGATGGCAAGCTACGCATGCATGCAATATGCCGAAATGATACTTATTTATGGTGAATGTCAAAGGAATACCAGAGAGGCTGCGAGTGTTTATTCAGAACGTTTCCCTAAGGATCTAGATCCAACGCATGAAACTATAACTAATGCATTGCACCATATTAGAGAGACCGGCTCTGTTTCACCACGACACAGAACAAGTAGATAGGCAAGGTGTAATGTTCGAGTGACACCGGAGGAGGTACTGATGTTCGCCCTTTTAATTCCACAATTGAGCTCGGCGGAAAAAGGCGAGGCATGTGGTCAGCATGTCTGGCATTTGTTACATGCACTTGATGAGCATCCATACCATATCCGACACTGGTGCAAGCATTGATGCTGGGTGACCATAGACGACGATTTTTTTATTGTAATTTCATGCTCAACACTTTAGAGGAAAATCCGTCATTCCTTTGTGACATTCTGTGTGACAGATTAGTGATTGTTTATACGCTGTGGCATTGTAAACGTGCGCAATGTGGATTACTGGTCTCTGGAAAACCTCCACATCGCCCGCGCAGTACGACATGTGTGGCGCGGTATATGGGGAACCCAGATTGTTGGACCCATCTTCTACGATGGGACCTTAACGGGCGATCGTCAACTGCATCTGCTACAAACACGGTACGTGATTGGTATGAAGATTTTCCTCTCCGACATGCATGCCGAGTGTGGTTTCAACATGGCTTCGCAATATGTGGCACGGGTCAACTACACAATAGAATTCTCCCCACCTCCAAACGGTCTGTCGGGGCTCAGATGAGAAGGAAATATTTTCTTCTTTGCACTGGCCTGCTATTGATGCATACAGGAATCCATTTTGTTGCCTAAGTGGAAGCATAAATACAGAATGACTGCACGCGAGAGGAAAGACGCGAATAAAACAATAATAAGTGGAATATTTACGTAGCTTGTGCGTTCTTAAAATGCAGTTACATTTTTTTTTTTCAATTTTAAGCCTTCGTGAAGGTTTCAAAATGTATAATATCAATGATTTTTAACCCCTAAAATAACAATTTTTAAATTTAAGAATTTCTTACGATACATATTTATGAATAAGATTATGAAGTTTTAACATCTATCATTGTTTTTCAGTTATACATAAATATTTTTCAACATCAAAGTTAATCAACGCAGTATATAACTGAGATTTTAATTCCCATCAGCAGTATTTGTTTTCTATTTAAAATAAAAGCCACTTTTTATTTATTTATTATATATATGAATACTTTTCATTTTTTTAAGGTGGGAGGGGGTATCTTTAAAAATTTTAATGTCATCTAATCCTCCACTCCCTTGCACAGAGTTTAAAATCATGAATTTTTTTTTCTTTTTTGACCATTGGCTTCTTAGTAATGACAATAAGTATCCGCGTAAAATTTTCCTTACCCACAAAACTTAAAACATTTAAAATATTTTTCTCTTTTCTTGTTTCTTTCAAATGTTAAGTTGTGTTAAATGTTAAATAAATAAATGACTTACCCTTCTCCCAAATAAAAAAATAAATTAATAAATAAAATATAAAAATAATTTCAAAATTTTTAGATTATTATACTGTATTTGTTATTCATTAGAATCGTTGATGTTAATTCTCTCCCATCCCCCCGGCAAATAGAGAATAATTAATAGCTGGTATTAATACAAAAAAAATTCTTTTTTTCAGCTTTTGTAGTCTTAAACCCTGTAAAAAAAAAAGGGAACACATTTTCTTATTTCATTGTAAGTTTCACACCTTTGTTTAAAATAAGCTATCTAAATCTGCAAAAATATGTTACCAATTTACCTTTATAAATGTGTGAAATTTAAATAGCAAGATTATTTTCCTTTATAATAATAATAATAATAATAATAAAAATACTCCGCATTCATAATGCTTATTCTTTAGCTATTATTTTTTCCGTCATTACTCGGCGAATTTAGATAAAACATTAATTACTTTATCAAAGTCAATATTTTTAATAAATATTTCTTTATTAAACTGGGCTAACGACTAATTATTGCCAAATGATAATTTAAAATACTTTTATTGCTTAAAAAATATATAAGTTTCACATTTTTTCTTTAATCGTTTAAACAAACAAATCTTAAAACCCCTTTTTATGAAATTTTCATTATACTAATATTTTCAATAAACAGTATAGTGCAATACAAAATTTTAGTTTTATTTAACCTTTTGCTCTTCTTTGTGGAGAGTAACTTGCCATTTTTTAAAAATCTCTGCTACTAGGTGTGCGAAGTGTTAATGCAACAATAGCTTGGCTTTTTTTTTTCACCCACCAGTAACCCCCCCCCCCCCCCAAAAAAAAAAAAAAAAAAAAAAAAAAAGAGACAGAGAGAGAGAATTTGGTTCAAAATTCAAGAGAGTGTTCTTAAAGAAATTGTTATTCTTGTTCTAGGGATTGTTTTCCTTTTTTTTTTTTTTATCTATAATATTTTACATGTTTTCTTATCATGTTTTGAATAATTTAAAGTTTTTTTTTTATTATTTTATGCCAGAATCCTCCCAGATTACGATTATCTTACGATTATTTATTACCAGCTGATTCGATTAAACAATAATGAACTTTGTTTTCACAAAAAAAAAAAAAAAAAAAAAAAAAAAAAAAATGATTTTATTATATAGTCAATCGTATAAACTCGTGCTTATGTACTTTTTTTGTATCACGACAGACAATTTTTGTATAAGAAATCAGGATTGCAATTCACTTCTTATTTAATCAAAAATATAGAATATGTCACTAAGCCGAAGTCTTATTTTTATTCCACGTTTTAAAGCCTTATAAAAGAACAATTTTTAGTCTTTTATCATCAATAACTTGAAATGGAAATAAATCTTCGCTTATCTTAAATGCATAAATTCTGCGGATTTCAATATTCAAAATTATTGAAAGAAAATTTAAAGATTGTACGCATTCTAAATGTCCCGTACTATACGCAACAACTGTCGTGACGTTGTTAATAATAATGTAGCTCTTGTAAAGATAATTTAAACAAACCTACTTTATTATACATGAACTATAATAACTCGAGAAGTACTAAAAATTTCTTTGGCTTACATCCAGGCAACACTGAGCTAGTTACTCCATACTTTGGACTCAAGAAAAAAAAAAGTAGCTTGAATATTTTATTCATCTTTTAATTATACCTTTAATAGTTTCAATTCAAGAATAACATTTTCAATAATCAATTTTTCCTATGTTTTTCATATATTATTCAAGTTATTAAAAAATGACTCATAATTTTTTCATTCAAGAAATTCCTTATATTTGTATAATTTTTTTTCCTTTCTATTATAAGGAATTTTTTGAATGAAAAAAATAATATGTCATGTTTTTAATAGCTTGAAAGTTGTTTTGTCCTTTGGACTATAAAGGACAAAATATAAGTATAAAATACAGGCATTACAAAAGGCAGTTATTTCTGTCGATAAAAATTATCTAAAAAAATATTCATCAGTTAAATGCAGCATTTAATGTTATTAAACTCAAGAGAGAAAAACAAAGGCCGCGCACTTGAATTTTATGTTTTATATTTAAGTATGCAAATTTTTTATCAGAGTTCTTGGCAAAGTCTTTAGGTAAGCAGTTTGAAGATTGTGAAATCTTTAGTGGATAAAAATAGATTTTTAAATTTAAGAGAAATTTCAAAAGTTTCTAAGATTTTAGATAAAGAGTATAATTCGAGACAAAAAAGATGTAGTTTTGCATCAAAATGGATGCTTTACTAACTCCGCAGTCAAACCTATTCAGACTATCTTCCTTTAATCTCCTCCTAATCTACCCATCTTGACCTTTGGGGAGGAAAATGCAGGAAAAAGTAATTATACCGTGCGGAGCGCAACTATCCCTTCAACATGATGGAACCCTCTCCACATAAAACATCAAACGTCCGGGCGTATCTGACCACCGAATTCCGTCAACAGATCCTTGAATATGGTGGTGCGGTAGAGTGGCGGCCGCTTTCACCGGACTTGACACCCATGGATTTGTACGTCTAGGGTTGCATCAAGGGATGGATCTATATGACTGAGACCACTTCTTTGGTTTATCTGAAGCAGCGCATCATCCTTCATTGTCGCACAGTTTACACACCTGCTGAGCTGTAACGTGTCCAGGACTCAGTACTGTCACGCATTCAATTGTGCATTGCCACCAATGGAGAACACTATGAGCAGTATCTCTAGTAGATTTTGTCATTTGACATATTCATTTTTCATGGTAGATCGTTTTCTAATATTATAATAAATTGATTTTTTTTTCAGTTTAATTTCAATATTTCATTCTTCATTTTGTATACGACCCCTAAATGTCAGTTAAAATTTTTTAATGAAATAACCCTCTTTGGTGATACCCTAATTTGACGATACCGGCTAAAAGTGGTTTCGCCGTAAAAAGGACATTGCACCCCGATTTTGATCTCGAATTACTTTAATTAATCTTTTAACTGATCCCTCATTGAAAGACAAAATCATGCGAAAAAATCTCGAACTTTGAAATATAATAACTCTGTCAATTTTTGTAGTACAGATGTCAAACTTTTTGTGTTATATCTGTTATGATATGTGTAAACTTTTACTATGTATAACTATAGAGACTGGGGGACCGTATAAAAAGTTAGATTTTGTAATTTTCGTAAAATTGATTTTTTTACCTTATATAATGCCACAACATGAATATTTACCTCATTTGAAACGTTTTTTGTAATTGGAACTATATGTTTACGACCAACGGTTGAGAAATTAAAGGTCGACGATAGATAACATGTTGCACCCTGTATAATAGCTCTTATTGAGTATGATACGCTATAAAGTTATCAAAAAGTAAGGGTTACTGTAATTAGTAGAATTGGCGTCATGGTTGGCACACTTGTGTCTGACATGACCCAGATAGCAAGTAAGAACCTTTTTTTTGAACGATCTTTCTGAAAATATAACTTTTATGCAATTTTAGTTAGAAAAATAATTTTCATAAAAAATGGCCTCTTGTCATATATGAAAAGCGAAGTGGTCACCCCGTTTTTGTTTATGACAGTCACATGACTTAGTCTTTTATTACTAGAGATCAAAGACGTGTATTTTAAATGCATTTGATACATATGTATTTTAGATGAAATTAGTGATAGGTTTATATTTTAAATGAAGTGATGGCGATGGAACACTATTTGGCGATTTAATCATCTGCGCTCAGCTAACATAAAAGCAGCAAAATGGCCGCCTGACATATAAAAAGTGAAGCGGTCAGCCCGGAACTATTGATGACAGTCACATGACTCAGGTTTTCATTATATAAATTAATTGTTTTTTATTAATGTTTACCAGTATATATTAGGGATCTCTAAATACATTTTAAGCAGCAAAATGGAAACATTGTATTTTCGTAATTTCCTGCCAAAGAAGAGTAACGAGTCACGTTATAGTGTATTATTATTAGAAATATATTTTTAATCAAAAATTAAACTTCTAACATAATAGATCTGTATAAAATAAATATTCATCTAGAAGATATTGACAGAATGATACATTCTGCAAAATTTTAAAGTGGCATTCAGCGATTCAA
Organism: Maratus speciosus; assembly: GCA_963932465.1. Taxonomy (NCBI): domain Eukaryota; kingdom Metazoa; phylum Arthropoda; class Arachnida; order Araneae; family Salticidae; genus Maratus; species Maratus speciosus. Next base: position 343,201,438 of record OZ010786.1, read on the forward strand.
TCTCATATCATAAAATCGCCAGCATCATTAGTGGAAGTAAGTTGCATTTTCGGAATTCTACAGGGTGGTTATAATTAAACTTCCCTTATAAACAGCATCCTACAGCGCAAACGGGTGAACGGAATGCAATAAAATTTTGTATATAGACTATACACGAGATGCGCTCACGGAATTTTGAAAAAAAAAAAAAATTAGTTCCTAAATGTCCACCAGGTGGCGCTTTTTCCGGAAAAAGCATTAAATTTAACACAATAAACGGCCAAAACAGCCGGTTTTACATTTTATTACTCATAATTCTTGTTCTGGATTATTAATATTGTTTTTGTATTCCGTTTTGGTGGTTTATTGTGTTAAATTTAATATTTTTTCCGGGAAAAGCGCCATCTGGTGGACATTTTAGAACTATTTTTTTTTTTCGAAATTACGTGAGCGCATCTCATGTATAGTCTATATACCGAATTTTATTGCATTCCGCTCACCCGTTTGCGCTGTAGGATGCTGTTTATAGGGGAAGTTTTTATTATAACCAACTTGTATTTACGGATATTTCTACATTTGTATTCACTTGTGTGGAAAAAATATTCTAAATTTGCATTCAAGAGAAGGTTTAATTTCAATAACGACTGAAAATCTCTTTTATCTAAATTTCTCTAATATTTCTATTAATTCAAGTTAGTTAAAGAATAAATCAATATCACCGAAGATTATTTTAAATTTAGCTTTATTTTTTTTTTTTTTTTTTCAGGTTTTCCAGTTTGTTTCCACTTTCCAACAAAGTTGAAAAGTGTTTATGCATTCGGTTTTTCTGTCCGCTCTCTAACTCCCGTGAATATACTCGGATTTTCATGCAATTGATAAAAGTTATTTAGGGTCAACAAAGCATGTTTGATATTGTATATGAAGTATGTAGGATTAGTATTTCATTTACAGGGGTACTCAAAAGTATTCCATTACATTATGGTATATGGGGAAAAATCGTTTGCAGAGTATTTTAATGGCATTACGCTATTTCAAATGTATTGAAACTCATATAAATCACTGAATTTCACTACGATCACGTTAGAACAGAGCATTCACAGCATTTTTTATTCATTTACAGGGACACACAAAAGAAATCCGTTACAATATACTGTCTTTGAGTAATAATTGCTGGATTGTACGGTTTAAAATTCGGTATGCGCTTTTAAATTTAATTAACTTTTTGCATGTTACCCACTATATATAAATTCTGTACCTCATATACAGGGCTGCAAAAAGTATTCACGTACCATTGTCCTTATTAGAGGAAATTGCTGAAGGGGAATTTTCAACGGAAGTATATGTATTTCTCAAGTGAACTAAATTTTTGTTTGCATGCAGTTAGTACATATAAATCTATATATCATATACAGGGTTGCTGGAAAAATTCGGATAATTTTCCGATTGTAGATGGGAACAGCTGAAACTGGGTTTTGAAATGTGTTATGCGTTTCCATATTGTTGAATTAGACGTAGTATTTTAATTTTTTAAGTGTGCATTTTTTTTACATTATTCTGAATGTGTTGGAAAGTATTTCATAATCTATGCTTCACGCATGATTTTTTCTTTCTTGTTATAAATTATTTCAGCATATATTCGGCCACACTGCCATTCAAACTCAATTCTTTCACTATATGCTTTTTGTTTGTTGGTTTGTTTAATTGTTTCAACTTTCAAAGCCAAGATTTCTACATTTTAACATCTAGTATAACTTCAAAAACATAAGATATTGATTATATTTTGAGGGTGGAAATTTTGCTATAACAAACAATTTACGAAATCAGAACTGAGTTAATTCTCATATTACTCAACATTTTTTATGCAGAAAAAAAAAGATAGATATTTCTGAATAACCAATTATTGAATCATGGACTCAATTTCCACCAAGATATACACAAGATTTTCCTGCATTTCTATTCAGTATGAAAATAATTGGCCTCTTTTTTTTTCAGTTTTTAACACTTTCCAACATAGTTGAAAAGTGTTTATGAATTCGGTTTGTCTGCCTGTCCGTCTGTACGTTCGTGCTCTAACTCGCGAAAATATTGCCGGATTGTCATGAAATTAATATATGTTATTGAGACTTATTATGACATGTTTAGTTTTGAAAATGAAGTGTGTTAGCATTCATCGTTCATTTACAAGGACACTCAAAAGAATTCCGTTACATTACGGTCTATGGGAAAAAATCGTTTGCGACGCATTCAAATTACACTCTTTCAAACATATTAAAATTAATATCTATCTCTAAGGTGCGCATAAAGAGGCTTACTATCGAATATGGTTTGCATAGAATGTATAGTTCATATACAGGAACACACAAAATAATTCGGTTACAATAATATCTGTGAACGATAATCGCTTGAATAGTATGCGTTTTTAAATCTAAAATTTTTTTGGATATTACTTATTGTGCATAAATTCTATAGATCACGGGTTCTCAAACTATGGTACGCGAACTTGTACTGGTACGTGAAGCTCTGTTTACTGGTACGTGAAATGAAATAAAAAATATAACATGTGAAATCAATAAACAGTTCAACGCCCCCTTCTTCTCCACTTTCTTGATTAGTCAGTTCACCGGCTCCGTCATTGTTATTATTTCTTTGACAGCGTTTTGCTTTCTGTTATTTTAATGTAATTTCGATTAATATTTTTAGATTAAGGGAACTAATACATCGGTAGTTGTTGAATTGACCTTTCATTTCACCTTTAAATAAAAGAAAACGTTTTTTTCTATTACTATATTGTATATGTGTATTGTGTATATTATTTATTTCAATGAGCTTGGAATTCGCATTAATAAGCAGTTTATTTTCAGAAGGTATGTGAATTTCTTATGTATTCACTTATTAAATTTTCATAAGTGTATTTTACTATCAGTATAACCATAGTATTCATATAACAAAAAATTAACGCCAATGTATCATTAAATATTGTAGCTTTTTTTCTAACAAAACCCTGTATTTTGATAATGTACATATTATTAAAATGTAATGTTGATACTACCTTTTACTTGAATGTTAATATAAAGCAGACAGTCTAAGTCCCAATTTAATAATGTAATCATGTAATTAGATATAGTAAAATCTTCTCAGACAGAAGCACAAAAGACTGGAAAAATATTTCGTTTTAGACATATTCCGTTTACACAGGTTTTTCTGTATTAGCTTTGAGTTTGCCATGGGTGGTATGTGGAAGTATGAACTTCTACTTAGTGGTACGTCGGTCTAAAAGTTTGGGAACTCTTGCTATCGATCATACATAGGGCTGTACAAAACATCTAAAGGACATTTCAATTTTATGATTGAAATTGATGATGAAGCATTTTCAATGCGTTTTCTATGCGTTTCCTAACTGAACTAAATTTTCACATACTACGTATTATATAATAAAGCTATGGATCATATACAGGGCTGCACAAAAAATCTAGATATTGTTCCGACTATTGATGGTAATTACGGAAATTGTGTTTTCAAATGTGTTATGCATTTTACAAATTGTTTATTTAGACATCATTTTTCATCTTATTAAACTGTGAAGTTTTACTTTGGTAGTCTGAATGTGTTGGAAAGTGTTTCATAATCTATGCTTGATGCATGGTTTTACGTTCTTTTAAAATTAAAATTTTGTAAATCTTATAATTGATTATTAATTCTGTATTACCTTTTTGTTAAATTATACGAAAATTAAACTGGAACTCCGATATTAGCAACGACGATACAAGTTAAGACGCTTAACTAATAGATTCACACATTAAGTGTCATATTTAAAATTAAAAAAAAATCTTGAAAAATAATGAGCTGTGTGAAACAGAATATAGTTCCCAGATATGACAGTTACCGAGATGAAAATGGGATATTTGGTAGCGTTACTTTGATGCCAGTTTGAGTAAAATGCCTTTTAGCATCATCATGTTATTTTTCTTAGTAATATCTCTCTTTACAATTCATATAAATTATGATACTTAATGGGTTCATACATTAAAGCCTCCAATTTTAAAGGTTATAGATTTTTTTTAATTGCTATTTATTGAAACAGTGTAGAAAGGATTTTATACAGGATTTCTCTGGTACCACAATATGGCCCTAAATTTTTCAGCTTTCGCCTTTTCTCAGATCTTCAAGCACCCTTTATGTTAAAAAAATCGATATTTTCTTTCCCCCCCCCCCACACACACACGTAAAAAAATCCAAACAACTGTAGATCAATTTACCATTTATTTTTACCGTTAGATCGATGATTTTAATTTACATATCTGGAATTTAACATTTTAAAAAATGAATTTTTCAAAATACATTTCTAAATAAACTAAACTGAATTGATTTGTCATTATCAAAATAAACTCGCCAGTCTCTAAAATGCATCTTTTTTTTACATGCATTTATAGGTCAGTATTTATACAACAAGTTTTAGACTATTTCAAGAATCTCTTTCTGTACCATGAAATGATTCAACCTTGAGCCGAATATTTTTATAGTTTAGTAGTCATTGGATAGTAATCGACTATAATTCATGATGTATCAAATGTATCAGTAAATAAAATTTGTTGTTCGATTCTTCGACGCATACATGTTAATACTTGAAATTTATAAGAAATAGAAATAAATTTGCGCTTGCGAATGTATCAGAAAAGTAAAAGGGTTATATCTTGTCACGTGTGTGGGACAGCTTTTCTACATATTTCTGCTGTTTTAACAATGTTATTATATCTTCAAATTAAAACAACTATGCTAATATGAAAATCTAGAGGTTTTTATTGTTAATTTTAGTATATATTTTATATTTTAACAACTTATAAGTTAATAAATACACTGCAAATTCCCAGCACGCATTAAGAACACACTTGAAACACTTTGATTCAAAAAAAGTGTCCCAGTTGACTTAATTTGTACAGAAATGTGTTCCGAATAGGCTTCGCTATAAAGAAAGTATTCCGAAAGTGTACCGAATGTGTTCTGCTCAGGATATTTGTTAAATCTAAATTTTGGAACATATTTGAGAACAGATTGAGAATACATTTGGGCACACTTGTAAAATCACGCGTTCCCAAAAGTGTTCAAAATGTGCTCTAGAAAGTGTGCTGAAAAAAAAATTAATGTTCTCAGAAGTATTCTAAAAATTGTTCCAAAAGGTGCGCTTCAAAGTGTTCTAAAAAAGGTGACAAAATAAGTGTTCTAAAAAGTGTTTTGAAAAGTGTATAAATATTTGCAGTGCGTAGGTAATTATATGAGCGTCACGTACGAGGCATTTTGTCCGTTCCTCATGCAATGACCCAAAGATTAATTTAAGCTAAACATTTAAAAATTATGATTCATGTGAAGCAGTGTACAGTCCCCAGATATGAAGTAGTTTTCGCAGGATTTCTCTCATTCCAGAAGACCTCGTTGAAGTTTTCAGCATCCGTCTTTTCTCCGCTCTTCAAGCACCCTTTTTGCGATTCTCTTTTCCCTTTATATACGAATTTTAAAAAAAATCGATATTTCTCCCAACCCCCTCCAAAAAAAAACTGTAGATCAATTTACAATTAATTTTATCGTTAGATCGATGCTTTTAATGTGTTATATTTACATATCTGGAATTTAATATTAAAAAAATGTGTTTTTCTAAATACATTTCTAAAAAAACTAAACTGAATTGTTTTGCCGTTATCAAAATAAACTCACCAGTCTCTAAAATGCATTACATTTTGCATGTATTAGTCAGTACTTTTTCGACAAGTTTTAGACTATTCATATTCAGGGTTGGAATAACAGAGTTAAGGTTTATTCCAACACATGTCCGGACCAGGACTCGAGCCTGATTACGTTGGCTTGCGTGCCAATCTGCACCTTTTGAGCTATTCGGACGGTATCTAGCTGACATAATTCCCTCTTATTTGTTGGATATGACTGCTAACTGCAGCGGTAGTTTCATTCATCTAAGCTATAACTATAGCATGTACATGATGAAAATGTGTGATAAAACTCCTGTATATTACGTAATTAGTTCATAATGAAGAAAGGGAAATTTTATTTCAACTGGTTAAATCATATTCAAGGTTGGAGTTGCACAGTTGATGTTTATTCTAAGAGAGTGAAAATTTTTAGACTTTTTCAAGAATATTTTTCTGTATCATGAAAAGATTCAACGTTGAGCAGAAAATCTTTATAGTTTAGTAGTCATCGGATAGTAATCGACCATAACTCATGATCTATCGAATTTATCAGTAAATAAAATTTATTGTTCGATTCTTCGACATATACATGTTGATACTTGAAATTTATAAGAAATAGAAATAAAATTGCGCGTGCGAATGTATCAGAAAAGTAAAGATTAATTAAATTTAAACATTTAAAAATTATGATTTATGTGAAGCAGTGAACAGTCCCCAGATATGAGGTAGTTTTCGGAGGATTTCTCTGATTCCAGACGATCTCGCTGAAGTTTTCAGCGTCCGTCTTTTCTCCGCTTCTCCAAGCTCCTTTTTCCCGTTTCTCTTCTCCTGTGTCCCGTGGATTATAGCAGCCGGGAGTTCACTTGCGGGCCGGGACTCAGCTGGCGTTGGAAAGCCTCGGATTAAGGGGCGCGCGCCTCAAAAGAGAAGATAATTTAATTGGCCCTGCGAAGAGGAATTTTTGTGGCAAGGGGCCGCCGACAAATATGCCCACAGAATTTCAAATACACTGAAGTAGTCAGGAAATGATCGGCATAGCTGTTCTTTTACTTCCAGACGAAATTTTATTCTGCAATGTTTTCTTTCTTTGAAATAACTGTTCGATTGTTGTTTTATCTTTTTTTGCGACTACTGGCAAGAAAGGGCAGACGAGGGACACTGCAGATTCCTAGTTTTGAAATTGAATAAACTATTTTTTTCCTTCTATAACAATTTTGAAAAAGAAAAAGCAATAACGTGTATTCGTTCCAAATGGCTTAAATTAACTAAACATTAATAGGAAAAAAGAACTAAGAATTTTTATTCATGAGGATTCTATTCCACCCCTTAACACCCCTGAAAGACAGTATAGGTATTTCTTGATTAATGCGGTTAATTAATCTGCTATTACCTCACTAATCGAAAAATACATTGAATGAGAAAAACTGCAATAGATCAACAACCAATTTTCTAACAAACGCAATATGCATAAATAGACAATGTAATAATATACTACAATATTGTTTTTGATTTATTATTGTTGAAAATACATATTTGATCTTGATTTGTAAACTTAAGAAAAGTGTATCGCATTTTCGTGAACTTCCATCGACATAAACATGCGAACTAATTCAACAATCTTAAAACACTGAAAACTCAATTTTAATTTTATTTATGTATTACTATGATTCTTTATGTCATTTATAGTATCCTACTTACCATTACGTTATTTTTTAAATAGTAACATCATTTTATTTAAAACACTTATTACCATACAATTTGACACTTCAAACGTACATATATTTTCATTTATTTAATAAGAAACTTATAAACTGCATAGTTTTCTTTTTCTTTTTGTAATACCTCTACTCATGACTGTGTCTATATATCAAATGCTGCCTGACGCATTCTAATTTTTAAAAAGCTATTTTATATATTTGAATTCTCTGCCAATTTCATTTTGAAAAATTCGACATTATCTTGCTGAAAAGAAAGTAAAATATCATTTATTTCGTGCTTTGCGCTCTAATCGGAACTTTTACCACACTAATCGAGGAAGTATTTAAAAAAGTTTACAGCAATAACTGAAAATCGCACTAAACGGAACAGCACTAAGGAAGAGACACCTGTATTTAGTTGTGTTTTCCTTTTACGTTTATGTACAGTAAAGTCTCTGTAAGGCGAACTCTGTGTAAGACGGAAATATGTCTAACTCGGAAAGATTTTGAAGTCCCTGTGAATCCATACACCTAGAATAAAATTTATTTAAGGCGGAATATTGTATACTTCGGAAAATTTTCTTGGTCCGATAGATTCCGCCTCAGACAGAGTTTACTGTATTTAAAAATTACCTTAAACAGAGGTTTTGTAAAAACAGAGCCACCTTTACAAAAAAAAAAAAGTTTGAATTCTCTATTTAAAGAAAGAAAAAAAAAACGCAGCAGATGCTTAATGTTGGATTTTTAATCATTTCTTATTCGTTATATTTCTATATTGTTTTTTACACCTTATCCGTAAAAATTGTCTTCCACGTTTCATTTGTTAAAAAATTTATTTTAACTTATTTTAAATTCATATTCTTTATTTTAGAAAACGAGTTCCTAGCTGCGGATCCCAAGCGCATCTTTTCAACAATCTTGCATCTAAGTTAAAAAAGAACTTCTTAAAAAAACCATAAAATTACAGAAATGCGCAAATCTTGCTCCTGCTTTCAGAGTAGAAGCACGTGTTCTTTGCGCCTGATGGAGAAAGACTAAACTGTTCTATTCTTAAGAATAAGTAAATTGTACTAATTATTGAGCACTTCCCGATCTTAAAATAGCTCCGAGTACTTAACTCTTAAATTTGAAAAACGCATTTACTCATTTTTTTTTTTGAGTACATACAGGGACTCGAAAATAAGTATGTATAGAAACACACATAGACTATACGAAGAAAAAAAAAGCAAAATTACAGAGAACCGACAAAACACCATTTTTAATTGCGAAGAACTACAATTTTTGGAGTAAAGAACAACGAATTTACTATACTAATTCTTGAAATTTTGCGTATGAGCCGACCCGTGATCTGAACCCGAGTCCTCTAGGTGGAGACCAGTATTGTACTGACTGTGCTATAAGAGCAGTTACCAGCTGTTTCCAAATGACACCTTTTAGGAATCAGCGACAGAAGATCGCGAACAGCAGAGATGAATTTTCCCTTTCTTAAATAATCTAATTTCTAATAAAATAATTTTTAAACTAAATTTTCTTCTTTAACATTTCTAATGAAACTGTAAATAAATTTGAAAATTGTGTATTATAAATTAAAAATTATAACAAAGATAGACATATCTTTAAATAAAAGCTTGGAAATCCCTACTGTCAATTCGGTATAAGAAAAGAGTTTATCAGAAAACTCATATTTTTCAGCACATAGGATTTAAACATGAATATTAAGACTTTAAAATACAAAATATATGTATTCATTTCTGCATACATTTATAAATCAAGTATAAGTATAGACAACTTCAAAATATCATGTACTCGTTTCTGAGTTAATTGTACTTAAAAAAATCGAATATAAAGAAATTTTCTTTTTTAAGTAGATTAATGCTCCTTTTTGAAGCAATTGTACTTAAAAAATATGAGTACATAGAAATGCTCATTTTAAGTAGATTATTTTTAACAATGTACTTCTTTTTGAAACAATTGTACTTAAAAAAATACGAGTACATGGAAGTTCTCATTTTTAAGTAAATTATTTTTGAAAGTGCAAGCTCTTTCGAAAGGTCGTACGCATATCTGTAATTTTATGGTGTCTTTAAGAAGTACTTTTTGATCTTATGGTATCACACCATATTATTTCATCATTAAATCTTGCATCCCCATGGATTTCGTTCTGCAAGCGCACATGTCTTTTTTTCGTTAAGAAATTTATGAGATGGACAAAATTTGTTTGGCATTTTTTGTGATTTATCAATAGCTCTTAAAATATGTAATATGTACTTTTTGAAAGGTTTCGTGATATTTTTTCTATATCTGTATATTTAGGATACTATGATGGATATTCTATGTTAGAGAAAATATGGATATTCTATCTCCAAAATACCTCTTGATAAACAGAACACACATAATTTATCATCGATATTTATTGTTATACTGATTTTTTTTTTTTATCTGTCGAATTCATATTTCTAGAATTTAAAGTCTTTCAGAAAATAAATAACTTATGTTTTTTCAAAATATAGATAAACTAAATAAACTTCTTTCTAAATAAACTGAATTATATCAATTTATTCTAATCCAAACAAAATCTTCAATATTTAAATTGAGCCTGTTTCAGGGTGCATTAATAGATCAGTACGAGTATTTATTCAAATTAGTGGGTTTCTGAAACCCTTTTGAAGCCTCTACATCGTTTTTAAGTAACAATAGAGTTTTTTAGGGATACTCTGACATATCGTTTCAAAGCACTCGAATAATCCACGAGGTTTTGTCAACGAAATGACAAATTAGAAGTTATCATTAGTGATTTTCAATGTCGTTGGTAGTTTTGTTCAAAAAATGCTTAGTCAAGAGGAATCTTCAATGGATTTGCAAAGTTTTGGTAAATCGTTGTACTTTGGGGGCAATAGTGGTTTTTGAGTTGGGGAACGTCTTTAATTAAGCATTACTTTATTTAAGGCTCTTCTCTTTATTTAAGGCTTCTCTCAAATACAAAAGTGCAACTGTATGACAAATTTTAATTTATTTTTGTTCGGAAATGCATGAAACTAGCAGGTGTTGTTGTTCAGAAACTATGTAATCGAGCTGTTCATTCCGTTTTTTTTTACAAACGCAATAGATCTTTCAGAAAATAGTATCAAAGTGGGCGTTTTGAACCGAATTTCCGTGCGAAAGGAGAAAAATCACTCAAGAAAAGATGAAAAACATGTTTGTCACGTGATCAAAATCGCTTATAACTCAATAGGTAATTTATGGATCAAAAAATGGAAAACACAGCTCGATTTCAAATCGCTTCCATGGTCAGGTTTTCCAATTTTATATCTTTCCGTCAAAAATGAATTTATAAATGTGTCAAAATTCCATTTTTCAAAATATATCTCAGAAGTATAGCTTTAAACGTTTGTTATTATGCAAATGTTGATCGTTTTCTCAGCTGAATTTCAGCACAAAGGCGTATCTGAACGTAATGTGTACTTTTTGTATTCCCCGTCCACTAATGATGATTTCTGAATTGCTCCGAGTTTAATTTACCGAGTGATGAGATAATTTTATTATTTTGAATAAAGATTTGTTTCGTGTCCACGGAACTCGTGGTTATTAAAATTGGAAAAAATATTTTGTTTTTTAAGTAGCTTCAGTAGAAAAGATTAACTTTTAATATGTTATTTAAAATTGGGCAAGCCTTTTTAATATTTTTGGCAAAGTTAAGATTTACAGCTGTGCTAAGACACTTCACAAAGTTGTTGTTACTGAACTTTGAGGCTATAATAAAGTTTAATTTAATCAAACTTTCAGCTGTTCCAGTTAACCTCTCCAGGGACAATTTTTTTATAATGAGAATTATATATATATATATATATATATATATATATATATATAGGAATTCTAAAAGCAAAAAAGAAAAAAGTGGAGGGGGGGGGGGATAAAAATTTACACACACACACACAAAAAAAAAAAAAAAAAAAAAAAAAAAAAAAAAAAATGACGTCTATATTTGTGGCTGCTGAACTTTAATGGTAATTTATGAGTGAAATGATTTCTTATAAAATAAAAAAACTAACAGTAAATTTCTTTCTTACATTTCTACAAATTATTAAAACTTAATGTATTTAATGTATCTGATATTATTTTTATCAAACATTAACGATTTCAAATAATCCAACAACACTGACTGCCGGAAAATTACTCCACGCTTTTTTTATATATTTAACTGTGCATCGGAAATAACATTATGAGTGCAGCCAAACCATAAAATTTTTACTTCTGAGGGATTCTGAAGTGAATAAGTAATTATAAAATTTCTGATCTTTTTATTATTGACAGTAATCTATTTATATAAAATCCAAGTCTCTGTGTGTCCCTCACAATTTCGGTAGGACCGCCTCATTGAAATGAGTAATTGTTGAAAAATACAAATGCAATGTTACGACAGTAGCGCCAAATTTTGGCCAACTTAGCGTAATATTCCAAATTTGGCGACAAAAATAAGTTGTCAAATGTGAAGCCAATATGAAGCCAAGCTGGCTAATTTGGCGAAATTCACATTTAAAACCATTATTCTTTCATAAAGGAGGTCACTGCAATTTAATTTAAATTCCGCTCTTTTTAGGGTTTTTTTCAAAATCTATGGGTGAGAATTGAAAGTGTAATATACAAAAATGTACATCTTTACATCTTCTTCTCGATTCTACTATCTATTTATATAAAATCCAAGTCTCTGTGTGTCCCTCACAATTCCTGTAGGACTGCCTCATTGAAATGAGTAATTGTTGAAAAATACAAATGCAGGGTTACCACAGTAGCGCCAAACGTTGACCAACTTAGCGTAATACCGCCAAATTTGACGACAAAAATAAGTTGTCAAATATGAAGCCACGCTGGCTAATATGGCAAAATTCCCATTTAAAGCCATTATTCTTTCATAAAGGAGGTCACTGCCATTTAATTTAAATTCCGCTCTTTTAAGGTTTTTTTTCAAAATCTATGGGTGAGAATTGAAAGTGTAATATACAAAAATGTACATCTTTACATCTTCCTCCCGATGCTTCTAATAAACCAACCACCAATAGACGACGCTGTACTGTCTTAGTTCCTAACTGTGCGATTTTAATGTGCTTTAGGTACTTTTCCAGAATAGGTGCCTTGGCGAAAAAGGAAATTTGGCAACATATTTTACGGGAACATACCCACTGTTTCATTTTATATACACACGCGTTTTTTTTCGATATTTATACGATTTGTTTAACATAAAAAAGCCATTTATCTAATTTTATACAGAAACAGAAGTAATTTGTAAATAAAAAGCATCAATACATATATAAAAAAAACAAAAAAGCTCATCAAGTTTGTTTTCATAGCTGATTATATGATTTGACAACAAATCTCACTTTCTGATGTCCGAATTACACCAAGCTTTTTAAAGAAACGCCAAAGCCTCTATAGTGGAAAAGTACTAAATTTTCTGTTATTTTGCGCTATCTGCGCTATAGTTTGTACTATATGCAAGGGGGGGGGGGACGAAAAGTTTAAACATTAAATATTAAAGTTTTTATAAAACAGTATAATACTAAAATATTAAGAATAAAATAAATGCAAAATTAGAAAACAGGAATTCTGCTTTTTCAGAATTTAGTGTCGCTCCCGATGACAAAAAAATATATGTATATAAATATAGATACAGTAGAGTCCCGATTATCCGAGTTAATCGAACTTATACCTTTGGAATGGATCATTTTCTTCTGATGGACTGATGACTTCCATTATTATGAAACAGTCATTATAAATGAAGTGTTAGGTTAAGATGAAAGAGCAGTCGTAAAAAGTTAGAACTCTGATTTTCTGGTCAGAAATGGCCCTTTTTTCCCATTCTGACCAGAAAATCAGAGTTCTAACTTTATACGACTGCTCTTTCATCTTCACCTATAATGACTGTTTCATAATAATGGAAGCCATCAGTCCATCAGAAGAAAATAACTCGGTGAAAGCGGAAACTCCGATAATCGGGACTCTACTGTAGTTCAGTTTTAAGACTTATAACACGCGATTTTATTTTACATAAAGTGGCGTCTGTTGGCAAAAAAGCCACATCTACTTTGCGCAGTTACACGCGCGCTGATATTTAGATAAATAAAATAAATCACTAATTTTGTCCTTGCATAATAAATCAACTAAATATAATGATATGGGTAATTTCTTACCTTTATGTTGTTGCTCAGCAATTCCTCCTATGAAGGATGGTCCGCATTTAAATCTGGTTCGCCGTATCCATTTGTCAGGAGCACCTGTTATCCCGCTTTGCTATAGTGTTGTGTAAAAAAAAAGGTGGAAGTTTAATGTTTTATCTTATTTAAATGAATGCACTTCTGAGGCATTTTCTTTGCTGAATTAACTAATATATTATTAACACTTTAAATTTACATTTTAAGTTAACTACACATACATTTGTATTAGGCTGCTTTTTGCAGCAACAATATTTTACTACATCTTTTCTTATCGAAATTTATAGAACAACTAACTTAATAATAAGAGTGTTTATTTTAGTCCTTTACAGTTCGATGACGTGGAACTCTTGCATCATGCGTGGGCTGATATACGAACATATTTCACTTATTAATGTTATTGTTTATTCAGAATAGCATAATTTTGGAAGATATAAAGAAAGAGTTGATTACGCAATGATTTATTGCTACTAAATTAGTTTATTTAAGTATCATAATGTTTTTGTGTCCTTGAAAATTATTGCTTGTTTAATGTTTTGAAAATAGTTTACTGTCAATATCTGAGAGGGTTATAAATCCATCACCCTTCCTTAACCATCTCAGATGCATCCGGTAGTAGTTGCATGGATTCTCGATGTTTCACAAATTGAGGTTTGGCCAGTGGCTTGGTCAAACAATCTGCTATCATATCTTGTGTCGGGCAGTAGCGAAGATCTAATATACCGTCTTCTTTCATCTCTTTTATCGCATGATGACGCACGTCTATGTGCTTGATGCGTTTTGAGAATTTTTCATTGTCCACCATTTTGATGACGCCCTGGTTATCTTCGTACATTAACACTGGTAAATTTTGTTTTAGATCTAGGTCGTCTAACAGTTTTATTAGCCAGGCAATTTCCTGTCCTGCACTAGCTGCTGCAACAAATTCAGCTTCCGCTGATGAATAGGCTATGCAGTTTTGCCTTTTGGTGTACCACTGTATGGGACTATTTCCCAGCATGAATATGTTGCCTGTTGTGGATTTCCTCGTTCTTGTGTCCCCCGCCCAGTCGGAGTCAGAAAAACCGATGAGTTTTGGCTCGTGTTTTGTACTCAATGTGAGTTTGAGGTTTTTCGTTATATTTAGATAGTTTATTATCCGTTTCGCAGCGTTCCAATCTTTAAAACGTGGAGTTTCACACCTTCTGCTGAGGATATTGACTGCGGCTGAAATATCTGGGCATGTAGTGGTTCCTATGTATAGGAGTGATCCTATCGCTTCTCTGAATTTCGTATTGTTAGGCATTAAATTTTCGTCGTCCTCTAATTTGTGAAAACCTGCATCCATGGAGTGCTTACAGGTTTTGCGTGTTCTAAATTAAATTTTCTTGCGAGTTCTTCTACTTTTAATCTTTGATTCAATTTATACCCATTTTCTGATTTCCTTATTTCCCTGCCTAAATAGTGAGATGCTTCCCCAAGATCTTTTAACTCATATTCTTGCTTTAAATCTTTTATTATTTTTTCAATTGATTCATTTTCACCGCCTATCAAAATGTCATCTACGTAAACTATTATGTAAGTCGTAATGTTTTTTTCTTTTTTTTGTGTATAGGCATGTGTCCACGGTGCTTTGTTGAAAGTTTAAATTTTTTAAAGATTGTTCGATTCTTTTATTCCAGGTTCTCGCTGCCTGTTTGAGTCCGTAGATGGATTTTTTCAGTTTACAGACTTTGTTTTCTGAGTTTTTCTCAATGTAGCCCTCCGGTTGTTTCATATAAATTTCGTCTTCTAATTCACCGTATAGAAAGGCTGTGTCGATATCTACGTGTCTCACGTTCAACTTCTTATATGCGGCTGCTGCCAAAAATGTTCTGACGGTTGTTTGTGACACTACTGGGGCGAAAGTCTCGTCATAGTTTTACCCATATTTTTGACTAAACCCTTTGGCTACTAAACGTGCTTTGTACTTTTGAGTGTTCCTGTAACTGTCTAATTTCTTTTTGAATGTCCATTTGCAACCTATAACCTTTTTGTTAGGTGGAGGATCCACTAATTCCCATGTGTTGTGTTTTCTCAGCGAATTTATTTCCGCTTGTGTGGCTTTAAGCCAATTTTCCTTTTCTTTGGGATTATTTATTTCCAGTATTTCATTCCAACTAGTTGGTTCTGTCATATCATCATTTTTTACATAACAGACATATCTGTCTGGTGGTACCCCCCTGTTCGATCTTTCAGATCTTCTTGGTTCATTGGTCGGTTGTTTGGACGTGGTTGGTTCTTCGGTTGTGTTGTTTATCTCCGTTTCAATGTAATTTTTGTCGTCATATGAGTTTTCTGTCTCTTTACTTTCTTTTAGGTTAATTTTGCTATTTTCTATGAATTTCACTGTTCTGCCAATTACAATTTTATTTTCTTTAGTGTATACGCGATATCCTCTTGAGTTGTTATCGTATCCTACAAAAATCCCTTCCTGAGCCCTGTCGTCCAATTTTCCTCGATGTTGTTTATTCACGTATACGTAAGCTTTGCACCCGAATGTTCGCAAATAGTGTAAATTCGGTTTGCGATTAAACCATAGCTCAAATGGGGTTTTATTTGTCGATTTTGTTGGTAAGCGATTTTGTAAATGATTCGCGGTGTTAATTGCTTCTCCCCAAAATCTTTGTGGCAGATCTGCTTCTCTGAGTAGGCTCCTAGTCATGTCTAATAGCGACCTATTTTTTCTCTCCGCGATGCCATTTTGGCTCGGGCAATACGGCACGGTTAATTGATGTTTAATGCACCTTTTCCTTAGGTAATCCTCTATCCCTCTATTTATGTACTCTCCTCCGTTGTCGTATCTTATTGCTTTCGGATATTTCCCGAACTGGTTTCGAACCATAGCTATGTAGTCGATTAACTTATCCTGTACTTCATCTTTATGTTTTAATAAGTATATTACAGTAAATCTAGAGTAGTCGTCAATGAAAGTTACAAACATTGTTTTACCACCTATTGTGGGGGTTCCTATCGCTGTGCATACGTCCGTGTGCACTAGATCGAGTACTCTACCTGTTTTGTTTCTATACACTGTTTTGGGATAGGGAGCATCGCTTGTTTTTGTTTGTATGCACGTTTCGCATGTTGTTCCATGATTGCAATTATTTAGTTTTATGCCATAGGCTAAATCGTCTTTAACCATTTCCTTTATGGAATTATAATTTCTATGCCCTAGGCGTTTGTGCTAAAGTTCCAAGCAATCTTTATTTTTGCATTCATGTGCCATGTTTACTATATTCCTATCTGCATTTTCTAATAATTCAACTTCGTATAGGTTATTTTTCATTTTTGCCTCCAAATAGATTTTCCCATTTCGGGACAGCGTGCATCGATCTTTATCAAATAGTAATTTATACCCATTCTTTGTGGCTTTACTTACTGAAATTAAATTAGATTCTAGCTCAGGTACATATAAAATTTCTTTCAACGTAATTTTATTTATGCCTCCATCGGATGTTTTTGTCGTGAATGTAGTTTCTCCTGTACCTTGCGAGTTTAGAGTTTTGCCGTTGGCAATTATAAACCGTTGTTTTTTCGGCGTCATTTAATTTAGTAAAGTCATCTTTATTGTTTAGGATATGTGAAGATGAACCAGAATCAATGATCCATGTTTGTTTTCCTGCTTTGTCTATTAGAAAGGCTGCATCGCTGCTTTGATCTTGTTTTGTTTCCCTATATTCTCTCTTATTTACTGATTCGCGGTCAGTGTTTCCTATCCGGTTATCCGATTGTTGATAACACAACGATGATGAGTAATGTTTGTTTTTGTATGTTTGTTGTTTTTGTGTATTTGGGTGATTGTTTCGATTTTTCAAATGCCAACATTCTCTGTACGTGTGATTTCTCAATTTGCAATATGTGCACTGCTTTTCTTTTTTAAAATTATCATTTGGATATCTCTTTTGCGTTTTAAACGCTTTTGTTGAATTTTCACCCAGGTCTGTGTTTTCAACCCTTCTGTTGTACTCATCTGTTAATTTACTTCTAATAAATTGTGGTTGTAAGCTCGTCCTCATTTCGTGATTTAAGGGCAGTGATCAAAGTATTATAACTAGGGGGTAGCGAACACAGCAATAAAGCTGAAAGATGGGAGTCGCTAATTGTTTCCCCGATCGCTGAAAGTTTGTCAATTAGTTCTAGAATGTATGTTATGTGTTTGATTAAGTTACCATTTTCTTGGAGCTTGGCTCCATAAAGCTTTCTTAACAAAAATAATTTACTAGAGAGGTTCGCCCGTTCGTGTATTGTTTTAAGTGCGTTCCATGTGTCTCTGGCTGTGTTAAGTCCTTTTGCATGAACGATTTGAGAATCGTCAATTGACAGGTTAATCATGGCTCTAGCCTTCCTGTCCTTTTTCTCCCATCGGTTGTGATTGGCGTGGACCTATCTTCAGTAATGACATCGAATAAGTCTTCTTTAATTAGTAACATTTCCGTTTTGAACTTCCATGTACTGTAGTTACTCGCGTTAAGTTTTTCTACCAACTGTATCTCACGTGATGCGGCCATTTTACTAGTTATTTCAGTTTTGTTTATGAGAGGAATTGCTGTTTTTATTTTATTATATATAAAACTTCTTATATATTTAGTTTTCTTCAATTCTTTAACATTTCATATATATCAACAAAAACATGCACGATATTCATTTTATCATCAAACAACTAACGAACTATATTTTCAATTATTTTCAACAATTTCTTTTTAATGTGCATACCTTTACGGCCAGTATTTTTTTTTTCTACAAATAGTATTTATCTACTAAAATATCAGACTTGTTTAGTCTGCATAATCATTTTCTGTTGGCAAAAAAGCAACCTCTACTTTGCGCAGTTACACGCGCGCTGATATTTAGATAAATAAAATAAATCACTAATTTTGTCCTTGCATAATAAATCAACTAAATATAATGATATAGGTAATTTCTTACCTTTATGTTGTTGCTCAGCAATTCCTCCTATGAAGGATGGTCCGCATTTAAATCTGGTTCGCCGTATCCATTTGTCAGGAGCACCTGTTATCCCGCTTTGCTATAGTGTTGTGTAAAAAAAAAGGTGGAAGTTTAATGTTTTATCTTATTTAAATGAATGCTCTTCTGAGGCATTTTCTTTGCTGAATTAACTAATATATTATTAACACTTTAAATTTACATTTTAAGTTAACTACACATACATTTGTATTAGGCTGCTTTTTGGAGCAACAATATTTTACTACATCTTTTCTTATCGAAATTTATAAAACAACTAACTTAATAATAAGAGTGTTTATTTTAGTCCTTTACAGTTCGATGACGTGGAACTCTTGCATCATGCGTGGGCTGATATACGAACATATTTCACTTATTAATTTTATTGTTTATTCAGAATAGCATAATTTTGGAAGATATAAAGAAAGAATTGATTACGCAATGATTTATTGTTACTAAATTAGTTTATTTAAGTATCATAATGTTTTTGTGTCCTTGAAAATTATTGCTTGTTTAATGTTTTGAAAATAGTTTACTGTCAATATCTGAGAGGGTTATAAATCCATCAGCGTCATCCACATACGCTGAACAATTTATCATTTGCGATCCAGTGTTAAACAACATCTACAGTAAAATACACTTAGGACGTCACTATCGCTGTATAATACACAAATAAAAAAAAGAGAGATTTCGTCATTCAAATAACTCGACAAAAAATCGGTTATCTATAAATTCACAGGCCTTCATTTGTTTGTATTATTAATATAACTATTTAGAATAAAATTTAGCTTCTAATAGCTCCATGTTTTATCAGAAATCCTTCATTTATATTTTTTTCAAAATAGCACATATTTTAATTAAATTTTTCTTTCAGTTTTTATGGGAAAATAGCAACAAAAAGATATAATTTCTATTATTCTTTGACTTTCTATAGAAATGGAGGGGTCCCTGGCCGAGTGGTCAAAGCACCACGCTGCTAATCGCTTGCGAGCGTAGGAGATTGTGAGTTCGATTCCCTCTGGTTCCATTGCACGCACTCGTTGTGTGGAACTCCCAGGATGTATTTCTCTTGTATTGTAATATTTCCTTGTGCTATCTTGTCTCTGACTCTGACTTATAAGCGGGCTCTCATATCAAGGGCGGCTAGTTAATAAGAAAACTACCTTTAAAAAATAAATAGGAAATTAAATTTTACTCTACATTTGCTTAAACAAAACTATCTTTAAAAAATTCGAGTGAATTAAAAAATTCTAACATTTTACGTCGTTTAAGCCCGTAAAACAGCAACTAATTCTATATCTATCTGAACGGGCACATGGCTGTAAAGTTTGTTTACGCGTGGACATCATATCAGCAAAGGGTAACAACTTTTACAGGCAACGAAGGAAATACGCGTTTTTTGCCTTCATATTTAGACAGTTCACACCCACCTCCCCAAGGAAAATTTAAAGTATGATGCATCATTATTAAAATTGAATCATTATTAATAAATTATTAATAAATTATTAATAAATTAAATAATATTAAATATTAACTATAAATTCACATAAACTGCTATAAAATATTATTAAAAATTATTATTAAATGAAATAATTATTAATAAACTACTATTATCAATTAATTATCCGCATAATTGTTAAAAATTTATTATTTTATCGTCATTGTAAACTAAATTATGACGTACTATGATAATTCAAGAACTGGAGGTACCAGGCTTTCAAAATGGTGGCGGATAACTTATATGATATTTTTTCTTCATAAATAATTTATAAATAAGAAATTTATTTTATCTTCCGAAAAACATGAATTTAATCTGCCTAACTTCTTAGATTATAGAAAAGTTTTGTTTTCATTAGGGTTTCGTTCATCTGACGAAACCCTATTCGTCCCGCTCCTCTGTCTGTCTGTCCGTCCGTCTGTCTGTCCGTCACAGAGCCTCTAGAAACTATACATGTTGGAGACTTGAAATTTTGCATACTTATAGCTGAACACAACACATCATACGACAAATCCTAAAATTTTGAAAAAGTCGTACATTTAACCCTTTGGGTTCCCAAATATGTATTTTGAGCCATTCTTTCTAAGTGAGCCCCTAATTAGGTTGAAGGCGTGAAATTTTGCGTAGTTATAGCTGGGCACCTCAGACCAAACGACAAATCATAAAATTTTTAAAAAGTCGTACATTTAACCCTTTGGGCTCCCACATGTGTATTTTAAACAATTCTTTCTAAGTGAGCCTCTAATTAGGTTGGAGCCATAAAACTTTGGATACTTATAGCTGGACACCTCACATAAACGAAAAATCATAACATTTTGAAAAAGTTGTAAATTTAACCCTTCGGGGTCTCACATGCGTATTTTAAACAATCCTTTCTAAGTGAGCCCCTAATTAGGTTAGGGGCGTGAAATTTTACATACTTATAGCTGAATACCTCAGATCAAACGACAAACTATAAAATTTTGAAAAAGTCGTACATTTAACCCTTTGGGCTCCCACATGTGTATTTTAAACAATTCTTTCTAAGTGAGCCCCTAATTAGGTTGGAGAAGTGAAATTTTGCATACTTATAGCTGAACACCTCACATCAAACGACAAATCATAAAATTTTGAAAAAGTCGTACAGTTAACCCTTTGGGCTCCCACATGTGTATTTTAAACAATTCTTTCTAAGTGAGCCCTAATTCGGTTGGAGGCGTAAAATTTTGCATACTTATAGCTGAACACCTCACATCAAACGACAAATCATGAAATTTTGAAAAAGTTGTACATTTAACCCTTTGGGCTCCCCCATGTGTATTTTAAACAATTCTTTCAAAGTGACCCCTAATTAGGTTGGAGGCGTGAAATTTTGCATACTTATAGCTGAACACCTCACATCAAACGACAACTCATAAAATTTTCAAAAAGTCGTACATTTAACCCTTTGGGCTCCCACATGTGTATTTTAAACAATTCTTTCTAAGTGGTCTTCTTTAGGTTGGAGGCGTGAAATTTTCCATACTTATAGCTGAACACCTCACATCAAATGACAAACCATGAAATTTTGAAAAAGTCGTACATTTAACCCTTTGAGCTCCCACGTATGTATTTTAAACAATTCTTTCTAAGTGAGACCATATTTAGGTTGGATGTGTGAAATTTTGCATACTTATAGCAGAACACCATCATGCGGCAAATCATAAAATTTTGACAAAGTCGTACGTTTAACCCTTTGGGCTCCCACATGCGTATTTTAAGCCCTTCTTTCTAACTGAGCCCCTTATTAAATTGGAGATTTGAAATTTTGCATACTTATAGCAGAACACCCGAGGCCAGGCGACAAATCATAAAATCTTGAAAATGTCTTACGTTTAACCCTTTGAGCTACCACTTATGTATTTTAAGGAATTCTTTTTAAGAGAGACCTTAATTAAGTTCGAGACATCAATTTTTGCATACGACCTCAGACTTCTCGACTGAATACCTCAGACTACACGACAAATCATAAACTTTTCAAAAAGTCTTATATTATTTACTCCTCCGGGCTCTAACTTATGTATTTTAAGCAATTTTTCTAACTCCCGCCCTTTTCACCCGGGGAGCACTTTTACAACTTTTGCCGACACTCCTTTGACCATTCTTTCATGTTATGCACCATAGCCTTACATATTTTAGTTCCACTTTTTAACACCAGGAGCGCCTACTTATCTCGGGTGCTATGGGCCCAATCCCCTCGACTAATATATCTACAGATAGTATGTAAAACGGAGTTTCGTTCAGATTGAGATTTGTTTAGAATAGAGTGCACCCCTGGTTGCGAAATATGGAACTAACAGATTTTTCAAAAGGATAAAGTGTTTTGAAAGGAATACTAAACGAAACCCTCTGTGGGATCTGTGATCACACTTACCCACTTGTTTTATTTTATTTTCGTTTTGTTTTTCATTTTATAGTTTAAAAAAAATCACCTTTCTTCTCAATTCACGGTGCTGGAAAAGGCGCACTTTACATTCATA
Organism: Maratus speciosus; assembly: GCA_963932465.1. Taxonomy (NCBI): domain Eukaryota; kingdom Metazoa; phylum Arthropoda; class Arachnida; order Araneae; family Salticidae; genus Maratus; species Maratus speciosus. The sequence goes on from OZ010786.1 coordinate 343,223,995, forward strand.
TTTTTCATTCAATTCAGAATATCAATTGATTTTCCTCGTGGAAATTAAAAAGCATTAAATGGGGGAAAAGAAAGTGAACTTTAATGTAAGATATTCTTTTTAATTTTTATTTTTTTAAATATTTTTGTGTATTTGCGTTATACCATAAACTATACATAGCATAAATATTATGTATATTTTCGTAAATAAACCTATTATATTTTTTTCTTATGAAAATGCTAAAGAGTACTTATGTGAAAATAAATATTTTCTGTTTGAGGCTGCACAATAAATTGTACGTTTTTCTTTTAATATAAGGAAGACTAGGGAGGGTTGACCCACTTTTTACAAAATGATTTTTTATTTTTTAATATTGAACGTAGAATAAAGTTTTATATATCATTTTATTCGTTATACAATCAGTTATCAAAATAAAATTGCTACATAAGTTTAACATATAAGAAATTTGAAAAATGATTGATTTTAATCATGAAAAAATAAAGGGTCAAGGCTCCTCACATATGGGAGTGTTGACCCACTATATGGGAGGCTTTTATATTGCAGTATTTGTGAAGAGAAATAAAATCAATTTAAATAAAGCAAAATAACTTTATTCTACATGCGTTAATCATTATAAAAAAATATTTTTTTTTAAATATGAGGCTTAAACAAACCTGTTAAGATGCAATCGCAAGTCAGAGGAGAAGATTTTCGCTTTAAACAGGATTTTGTCTGAGCAGGTATAATTGTACAACAGGGAAAATTAAATTTTAACATTTAAGGCAGTATTCTGTTAGAGACATGTTCCGTTTTCATAGTGCTTCATGTTATTATGTCTGAATTTAGGAACCACTGTCCCGCTTTTTTACCTCCTTGTTCCATTTTTGTAACACTCGATCTGACAACTCTAGTTATCACATAGTTTGGCTTCATCTCACTGTATTCACCCTGGTGAAATTTTTCTACAATACCTTCCTAAAGTTTTTTGATCGATGTTATATTCTTTTGTAACCACATGAGCACTTAACTTATCATTAACATGATTTAAACCTTTAAGGAGCAAAGTACTTTCAGTACTAAAATGTTGAAATAAATGACTGACACCGGAATTTACGAACAAATTTATTTGGAAATAAGAAAAAGGCCATATTTCACATACATATTAAATGGAAAAGGCTTTAGAAAAATTCTGGTGCCATTGTGATGTTTTGGAATTAAAATTAAGTGGTTTTATAAACATGCCACTGCCCTCAAAGGGTTAAAACTAATGCTTTCATCCTTTCTAGTCTTTCCCACTGTTTCTATTTACCTACTGTAAGGAATATTTAAATGGAAAAATGTTCCTATCAACTTTCCCATTTTCTAGCAATTTTTCACATTTTCCTATAGTCAGTTTTAAACATTTTCTTTTCCATCACACCATTTTACTGAAGCTTTACAGAATAAATTTATATTGTTTTATGTGTATAACATTAACTTTTCATTATGCATAGTGTACAATAAAAAGATTTCCAAAACCACTTAATTAAGGGAGCCTTGAGCATCTGGTCAACCCTCCCTCACGTTGACTGGATCAAGCCTCCCTACATAGACCTTTTCTAAGAAATACCACATTGTTATGCTAAGCCTAACTTACTGTACAGTCTTTATGCCTGGAATGAAAGCTCGATATTTCTGCATTACTTAAAACCTACTTCTTAAATTTCTATGGTATAATTTATCTGAAAAAAGCTTACAAAATATTTCTAAAAGACAGAACTTTTAGGTTGAAAATGCCTCACAATTGATTTTTTCCACACCTATTTCGATTATCTCTATGAAACGAAGACTGTTGTTTGAACATTCCAGTAGCTTTGGTTGACACCTATTGATATAACTCTGAAATTCTTTTAAATACGAAAATTAATGGGTAGGTCAAGCCTCCCGTATGGTCAACCGTCCCTAGTCTCCCCTACATACCTTTTAAAGGTGTTACAGAGTATGTATATAGAAATAAATTATTTTATGCATATATATTGTATGATAGTATAAATACATATATATTTTTTAATTCATGATTTTTTTCCTTTTAAAAGGTTAAAGATTAATGACAGGGAAATAAATATTTCTCGGTATATATGCTGTACCATAGTATAAATGTGTTATCTATATTATAAAGCAAAAACATGTCCGTGAGTAATGGTAAAGTTATATTCACGTTGGCAACATCTGACCACTAACTTTCACTTTTACTGCGATTTGTTTAACTTCGAAATGTCGAATAACGTCAGATTTTATCCCGCCGATTAGAGAAAAAAAAATTACTTCAAGTGCTATTTGTTTTGAAAACTGTATTTCAATTTAGTGATTTTTTATGGTTTTAAAATAATTTTCAAGCATGATTTTTTTTAAAATCTATCTCTATCGTGTGTAGCTTGATTACGAAAGATTAATTCGTTTGCTCTTAAAATAATATAAGTAGTTCAGCATTTATTTTCGGTTAATATTCCAAAATGAAATTAAAATCTCACTAATTAATAAGTCAAATAATACAAATAAAACACAAATTTAACCGACATGTAGCCGAACTACGCGCTTAAAACACTGAAATTATCGTAGTAAAAAAGTATGCTATAAGTAACTAAATCTTTATTTTTAAAAATTATTTAAATTTTCCTTTAAAAAAATCAAGTATGAGGAAACTTTCCAAAGACTGCGAAAAAAATATTCCAAGGTGTCCACGAGTGATGCGTTTGATAGATATGCTATACGATATCTATACATTATATGAGTATGCTATATTTTAAAATTAAATCCATATTTTTGAAATTTCTAAAGAGTATAGAAATAAAAATTTGTGCGTATAACACTATGTTTTACAATATATAGTATGTGTATGTTTTTAAACCATTAAATCCATGATTGTTCATCCTTTTAAAAATTCTAAAGGTTATTTAATTAGAAATAAATAAATAAATTTCATATTTTTCATACATACTAAATAACTTTTGTTCCAAATAAATCTCATTTTTCGAAGATATTTATTTTCTTTCTTAATTTTATGGAATTTCATAATAATAATAACAAAAAAAAAAAAAATCTCATAAATTTAAATTCCAAAAGTATGAGCATAAGCTGCAACTAACTGGTTAAAAACATTCAACTGGTAAAGGGATTCTGGAAAAACAGTAAAAAGCAAAATCTCTGTTCTACCGTGAACCCTTGATTCGAAAACTGAACAATAAGAAATAAAAGACCTTGAAAGCCCATATAATTGTTTCAAGGCAAAAGAGGAAAACCTTTCAAGAGATGTTAGCAACCTGAGTGGTTAAACGTGCTGATTTCATGAGTTTGAGAACGAAAATAATTGAAAAATGTGTGAGAAAGTATGCCTTTTGGATTTGGGAACAACCTTAAGAGGACGTGGTACCCTTTGAACTTTTATTACTATTATTATTTAAGTATTTTATAATGGTTTTCATGCATTATTAAATGGTTTTCTAGAGGAAAATCATTTAATCAAGCTAAAATGTAATTTTAGGGGTTGGATATATTATATCCCACCTAATTTTAATTAAGTTTTGCACCAGAAACTTTTAATTAAGTTTTAATTTTAAAATTTTGGTGAAAAAGCACTGAAAAATTGCTTTTCCTTATTTCGAAATACAAATTTTCCAAATTTCCGGTGAGAATTCAACATTATAGCAACACAACTGCATGCCCCTCAAAGGGTTAAAATGTGCATTTTTTTAATTAAAAAAATTAAATAACATTGCTTCTACAATGTTGAACACGTTTGAAATATCTTTCGTTAGTTGCTTTTCTTATAAGTGTATTGTATAACTGCAAAGATCAGATGGAAAAATAAATGTCATGACACATGTAAAAAATACAATAAAAATGATTATTTACCAGATACTTTTTTTTAATAAACTATTTTATATTGCAGAAAATCGATCCTTAATTTTATTAAACACGCCATAAGGATCACCCGCTAAAGAAAGAAATTGGGAATTGCTCGCCAAACGTGGCAAATGAGGTGCGTTCGTACTATAACTAGTTTTATAAATATTTTTTGCACCGCATATTGTATTGAATGTATATTTTAGTGCACTTCATAAGTGCATATCCATTTCATTCTGTTCGAAAGGCTGTAACATCATTAAAATGCTCTTGAAATAATTTTTTCCCATTGGCCGTAATGTAACGGAAAACTTTTGGCTGTCCCTGTAATTATCCGATTTTCATCCGATTTTCCATCCGATTTTCATAAAATTTGAAATGACTCGATAAAATTTTCCAACAATTATATATTTAAAATTTCAGACCATTCGGAAGGCTGTAACATCGTTAAAATGCACTTGCAATAATTTTTTCCCATTGGCCATAGCCAAAACTTTGCAACAATTATATATTTAAAATTTCTGACCATAGTTGGGTAGTTTTTGCTCTGTTATATGCGGACGGACGGGCAGACAGACGGACTGAAAGACGACTATAGGTGCTACGCATTTATATAATTACGAACGCACCTAAAAACGATTAAGTTAAAAAAATATTTGAAGTTTTGACACTTAGCGCGTACTGGTATACTTAAAAAACACAAACTAAGAAAAATTAATTTAAATATTATAAACTTTGAATAATTTAAAGGGAAGGATATAATGTGAAAAGCCTTTTTTCGCATATTTTTAATAATCTTTACGGCACTTTGTGTGAATGTATTAAGGTTAAGGATGTATAAATTCATTTTAAGTAAAATGTTGTAAATCTGATAATCTCGTCATTTTGGAAAAATGAATAATACCGAGTCATCTTAAAGGTATAAACAGCTCGCCTATCATTTCAAAGCAAAAAAAAGATTTTTTTTTTTTTTCTCTCTTAAGTAAACAGCTCCCTAGTATTGCTAAAATAAAACTATGTTTTCTTTCCTAAAAAAATTCTAAAGATTTAAAAAATTGGAAAACGACTTTATATATAAAAAATATACAAAACATATGCAAGATACGATTTTTTAAATACTACATCTGCAAGTCAGATAAATTTAACTCAATGTAGTAATCTAAAGTGCGCTGTTTTTTCTAATTCTTTCATTTGATATTTTATTCCATTCTGCCACCCTGGAGTGGGTGAAATCAGACGTAATTGCATTTTATTATCATTGCTGTGTGTGGGAAATTCGGTTCGAATGCGATCTAAACCTGTTGAAGTCCCTGAAACTGCTGTGAACCTTCATCTAATGATCATTGCCTCTGCATTCGAATCGCATGGCCGTGGAAGGAATATGTCTCTCTTGGGGATTTTGTGAATTCTTTTTCCCACGGCAGGGAAAATGAAAGAAGAGAAGAGAAATTCGGCGTGAAATATCCACATTAAATGCTTGTTGGAAATGGATTCCCTCACAATTGAAAGGGAGAATGATACAATAGAAAGGTGAGAAAAGGGAATGTATACAAAATTCAGGAAAATATAAAAGGATAAATACGATGTTCAGACAGCGACTCAGTTTTTGGAGGAGAATAACTGGAGTTAAAATCAAGATAAAAGTAAATATATATATATATATATATATATATATATATATATATAAACAGGTTTTATTAATTTACTTGTAAATTCATGTTCTTTATTTGATGTCGCATTCTTCTGATGAAAAACTCATGTTATAAAAAATGTGATGTTATCTCATGGTGTCATATGATGATGCTCCTCTGATGTTATTAAAAATAATAATAATTTGTGCTCAATTTATTTTTAAGATATGGCAACAGGAAAGTAAAACGCATTTTCATACTACTGCAAAGGCTACTTTCCATTATTGTAACAAACAAATATTTATTGTTGAGTCACGTGGTAATAGATTTTATGAAAATAATGCATGAAAATTATTTAAACTGTCTAGGATTTTCATGCATATTTACAAAAGTTTGAACGTTGCTAAACAAGATGAACTGAAGCCATAAACACATTTTAAAAATATTGTAAAATATCAAAATAGTAAAATACAGGAAGGGGGCCGTACCTCTCCTTCACTTCTTCAATATCCTTCAGCACTTTTAAACAGGATTGGGACGGTTTAACCCTTTATCTACTGACGGTTCTTATAAGTACCATTAAAATAACTTGTTATAAAATTCATTTAATACATCGATTAGTTGTTATACAGTTTAGAATGAGTTATAGATACATTACTTTATCTTATTCCAAAAGCATTATTGGTTACACAAAACAAAAATATTTTTTAAAGGATGATTTCTTTTGCTTTTGCATCTTTTCAGCTTTCTTGGCGGGGAGGGGGGGGGGGATTTTTCAATTCGGAAATACTTCTATTGTATTTGTACATTTCCTAATTCTACAAAATACTAAGAGAAATTTTTAAAATAAAAGACTTGAGTGGGGTTATAAATAGTGCACAAAATCCCTATAAATTCAAATTTAATTAATCCTTCTAAATCCTTCGAAAATTTATTAAATGATCAAGTAAATCTTCTAATGCATTTTAAACAATTCACGAAAAATGCTTTAGAAGATATAAATTTTCATGAATTCATAATTCAGTAGATAAAGGGTTAAACCAACTGTGTTTTTTTTTCTTTGTTTTTTTTTTTTTTTTTTTTTTTTTTTTTTTTTTTTTTTTTTTTTTAACAAATCTAATATAATATTTTCTCTTTTTTGTAATTTAAGTGTTTTGAATTATTGATAGAAATAATTTCTACTTTTGACTAATTTATCTCAGCTGTCAAAATGAGATATAATGAGTCTAGGTCTTCTTTATATGCATGTAGGATGAAAATTAGCATGTGTTAATGAACATGTCTGATACCCTAATGAGTTATCTTAAAATATGTAAAATTAGCAAAGATGAAATTCATAAAATAAAATTCAATATTTAGCATGAAATATTTTCATTTAAAAAATTCAGATTATTTGCAGCAGTTAATAACGTAACACAATGATCTTTAAGATTCTAATCAATATGTAAAAAAATAAATAAATAAATAAATAAAAAATTCTCGATTATTTTTTAAGAATTTAAAAAAAGAAACTCAAGATATAAAGCTGAATAAGACGGCATGCAAAAATTGCCTGCTAGTTATAGCATTTGAATAATACCAATCAATATTTTTTGTTACTTGCTGAATCTAATGGCCAAAAAGGTTGTCTTGGGATTGTCACTCAGAAAACAAAATAACCAGAAGTATTCGAATATAGTATATAAAAAAATTCTTTAACAACTTTAACAACCACATATACTGATATTTAAATAAAAAGGTTAAGCATTTGGAGATACTATATCTTCAAGATGAATTTGTTTATAGTTGAAGTAATAATAAGGTCAAGAAGAAAATATCAAAAAGTTCAGTGAACTAGTTTTCACTGCAAAAAGATTTTTACAGTCAAAATAAGCGAAAATATTTTATTGGTGTGGTCTATAATAAAAATTGCATTTGGGTATTTAGAAAAAGTTGAAAAAAAAGTTCATTTCTCCATTTAAATCAAAATTCTTCTAAATAAGCACCTGCTTACTTTTAACTAAAATATGTAACAAAACAAACTATATTTAAATGATCTATAATACAATTAAACCCACTATCTTGAACCTAACAAGAAAATGGAGAAAAAAAATCCCGATAAGGTACATTCGAGACATTGTTTCATGAAAAGAAATGCTAAAAATATATAATTTTATTAATTTTTGCTGGGTTATTTAAGTATTGTATTATAACATATCTTAGTGGGGGGAAGTCCGTTTATTAAGACTGTTGGCTGTTATCTTTTAGAGCAAGAGAACTTTTTGTAAAGATGCTGTGCAATTTAAGACTAATATTTGCAGTAGTCTAAAAAGCTCTTGTAGTATTTTCTACTTATTTTACTGTCGCTTTTTGTTTTCAAAAAACTTTACAGTTTCGAGGTAGAAGTGTCAAGTGATGATAATACATAGAAGGTCTAAAAACTTAACTGCTAAATCTCAAATTCTAATATTTCCCAGTGAAAAACTTTCTTTTGAATAAAGGTCTTAACTGTTCATTTTACTGTTCTGCCAAAAGAAAATCCGACATCCCAGGTAACAAGCATTTCAAAGAAAATGTTTTGAATCGGAGAGGGAAAATATATTATATTCATGAAACGGCATCAAATATTTATCTATTATTATTAATTAAGAGATTCTTGATAAGATTTTCAAGGTATATCAGTGTTTTGCTGTGTAGAACAGTTTATTCTTGGAACATAAGACATAGATGTTACTAATAATGTTTAAATTAGAAATGATTTCAATCTACATAACTAACTGTAATTCTTCCATTTGACTATTTTCAAATGAAGTTATATCACATATATGTAATATCGAACAATGTTTATTTTTATTAACAAATATGTATCTATTTGTATTATGAAATGATATTAAAAAAACAAATAAACTTGTTTTTTTAATCCTGGTTTTTTGTCAATTCTGCTTTTAAAAGGGAAAAAATGTAGGATTTATGTATCGTGCAATGTATATAAACAAAAATACAAAATTTAAAAAAGTAAACAGTTTTAAGTTAATTTCACACTGGTCCCTTCTAAATTTATCACACGCATCTAAAATTTACAGACAACGGCTCTATAGTTAAAAGAAAATATAGAAAATTTAAGGGGGTTCGGACACTTGTATCTTGTCTGTTAAATTTATCATATTGATGACCCTTTATCTCAGGAACTGTTCCAAGGAATCAGCTGAAATTTTCAAATCTTATTCACTATATATTTTCACATATTTTTAACACAGGGATTTCTTGAAATTGGTTGTAATTATAATTTTATGATTTTTACTAGAAACTACTAAAAATAATTTTTAAAATTACCTAAATGGCCTTTCATCTCATAAACTATACAATACACCTTTGAAACTTTAACACACGCTTTTCTCTCATATGTACATAGTTTAACACAAGCATTTTATAATTTGAAGTTTTGTTATTTTTTAATAAATTTTTAAATAATTTTTTTTAGTAGTTTGCAGTAAAAATCATAAAATTATAATTACAGACAATTTCAAGAAATCTCTGTGTTAAACTATGTAAAAATATCTAAGGAATAAGCTTTGAAAATCTCAGCTGATTCCTTGAAACAGTTCCTGGGATAAAGAGTAATATGCCAAATTTAACATTGACAAGATACTAATGTCCGAACCCCCTTAACAGATGATAAAATTAAAAAATTAGTGATCAAAGATTATCGAAAAAGATGCTTAATTTTATGACTTCTTTTCTCTTGTAATAGATATTAAAATACTTTATTTTTATAATGTCTGTAATATACTATTTTAAAAATCGCTATTATAATGGATTTATATATGAAACAGAGTGCCTGAAATTCATAATGAAAATCCATGATGCTTTAAAAGTAACATTCCGGATATACATCTTTTCACTTATGGGTCATTTTTAAGGGTTATTCCAGTGAAAGGTTTATAAACGCATCTTAACTAGATAAAATTGTATTTACAGTGAAATTCTCCCGAGTTGCATACCTACCTAAAGTTGGAGATCATTCTAATTTGGATATTGGACACTCAAAAAACACCCTAAGTTAGACACATTCCTCTAATTTACCACCCCCACCCCCTCTTTCTCTCTTTTTTGTGCTATTTAAGAAATTCGAAATTAGTTGTAAATCATATCTAAAAAACAGCGCTTATAGTTTCAATAAATTTACCTAATAAATTGCGAATTAATTCAAAATTAATTCCATTTACAGTTAGAATCACCCAAATTCGATGGTTTAAAAATTTACCAACTGCCTTTGCAACCCGATGTGTTGCATTTGCATTGAATGAAGTCTTTCAATTTTTAAGAAAAAAAAAAAGAAATCGAATATATTCTTACATTTTGAAAATATTTATAATATTAATTTATTAAATTTATTTTTATAAACAAGAAATCATTTTACAGTGCAAATGATTTGGAAATTAAGAAAATTACACGATTTTGATGTAATAATAGTAGAATGCCTTTATTATAAAATGATGACGTATGGAAAACAAAATGCCATTGATCAAGAGGATTTTGTATGAAATTTGGAGAGCTTGCCATTATGTTTATTTACTTGCCTAACTCGTCAAAGCAAATTCGTCCTGGAAAGTAAGTTTTGTAGTGTGGGGTGCTATGGTTGCGGTAAAAACTTTTAATCTGACCATATGTCTGTAAGTATGTTCAGACTCCATGGTCTATCAAAGTACATTAATTTATATTTTAAACGAATTAGGAAAACATTTTTTCATAGGGATCAATATTTAAATTTTGCAGTATTTTGATAATAATTTTATTAAATATAGAAGTAAACAATATAGATAGTCTTTACATTACTTTTTTTTTTTTTTCAAGATAATGTAAACTAAAAAGCATTAAATCGATTAAGTATTCAAATAAAACAAAAATAAAGATTTACATTGAATGAAATCTCATCTTTTCAGATAGCAGACATTATTTACCTTTTTTGTTTTGTTTTTTCCCTTAGAAAAATTGAGTAGTTTAGTTGCCATTGTTAGAGAAATTTCGTTTAAAGTTACTAAATCTGAGAGTTTATATGACATCTTCGTATTCATGCGGATAATCGGAGTTAATTTCATGGCGCTGCATTTCATATTCTAGGAGAAGAAGTTGTGAAATACAAACAGACAGCCAGATTTTAGCATAATAGATCTAGCTTTAAAATATGCATTTACAGCTAAAATATAGATGCTTTCCGATGATATAGACTTAAAAATTAGAAGCAAAATTAAGAAATAGTAATTTTAAAAAACGAAAAAATTAAATAATTGACATTCAATAATCATTTCAATAATTGCGCTATGTTTTGACATTTAGTAATGATTGACAAACAGTTATGTAAATCTTGGAATTTAATATTGATAAGACTTTTAATTAAATATATAAATATGTATTTAAACAACCAATCTTATTTTCTTTTATTTATAAGTGATTAATGCAATTAATATTTAAAAAGTGTGCATATATGTATTTGTAATTAAGCTGCAAAATTTATAAGTACCTCTGTATGTTGGACATCTCCCTGGACACATTTTTTTGGAACCGTAGGTATCCAACTTCGAGAAGTTTCGGTGTATTATTTAGTTTTCTTTATGTTTTATAAATAATTTAGGTATTGACACAAAAATGAATGGATCTAAAACACACTTTACATTCAATATGTATTGGCATTATTATATATATCTTCCTGAGACCCCGCATCCATTAAAATGGATGTTTTCTTTTAACCTTAATCACATCAAATATTTCTTTGGAAGCAAGTCTTGATACTCCAAGAATTATAACTTCAAGAAATATAATAAACACTTCAAGGTTTACTTTTAAGTTTTTAGAATCTGGCAACGGCTTCTTGTTTGTTTTTAATATTGCGCAGTGGGTGAGTCAACGTGGTGTTCGTGGCCAGGTGTTCGTAAGTTCCAACTTTTCTTTACTCATTTTAATTTTTTAAGCACAGTTTAGAGCGTATGTGTTAATTTTAATATTTTTGTAGTACCCTAGCTCGTTTTTAACTGTAATTTGGATATAATCATTGCTCTAAAGCTCAAATTTAAAGTCTTACTTGAGTAAAGTTATATAGTTAGTTTTAACATTAGTTTTGGTTTTAATCGTGTGCAAGATTTCCAAGTTTTTGATGTGTATTTAATCTCTCTGTAATGTTTTGATTACTTTTTATAAAAATACATATATATGTAATATTTTTATAAAACATTACTTTTTTTTTTTTTTTAACCAAAAGATTAATAACATTAGAAGCATTAGAAATAATAGCAAATGGGAATGACTTATTCATTTTAGTGATTCTAATGATGAATATTTTAATATTAATAAAATTTATGAAGATTCTTCTGAAGCTGAAAATGAGGCTACTAAAGAATCAGTCAATAATGTTGCTGATGGCTCAGTTAGCCAAACTAACGGAAGTGAAATGGCGAAATTATCTAAAGCCCTATTTGATTTGGAAGAGATCTTTCCAGTAAGTTCAAGTTATGATTTATGTACATATAAAGTTTTTTTTTTTAAATTTGTAAATTAAAACAATTATTTCGGCTAACTTTTTCTTTGATAGAAACTTATAAATATAAAGAAAAATAAATTAATTAATGCAATAAAGAATATTTTTCACAAACATCATGAAATCTGATTTTAATTATGTTTCCTTTCAGGTCTGCTCAAGCATTCCATATCCTACTGATATTTCACATCAGCTAGAACAAGAAGCAGAAGTGCACATAAAATTTAAAGCACATCATTATTTTAGACATTACATTGATAATAATATGTATTTAAAAGAAAATTAAACTTAGATGTCCAAGTTACAATATGTTTTTGTGCATTACCAGTGGAAGAAATTGTTTCAAAGATTTATATTTGGCTTAAATATGGGTAAAATAATTCAGTTTTGTTCATTAAATTAATAATAAATATATATATGTTTCAATTTATTGCTAATTTATTGCTTTTCGGTATCACTTTACATGTGAAACGTTGAAATGAACTGTGTTTACATTTCATCATATTTAAGACCTGAACATTCATTAAAATGGATATGGTCCTTTCCAAATTTAAAAACAAAACAAAAATTAAAAATCTTTTAAAAAAAATATTTTTTAACACTTTTGATGAAAATAAAATAAGACAAAGATAAAGTGTTTCAAATCTTCTTGGGTCTCAGGAGAATATAAGTTGTAAGTTGATATGGCTATAACTTTATAATTTTAAATAGCAACACAATATATCACAACATTCTTTTATTTTATAAGAAAATTAAGGCTTTATTATTGGATAAGATCTTGAACAATCTTTCTTTCTTCTCTCTTCCTTTCTGGCGGTCAAACTTTTATTATATTCATAAGGGAAGATTATATGTTTTATTGAATTTTTTTCAATATACAAATAATACCGTTTTCTGAACTACATTACGTGATATACATTCGCATTCGAGTATAATGTGAATGTGCTTGTGTAAAGATTTTATTTATTTATTTATTGGTTGCGAGCTTCGTGCTGAATTTTAAACTTGAAAGAATATTTAAAAATCTTTTTCATGCAATGCTGAAAAAAAAAAAAAAAAATTTATTCCTAAAATACGTGCTTTCTCATAATTAGTATATTAAAGTTAAACAAACTTTATAAGGAATTATTTTTTTATTGTATTATTCTTTTAATTAATGGGAATTGATTTAAAATGTGTTTCCCTTGAGCTTTATTGAATTGTACATGATAGATTACATTTTGCATTATTTTTTTATTTAGTTATTTATTACTTAAAATTGCCTCATACTAGGACAATAATTTAAGATACTCGGAGACACAAAAAAAAAGGGGGGGAGAGGTTTTTCACATTTTTTAATGGTTAAAAAATATTCCAGAGCTTTTAGATTAAAGTGATTCAAATCCAATACATAATAATACATAATAATACGTAAATACAAATAAAATAAGAAAATATATTGTACTTTATATGATGCACTGTGGTTGTTGGGCTTTCTGCCCAGAATTTAAATGTTTTTATCGAATAATGGTTTTTTTTGCCCTATTCAACATGATATATCTAAATTTCTATATGAAAGATAATGTTACGATACTGTTTACGATTTCTCCTAGTTATATTTTGTTTAAATTGCCCTAAAGATTCATAGTTTTGAAAGAAAATTTTAAAAATCATTCTCATAAATAATACTCGTTTAGGGGGAAGAAAATTGATTTTTTAAATAAATATTTTTGTAAATCGTAAAGATAAATTTATATATATTCTTTTCTGTATTAAAAAATGAATAATGCATGCAAGAAGAAAAATTCTTTCAGAAGATATAGTATCCAATTTTAAACACGGCTAAGATTTGAAATTTTTTATTTTTAAAATTTGAACTTTTTTTTATTTATTAATTGGAAAATAAATAAGTAAATATAAACATTTCAATGGAAAATGAGAAAATATATTTGTAAATAAAAAAGCAAAATTGTGTGTTCTTAAATAATATTAATTTTTTTATGTATTATTTTCAAAGCTTTGTCAATCTTAATTGTCTAGATCTCAATTAAACTTTGCGCAATGTTATGATTCATCATATGCTTATTTAAAACAGATAGCACGGAATTTTTTTTACATAAAATTACCATTTAAAATTTGAATTTATAAATTACATTTTTACTCAAAGAGGTTTCAATTTCATTACAGTTTATGGCCCCATATATAACATTGCAAATGTAGTATGGTTTTTTAAATAATAATTTGTATATTAATTATTATGTTTATTAATAATATTATTGTACTATTTATTTTCATATTATTGTTGTATTTTTAAATATATATTTGTTTATTTTGATTATTATTTATATATTATTACTTTTATTATTTATTAGTAGTATTAAGCATTACTTGTAAGGGTTATAATGGGTGCCGGTAGAACGGAATATGGGAAGAGGCGAGGTTCTGAAACAGGCGTGGCTGTGATTCGCAGCTTAAGCATGCCTATTTTTAAACATAGCAACATAAAAAGGAAAACATAAATTTAACAATTAAGAAATTTGTAACAAATAAGTTTCTACCAGACATTTCAAAATTGAGAATATGAACAAAAGCCAAAAATGTTCTTTTTGACAAAATATTAATATTTAAGGCAAATATTAATATGTAAGGTGCCAACATATAAGAGCATAGAAAGTAATACAGAAATGTAATAGGTAAGAAATAGGTAAGAAAGTCCTGAGACCCTTAAGGGTCTCAGGACTCTTAAATTTTCAAAATTTTCGAAATTTAAAATTTTTTTAGATATTAAACTCCTATCTTTTCTGAACATTTTGATATAACTGTTTTTGTGAAATTCCCATTAGAACAGAAGTTATGGATTTTAAAATTGTACTCGCTCAATAGCTGTGATGGGGCGTTTCCGAAACTTTGAAGTCATTTTTTCTCCAAATGACATTTTTGGACATAATGCACAGAATATCTCAGAAACTTCTCAATAATTTTTCATGTAATTTTCAAAACACATGTTTCATGTTAGTCTGTATAAACTGAACTTAAAATTTCCTTTTTATTGTTCAAATAAATATTTTTTTTGGTAATTATACTGTTGAAATTTTGAAAATTTTGGATTAGCCAAATACAACTTTGTATTAAAAATATAAAAATGCTTTAAATACAAATTTATTTAGGTTCAGGGTAATTATTATAATCTGAAGTAGAAATAGCCACCAAAATTTTCATTCTAGTTGCAATATTTATTTTGTAATCCTGCGCGTAAGCTTTTTCAATTCTTTGCTCGTGAAGTGTCTGGGAGTTTGGAGCCCCCTATAAATGTCAATTCTGCATCTTGCAATTTTTTAAATGCATGAAATGAAAGAACATTTTATCTCAATTAAAATTGTGTTATAAAAATGTACATATTTTAAGATATTAAATGTTGAAAATGGTCCTTTTTCCCAATTTTAAGAGTCCCGAGACCCCTTAAATATCTAACAGTAAAAATGAAGAATTCATAGTCTTTTTTCGTTCCTAAAATCCCCTTCGTTTAAAATAATTTTTTCCAAACGTGAACATAAAAATACAGATATAAAAAATATCTGGCATGATGGGCGGTTTCAGAGAAGCTCAGTCCTCTCGATGAAAAATTCTTAGCCCTTATTTTCTCTTAGTGTTTGTTATTTAAGCCACCTGGGAAGAATTATTTCCCCAAAATTGTCATAAATAAATAAAATTTATTTAAACTATTATTTTAACACAATCATACTGATTGGTAACGTTATATACGAATTGAATATTTCCAACTGAGCGAAAAAATGCCCAGTCAGGGAATCGAACCCAGATCCTCGGCTTACAGGGCCAATGCTTTACCGTTTAAGCTAATTGGGCTGACAACTGGCAAGCATATTTCGCTCAGATAACCTTATTGGTAATAACTGCTGAGTGAAATATGCTCGCCGGTTGTCAGCCCAGTTAGATTAAACGGTAAAGCATTGACCCTGTAAGCCAAGGATCTGGGTTCGATTCCCGGACTGGGCATTTTTTCGCTCAGTTGGAAATATTCAATTCGTAAAATTTATTTAATTAAATTTCAAAATCCAGAACGGGGTAATGGCCCCTCAAACCTCCCATTCCCAGCGCCAATGATTTTTATTATTATTATTATTATTATTATTATGCTATTTTGTATAATATCAAATTGTGATCAAAGTACATAAGTTGAGTTCAAAACAAATTTTCTGCTGATTTAACTGTAAGCCAATGTAAATTCGGTGACATCCAGGACCTAGACACATTAGGTATTGCCTAAGGGTATACACAGTTTTCAGGGAGTCCCAAAGAAATTTTAGATTTATTTTCATCTAAAAATTAACATTTTTTTTATGCATATGAGACATAATAACCAAACACGTTTTAAGAACATATCGAATAATATTATTTATTCAGTCATTCCTTTAAAATCACTGCAAAATGGGAACAAAAACATATTTCCATATAAGCATATTGCTATAAGCGATATTTACTTAATAAAAGATACAAATCATGATAATATAGGATAAAAAGAAATGACTAACGGTGAAAATTAAATTTTACTTGAAATATCCTTTCTTGTTGTTGAAAATATGCTACTTTATATATAATATTATAAAGAATGCTTTACTGAATCTGTGAGAAATACTTTGATTAACGTATCTTTTTACACGTAAATTTAACATCTTTATATTTTATTCATAGTAGAAATCTAAAGTGTATTGTGTTTTAAAATTTAAATTTATAGTCAAATACCCGAAAATGCTTAGAGCTTGTACGATTTTGTGATTAAATTTTACCTTAAGCGACGATGAGGGAGAGTGCGCAAAAACGCTGAGCTTCGGGCTTACTCATAGTATAGTCAGGGCCGGCGCAATCATCGAGCAAATGAGGCGACTGCCCAGGGCCCTCCGCCAGTTTCAGTCTTGTTAGGGGCCTCGAGCATCTAGACAATTGAAATAACGTTACCTTGTGTAAATAATGATATTATTGCTCTAAATTTGTCACTAAATGTTTTTTTCGCAAAAAAAAGTTAGTACTAACTTTCTTTCTTTCAGCCAAAGTTGATATAATTGTCGGAGAAAGTATAGATGTGAGGATCCTGAAAGTAAATATAAAAGGAAATAATAAATATCTAAGATATCCTAAAGGATAGAATATTTTTAGAGATTAAAAATAATTATAACATTACATGGTGAAAGAATTTGCATGTTATTTTTCATACATTTTAGACTTTTTATTATAAATTATATAGTCTATTATATATACAATTTTTAACAAGTCGGATATTGTACGTCAAACGTGACTAATGAGGCGCGTTCGTACTATAACTAGTTTTATAAATATTCAGATCTTGGTGCACTCCTATGCAAAAATGCAGGAATACAAAATGTGTTACGATTATATATGTATTGAATTCTGTAATACGAAAATAATAGGACTCCATCTTAAATAGAACGTAAGCACCATGGCAACCTAAAATCATTACCTATCATGGCATATCATTGAATTAATTATATATGATAGGATTTAATAGAATGAAGAAAATTTTTATTAATCTCTTTTTAAGTTTTGACTCGATTTCATAAAATATGAAATGACTCGACAAAATTCTGCAACGATATTAAATTTCAAACCATTCAGTCGGATAGATTTTGCGCTGTTATATGCGGACAGACGTAGGGACCAGACGGCGACTACGGGTGCTACGCATTTATATAATTACGAACGCACCTAAAAATGCAGTTTATTAGACGAATATTGCAGTCAGAGACGTTGGGCCCCATAAAGTGATTTGAGAGGGCCCCGCGCGACATTGCACCGATCCTGAGAATAGTGGTTGGGGCCATACCACCCCCTCCCCCCCCCCCCAAAAAAAAAAAATAATAATGTGCCTAGGCCCCCGAAACACGATATGCCTTAATCAGGCAATGGTGACATCTATGAGCTTTGACGATTACTGTCTTCACCCCGATCCCTTATGTGTCGGCCGTTGTGTATGCAAATAGGAAAGAGCGCGGGGGGAGGGGGGGGGGCAATTTGGTGAATTTTGTACATAATCGCATATTTGGAAACTTCGTTCGTTATTGTAATTTTAATATTTTAACGTATGTGTTCTTTTACAAGTTCTCTATCAGTATGGATTTTTCAATTAAAATTACCTTTTAAAATTTTAATTTCTAAATTTCATTTTTACGTAAGGATTTCCTGATTTCGTTACAGCATATGGCAAGTAACATTGAAAATGTAACATACATTTTAAATAACTAATCTGAATATTATTAAACATTCATATTATTTTCTATATTAAATAAAACAAAGATATTGTCTATTATTTGCTATTGATATTGTTTATGTTATTTTCATATTATTAAATTGTGACTAAAGTACATAAATTGAATTCACATAAATTTTTCTGCTAATTTTACTGTAAACCGATGCAAATTCGGTGACATCTATGAGCTTTGAAGATTACTGAATTCCTCCCGATCCCTATGTGTTGGCCATTGCGTATGCAAATGGGAAAGCAAAAAAGTGCGCAATTGATAAATTTGGTACTTAACCGCATTTGAAGCCTTCGCTAGGGAAGGCGAAACCGTGAAAATTCAATTTCGCTCCAGGATACCCATTTGATCCCACCCCGATATAGATTCTGCAAGTTCATTGGACAGGCTTGATCCTTCTTCTGCAACATCCAAATCCCGCCCATTTCCGGTAAATCCTTGAATTATAGGGAAGAGATGCAATTTCCATAACAGATGGAAATGAAGACTGGCCTTGGTGATATTTTTTAAGGCTTATCTTTAGGGAAATTGTGAAGGTTAGAAACTCAAATATAAAACAACATGTAAATTCACGCAAACAAATGACGTAAAAAAAATTATTTTGTTGTTGATATTTACACTTCAATTACATTGTGTTAAGAATTTTTAAGACTCAGGGCCGAGCGAAGGAGGGCATGATAGGGGCTCTGGCCGCAAAAGTGAGAATTTAGAAGGAGCCAAAATTATGAAATATTTCTTTAAAAAAATTTTATTCGCCATTTTCACCGTATTTTTATTTGTTTAAGGGGACGGTGGAGTTTAAAATCCTTAAAAATATTTTTTTTTTATTTTTGTAAATTTCAACTTAAATATTATTCAAGGGTACATTATATACATTATAACATGCATTTATCACAAAAAATTTAAAAAAAAAATTTATTTTTGAGAAAAAAATGGAATTTTAGATCTAATGGAATCTTAGAAATCTTCGAAATGCCCCATGCGTCTTCCATATCAATGAAATTCCCCAATATTTTTTATAAAAGTTTGGTTTATATATAGAAATAAAATAGAGCATCGAATTTTACATATTTGAATTTAAAAGTTAAAAAAAAATTGAAAAAATTTGAAATTTTTTCGAAAAATTTTCAAAATTTCAATTTTTTTCAATTTTTGTTTTTTATTTTTTGTAAATTTCATCTTAAATATTATTGAAGGGTACATTATATGCATTATGGCATGCATTTACCACAAAAAAAATTTTTTTTTAATTATATTTTTGAGAAAAAAATGGAATTTTACGCGTCGTCTTAGAAATCTTCGAAGTGCCTCCTGTGTGTTCCATATCAGTGAAAATCCCCAATATTTTTTATAAAAGTTTGATTTATATATATAAATAAAATAGAGCATCGAATTTTATATATTTGAATTTAAAGGTTAAATTTTTTTTTTTTTTTTGAAAAATTTTGAAATTTTGATTTTTTTTTTTACCTTTAAATTCAAATATATAAAATTCGATGCTCTATTTTATTTATATATATAAACCAAACTTTTATAAAAAAAATATTGGGGAATTTCATTAATATGGAAGACGCATGGGGCATTTAGAAGATTTCTAAGACAACGCGTAAAATTCCATTTTTTTCTCAAAAATAATTTTTTTAAAATTTTTTTGTGATAAATGCATGCCATAATGTATATAATGTACCCCTGAATAATATTTAAGTTGAAATTTACAAAAATAAAAAAAAATATTTTTAAGGATTTTAAGCTCCACCGTTCCCTTAAACTATACTGCCATTGCATTTTAACAAAGCTACTAAAACAAAATATTATTTCATACACAGGCGCTGACAGATCAGGTGCGATGGAGGTAGTGGGCCAGCCCCGTGATACCTTATTATGTATAACACAAAGATATTTCTGTGGACTCGTGATCACAAAAGTCGTGAATTCCAAAAGCTAGTGAAATACGTAACCGTTTTAAAAAATATGCCTTTTTAGTAAAATTGCGTCCTTTCAAAAAAAAAAAAAAAACTAGTACTTGTATGTTGTGGCCATCACAAAACTTTCTTCGATATAAATCACACCAATTAAATCATTTAAATAGTACAAGAAATTACACCAATTTAGCACCAATTCAT
Source organism: Maratus speciosus (assembly GCA_963932465.1). NCBI lineage: Eukaryota > Metazoa > Arthropoda > Arachnida > Araneae > Salticidae > Maratus > Maratus speciosus. Next base: position 343,244,390 of record OZ010786.1, read on the forward strand.
ATCAAAGTATATCTGAATCTGAAGTTTGATGAAAATTCGTGCATTAGCTCTTGAGCTCTTAGCTATAGCAGAAATTCTGAAAAATGTAGCATAGCAGCGACACCTGTTGAACGATTTACACCAAAACATATCAGCAGTAACTCATATCAAGGTATATTTGAATCTGAAGTTTGATGAAAATTCATGCATTAGTTATTGAGATAGCTATAGTGGAAATTCTAAAAAATGCAGCATAGCAGCGCCACCTGTTGAGCGATTTGCACCAAAACATAAATGGCACTAATTCATGTCAAGGTATACCTGAATCCGAAGTTTATTGAAAATCCAAGCATTAGTCCTATTGCGGAAATTGCAAAAATGAAGCATAGCAGTAGCAGCGCCACCTGTTTAGCGATTTACACCAAAATGTAAAAAACGTCAATTCGCGTGAAGAACTAACTGAATCTGAAGTTTAGTGAAAATCTGTGCATTAGTTCTGGAAATTGAGCAATTATGGAGATCGTGAAAAATGCTGGATAGCAGCGCCACCTATTGAGTGATTTACACCAAAAACTAAACAGCACTAATTTATATCCAGGTATACCTGAATCTGAAGTTTGTTGAAAATCCAAGCATCAGTTCTTGGGATAGAACTATTGCGGTAATCGGAAAAAATGCAGCTTAGCAGCGCCACCTGTTGAGAGATTTACACCAAAATGTATAAAACGTCAATTCATGTCAAGGACTAACTAAATCTGAAATTTGATGAAAATCTGTGCATTAGTTCTGCAGATTGAGCTATTGTGGAAATCGTGAAAAATGCTGCATAGCAGCACCACCTGTCGAGCGATTTACAACAACTTATATCAGGGACTAACTGAATATAAATTTTTACTAAATTCCGTGTATTAGTTCTTTACACAGAGCGCCAAAAAATTTTGTGTCACATACATCAGATAGAGTCACAGACAAACATTTTGTAAAAACATTTTTTTCGGAATCTCTGACCCCTAAAACGTGTAAATCCGTCGAAAACCAAAAGTCAAAAAAATTCATGAATCCAATACTTTCTTCTTGTAAAGATAGTAGAAAGTAAAAACAAAACAATATAAATAAACCAAAAATTTCATAAAGTTAGACAGAAAACTGAAGTATGAATATTTCAAATATTCCGACATATTTGACCAGAAAATATGTGACGATTAATATTTAAAAATATCAAGTTTATTGATTACAAATTTGATGGGGTTAGAGTGTCCACCGATTTTGAAAATACTGTTCTGAAAAAAAAAAAAAAAAAAAAACGCGCTTAAAGTTTTCGTTTCTTACACTCTCTTACTTCTATAGCTCCAAAACTGCCCTTTCACTTTTGATATCGATTTCTAACGAATAAAATATTATGTTTGTGTGTATAAAAGTACATTACGCAAATAAATAAATAAATAATCGAAATTTTGAATAGATTAAAGTGCTGTTACCCTTAAGAACATTACAGAAGTATATCTTTTTCTTTTCTTTTTGTTAGTTTTGCTCTATCACATATCTTCCGTAATTTGAGAACAATGTAATTACAAACCCTCATACCAAAGAAGCTTGCTAAATATTTTGAAGAAATTAAGGATTTTTTTTTTTTCAATATTATTACCTAAGTAATAAATGTTGTTTTTCTTTAATTACATTTTTATTAGAAAAATTTTCAGCAAATTGTGAAAGAAAGTGAATGAATGAGTTCTAATTTTGATTCAAACTTGCAGATTTTTTAGTTTAATTCAATTCATGCTCACTTTTTAAAAAGTGAATCAAACTCAACTCAAAACTCACAAGTTTTGCTCGATTAAAACTATTTTTAACCCTTTAACGCGTGATTTTTTAATTTGTTGGGAAAACATTCTATTTGAGTCTATTTTTGTTCATTATCCCCTAAAAAAATTGGGAAAAAATTTATTTATGCTTCTGTTGGACATAATATCACTCCTAAGTTACCTAACAAAAATTGCTCAAAAAAAAAAAAAAAAAAAAAAAAAAAAAAAAAAATGATAATTTTATATATACTTAGTATTTACACTGCACAATAACAACTATTCAACGATATAATAATTTTTACAATTGTTTTTAATAATTTGCAGAATTAATAATTACTACATTATAAAGACTAGGGGATCGTACCCGGGCTTCCCGGGTTAAAGAATATAGGTGAAAGCATTTTTTTTTAATTGAAAACTAATAATTTTTTTATATGCAATAAATTTTTTAGATTGCGCACTTATATTAAAAAAGCATTTTCATATGGAAAATACGAATTATACAATCAAATAAATTTTTGAAATTTATCAAAAGCGATATTTTCTTATTAGCTGCTTGCTAAGAGTTATTTGAACAAGATTTTGCTACTTATGGCATCCTTTTATATTCTGATAATTTCAGAGCTTATACATGCCTGTTAAATTTGTGCTTTATTTATATTATTTTATTTATTTATTCATAGGGAAGTTTTTTTTTTTTTTTAATGGATATTAGCCGTAAGAAAATGATGAACATTTTATTTTGTTTTATGGGCAAACGGATTAACCTTTCGTAATCGAGCTCCGCGCGATATAGATAAATTAAAAATTATTTCATGCTTTAAAATTGTTTTTAAAACACATAGACAATCAGTAAACTGAGATGAACTTTGCAAAGAAATTCCATTTGAAAAAAAAAATCCTATTTGGTGATCTAAAAATTTAAATTGTACGATTACAAATATGTTAGATTTGTGTTTTTACAATATTATTCTTTTATTTGTTCATAAAAGAAGTATTAATTTTGTTAATTTGTCTTTCACAAATATGTTAGATTGGTGGTTTTTTTAATATTATTCTTTTATTTGTTTATAAAGGAAGTATTAATTTCGTTATGAAAAATAGTCAGAAACAAATACTGATAAATGTTTGTTGCTTTATGTGCAAAATAATAATTATTATTATGTATGGAAACCGGCACGTGATAAGATAAACTTAAAAAAAAAAAAAAAAAAAAAAAAAAAACAGGCTTAAAAATTATTTTAGAAAATATAATACATCAGTCGATTAAGATACAGTTTTTAAGCAAATTGCATTTGAAAGTAAAATTTTTTCCTATGCGACGAAATTGAAAATGTACGATGGCCAGTAGATTAAAAAATTGCAGTAGCGAAAATTTCATGATCGAAATTTGATCGTGAAATGTTGCCATTCGCAAAATGACGTCAGCGTTACGCACAGATACGTTTGTTCTAATAATCTTGTATAATATAGATAAATATAGTAAATCTTGTATAATATAGATAGATACTTAATCAGTAAAATATAATAAAGATCAGTTATTAGGGTGTGGTTATCAACTGAGGCTCTTATGCTTGGTATTCCGGAATGAAAAACAGCAATTTTCACCTTCTCAAAATTTGCATACGCACTTCTCATATTCACCATTTTTTTAATAGTAAAATTAATATTTATATATAATAATAAATAAATATTTAAAATTTTGTTTGATCATTTAAAAATCATTTTAACTCAAAACTTGAAGTCAAGATATTCAGCAACATCTTCTATGTGAACAGACGCACCCTTTACTTGAGATTCTAATCTCAATTCCGGAGAGTAAAAATTTCCGTAATTTATGTTTTTTAGACGCATTTGTGTTAAAATGTTTAGTTTTATCTAAGAAAATGATCGTTTTCTTTAAATATGACTTCATTTTCACTTAAATAAGCATTTCACCTAGTGTCTGAAACTTAGTATCGTATCGGTACACATGCAGTAGGAAAAACAATTTAGAAAATTTATGAGGAAGAATGCGTGTTTTCAAAAGCAGTATGTCATTTTCCGTTATTATGCCCCTAATATAATATTCTGCTCCTAATGGGATTTTGCAACACTAAACCTTATACAACAATTTTTATCAACAATTTTGAATTTTTATCAGAAAATAGCATGAATAAAGATAAAAATACATCATTATTTCTCTCTTGTCTGCAGTAATGCAAGCTATCTAACTTTCACCATTTTGAAGAAATTTCATAAAATGCTTTTAAAATTAAAATATAAAAGTGGGGCTATTTAAAAAAAAAAAAAACAAAAAAAAACAGGTAGTGCGATCACATCTACAAATGAAGAGCTTTCAGTTTAAAAAAAAAATATTAGTAAAATTGGTTCAGCAGAAAGATCAGGGCAGATGACTAAAAAACACACTTGTGTTTTAAATATATAGATTATATAAAATTTGCAAAAATTAAATTAAGCACATTATATTATTTTGATAAAATTATAGTAGAATGTCCTAAAGAATAGCATTAAAATTTCATTATTCGAGAGAATTTTGGACAAAAACTTCAGGAACATGATATTATTTTAAACCACGAATTATTTGTTTGCTTGTCTAACTCGGCGAAGCAAATTCATCCAGGCGAGAATCACCAATTTCTGTAATATAAATCGCTATTATTTGCATGTCACCTCTCTTCTATAAAGACACTCTAAATTTTTGTGAAACATTGCTTTTTATCAGTGTGTGATTTCGATTAAATTATTTTCAAAAGTGAAGCATTTTCACCTGAGAAGAATTTCAAAGCAACTGGGCTGTGAAAATGACGCACTTCCACAAAACATAATTCAGGTTTAAGAATTAAAATACATGCTTTTTTATAAAATGACGTCATTTGCATCCGCTAAACAATCCAGTCTTAAAATTCGTCTATAGAAAAGTATGCATATGACGTCATTATCACGGAATAACAGACTTTCTTGACATAGCCCATATTTTAATCTCAACTTTTATTTTCAGTTTTTATGGAAAAATGGCAACAAAAAGATACAGTATCTCCTATTTTCCGTTTTCTTTCAATGACTTTCAATAGAAATGGGGTACTTTTGTTGCCACGATACGAAAAATGGTATCAAAAACTACAAAAAAAATTAATATCTCAAAAATAAATTAAGATACAGCTTTCAAACAAATTGCATTTAAAAGAGCATTTTTTTCCTTATACGATGGTGTAAAAATTTAAAATGTGCGATGTTTAGAAGTTCAAAAATTTGCAGTAGCGAAAATTGCAAAACCAAATTTTTATTTCAAATTTCAAAGTGTTGCCATTCGCAAAATGACGTATGCGTTACGCACAGATATGTTTGTCCTTTATAATATAGATAGACAGAGAAAAGTGCCAGTGGATCACTTTGCAAGCAGTATCAGTATCAACAAAGATGTTATAACCTCCCGTGATAGCAAATCAGAACAAAAATAGACTTCACGACCTTAAATGCATGTTTTCACACGTAAGTATAACATATAATAGTAGTAGGAAAACAACAGTACGGTTTCAGCTGCAGGGGGTACAGGGGAACCATTCCCCCTGCGGCCCCCCCTCCAACACCGCCTCTGGTGCCTCCTCCGACACCGCCTCTGGTACACCCTCCGCCACAACAGTACTGCCCACTAGCGGGAAAAATGGCATTTTTAGACTATTTTTCTGCTATAACATGAGAGTTGAACGTTAGATCAACTAGATTATCATGCTATAAGATGAAGATTAAATTTACATTTGAATTTTGAATAAACATTACTTTAATGAGTATTATTAATTAAGCAAAACAATGAAAAATAACAATTTTAAAAGAAAAAAACTGATTTCTGTAGATTTTCTTTCAACTGCAAGATCAGTATATCAACTTAAATGGGGAAAGTTAAACATATATTTGAATTTTGAATTATCAATACCTTAATGAGTATTATTAATTAAACAAAACAATGGAAAATAACAATTTTTAACGAAAAAAGCTGATTTCAGTAGATTTTTTTTTAACGATAAGACGATGATTAAACTTTTCTTGAATTTCGAATAATCAACACCTTAATGAGCACAACAATCAACACATTGATTAAGCAAAATAAAGATAAATATCAATTTTTAGTCAAAAAAAGCAGATTTCTTTAAATTTTTTTTTCAACTATAAAATTAGAATATCAACTTAAAGGGGAAAGTTAAACATATATTTTAGTTTTTGAATGAACAACACCTTAATGAATATTAATAATTAAACAAAGCAATGGAAAATATTGATTTTTTTTATGAAAAAGATGAATTTAAACGAATTTGATTAACTTTACACCTGTTTGGGATTTCTTATCATACTTTTAGATACTAGTAATGCAAAATTCTAACCCTTAGACGACCTACGCCTCACGAAATACTTATTACTAAGCAAAATAAATTAATTTTCAGCTTAATCAATAACTGGAAATTTATCATTTAAAAAAATATTTTCATGATTGTACATATAAAAATAAGAGTTTACAAACTAATTTCCTTAATTTTTAGCAGATTGAGTAGGATTTTTTCGATGTGACTAGTATAAGAAAAAAAAATTCCAACCCCTATTCACTATCGTCAACCGCTCACATTCCCTAAGCTTGGGGGAACGCAACAATAGAATTTTGACGTCACATAAGCATATCGGAAAAATGTTTACATCAAAAAAAATATCAATTTTTATGCATCTTTTCAACTGTTACATGAAAGATATAAACTTATATTTTAGTTTTGAAAAATCATTACCTTAATGATTATTAATAATTAAGCAGAACAATGGAAAATATTGCTCTTTTAATGAAAAAAACGCATTTAAACGAATTCGGTTAACTTTTAAGCTACTTTGAAATTTTATCGTGCTTTTTAGACGTTAGTTATGTAATATTTAATTCGTTAGATGACTATACCCCAAGATATAATCAATCTAATTTCCTTAATTTTAGCAGATTCAACAGAATTTTTTCGATACAGCTAGTATAAGATAATAATTCCAGATCCCATTCACTGCACGCTACCCCTAGCATTCTTCAAACTTGGGAAGGGATCACAAACCTTCTCTGACGTCATATTCGAACCAATTTTTAGTCCGTGTTTACTGCACACGGTAAACTAGAAAGCATAACAGAAAATGTTTCCATTCAAAAATATATATATATATCAATTTTTAGGTAAAAAGAGACTGAATACTTTACAACTGTTACATGAAAGATATAAACATTTATTTTAGTTTTGAACAACCATAACCTTAATGAATTTTAATAATTGAAAAAATAACAAAGGAAAATATTATATTTTAATGAAAAAAGACAAATTTAAACGAATTTGATTAACTTTTACACTAGTTAGGAACTGGAAATGAACAAAATTGTTTTATGAGTTCATTTAATCATTGACACATTCGAGATTTTGAACATATATCCGAATTTTGACTGAACAACATCTTAATGAATATTAATAATTAAGTAAAACAATGGAAAATATCAATTTTTTAAGAAAAAAGATGAGAATATCAACATAAAAGAGCAAAGATACGAGGATTTCAACTTAAAAGGGAAATTTAATCATTTATTTCAGTTTTTGAAAAACCATTACCTTAATGAATTTTAATAATTGAACAAATAACTAAGGAAAATGTTATTTTTTAATGATAAAAGACAAATTTAAACGAATTTGGTTAACTTTTACAGTAGTTTGAGATTTTATCCTCCTTTTAGATGTTACCTATGTAGAATTTTAACCTTTCAACGAGACACACTTCAAGAAATACTCGTTACTAAACAAAATAAATTAATTTTAATCTAATCAATAACTGAAAATTTCACATTTTAAAAATATTTTCATGAATGTGCATACAAATACGAGTTTACAAACTAATATATTTATTTTTATTACATTTAACTAAATTTTCTACATTCAAGCTTAATTTATATACACAAAGCATTATTTAATCAAATCTAGTACTTTCAGATTTAACGAAATTCAGCGATTTTTCACTTTTTAAACCAATCCTATGAGTTAAAAAACAAGAGCACCTCCTATAATTTTATAGATTTGGATGAAACGAGACGAATTAGCAGCACATTAAAACTTAAACATAAACAAAAAAAAAATGTTATTAAATAATTGCTTAGTGCGTAACTTTCCCTCAAAATGAAAAACAAATGAATTCTTGAAACCTCCAATCTTACTAAGTAAAAAAAAAAAAAAAAAATTATTATTATAACAATTCGCCCTTGGACGGATTCGAACCGCCAACCCCCCTAGGTTAACAGCCATGTGCGCTATCCAATTGCGCTACAAGGGCATCGAAGATTTCTGAATTGTTGCAATACTTATCTACATCAAACTCGATTCTTGCTCCTATATATTTTACCATTACATAATTTTAACAACTGTTTTTTTTCCATTTATCAGAAAATTATTAAATCACAGAACGATCACACATCAAGTTGTTTCAAATATGAATACAGTACCTTTATATCTTTACAGTTTTTTAATGATACAAGGTATACATGAATACAAACTTTAATTTTCAAATAGTCTATATTTCAAACCAAACTATTTGAAATTTTCACACGTAAGAGCAAATATTACTTAGATCTTTTCGCTATTACCCTTTAAAAAATAGCAGATAACTACTTTTGAATTAATTTTCCAAGAACTGTAACTAAAATTACATCAACTCCTTATAGAAAACCCTGTTTTCACACAGTTTCTTGAAATTCAACAACGAATTGACCTTTACAGCAATACTTATCTACATCATACTCGATTTTTGCTTCTATATATTTTAGCATTACATAACTTTAACAAATTTACATCGAATTTGTAAGATTTTAATACTTTGATGAAATACACCTCAAGAAATATTCTTAATTAAAGAAAAAAAAATTAATCCTATCACTGACTGGAAATTTCACATTAAAAAAAAAATATTTTCGTAATTGTACGTATAAAAATAAGAGTTTACAAACCAATTTCCATAATTTTATCACATTCGAACTTAATTTTTGTACACAAAACATTATTTAATCAAATTCTATATTTTATGATCCAGTGAAATTTGGACTAGTCTAGGTTATTCTGCACATAATATTAATCAAATTGTCTTATGTTTCACCTTGCATTTCGGAGATTTCCGAATTATCATCCATCAAGTTGTGTAAAATATAAATACTGTCTTTATAGTTTAATGATACATAGTATACATGACTAGTCTGAGTTATTATATCCATATTATTAATCAAATTATCATATGTTTCATCTTTCATATCGAAGATTTCTGAATTTTCATCCATCAAGTTGCTTAAAATATTAATACTACGTTTATAGTTCTAATGATGCATAGCATACCTGAATGCATTCTTTAATTTTAACATTTCATATTTCAAATAACCTATTTCAAAACCAAACTATATGATCTTTTACTACAACGCTTATCAACATCACAGAACGATTTATGCTTCACACTTTTCTAATAATTATTAGATATGTATTCCTCAGAAATATTACTACCACATGAATAAGTAAAGAAAATGTAATATACATGTATATATTAAATAACCTCATACACGAAAAGTATCACAGAAGAAAAATACTAATAATCAATTAAAATAATTAACTATTGCATAAAATTCCATCAGTTACATATAAAACTTCAACTGATGAATGAAAAATATGTAAATTAGCAAAATAAAATTTACAAAAGTAAAAAGAAAATAATAATAAATACAAGTTATTGAAAATTTTAATTAAAAAAAAAGGAGCTTTTAAAAATTGCAAGTTTAACTCCTACCTCAAATGTCATTCTCTCTATCTCTTCTCAGAATATAATACTCTATGGTTTGCTATAACAGAATTTCTTGATAACATTTATTATACTACTGATTTGTACGCATGCGTGAGTTGTCACGTGATCAAAACATTTGAGAATAATATAAATTTTCGAAAAGCAGCGCAGGATTTCTCATTTCAACTGTTAGACTTGAGGGAGAAGGTAACTTTAAGTGCACAACTCTGATAAATTTCCAGATTTTAATTCAAGTGGGTAATCGATTTCTTTGTTAATGAATAAAGTAAGTTTTAGTATATCATTGCAATGTATAATAATAAAAATGTACAATAAATAAATGATTATTTATACATTAAACCTTTCCTACGTATATAAATATATTTCTTTTATTGTACAGATGTTGCAACAAGATGAATCAAAACAGCAGCAATCCCCTTTATCAGAAATGAATGATCTGAATGATTCACCCTTAGCACATGTAGAGTTAAAAAATAATAAATGTGTGAGTACTTATATATGAAATACTATAATTCATATATGAAACGTAATTAGAGTAAATTTAAAATCAAATATTTTATTGTTTATACTTTAACAAGTGTTTTTTATCTATATCGATGAAGAAAATTCTAATTGTTCATATTTATTTCTCTTACAGATATGTTCTATTTGCTACAAACAATTTTTAAATAAATGGAATTTAAAAGAACATACACAGATCCATACAGATGGAAAAGCCTATACTTGCGATGATTGCCAAAAACCGTTTTCAAGAAAACATGAATCTGAAATGCCTACTACATCATATAGTGTATCACCAGTTGTATGTAAACTTTGTGAAGATATTCAAAATATAACCAGACGTTTGAAGAATTTAACAATCAAGGAAGAGATTTAGACTATGTTCCAAACCTAATTGCATAAGATTTACTACAATATCCCAAAATTAAAATTTGGAAGGCATAAACACTGTATGTAAAGAAATGTTTGTTATCCGTGATTCTTCTAACTAACAAGAATGTAGATATTATTCACAATGTATCCCTTACATGGTCATAATAAATATTTTTTATCTACACATATCAACGTGTTTATTTTTCTACAGTCCATTTCATTATTGGAATATATCTCCTAACATTTTAAACGAAAAAACACTTTCTCATCTTAAAAAATTTCATAAGAAGAGACAAAAATTAACAGATGAATGAAAAATATACAAGTTTACAAAATAATTTTAAGTTTTCTAGATATATTTACAAAATAAAAAAAATTCAAAAGTAAAAAGAAAAAATCCCAAATGTAAAAAAAAAAAAAATTACAACATAAGTTTGTTTTTTTTCCAAATGTGGTTTTTTAGAAAAGTGAAAAAAAATTTACGACTAGATTTTTTTTTCAAAACAACAAAATATTTTTTTTTTTCAAACGTGAAAAAAAAATTACAACATAAATAAATAATAAAAAAAAATTGCAAAAAAAAATGCAAAATGTTTGAAAAAATGTACAAAAAAAGTTATGAAAAAGTTTAAATAAATGGTATTTTAAATAGCATTATAATGGTTGCCAACCATTATACACTATATTTAAAATACCATTTTTTTAAACTTTTTCATAACATTTTGCAATTTTTGTAATTTTTTTTATTATTTTTTTATCTTGTAATTTTTTTTTCTTATTTGTAAAAAAAAAAAAAAAAAAAAAAAAAAAAAAAAAAAAAAAAAATGTAAACATTTTTTTTTTTGCTTTTGAAAAAAAAAATTTTTTTTGTAAAAATATTTTTTTATTTTAAAAAAAATCTAGTTGTAATTTTTTTTGTGACTTTTCTAAAAAATCACATTTGGAAAAAAAATAAACTTGTGTTGTAATTTTTTTTTTTTTTTTTTACTTTTGAAATTTTTTTATTTTGTAAATATATCTAGAAAACTTTAAAATTATTTTGTAAACTTGTATATTTTTGTGTTAAATTGTGTCTCTTCTTATGAAATTTTTTAAGATGAGAAAGCGTTTTTTCGTTTAAAATGTTAGGAGATATATTCCAATAATGAAATGGACTGTAGAAAAATAAACACGTTGACAGGTGTAGATAAAAAAATATTTATTATGACCATGTAAGGAATACATTGTGAATAATATCTACATTCTTGTTAGTTAGAAGAATCACGGATAACAAACATTTCTTTACATACAGTTTTTATGCCTTCCAAATTTCAATTTTGTGATATTGTAGTAAGTCTTATGCAATTAGGTTTGGTACATAGTCTAAATCTCTTCCTTGATTGTTAAATTCTTCAAACGTCTGGTTATATTTTGAATATCTTCACAAAGTTTACATACAACTGGTGATACACTATATGATGTAGTAGGCATTTCAGATTCATGTTTTCTTGAAAACGGTTTTTGGCAATCATCGCAAGTATAGGCTTTTTCATCTGTATGGATCTGTATATGTTCTTTTAAATTCCATTTACTTAAAAATTGTTTGTAGTAATATCTGTAAGAGAAATAAATATAAACAATTAGAATTTTCTTCATCGATATAGCTAAAAAACACATGTTAAAGTATAAACAATAAAATGTTTGATTTTAAATTTACTCTAATTACGTTTCATATATTATAGTATTTCATATATAAGTAATCACACATTTATTATTCTTTAACTCTACATGTGCTAAGGGTGAATCATTCAGATCATTCATTTCTGATAAAGAGGATTGCTGCTGTTTTGATTCATCTTGTTGCAACATCTGTACAATAAAAGAAATATATTTATATACGTAGGAAAGGTTTAATGTATAAATAATCATTTATTTATTGTACATTTTTATTATTATACATTGCAATGATATACTAAAACTTACTTTATTCACTAACAAAGAAATCGGTTACCCACTTGAATTAAAATCTGGAAATTTATCAGAGTTGTGCACTTAAAGTTACCTTCTCCCTCAAGTCTAACAGTTGAAATGAGAAATGCTGCGCTGCTTTTCGAAAATTTATATTATTCTCAAACGTTTTGATCACGTGACAACTCACGCATGCGTACAAATCAGTAGTATAATGAATGTTATCAAGAAATTCTGTTATAGCAAACCATAGATTATTATATTCTGAGAAGAGATAGTGGTAATGACATTTGAGATAGGAGTTAAACTTGCAATTTTTAAAAGCCTTTTTTTTTAATTAAATTTTTCAATAACCTGTATTTATTATTATTTTTTTTTACTTCAGTAAATTTTATTTTGCTAATTTACATATTTTTCATTCATCAGTTGAAGTTTTATATGTAATAGATGGAATTTTATGCAATAGTTAATTATTTTAATTGATTATTAGTATTTTCCTTCTGTGATACTTTTCGTGTATGAGGTTATTTAATATTTATATATTACATTTTCTTTACTTATTCATATGGTAGTAAAATTGGGTATATGGTAGTAACCTATGGGGGTTGGCGGTTCGAATCCGTCCAAGGACGAATTATTATTGTAATTATTTTTTTTTACTTAGAAAGTTTGGAGGTTTCAAGAATTCATTTGTTTTTCATTTTAAGGGAAAGTTATGCACTAAGCAATTATTTAATAACTTTTCTTGTTTTTTTGTTTATGTTTAAGTTTTAATGTGCTGCTAATTCGTCTCGTTTCACTCAAAGCTATAAAATTATAGGAGGTGCTCTTGTTTTTTAACTCATAGGATTGGTTTAAAAAGTGAAAAATCGGTGAATTTCGTTAAATCTGAAAGTACTGGATTTGATTAAATAATGCTTTGTGTATAAAAATTAAGCTTGAATGTAGAAAAATTTAGTTAAATGTAATAAAAATAAATATATTAGTTTGTAAACTCGTATTTTTATGCACATTCATGAAAATATTTTTAAAATGTGAAATTTTCAGTTATTGATTAGATTAAAATTAATTTATTTTGTTTAGTAACGAGTATTTCTTGAAGTGTGTCTCGTTGAAAGGTTAAAATTCTACATAGGTAACATCTAAAAGGAGGATAAAATCTCAAACTACTGTAAAAGTTAACCAAATTCGTTTAAATTTGTCTTTTATCATTACAAAATAACATTTTCCTTAGTTATTTGTTCAATTATTAAAATTCATTAAGGTAATGGTTTTTCAAAAACTGAAATAAATGATTAAATTTCCCTTTTAAGTTGAAATCCTCGTATCTTTCCTCTTTTATGTTGATATTCTCATCTTTTTCCTTAAAAAATTGATATTTTCCATTGTTTTACTTAATTATTAATATTCATTAAGATGTTGTTCATTCAAAATTCGGATATATGTTCAAAATCTCGAATGTGTCAATGATTAAATGAACTCATAAAACAATTTTGTTCATTTCTAGTTCCCAAATAGTGTAAAAGTTAATCAAATTCATTTAAATTTGTCTTTTTTCATTAAAATATAATATTTTCCTTTGTTATTTTTTCAACTATTAAAATTCATTAAGGTTATGGTTGTTCAAAACTAAAATAAATGTTTATATATCTCATGCAACAGTTGTAAAGAATTCAGTCTCTTTTTACCTAAAAATTTACATTTCTTTTCTTGAATGGAAACATTTTCTGTTATGCTTTGTAGTTTAACATGTGCAGTAAACACGAACTAAAAATTGGTTCGAATATGACATCAGAGAAGGTTTGTGATCCCTTCCAAAGTTTGAAGAATGCTAGGGGTAACGTGCAGTGAATGTGATCTGAAATTATTATATTATACTAGCTGTATCGAAAAAATTCTGTTGAATCTGCTAAAATTAAGGAAATTAGATTGAATATATCTTGGGGTACAGTCATCTAACGAATTAAATATTACATAACTAACGTCTAAAAAGCACGATAAAATTTCAAAGTAGTGTAAAATTTAACCGAATTCGTTTAAATGCGTCTTTTCCATTAAAAGAGCAATATTTTACATTGTTCTGCTTAATTATTAATAATCATTAAGGTAATGATTTTTCAAAACTGAAATATAAGTTTATATCTTTCATGTAACAGTTAAAAAGATGCATAAAAATTGATATTTTTCTTGGATGTAAAAACATTTTTCCGATATGCTTTTGTGACGTCAAAATTCTATTGTTGCGTTCCCCCAAGCTTAGGGAATGTGAGCGATTGACGATAGTGAATAGGGTTTGGAATTATTTTTTCTTATACTAGTCACATCGAAAAAATCCTATTCAATCTGCTAAAAATTAAGGAAAATAGTTTGTAAACTCTTATTTTTATATGTACAATCATGAAAATATTTTTTTTAACGATAAATTTCCAGTTATTGATTAAGCTGAAAATTAATTTATTTTGTTTAGTAATGAGTATTTCGTGAGGCGTAGGTCGTCTAAGGGTTAGAATTCTGCATTACTAGTATCTGAAAGTATGATAAGAAATCCCAAATAGGTGTAAAAGTTAATCAAATTCGTTTAAATTCATCTTTTTCATTAAAAAAAACCAATATTTTCCATTGCTTTGTTTAATTATTAATATTCATTAAGGTGTTGTTCATTCAAAAACTAAAATATATGTTTAACTTTCTCCTTTAAGTTGATATTCTAATTTTATAGTTGAAAAAAAAATCTAAAGAAATCTGCTTTTTTGACTAAAAATTGATATTTATCTTTATTTTGCTTAATTAATAATACTCATTAACGTGTTGATTATTCGAAATTCAAATAAAAGTTTAATCATCGTCTTATCGTTAAAAAAAATCTACTGAAATCAGCTTTTTTCCTTAAAAATTGTTATTTTCCATTGTTTTGTTCAATTAATAATACTCATTAAGTTATTGTTAATTCAAAATTCGAATGTATGTTTAACTTTCCCCATTTAAGTTGATATACTGATCTTGCAGTTGAAAGAAAATCTACAGAAATCAGCTTTTTTCTTTTAAAATTGTTATTTTCCATTGTTTTGCTTAATTAATAATATTCATTAAGGTAAAGGTTATTCAAAATTCAAATGTAAATTTAATCTTTATCTTATAGCATGATAATAACGTTCAACTCTCATGTTATAGCAGAAAAATACTCTAAAAACGCCATTTTCCCGCTAGGGGGCAGTGCTGTGGTGGCGGGGAGGGGGTACCAGAGGCGGTGTCGAAGGAGGTACCAGAGGCGGTGTCGGAGGAGGCACCATAGGCGGTGTCGGTGGGGGTGCGGGACCAGAGGGGGGCCGCAGGTGGTACGGTGCCCCTACGGCTGAGCCCGTACTGTTGTTTTCCTACTACTTATAATAATCCACCAGAAGAATATTATAGTTAAATTTATAGGACGATCTCTATGCGCGTACTTATTTCAATGCGAACTTTGAAAATCTCTGGCGAACTGCTATATTTTCCTTCCCCATTTCGTACTAAATTTAGACATTTTAACAACTTCAATCCTAAAAAAAATTGTTTAGCCCTAGTGAGATTTTTACAGCTTTTAGTAACAACTTTGAAATCAATTTTTAGTCCCTTTTTAAAACCTATTTTCAAGAAGTATTTAATTTCAATCTTAAATTCTCGGTGTCCAGGCAGAAGAACACCAAAACATGTCCGCAATAATTAAGTGGATTCTTCACCCACTTGAAAACACGAGCTCGCTAATGCTAAAGCCCATGGGCAGGTTGTTTTCGAATTTCTCGTTTAAATTTAAATATATTTAAACGTGGGTTTTTTTAGGTAGCTTTCATTACAAAAAGCTACCCATTGCAGCCGTTCGGAAGAAAGCGATTAAAAAAAATTTGGCATATTTTCATCGATCATGACCCCCAGACCTCGAAACCACCTTCCGTTCAAAAGTTATATATATCTATCTGATCTTTGTCACACTGTAACTCTCGTATTTATGAACCGATTTGGATGAAACTTTGTGTATTCATAGTACATATCAATGTCTCGACCTAGTTCATTGGCCAGCTTCATCCGCCATCTTGTTTCAAAATGGCGGCCATTTAATTTTAAAAAAAAATTAAAATTTGAAATGTGGTACCAAAAAATTGAAAATTAAAACATATTTTTTTCTTATGTGTTTGACCTTGATACAAAGATTCCGGAGCAGTTTTTGTTTCGCTTATATCTTAAAAAATGGCTGAATTATAGCACTTTCAATTTCTAGCGTGGCTGACATATTGAAACGACCTGATTTTTGTCACGCGATAACAGGTGTATTTATGAACCGATCTGGATGTACCTTGGTGTATAAATAGTACATACCAATGTCTCGACCGAGTTCGTTCGCCAGCTTCATCCGCTATCTTGTTTCTAAATGGCGGCAATTTAAAAAAATTTAAAAAATTTAAATTTAAAATGAGGTACCAAGAAATTGGAAAATGAAAAAGATTTTTTTGTATGTGTTTGACCTTAATACAAAGATTCCGGAACAGTTTTTGTTTCGTCTATATCTAAAAAAATGGCTGAGTTATAGCATTTTGAATTTCTATTGTGGCTGACATTTTGAAACGACCTGATTTTTGTTACACAATAACAGGCCTATTTATGAACCGATTTGGATGTAAGTTGGTTTGTACATAGTACACACCAATGTCTAGACCGAGGTCGTTGGCCAGCTTCATTCGCCATCTTGTTTCAAAAGGGCTGCCATTTAAAAAAAAAATTATTTAAAATTTAAAATGAGGTATCGAAAAATTGGAAAATGAAAAAGATTTTTTTTATGTGTTTGACCTTGATACAAAGATTCCGGAGCAGTTTTTGTTTCATTTATATCTTAAAAAATGGTTGAATTATAGCACTTTGAATTTCTAGCATGGCTGACATTTTGAAACGATCTGATATTTCTCACGCGATAACAAGTGTATTTATTAACCTATTTCGATGTAAGAAGGCATGTGGATAGTATATAGCAATGTCTTTCCCAAGTTCGCTGGCCAGCTTAATCAGCCATCTTGTTTCAAAATGGCGGCCAGTAAATAAAAAAATTTATATTTAAAGTAAGGTGCAAAAAAATTAGAAATGGAAAAAGGTTTCTTTCTTAAGTATTTGACCATGATATAAGGATTCCGGAGCATTTATTGTTTTGTCTTTATCTTAAAAAATGGTTCAGATATAGCAGTTTAAATTTGTAATGTGGGTGACATTTTGAAAAATCTGATTTTTTGCCTGCGACAGCACTTGTATATATCAACTGATTCCGATGTGAGTGAGCATGGGCACAGGAATTACTAAGGTCTCGACCAAGTTCACTGGTTAGCCTCATCCACATTTTATCATAAAATGGCAGGCACTTCAAGATATCGCCGAATTTGGCAACCAAATATAAGTTACTTTAAATAAAAGCAACTTGGATAAAGCTGACTTATTTCGTGAAATTCTCATTCATAATGATTTAGTATTAATAAAAATTAGTATTGAATCTCCTATAATATGTTTCCACTAAACTGAGCTTTGTGTGTTTGAATAATATAAGGTGGTTTTTTAAAAATAAGGAATATGAAAGCTATCTCTTCCTCCCGGCACTGGCCGGAAGGAGATTTTTTTTTTTTTTCGTAGGGTATCATTTCGAATATAGCTATTTTTTACTTTTCCAATTTCGGTTGCAGATTTTTTTTTTTTTTTTTTTTTTTTTTTTAAATAAAGGTACTTTCACTTTCGGAACCGATTTCGTTGGAACCGGTTGTGTGGCCCTTACTTAATTGTGATATTTTTCTCTGAACACTTAAATTTGTTGTTATGTATATTAATATTGATTAAAAAAATATTGATGAAAAGAAACATCATCAAAATTACTCCGAGGAGCAAATAAGAAAACACATTTTAAATATTAAGAAAGGAATCAACATAATTGCATTTCAACATTCATAATTGCATTCATTCATAATAACATTCGAAAATTATAAAGCAAGCAATGCTTCTATGACTCAACGTTGAAGGTTTCTCGCACTCGTTAAAAACTGCAAACATAACAGTAATAGTTGAAACCGCAGATGCGTGTTTCGTTTCGAATGTTCTTTGAGATAGTTCTATCATTTCCTTTGTGAATTAATTACATTTTACCATAAATAATCGCTTTAATAATGTCCGTAAATTAAAAAAAAAAAAAAATGGCGGACGTCTTTATCTTATCTTAAAAAAGCATCGTAGACAAGACTTTTCCGATTGGCTGATTATTAATACCCATACAACACTCACTCTTGCTTAGCGTGAATAACCACTCTTTCAGATGAGTGACTATTTACTCTTGAAAAGGAGCGTGTTTTAGTACGTAATTTCCAAGGTTACATCCTGAAATGGAGTTTTTGAAAATTAAGAAGTGACATATTTTGGTGCTTTTTCATTAATTTACTCCGTATATTGGCTCAAAGTTGAACGGAAATTATTTTTACAGTGTATAATGCTAGGCTTTCACTCTTCAGCGGAGTTGAGCGGACATTTCACTCTCGACAACGGAGTGACATATTTAACTCTTGACAATGGAGTGAAATATTTTACTCCTTTCTGGGGAGTGGAAAATTCCACTCTTTAAGGAGTGTATTTTTATAAAAGTCACTCCAAAAAGAGTGAAAGTGCCTGTCACTCTTTCAAAGAGTGAACTTTTCACTCCTCCCAATTTTAGAGTGTTCTAAAATATAAAACCGTATGTCCTATTTCTATAATCTAAAATGCAGAATTTCAAATAATTTTTATTCATTATTATATAATGCTCTAAATTTTGTAGTTGTTGGCAGGTCATGGTCACGAAAAATATTTTTAAAAGATTTGGCACGCGGAGATGTAAAGGTTCGACCCTGTACTAAAACAAATCAGATTGAAAGAAAGAAATCAAATCATTCAAGAAAGGAAGAAAAGAAGTAATACATGTTAAAAGATTGAAAGTAACTAAGAACAAAAATGATTTTGTAATAAAAGAAAATGATGTATTTGACGTATCTCTTCTAGATATTGACTGGTTCAACAAACATAACATAAAATGATAGTAGGCATAGATCAAACTTTGTGCGAATTTTTTTAAGGATCATAAACCTGATATTCCTTTCGCTTCATCGTTTCCAATATTGGTACTGCCTCCTATAAGCTTGCAAAACATTTAATTTCCAAGTTTTCCCCTTTCATGGTTAACAATATTTATACGTCAGAAAACTCAGTTCAATTTGCTAATAGAATTCGTAACTTCAATCCAGCAGGCTATACTATGCTTCGATGTCAAACCTCTTTTTACAAATGTTCCTGTACAAGGTGCTTTAGATTGTTTGAGAAAAAAATTAAATGAGTTTCACTATTTTCAATATGAAATTGAGAACCTGATTTATTTAACCAACGTTTGTTTGTCTCAAAATACTTTTGTGTTTCAAGGGAAGTTTTATAAAATGTCGGAAGGTTTAGCTATGGGTAACCCTTCAACCCCAGTTTTGAGTGATATTCATATGCATGATTTTGAAGTTAAATTATTTAAAGTAATACAATTTCCATTTTATGCACGTTACATAGATTATTCCTTTGCTTTACTTGATTTTTCTAAACACAATATTAATGCTGTTCTTGATTTATTTAATTCAATTGATTCATGTATACAGTTTACTTTTGAAATCGAAACTCAACAACGTCTAGCTTTTCTGGATGCCCTGGTAATTCGTAATGATTGTGAGTTTTTGACGACAGTTTACAGAAAATCTTTTGCTGTAAGTTTACCTCCTCCCCTCATTATAAGTCCAGTCATCCTTAAATCAAAAACTTGCAGCTTTCAATACTCTTATTTTCCGTGCACGTAAAATTTGTTAAAATTCTGAGTTATTTAATAGCGAAATTAACTATTCGATCGAATTCGATTCGAAATTAACTATTCGTTGCCATCGATCGTGGATTTAGTTTGAATATCATTGACCGTATTTTATCTAAACCTCCAATAATCACTGATTCTGTTCCAGCAAATAAAGAATTAAAAAATGTTATTGTCTTACCTTATTTTCCTAAATTCAGTACACAAATTTCTCTTATTCTCAATAGGTTTAGTTTTAAAGTTGTTTTCTCTCCAACTAATAAAATTTCTTTCTCCAATCTTAAAGATCCTATTGACGACCATAATACCTGGGGCATTTACAGATTTTTTTTGTGAGTGCGGCCTCTCCTACATTGGGCAGACGAAGCATGCACTTAGAATTAGGCTGAAAGAACACCAGAATTATGTTAGAAAGCAGGAATTTGAGAAATCTACAATAGCGAAACATTTTTGGAATGCCAACTACCAGTTTAATTATCCAGAGGCTAAAATTATTCAAAAATGTAACTCAGTTTTTGATCTAGATTTTTACGAAGCTCAGTATGTTCATAAACATACTTTCTCCTTAGTGAATGATATGACCAACACCCCTTTTCTTTCGCCAATGTGGAGGGATCCTGCGCAGTGACTCTTTTTCAGTTGGTTCTGGTCCATTACGTCATTTCTTTAAGATATATAAACTCTTGTTTTCGCCTTTTCAATCCGTCCATAGGCCAGTAATCGGAGTTATAACCGAGGGGTTCTTCGAACTCATTTCTATTATCTCTCTTTTTTCTTTCGCTGAGGAAGGGCATCCAGGAATCCTCGAAACGATCATACGGGAATTTTTTGTCGTGTCTGAACGTTATTTGTGCGTAAAATCGTTGTTAAAGATTTTAGCTTTTTTAATAAAATGATAGATCGTCAATTTGCATACGCATTTGATTAAAGAAAAATGCGAAAGAAAACATTTTTAATTTATATATTTCTATATTGTAACTTCAAATGTTTGTCTACATTCTTAAATATATTTTGAGGAAAAATATTTTTTTATTCGAAGATTACCAGATGTTTGGATGCCTCATTATTTGGGGGTGGGGGGAGAGGAGGGGGGCATCCATTACTGGTGCAACTGAATTCCGGAATATATAACAAATAATCGCATTATTAACAGCAAATTGTTCAAGCACATTGTTTAGTCGCGACAAAAGCTTAGTTCTTTTTCTCTCATAAAAATTGAGCACCACTTTTTCTTGATCCAATACCTTTAAAATTTCAATTCGTCAAAATAACGCGCTTCTAAATTCGAAAAATTCCATTATTTAAAAAACTATTTGTCTGTCACGGCAGCAAATGCTGGCGAATAATTTGAAATATCAGAACCCAACTATGACTCAGCGTTGAAAATTCAAGAGGAGCGATTTGATCAGAAACACATAATAATTAATCATCATGTGAATAAGCTTCTCAATTTGACAACTATTTAAAAAGCTAATGAAATTCAAAAATTTTAAAAATTACATAGTGATATTGAAATCAACGTTAGAAGTTTGTCTGCATTAGGTCTCGCACCAAGGAATTTTGGTTCTATACTTATCGCTACAATTTCAAAAATAATACCCGCAAGAGCTAGTGTTAGAATATGATCGACAAAATGCAGATAATTTAACTAATTCCGAAATCTATAAACTCTTAAATTTCCGGTACAGATGTCATATTCGCCCCATATTGGCGCGATTTTTTTCTGTCGCCAATATCATATAGGCAACGGGTACTTAACTTGCGCTAAAGGGCTTGATGTGGTAACCCGGATTATGTTGTTTATGCTGTTGATGTTTTCGCCAAATTGGCAACCGAAAAAAATCGCGCCAATATGGGGCGAATATGACATCTGTTCCAAATTTCCTTCATACTGAAATCAAAAGTAGAGAAACAACTTTCTTCTCAAGAACAAAAGTATTTGAAAATAATAAAACAAAAAATAAGAGCCAGCAGATAAAGTCAGAACTCAAATCCAGTCGTGAATTTATGACTCTTTCTAATAATAAGCTATCTCGGACAGCATGCGGCCCAGTGTTTATTTTCTGGCGATAAACACTCATTAGAATTATGCCAGGTTGTTGCCGACGTAAATACTAAAATAAATATTAAAATCATAGGGAAGATGCTTTCTTTGTTTAGCTAGGAAACACACGATTAAACAGTATACTTCAAAAATTAATTGCAAGATACACTGTTAAAAATATCGTGAAAAATTACCTCTGTTTTTAAAGGCTATCTATTTTCTGACCAATGAAAACGCTGCATAGGTTTTTATGTAGCGGAAATTAGCATTGGTAGCATTGGTCAGAAAATAGATAGCCTTTAAAAACAGAGGTAATTTTTCAAGATATTTTTAACAGTGTATGTTCCAGAATGCACAATCAAACAATTTCTCTAAAATCTAAATAAGTAAAAGAAGAAAAGGCACCAGAATTTAAAATTAATGAAGATGAAAATAATGATAAATTAATTTCGGTTATTTCTTCTACTGAAAAGAATAAAATTCCTTTGAAAACTTGTATTAAACTAGTATGTTATGGCCATCAGAAAACTTTCTTCTATATAAATCACATCAATTAAATCATTTAAATAGTACAAGAAATTACATCAATTTAGCACCAACTCAGATCAAAGTATATCTGAATTTGAAGTTGGATGAAAATTCGTGCATTAGTTCTTGAGATAGAGCTATAGCAGAGATTCTGAAAAATGTAGCATAGCAGCGCCACCTGTTGAGCGATTTACACAAAAAATAAACAGCACTAAATGATATCAAGGTATACCTGAATCTGAAGTTTGTTGAAAATCTAAGCGTTAGTTCTTGAGATAAGCTATTGCGGAAATCGCAAAAAATACAGCATAGCAGCGCCACCTGTTGAGCGATTTACACCAAAAATTAAACAGCACTAATTTATACGTCAATTCATGTCAAGGACTAACTAAATCTGGAGTTTGATGAAAATCCGGGAAATAGTTCTTGAGATACAGCTCTTGCGGAAATCGTGAAAATGCAGCACAGAAGCGCCACCTGTTGGGCGATTTACACCAAAAATTAAACAGCACTAATTTATATCAGGGACTAACTAAATCTGAAGTTTGATGAAAATCCGTGTATTTTTTCTTGAGTTAGAGCTATTGCGATAATCATGAATAATGCAGCATAGCAGCGCCACCAGTTTGGCGATTTTCACAAAAAAGTAATCAGCACCAAACTATATCCTGGACTAACTGAATCAGAAGTTTTATGAAAATCCGTGCAGTAGTTCTTGAGATATAGCTATTGCAGATATCGTGAAAAATGCCGCATAGCAGCGCCACCTGTTGGGCGATTTTCACCAAAAACTAATCGGGTCCAGTTTATAACAAGGTCTAACTAAATATGAAGTTTTGTGAAATTCCGTGCATTAGTTCTTGAGATAGAGCGCCCACAAAAGTTTTGTCACATACAGACTCACAGAGTGACAGAGTGACAGAGTGATAGACAGACTCACAGACAGACATTTTCTAAAAATCATCAAATCGTGTTCTGGGCATTCTAAAACGTATAAATCCGTCGAAAACCGGAAGTCGAAATTTTTCACGAATCCAATACTTTCTTCTTGTAAAGATAGAAGAAAGTAAAAAAGATCGAACGGCAAAAAATCGCTGATTCATTTACTCTTAAATTGCGGTTCAATCAGAACATTTTTCACTCAAAAAATAGCGAATAAACTGAAGTTACAGATAATACGAAAAAAAAGATTATTGTTTTTACACTTAGAAATATAAATCCAATTGAGAAAACTTATGAAGTAGTTAAACTTACAATTGAAAATAAGAATTTACCTAATTCA
This sequence comes from Maratus speciosus, assembly GCA_963932465.1. Classification (NCBI taxonomy): domain Eukaryota; kingdom Metazoa; phylum Arthropoda; class Arachnida; order Araneae; family Salticidae; genus Maratus; species Maratus speciosus. The sequence continues at coordinate 343,268,548 of OZ010786.1, forward strand.
AAATTAGACATAGAAGCATTAGTTACTGATCAAATATCAGCCACTGAAGTTCCCTTTCCTGCATTTAATGATGTAATAAAAAGTAAACAATTCACAAATTTAACCCTTGCAGATTCACAGGCCAGTAAATAACATTACATTGCTCATCGGGGCTGACTATTATGATATAGTGATAGGCAGGGTTCTCTCTGGCTTTTGACCAACATTAGCGATTTGGCGAATAAGAAATAAAAAACAGTAGCCAAATGAAAAAAAATATTAGCAAAATATATTCAGCGTAAATCACTGAAAAATCTATCTTTAACCCCTTATTGTATCCCTTTTTTACTTTCTTCTATCTTTACAAGAAGAAAGTATTGGATTCGTGAACATTTTCAACTTCCGGTTTTCGACGGATTTACACGTTTTAGAATGCCCAGAACACGATTTGATGGTTTTTAGAAAATGTCTGTCTGTGAGTCTGTCTGTCGCTCTGTCACTCAAAATTTTGTGGGCGCTCTATCTCAAGAACTAATGCACAGAATTTCACAAAACTTATTATTTAGTTATACCTTGATATAAACTAGACCTGATTAGTTTTTGGTGAAAATCGCCCAACAGGTGGCGCTGCTATGCGGCATTTTTCACGATTTCTCCAATAGCTATATCTCAAGAACTACTGCACGGATTTTCATAAAACTTCAGATTCAGTTAGTCCAGGATATAGTTTGGTGCTGATTACTTTTTTGTGAAAATCGCCCAACAGGTGGCGCTGCTATGCTGCATTATTCATGATTATCGCAATAGCTCTAACTCAAGAAAAAATACACGGATTTTCATCAAACTTCAGATTTAGTTAGTCCTTGATATAAATTAGTGCTGTTTAATTTTTGGTGTAAATCTCCCAACAGGTGGCGCTGCTGTGCTGCATTTTCACGATTTTCGCAAGAGCTGTATTTCAAGAACTATTGCACGGATTTTCATCAAACTTCAGATTTAGTTAGTCCTTGACATGAATTGACGTGTAAATTAGTGCTGTTTAATTTTGGGGGTAAATCGCTCAACAGGTGGCGCTGCTATGCTGTATTTTTTGCGATTTCCGCAATAGCTTTATCTCAAGAACTAACGCTTAGATTTTCAACAAACTTCAGATTCAGGTATACCTAGATATCATTTAGTGCTGTTTATTTTTAGTGTAAATCGCTCAACAGGTGGCGCTCATATGCTACATTTTTCAGAATTCCCACTGTAGCTCTATCTCAAGAACTAATGCACGAATTTTCATCCAACTTCAAATTCAGATATACTTTGATATGAATTGGTGCTAAATTCATGTAATTTCTTGTACTATTTAAATGATTTAATTGACGTGATTTATATAGAAGAAAGTTTTGTGATGGCCACAACATACTGGTTCGAGTATGTTCTAAAATAACCTAATTTTTTTGTAATTAGTTATAAAATAGAAATTCGGCTATCCGCTACAGAAACTATTCAAAATAAATACATTCTAAATGTCTCCTAAATGTGCAAATGTTTCAGACATTCTTTTAGCACTCTATAAGTAAAAATTCGAAACAGCTATCTCTGATTTACCGTTGTGAAAATATGCACTAAAAATTGCTATGAAATTCCGACATAAACCGATAGAAAAAATTGACCAGCCAATGATACTTTACACGCAACTAATAAATAGTATGGTAAATGGATAATTTCAACACAGCATTCCAGCAAAACTTTTCTCTATTTGTACTTGATGCGAGTATTTTTTTTTTCTTTGTGTGTGTGTTTTTACCAGCGTGACGCCGGCTCATAGATAGTAATCAACTGACACTAGAGAAATAGCTATCACATAATCCTTTGTGTCTTTGTCGGTTGCTAATCTAAATTGGTATTAAGTCAGTATCTCTATAAATAGAGGAATGTAAATGGCACGCTGAGATTAAACATGTAAAGCGACATCAATTGTTCAGAAACGCGAATAAAAATCTCGACTGTATTGGCCTGCATACAAACAGCGCAGAAACTGAACACTCGCAATTTGGCGAGTCGCATTGTTCGTTTACTTGCCAAATGAAACATTTTGTCGTGATTTGGCGCAATGGCAAGCGGCAGCGAGAACCCTGGTGGTAGGAAACATAAAAAATTTAAGTTAAAAATTCGTAGCTGTTGACCCTATCTTTGGTTGGTATCTACAAGAAAAACAACTGACAGTCATTCGTCTTTGATACTTAACCTTTAACTGACGTTACCGGTCTCACAGACAGGTGCTTTTTTCAATTTTCACAGTTTAACTAGCAAATTTCAGTTTATCTACAAACACTACTGAAATTTTGTTTCGTTTGGAACTTAAAATCAAACACCAGAGACTTTTGAATAGGTGAATTTTAATTATAATACTCCTGTACAAAAAGTTTAGTGCAAAAACAACATCCTATGACTTAATCATGGCTTTTATTCGTCTTTCAATGGAGCGGTCTCACAGACAGCTTCACACTATTTACGTGACAATTTCTGTGACATCAGATAAAGGTAATAGTAAAAGAAACTTTCATTTCCGAACAAATAAAAAAATTTGGGGATATTAAATCGCCGGGTTTTATTAGTGATAAACAAGATTTAAACCTTTCAAAAAACGAAGTTATGAAACGGTTTGAATCAGAAATTGAATACAATAATAAATCATAGATAGTTAGATTTCCATGAAAACCGTAAAAGGAATGTTTAGATGACAATCGAAAGATTGCAGAATATAGATTTTCTAGACTTAAACAGAGATTGATTAAGAACCCCAAATTATTTTTAAGTATAAGGAGGCATATTAGTAGATTATTTGTAGCAAGGTATTACTGAGGTAGTTACTGTGACAGAGTTCTATCACATATCTTTCTCAGTATTTCGCAATTATAAGTAGCAATCATCATTTGTTTTGATATAGTTTATGGCCGGCTTAGTGGCGTCTGTGATATATACATACGTAGAACCATTTTTCTGGCAACCTTCCTGCATCACGCGATTTTCGTTGTTTTGTCGGGATGCTAGATTCTGGGCTAATCATTTTGGTGTGTAAATATGACTCTTTGTCTGCTTTCCGTACACTAATTCTAATGCTAAAATTTTGGCGATGTTGTAGCAAGTCTTATATGTTTCTTATGAAATCACTCTCTTCGAACTTCTGCTCTCATCATGTAAGCACGTAAAAAGACCTTGTGGTCTGAGGGTACGCTCAGGCGTACCCCTTACTTGTGGATTTCTTCTTTATCCCGTTTAATATTTAGAAGTAAATTACCTTTTATTATTGTGTTAAAAATTTTAATAAATTTTCATTAGTTCCTGTATTGCTTGGTTGGAGTTTTTTTACATTTAGCTGAACCCGAACACTGAACATCGTCATAGTTACAAATCCAGAAGAAAAATAAAATGTAACATTTTATTTGCTTTCTAGAGAAACAATTAAAAAAAAAACAAGACAACAAGCAGATTACGCATAGTTTTTGACGCCTCTGCTCATGATCCAGGCTCACTCTCTTTAAATAACTGCCTGCATGTATGTCCAAATTTATATTCAGAAATATTGAATGTTTCGTTACGGTTTATGTTTAATCCCGTAGCTTTCATTACGAATATAAAACAAGTGGGAAAGTGTGATCACAAACCGCACAGAGGGTTTCGTTTAATATTCCTTTCAAAACACTTTATCCTTTTGAAAAATCTGTTAGTTCCATATTTCGCAACCAGGGGCGCACTCTATTCTAAACAAACCTCTATCCGAACGAAACTCCGTTTTACATACTATCCGTAGATACATTAGTCGAGGGGATTGGGTTCATATCACCCGAAATAAGTAGGTGCCCCTGGCGGTAAAAAGTGGAACTAAAATATGTAAGGCTATGGTGCATAATATGAAAGAATGGTCAAAGGGTTGCCGGCAAAAGTTGGAAAAGTGCTCCCCGGGTGAAAAGGGCGGAGGTTAGAAAAATTGCTTAAAATACACAAGTTAGAGCCTGGAGGAGTAAATAATATAAGACTTTTTGAAAATTTTATGATTTGTCGTGTGGTCTGAGGTACTGAGCTATACGTGTGCAAAAATTCATGTCTCCAACTTAATTAGGGGCTCTCTTAGAAAGAATTGCTTAAAATACATATGTGGTAGCTCAAAGGGTTAAACGTAAGACTTTTTCACGATTTTATGATTTGTCGCCTGGCCTCAATTGTTCTGCTATAAGTATGCAAAATTTCAAATCTCCAATTTAATAAGGGGCTCAGTTAGAAAGAATTGCTTAAAATACGCATGTGGGAGCCCAAAGAGTTAAATGTACGACTTTTTCAAAATTTTATGATTTGTCGCATGATGGTGTTCAGCTATAAGTATGCAAAATTTCACGCCTCCAACCTAAATAGGGGCTCACTTAGAAGGAATTCTTTAAAATACACATATGGGAGCCCAAAGGGTTAAATGTGCGATTCTTTGAAAATTTTATGATTTGGCGTTTGATCTGAGGTGTCCAGCTATAAGTACGCAAAATTTCACGCCTTCAACCTAATTAGGGGCTTACTTAGAAAGAATTGTTTAAAATACACATGTGGGAGCCCAAAGGGTTAAATGTACGACTTTCTCAAAATTTTATGATTTGTCGTATAATGTGTGGTGTTCAGCTATAAGTATGCAAAATTTCAAGTCTCCAACCTAATTAGGGGCTCACTTTGAAAGAATTGTTTAAAATACACATGTGGGAGCCCAAAGGGTTAAATTTACGACTTTTTAAACATTTTATAGTTTGTCGTTTGATGTGAGGTGTTTAGCTATAAGTATGTAAAATTTCAAGTCTCCAACATGTAAAGTTTCTGAGAACGGGCTCTGTGACGGACAGACAGACGGACGGACAGACAGAGGAGCGAGACGAATGGGGTTTCGTCAGATGAACGAAACTCGAACAAGCTTTTCTACGGATAGTTATAGACAAACAAGATCGGGATGTAACGTAGCACGATTTTTATTTCAGAAGATTTTTTTGATAAATCTAAATCCCTAAAAGTTTACAAATTTTCGAGGGTATTATTTGAAACTAGTAGCAGTCCCATTTTATTGACTGCGACAATCAAACACCATTTCGAAAAAATTTACTAAAAAACATCCAGAGAGTGTCAATTTTTTTAACGAAAATGTTTATGTCGATGACATCATCGGAAGTAAAAAAAACTATTGATCAAGCCTTATCCACGAGTTTGCAATGCATTAATATATTTAAAGATGAGAGTATGCATTTACATAAGTGTCACATTAACTCTTTATCTCTTAGTAAACTATTTAATCTTTAACTGATGCCACAGAAATTCTCACATAACTAGTGTGAAGCGGTGAGACCGCTGCAACGAAAGATGAATAAAAGGCACGATTAACTCATAGGATGGTGTTTTAGGTAACTTTCATTACAAACAGGCTACCTATTGCAGCCGTTCGGAGGAAAGCAATTTCAAAAAAATTTGATATATTTTCATCGATCATGACCCCCAGACCCCGAAACCACCCTCCGTTCAAATATTGATATATATATATATATGTATATATATATGTGTGTATCCATATATATATATATATATAACCATTAATTAAACATAACCTACCACCATCAAAAGCCGTAATATTATGAATTAAAGCTGCAAGTATAAAAAAAAGTGCCATATAATTTATTATAAGAATTATTATGGAAGAAAAACGAAGAAAGTGGACACCGACAAATAATGGAAAAGCTTATATATTGAATTGCGTTTTCAAGGACACAGAATTCAATGATATAAGCAATATGGTTGTTTTCTGTGAGAAAAAAAAGCTAAAGCTAAAAATTATTTTTTTCTGTGCCCGAACAACCATTATAATCAAGTGAATAGATTAAAAATGAAAACAGAATAGAAACAAATAATATGAAATGGATAAATCAATAAAACCAGTTTAAATATTTATAGGATATAAAATATAAATAATACGCAACATACCGATTAATATTTCAGTATTTTTCAATATATCCACTCGCACATGGCTACCATAATATCGTAAAGATTAAGGTGAATAAAACAGTTAAGAAATCACAGTAATTGATACCAAAGGATGCAGTTAATACATTTTGAAATACCAATTAATACCAATTTTAAAATAAATACAATTAATATAATATAAAATAAAATAAATAGAAAGTAGTTACATTATTTAAAATAACTAAAATGCACTATTAAATTACTTAATTACTATTTAACAATATCGTCAAAATTTAGCTAAAAAATCCACCTGGTGTAGGAAATTATAACTGAAAAGGAGCTGCAAAAGACAAAATTTATAACTTATCGTCAAAAGACAAATTTTGGTGCTGCCATCTAGTAGTATTTTTATTATTCAAATGTCACAAGATGAACAATTGAAAGCCTTTGAATGTAAAAATTTTTTATCAACAGCAAAACCAAACAAATCCTTATATATAGATAATTATAAACCTAATATAAACCATACTATATATTTTTTTAAAAACTATTGTTAATAAAATTTTTAAAAAAAGCATTCAAAATATTCTATTATCTTACGCATTTAAACTACACTAATAATTTAAATAATTCTATAACATTGATAATATATAGCATATAGCTATATTCTATAAAATAAAATAAATGAATAATTAATATAAATATATATTAAAAATAATATAAAAATCGTTAAAGATAACTATTATATATAAGATAATTATAAAATGAACAGGAAATAAAAAACATATGGAAGTATATAGAAGATTATCAGATACTTAAATTCCCATTACCTAAAAATCTCAAATATAGTGTGTGGATTATTATCATACAGCCATAAAAATCCAAAAAGTACGAATGTGGGACATTCAAACAAATTAAAAATTTTATAACACAAAATGAAAATAGATCAATATTAAAAAGAATAGAGGAATAATAATAAAAATAATTACCCAATTTTAATACATACAGTATAACTTTATTTATATTAAATATACTTATATGTATATTAATCACTATAAAAATGGCATACTATTAGTAATTAATATGATATTGTCCTGAGTAAATTAAAATTTAATAACAAATGATTGTAAATAAGATAAAACTTTAATTAAGCTAAATATAATATTAATGAAAGTCACCAATTACATATAAAATATCAAATCAACATCCTTATAAAATACGTATTAAAAATATAGTGATAATACAAAAGCCCCATTTTTTTAAAATTAACCATTGCGTATTATCCAGACAACACCACCCTCCTCCGTATTCTAACATCTACCCACCCATCCAACCTATAATAATTTTTTTATATTATTTTACAATTTTTAATTTTTTATAGATATTTTTTTATTTTATATATTTTTTTTTGTAATTTTTGTTTACGCATGTGTTAATTTGTTTTAAAAGATCATGTAAGTAAAGTACTAATTGTATATTAATGAATATATGAATTTTTTTGGAAAACCATGATTTAATGCATCATAAATTAGTTTTTTAATATTATTGTTAATTAGAGGAGAAGAACATAAACATTTTATTCTATATAAATGATTAAGTATTATATTTCGAAATACAGAATGATCTAGACAAGATTTAAAATTTGTAAATGTATTAACTTTGAATTTAAATTCTTTACGTTTGTCATATAAATCTGTGATTGTTTTGTTGTCTTTTATTGTAATTTTATGATCTAAGAAGTTAATTGTATTGTTAGATAAAAGGTTTTCCGTTAATTCCAAATTAGTGGGATAATCTACTGGAAATTGAGTAATTACAGATTGATCAGTTTCAATTAAAATTATGTCATCAATATAACGATATAAATGTAGATTATTATTAGTAAAAGTACGTTCATAATGATATAAGTATAAGTCTGATAGTAAACTGGATGTACAACCGCCTTGTGGTTTACCGACATGCTGTAAATATAAAGTGTTATCTTGCAATATGTAATTATTATAGATAATGGAGTTTGTTAAAGATTTAAAATATGCAATATCTATATTAGATGGTAATTCCAGTTGTTTATAATACTTTTTAAATAATGCATTTATAATTTTATGTAAATCTAATAGGTCTATATTATTAAAAAGATCTTTGAAGTCATATTATATACACAATGAAGATTTTTTAAAATATTGACAAGTTGATAGCTATTTTTTATACAATGTGTATTATCACTGTTTGTAGTAAGTACATATAATTGATTAAGAATTTTTAAGAGAAGTTTATTGGCTTTATTATTATATGTATTGCAACCAGTAGTTACAGTCCTAAATTTAATTGGAGTTTTATGAATTTTGGGAATAAGAACTAAATATGGATAATTAAAGTTAGTAGATAAAATATTTAATAGTTTATAATAACTTCGAATTTTACGATTATTTACAATTACATTTTTATTAGTTTTTTGAAATGACTTATTAGAAGAAATACAATTTGTAAGAAGTTGGTGATAATAAGATTTACATATAATAGCATAATTATTAGGAGATTTGTCTACATATGTAATAATTAGTTTTTTTGTAATTTAGTAATTTGTTGGAAAAAAATGCTTTGTATTAATAGAAACCAAATCAGCAATATTATTTTTTAAAGTCATAGTTAATTTTTCAATTACTAATATTTTCCATTGATTAAAATATTCAATAGGCTTATTATAAGAGATTGAAATTTTATAAATAAAAATATCAATATCATATGTAAACTGTTTGATAATAGATTTAACATTAAATTTAGATGGAAGTCTATATTTAGTACCATAACCCATTAGTTGTTTCAATTTAAAATCATTAACAATATCAAGATTTCCAGTGATTATATGTCCATGATCATTCTTTATGTATTTTTTTAGAGTGGGGTCATTGCATTTACACGGAAAATTACTTGCAGCAGATGTATTTTTTGAAAATGCATTGTAGTTAAAAATCTTTCTACCAATTGTATTCGGATATTTAAAGGTTTTTGATATATGAAGATTATTAATGGGAAAATAACAATTTTTATCGTTAATTATAGAATTGATATTAATTTTATTAAATATGTGATTCGAAAAAATAATTATCATTTGAGTATTCATGTTTTGAATTTTATGTTTTTTTTTTTTTTTTTTTTTTGTAAATTAACATTTAAAAGATTAACCCTAGTCATAATGAGGTCAAAATAAATATCAGAGAGATGTTTAGAGAAAGATTTACTTAGAAATACATTTAAATGTTGTACAATCTGTTTCTTTTTAATAGCAAAGATGTTTTTTCGAATTAACAACCAGTTATAATTCCCTAAATATTTACTTTGAAGATCATTTATTTGTTTAGTGATATATATATATATATATACTAGCAGGCTATGCCCGCTGCGCTGGTCAATATTTCCAAATGAACCTTGGATTAAACTAAATGGTGAATTTGAACTTGTATTTTAAACAATATGGATCTTCAGCTTGACCTTGCACGTTACTGAAAACGATGCGAACGCCGTTGCGATATAATGTTATCTTAAGCGTTGGACAAAATTTAGCAATTAAGAAGTAATTGTTTTAGTTGATTATAAACAGCGCACTTATGGTCGGGTAATGAGACCGTTATGACGACAGGAATTAATACCTCTGTAACTAATCAACATATAATGAAATCGTATATACTAACACCATTCCTAAAAGTCATGCAACAGAGCCACTTGTAACAAAATATGTTCTGTAGATTTTTTTAAAAAGGCTAAACTTTCATAATCAGGTTCACTTAATTTTTGAACTTTTACTGTTGCTCTATAACTAAGTACCCTTGAACAATATGTATACACTAAAACCTTTCCAAAATTATTACCTAACTAATTGTGGTATATCCTACGAAAGTATTATAAACAATCGGAATGAAATACAAATTTCCGTTGTAAATATATAGTAGATGATGATGATGCGATTTTGTGTAATAGAATTCATAGTAAAGTTTTCGCTTCAAACAAAAACGATGCTTTCAACATTAAAGCTAATACACCAATATGTGAAGTATCCGATTATGGAAGGTTACCTTGAATTCTCATGAGCAACTACTCAAAGAAAAGTGAATATGTGGCTTTTGTGATACTTTTATGTCAGCCGGGCGCAGGTAATAAATCAATAAAGATTGTTTTCATAGCATACTCTTATTTTATTATTTTCATTTAAAACACAAACCTTTCACTCTTTTAATTTAAAATGCATGCCTTATACTAATTTCATTTAAAAAACTGAAAAGATAAACAATAACAGGAAATAATGCCATAATTAAAAGCAAAAAAATATTTTCAATTTACATACGCAAAATGTAACTACTGCTAATGGGAATTTTAAAAATGCTATCAGCGAGATGTGCGCACCGTTGTTATAAATGTACCCATTTTTTCTTCTTATCGAGGAGCAATTTATAAATCGCACAATATTATTCCAATTCCAATTTCTTTCATTGAGGAACCTATGACCGGAAAAAATGGAAAAAGACTCTTGTAGATTCTTCGGATGACGGAATCTGATGCCATAAACCGAGTTTATATATATGAAAATAATTTTTAAGTCGTTACAAACATTGCTTTCATACTTAAATATTTTCATTGGTACTACTTGTTATCCCGTCGACCAATTTCGCCAAATTATATAAATCGCCAAACCATTCGCCAAATTCTATAAATTGACATAATCTTTATTTTAAATAACGAAATAACAAATAAATTAGTATAACATTAATAAAAATACAAATAAAACGTCGAAATTAAAATCACTTGATGACGTAAACACGTGTAGTTTGTTTAAATTCAAGTGAATTTAATATTTACGATCAACCATTATTGGCATTTAATCTTATAGTTTGACGATAGATTTTTGGTCGACGGACTATCTAAGTAGTACCTTTTCCATTTTTGTTTTATAACGCTAAATTCTCAGTAATTTTTTCCCTTTTATTTTACATAAAATCACTATTTTTTAAAAAAATTAAGATGCTTGCATTTTTATTTCAAACTCATAGAGCCGTTTTTATTTTTTAGCCGAAAGAGTTGATTTGAATTTTTTCCGTTGCTAGAGTAACGGATGTAATGATAGATATTTTGCGGTTTAGATGCCAAAGACACCACCAAATTAGAAAAATATGAAATGTGTAATGAACTGTTGGACTTATAAAAATTTATTTGGTAGCATTCGATTCAGCATACAAAACTACATTAAAATATGCTATCATTTGACGCATAATTTTGATATTCGTTTTTTTTCCCCTCCCCGTGCAAAAACCATTAGGGGTGACACTTTAGAAAATCCTTTCTTAGCAGAAGTTTGTGTCATAAGAAGTATTTTTACCACGATTTTCAAGATTTTAGGTTCAGTAGTTTGCGCTGTGCGTTAATTAGCCCCCTAATCCAGACTTTATTTTATATACTATATTAGATATGCGATTTTGCGGTGAATCGATGATCGAAAATTAGTCCAATATCATTTGAAATATTACATAACAGAGGAGAAAGTACGAAGAAAGACGAAGAAGAAATGACGAATTACAAACGACTTGTAATTTTGTTTTTTCAAAATGTTGAATTTTTCCATAGTAATAACGTATTAAAACATAAATTTCCTTAAAAATTATCTTTATTTCCTAGATTTCGAATCTGTGAATTTTCCTATAAATGAAATTGGCGATATGACTTGAGAAAATAGATAATATTTGCTTAAATAAAATGGGTAATATTCGTTGATCTGAGTTCGAGTTTATAAATATCACATGCTTTCGGAATTACGGCGAAAAACATTTTAAAAAGTATGAAATTATTTTACAATATGTATGTGTGCCAGAAATTCACACTAAAATTTAAGTATTCGATTCCATTTTTAAAATATTAACTGATATCTATATAAGTTACAATTGAATATGAAAATGTACTCAAAAAATGATCTCTTTCACCTAAAAAAACACCATTTGCGAGAACATCCTCAAGCTAATGTCACGCTTATGCATTTTTGGCTTAAAATCACATTGTTTGGCGACAAAAGAAAAATAATTGTAAAGAAACAAATAGTAATTACACATGTGACTCACAATTACATCTGCTTGTTTCTTCTATAAGACACGTGATGGGACAATCAGATATAAAAAAAAAAGAAAAGAGCAGAACAGAAAGAAAATGTCGTTAAAATTTCACCTAATCAAATTTTCAGATTCGTTTCCATATCTAACGCAAGCGATAAAGAGCCAAATATTGCGTATCAAGTGTAATATTTCTTATTAAATTAATTTTTAAGCATTACAAATATTTCTTTCAAGTTTTGATTAAATGTTTCCGTTTTTTAATATTATCACTCATTAAAACGGATTTTCTTCTTCTTTTTTTCTTTTTTTTCATTTAAATAAAATTAGTAACAGTTTTTCTTTTATTTTTCGAGGTTTAATAGCCGTTTCAATTTTTTTTTTATCAACGATGAATTTCGCCAAGAAATAAAATGGTAACCTTATCGCCCAAAATAACAGAATTTTCCGTCATAATTCTAAAACTAATCTAGGTAGAATAATGTGTTATAGCTTAAAACCTTCCGTGAAACAATACCTATCTAACGGTATAAGTTCCGTAAAAATCCATGCAGTAGAACTCGAAATCTAAGCGTTCAGAACTAAATTTCCGTTTGGATTTTATATATATAATAGATAATATAATAGATAATAGATTATATATATATATAATAGAATAGATAATAGATTATGTGTTACGAACTATCTCAAATTTTAAAACAGATCGCATTGTTAGATTTCCTAATTTTAACAATATCGCGTTATGTTAGTTCCACATTCCACCACCAGGGAGCGCACTCTATTCTTAACGAAAGCGTATCTGAACGAAACTCCTTCATGCAACCTTTCCGTAGATGCATGAATCGGGAGGGTGGCGGTCTTAACCAATAATTTAAGATAATTGCTGAAATTACTACGAAAAATATTTTAAAGGGGTCCTACGCCGGCCCCTAATAGAGTTAGAGGAAATCGGAAGACGACAAAATAATCGCGGGGGAAAGTTTGCTTGGGTGCTTCGGAGCTACTTTTGGCGCGAGATCTAAGCTCTACGACCAATAGGAGCCCAGATATTTAAGAAAATATGAAGTAACAAAGTCCAAAATAACAGAATTTTCCGTAATAATTCTATAACTAATCTAGGTAGAATGATGTGTTATAGCTTAAAACCTTCCCTGAAACGATACTTATCTAACGGTATAAGTTCCGTCAAAATCCATGCGGTAGAACTCGAAATCTCGGCGTTCGGAACGAAATTTCCGTTTGGATTTTATATATATAATAGATATATATATATATATGATCTTTGTCACACTGTAACTCTCGTACTTATGAACCGATTTGTATGAAATTTCGTGTACACATAGTACATACCAATGTCTCGACCGAGTTCGTTGGCCAGCTTCATCCGCCATCTTGTTTCAAAATGGCGGCCATTTAAATTTTTTGAAAAAATTTAAAATTTGAAATGTTGTACCAAAAAATTGAAAATTAAAAAATATTTTTTTTCGTATGTGTTTGACCTTAATACAAAGATTCCGGAGCAGTTTTTGTTTCGTTTATATCTTAAAAAATGGCTGAGTTACAGCACTTTGAATTTCTAGCGTGGCTGGCATTTTGAAATGGCCTGATTTTTGTCACGCGATAACAGGCGTATTTATGAACCGATTTGGATGTAAATAGGTGTGCACATAGTAAATAACAATGTCTAGACCGAGTTCGTTGGCCAGCTTCATTCGCCATCTTGTTTCAAAAGAGCTGCCATTTAAAAAATAATAATAATAATTTAAAATTTAAAATGAGGTATCAAAAAATTGGAAAATGAAAAAGATTTTTTTTTTATGTGTTTGACCTTGATACAAAGATTCAGGAGCAGTTTTTGTTTCGTCTATATCTAAAAAAATGGTTGAATTATAGCAGTTTGAATTTCTATCATGGCTGACATTTTGAAACGATCTGATATTTGTCACGCGATAACACGTATATTTATAACCTATTTCGATGTAAAAAAGGCATGTGGATAATATATAGCAATGTCTTGCCCAAATTCGCTGACCAGCTTTATCAGCCATCTTGTTTCAAAATGGCACCCAGTAAATAAAAAAAAATATATATTTAAAGTAAGGTGCAAAAAAAATTAGAAATTGAAAAAGGTTTCTTTTTTTAGTATTTGACCTTGATACAAGGATTCTGGAACATTTTTTGTTATGTCTTTATATAAAAAAAAAAAATGGCTCAGATATAGCAGTTTGAATTTCGAATGTGGGTGACATTTTGAAAAATCTGATTTTTTGCCTGCGACAGCACTCGTATATATCAACCGATTCCGATGTGAGTGAACATGTGCACAGGAATTACTAAGGTTTCGACCAAGTTCACTGGTTAGCCTCATCCACCATGTTGTCTTAAAATGGCAGGCACTTCAAGATATCGCCGAATTTGGCAACCAAATATAAGTTACTTATAAAAGCAGCTTGGATAAAGCTGACTAATTTCGCGAAATTCTCATTCATAATGATTTAGTATTAATAATAATTAGTACTGAATCTCCTATAATCGGTTTCCACTGAATTGAGCTTTGTGCGTTTGAATAATATAAGCTGGCTTTTTAAAAATAAGGAATATGAAAGCTACCTCTTCCTCCCGGCACTGGCCGGAAGGACTTTTTGTACTAAACTTTTTTCACAGGACTGTTATAATTAAAATTCCCCTATTTAAAAGTCTCTTGTGGTAGTACTAAAGTTCTAAGCGGAACAAAATTTCGGTAGTGTTTGTATTTAAACTGAAAATTGCAAGTTAAATTATAAAAATTGAAAAAAGCCGCGGTCTGAGAGACCGGTAACATCAGTTAAAGGTTAAGAAAGAAAATGGAAATTGTAAAGAAAATGGTATAACTTCAGAAGTTAATTCTGGAAGTTTTGGGGAACAAAACCTCCCTTATAAGGTTTTAGGCATTGCATGGAGCAGTTCCAAAGGTTTATTTTCTTTTGACATTCGAGGCTTAGTTGACTTCATTTCTAAAATAATCGACACAAAAAGATTTATTCTATAAGTCTTGGGTAGGATATTTGATCCGGGCAGATTTTTTGGGACCCTTTACGTTAAGGTTAAAATGCTCAAATTTGGGCCTTGGGTCCAGATTGGGATGACACCTTACTTGAAGATTTGAGCTTACTCTGGAATAATTGGTGTAATGAAATCTCTCAGTTGATAAAATTTTCGGTACCCCGATATTATTTTTCTGAAATTACCAAATGTCATTTTTATGACCTAGAATTGCATACAAGTGTTTGCCTATTCAAGCCCAAAGGCCTATGGTACGGTTGCTTATTTTCGTGAAACAACATCCACCAAAGCTATTCGAACAGTTTTCGTTGCCTCGAAAAATACAGTAGTCCTGTTAAAAACTCGCAGTTTACCTCGTTTAGAGCTGATGGCTGCCAGTTAAGGTAAGCAGTAACGTTTTAAAAGCATTAAAACTGAAGATCCATACTTACTAGAATATAGCCCGTCAGAATGACGTGATTGCATTTTTTAAAAAATTATATAGCATTGCATTATAAAAAGAATTGTGAAGTAATAAATTTTGTCTTATCTGACTAATAGGGTCGGGTGGGGTAAAGAAAAACAGCCCATTTTTCATTGAAACTTAATTTGCAAGAAAATTATTAATTGAATTGGTAAAATACTGACATAAAGTATGCAAATGAACTTCGCTCACAAAAAAATGCAAATTAGTACTAATAATGCTATTTTAAAACATATTGTCAATTAACTATTTTACCCCATGGTATGGGTAAAATAAAAGACAGTTTCAACAGAAAGTTTATTTGTTTTCAAAAATAATAATTATATAACTTAAATTTTGAAAAGTTGAACAGAGAAAATCCCGATTTTTTAAAACATGCATAAAAGAAACCTGTAATAAATTTTGATGATTAAAAATCATCTTTTATCACATAAGTAAATTGCAACTATTAATTACATTAACAATTTTTTTTCTCAAATTCTATTATTAAATTACAAATTTTATTTATTATAATAATGCATTGATATATGTAGTACACGGCATTATATATTCCTGATATTCTAATTTCATTTTATAAGAAATAGTCATTTTTTTCCCAATGCCTTCAGAATTCAAAGAACATTTTAAAAAGAAAATTTCTTTTTTTTATTTTAACTACCGACAGATGGCGCAACAGAGCATATAAACGTGTATTTTAATATTTTAAAAGTTCAAGACGAATGAATCAATTGTTTGTTTACTTTCATATAGGGATAGATAGAGCTGCCAATCTAATTTTAACTGAAGTTATCGCCGCAGAATATGTAGATAATTGAATGTAAGTCATCTCTTAAATGTTAATTTATTTTGAATAATCTTTCTAAAAATGTAAGTTTTGCGAATAGTGAAAAAGAAAGCACGTTTTAAGATTGAAAAAAAAATCAGATCAATATTCACTCGTGATGCCACTTGTACAACATAAATTCCAAATCCAGAAACAAATGAATGACTCTGAACGAATCAAAATACGATCGACATACGATTTTGCTCTTAAAATATTTGTAAAAGCATAATAAAACTTTTAAATAATTTGAAATACGTTTATTTTTAGAAAGGAAACGTTAATCCGGTACAAAATAATTCACAGGCGTGAATCACAGAATACAGCTATATTCACTGAACACTATGAAGCGTTCTCATTGGTCAGAAAATAGATAGCCTTGAAAAACAGAGGTAATTTTTTGCGATATTTTTAACAGTGTATACTGAATTCAAGCTGTAAATAAATGTAAACAAAAGTGAAAAACGTATTTCAAAATATTAATATGCTTTTGCAAAACATTTTAAGAGTATTTAATGAATAGCTGAAAGAGTCATTCATTTGTTTTTGGATTTGTAATTTGTGCTTATGAATGGCAACGGTAATCGCTTGTAAACATCGGAAGCTTTTTGTTGGTATCTGGTTATTTTAAAATTAGATCTTAAAGCGTTATAATTGTATACTTTTTGAAGGTTTTAGAAAAATTTAAGAAGAATATGTAACACAACGAATAGATAGCAGGGCCGTAGCAAGGTCTTCTGAGCCCCCCCCCCCCCCCCCTCTAAGATTTTAGAGAAATATCTATATTTAATTTTCTACCCGAGTTCCATTTTATAACAACACCGGCGGAGTTTCGCTGGTCGGATTTTACAAAACGAACTTAAAATTGAACGAATTTGTAGTTGGGCTGCACTGCTTTCGGCAACGTACACCCATAGGGGCTATGTCCGCTCCGATCTCTAATCATACGAACCTTTAATTATTGTAATTTTTTTATATTTCGATCCAGATTAAATTAAAATTTTCAGCATTTCTTTCACGTTGCTACAGGAACAAATTTGATATTTTTACAACGTGAATTTAATCAAAGGACTTGCAAAATTTAACTGAGAATTCTTCCATTTAGGGAAAAAATGTCAAAAAAAAAAAATCCGCCAAAGAACGCCAAAAATTGCATTAAAAAAATCGAAGTTCACAGAGATCAAACTTTACTGGGCTAAAAGATTGAAAACGTGTTTAATTTTTTTTACGAATATTTAAAAAAAACTACTAGAAAAGTGAAAAAAAGCTAAAAATCACATAAAAATTCTCGAAAATTTTAAAAACAGCAGAGGACAAAATTTGGTAAAAAAGTTTGAAACTGAATTCCTTTTACAAATGTTTTAAACCACTAAGTGTTGATCATAAACAAAATAAATAAATGAAAAATATGGAAGTCGTTTTCGTATTTTCAATTTTCTCTTCATTTTGACAATGCCATCCGCGTAGCCCAGACAGATTTTCTTTAAGCAGAAAATATTAACTTATAACAATTTTTTTCCTGCTCGGATTGGTGCTTTTTATTAAATAAATAAATATATATATATATATATATATATGTGTACAGATTTACTAATTTAAAAAATAGTACTTTTGGGATGTCGTTTTCATACATTCCGGTTTTCTCCAGTTTGAAATTGTCACCAAAGTTGAAATTAAAAAAAAAAAAATACCTTCGGATAGAAGGTACCTTTCTGTGGGCAACGAAGACGGGTTTCCTGGATAATAATAAAGACAGAGTCTGTCCAGAGTTTTTCTTTGTCTGACCAGATGTTTTTCTGTTCAGGACAAAATTTGACTTGACAGGAAGGTAAATTTGAAGTTATGCACCCCGAAACAGATTTTAAAATTTTTTTATTCGAATTTTTTTAATTTAATATTTTGTATTTTTTCGAGTTTCGTGCTTTTTCCCTCACATTCATAAAAGGAATCTATTTTCAATCCATCTTTCCATTTTAGCCAAATATAGTAAAGTAGTCTTCTTCGATTTTTAAATATTTCGCAAATTTTTTATGTGATTTTTAACTTTTTTTCGTGTTCGACATGATTTTTTGATGAAGGAAAAAAGTCATGCGTAAAAGTTCAGTTTCCAGTAGGGAAAAGTACAATGCAGCAAAGTTGGCGGAACACTCCTGTGATTTGATTTCACGAAAATGCATCTTTATATTTAGTAAGGATGTTAGATAATTTTTACGTTAGATTGGTGAGTTTTCTATATTTTTGCGGAAAATGAGCAAATCAAATCAAAGCTTTTGTGTGTCTGTGTGTGTTTGAATGGAAAAAAAGTTACGGAAAAAATCCTTCAATTCACTGATTTCTTTTTTTTTTTTCTTGAGCGAGAGAGTGTAAAAGGAACCCAGTTTCAATCTTTTATCCCAATATAGTAAATTTTGCCATCTGCCGCGCGGATTTTTGACATCCCTAAAAGGAATCAGGTTTCAGATTTTTAGCTCAATAAAGAAAATATCCATAGAAATTTCTGAATTTTTTACGAACATTTTATGTGATTTTTAGCGTATTTTTGTCTTTCACGGCAATTTTTTAACATTCCAGTTTCAATCTTTTGGCTCGATATAATCAATTTTCTCTCAGAGATTTTTGAATTTTTGCCCAATTTTTTATAAGATTTTTACATTTTTTTTTCCGCGTTTTGCGGAGTTTTTTGACATTTTTTTCTGAAACCGAAGAATTATCCAGTATATTTTGCTGCCGTCATAATTAAGCTGAAGTGGAAAAATAACAAATTTGTTATCGTAGCAACGTGAGCTACGATGCTGGAAAATTTCACTTTTATCTGAACACTATCACATTTATCGAAAAAAAAAAAAAAAAAAAAAATCAATGATTGTTTGATTCAAGATTGGAGCGGGAATATCCGGAACGGGTTTACGCTGCGGAAGGCAGGGAAGCCCCCAATGGAGAACTCCAAAAAATATATTCTTTCTTTTTTTTTTTAAAGCAACCAGCGAAGCTCTGCTAGTAGATTAAATAAATACACAATATAATTTATGTATAGTTAACATAAGTAATTTATCGAGCCAAGAGAAATGAAATGTTAAAAATGAAACAGGTTGAACATAAGGGGATAGGTGGCATATGCAATGCACATAGATGCCCGCTTATTGGGGACCCTAACGAGATTAAGAAGCATATATTTTTTGAACATTTGAAAAAAAAAAAATGAGGCTTAAAAGTTTTGAATCTTGAGTTCCGAATTTTGCTCACTTTTAAGAGGGGCCCCAAAAAGGAAAAATTATATAGTATTTTGAGCCTACAAAATTTCTTTCATCTGGGCACCTTTAAAAAGAATGGTAGCTATAGAAAAAAGGGCATGTCTGTTTTGGTTAAAAGAAGTAATAGTATTAAGAAAGTTTTTAATCTTATTGGGGTCCCCAACGAGATTAAAAAGCATATGTTTAAAACATCTGAATAATAAAAATTGGGTCTAAAAGTTTTGAATCTTGAGTTCCAACTTTTCTTCACTTTTATAGGGGACCACACAAAGTATTTAGAGCTTGCAAATTTTCTTTCATCTGGACACCTTTAAAAAGAATCGTGACTGTAAAAAACTAGTCGGATGTACCAATCCCAAAACTTTCTTCTATCTTATACATGTTAATACTTCAAAATCCGCTATCACACTGCCAAAATTAAATGGCAATCTAGGCATCTCATGAGGATTCTAACAATATGAAATTCCGTGCGTTAGTTCTTGAGCTATGACTATCGCTGAAATCGTCTAAATTCAGAAAAATGCTGCCTAGCAGCGCCACCTATTGGGTGATTTATACCAAATCCTAATCAGCAACAATTTATGTCAACGTCTGACTGAATCTGAAGTTTGGAGAAAATCCGTACATTAGTTTTTGAGATAGAGCAATAACGAAAATCGTGAAAATTCCTGCATAGCAGCGCCACCTATTGGGTGATTAACACCAAAACCTAATTAACAACAACTTGTGTCAACATACAACTAAATCTGAAGTTAGATGAAAATTCGTCCATTAGTTCTATTGATAGAGCTATTGAGGCAATCGTGAAAAAGGCAGCAGAGAAGCGCCACCTGTTGGGCGATTTACACCAACACATAATCAGTAGCAAGTCATATCAAGGACTAACTGAATCTGAAGTTTGATGAAAATCCGTGCGTTAGTTCTTAAGATAGAGCTATTGGGGAAATCGTGTAAATCCTGCAAAATTCATCATAACAGCGCCACCTGTTGGGCGATTTACACCAAAACGTAATCATCATCAATTCATATCAAGGACTAACTAAATCTGAAGTTTGATCGAAATCCGTGCATTAGTTCTTGAGATAGAGATATTGCGAAAATCGTGAAAAATGCAGCATAGCAGCGCCACCTGTTGAGCGATTTACACCAAAAACTAATCAGCATCAATTTGTATTAGGGACTAACTGAATATCAATTTTTATTAAATTCCGTGCATTAGTTCTTGAGATAGAGCGCCCACAAAATTTGTGTCACATACACACAGACAGACAGACACACAGACAGACAGACTCACAGAGTCACAGACAGACATTTTGTAAAAACATGTTTTTTGGAATCTCTGACCCCTAAAACGTGCAAATCCGTCGAAAACCGGAATTCGAAAATTTTCATGAATCCAATACTTTCTTCTTGTAAAGATAGAAGAAAGTAAAAAGCACATTTGGTTGAAGGAAGTAATAGTATTAAGGAAGTTTTTAAACTTATTGGGGCCCCCAACGAGATTAAAAAGCATATTTTTAAAACATTTGAATAATAAAAATGGGGCCTAAAAGTTTTGAATCTTCAGCTCCTACTTTTCCTCACGTTTATAGGGGGCCTTAAAAAAGACAATTCAAAAAGAGTTTAGAGCCTGCAAAATGCCTTTAATCTGGGAACCTTTAAAGAGAATGCTGGCTATAGAAAGAAAGTACATAACTGTCTTGGTCAAAAGAAGTAACGGTATTAAGAAAGCACTGAACCTTATTGGGTCCCCCAACGAGATTAAAAAGCATATTTTTAAAACATTTGAATAAAAAAATGAGGCCTAAAAGTTTTGAATCTTGGGCTCCAACTTTTCCTCACATTTATAGGGGCCCCTAAAAAAGACCAAAAAGAATTTAAAGCCTGCAAAATTTCTTTCATCTGGGCACCTATAAAAAGACTACCGGCTATAGAAAAAAAGCACACAGCTGTTTTGGTCAAAAGAAGTAATAGTATTAAGGAAGCTTTGAACCTTATTGGGGCCCCCAACGAGATTAAAAAGCATATTTTAAAAACATTTGAATAAAAAGATGGGGCCCTAAAAGTTTTGAATCCAACTTTTCCTCACGTTTATAGGGGGCCCTAAAAAAGACAATTCAAAAGAATTTAGAGCCTGCAAAATTTCTTTCATCTGGGAACCTTTAAACAGAATGCTGGCTATAGAATGAAAGCACATTTGTTTGAAGGAACTAATAGTATTAAGGAAGTTTTGAAACTTATTGGGGCTCCCAGCGAGTTTAAAAAGCATGTTTTTTAAACATTTGAATAAAAAATTGAGGCCTAAAAGTTTTTAATCTTGGGCTCCAACTTTTCCTCCCGTTTATAGGGGGCCCTAAAAAAGACAATTCAAAAAGAATTTAGAGCCTGCAAAATTTCTTTAATCTAGGAACCTTTAAAGAGAATACTGGCTATAGAAAGAAAGTGCATATCTCTTTTGGTCAAAAAAAAGTAATAGTATTAAGAAAGCTTTAAACCTTGTTGGTGCCGCCAACGAGATTAAAAAGCATATTTTTAAAACATTTGAATAATAAAAATGGGGCCTAAAAGTTCTAAATCTTGAGTTGCAACTTTTCCTCACTTTTATTGGGGGACCCCAAAAAGACAATTTAAAAAGTATTAAGAGCGTGCAAAATTTCTTTCATCTGGGCACCTTTAAAAAGAATAATGACTATAGAAAGGAAGCACATTTGGTTGAAGGAAGTAATAGTATTAAGGAAGTTTTGAAACTTATTGGGCCCTCAGTGAGATTAAAAAGCATATTTTTAAAAAAATTGAATAAAAAAAAAATAGGCTTAAAAGTTTTGAATCTTGGGCTCCAACTTTTCCGCACTTTTATAGGAGGGCCCTAAAAAAGACAATTCAAAAAGAATTTAGAGCCTGCAAAATTTCTTTCATCTGGGCCCCTTTAAAAAGAATGGTTGCTGTAGAAAAAAAAGCGCATATCTGGTTTGATTGAAGGAAGTAATAGTATTGAAGAAGTTTTGAACCTTTGGTTTCAGATTTTTCGCCCATTGATAGGCGCACCCCAAAAATACTAAAATGCCATTTTATTTTTTAAGTAGAAATTACAGCATTCAAAAACTTTTATAAAGAATGGTGGATATAGAAGAAAAGCACATATCTGTTTTCTATTTCTAAATCTGATCAAGATCTTTGACAAAAAAAAAAAAATGAATTTCGATAAAACAAAAAATGTTATTAAAAATACCTAAAAAAATAATTTTAAAAGTAAAAAAAAAAACATTCGGCTGAAAGGTACAATAGCTCACTACTGCGCCCCTGACTTTGCCCTGCCCCCCCCCCCCCAAATGGGGGGGTATGGGGGGGCTGATAGATAGACAGATTAAATAAGGCAGTCGGCAAATACGGCATCGGAATGCTTAAGCCTAACATGGCCGCGTATCAGGAAACGGATGAGTTCCCGGAAGCGTTATACACTTTGTGCCATTATATATTACGAGTTGGATCCCGTCGAAATTCGACGAATTAAAATGTTTAGAATGGAACTGTTAGATCGAATTTATAATAAACCTACAAAAATAATTACAATAAAAAATTCATCTTACATTGGTTGTCTAACTCTTAAAACAAATGATGTTTTTAACCTAAAATTACCAAAATATTATTTCCCCAAACTTCAACTGCCTACATTATTGAAAAATTAAACTATATTAGAATGCGTAATCAAGATGAGTAATTATGTTGAAGTTATCGATTGAGGCTCTTATGTTTGTTTTTACGGGATGAAAAATCAGTAAAAAGGATTTCACTTTGTCACATCATAAAATTTCCCCCCATAAAACCTAAACTGCGCGTTATTTTCACATTCTCAATATTTACATACGCACCATTCAAATTGACAATTTAAAAGTATTTTAGCGCACAATACATTATTAATAAATGTATTTCCAAACTTAGAGTCACGTTTGTCCGATAAAACTTTTCATGTGAACACTCGCACAAACTTTAAATTCAAATCTCAATACCCGCGAAAATTTTCCATTCAGAAATTTGCCTTTAGTTGCCATAGTATCGACCATTTAGAATTAGTCAAATATTTAGTTTTATGAAAGAAAATGATCCTTTTGTTTTAAATATGACATCATTTTTACTCACTGAATCATTATGCCTAGCGTCTCAAACTCAGTATCAGCGTAATGTAAAAATATTGAAATATCTTCTTCAGTCTTTTGATTTATGAAGAAGAATGCGTGGTTTTTTTTTTTTTTTTTTTTTTTTTAATGGCTGACGTCATTTTCTGTTCAAAAATTAGAGAACAGTTACTTTTATTTGTAATGTGAAAATGGCATCAATAAGGATATAATCAATAAAAATAAATAAACCATGATTATTTTTCCTTTACTTTTAATAGAAATGGAGTGCAGTTGCCACAATTACAAAATTGGTCCTAAAAACTATAAAAAAATTAATATCTCAAAAATAAATTGAGATAGAGCTTTCAAACAAATTGCAGTTAAAAGTACATTTTTTTCCCTATACGACGATGTAAAAATTGAAACTGTGCGATGTTTAGAAGTTTAAAAATTTGCAGTAGCGAAAATTACAAAACCGAAATTTCATTTCAAATTTCAACGTGTTGCCATTCGCAGAATGACGTATGCGTTACGCACAGATATGTTTGTCCTTTATAATATAGACTAGTTGCGTAGCAACCCGTTGTGTTGCTTTTGAATTGCATGAGACAATCGATCTTTTTGCGAAAAATGAAATCTTAACTATATTGTAAATTTAGAAAGTCATTGGAATATTAATTTTATTAAATACAATATTTCAAATAATAAGTTATATTTACAATTTAAGTCAAAACTTACCCAATAAAAATGCACATATTCTATAACTTTATTTGCCTAGAGCTTTTTGCTCTTCCAAGATTTTGCTTTGAATTTCGGAGTTCGTAGAAATGATGTCATTTGGGTTAACTTATACAAAAATGAATTTGTTTGGACGAATTTATTCAGAAGCATTTTATATTTATGAATTAAAATAAATATTTAAAGAATTATTTTTTTTTTCTCGCTAAAACTTTTCTCTTTTTTTTCTCGCTTTTTCGCATTTTTAATGTCCGCTTCTGAAAAGTTTTATTAGCCATCTTAAGGCAATGGTTGAAAATCTACTTTACGACTTTAAATTAAATGAAAATAACGTACGGTGTTTTTTTTTCTTTTGACGTCAACAGAATTTATCTCAATGTTCCAGTCGAGAGTCGAATTTGTGTTTCTAAAGTAAACGGATTCCGGAAGCTTGAATATGTGTGAGTTCGTATTTCGTGAAATTTTCTTGAAAACTACAATCATTTTTTCACTATTTATTCAAATATACGTTAATTTCAATTTTAAAATGATTTCAAACAATGATACCTAATAATCCTTGTCATTTTCCCTTTTCTCTCTTTTATCCACAAAAATGGAGCAATTTTAGTTTCCATCATTACAGAAATGTCATAAAAAATAACGTAAAAATTTATATCTTGAAAACTAAACAAATTTTAAAATTCTACGACCACGTTTAACATCCTCGGACCCATGCGGATAACTGGCGTTAATTTGATCGGCCAACGCCCAACATTCCATATTCTAGGAGGAACAGCAGTGAAATACAAATTGACAGTCACTTTTTAATATAATAGATTGATGAAGTTTTAATTTCGCCATAAAAAATTAGCCAGGGACAAATGCTGAATTATTTATATTATTTTAAGTGCAAATGGCTTATTCCTTAAATGAGCCTGTTCGCAATGGATATAGATTAAAAAACATTATTCTTGAAAATTATTTAAAAAGACATAATAAATAAATCAATTAAGATAAAGTTTTCAAGAAAATTGCATTTAAAAGTAGATTTTTTCCCCTATATAACGGGTGTAAAAATTGAAGATGCACGATGTTTAGAAATTCAAAAAATTGCAGTAGCAAACATTACAAATCCGACATTTAATCGTCAAGCGTTGCCATTCTCAAAATGACGTCAGCCGTACGCATGGACATATTTTCCCTTTAGATAGATTTTCAAACGTGAAGTTCCGTTTGTCAGCTAAAACTTTGCATGTGAAAATGTATTCTTTTGGCTTGAGGGTCTAATTTCAGTACCGCGAAGTACAAATTCCAGAAACTGATGTCTTTTAGATGTATTTGTGTAAAAATATATAGTTTTATCAAAGAAAAGGATTGTTTTCTTTTAAATATGGCACTTACTGAAGCATTACGCCAAGTGTCTCAAATTCGGTATCAGCCGAATGAAAATACATTGTAACATTAGCTTTATTAGCGAAAATGTTTTTTAAATAGTGACGTCATTTTCTGTTCAGACTTAAAATAAAGTTACTTTTAATTGTAATGAGTAAATGATATCAATAAGGATAAATAAACACCAATATTTCTTTTTTTCTGCAACAGTGGAAATAATACGATTGCTACCATTTTGATGAAATTTCAAAAAATCTTTTCAAATTAAATTAAAAATATAAAAGTGAAAATATTTAGAAAAATAGCTAGTGCGAGGACATCTACAAATGAACAGCTTTCATTTAAAAAAAGAATTATTAGCAAAATTGGTACAGTAGAAAGTTCAAGGAAGATGTCTAAAAAAGCTATCGTGTGTTTTCAATCTATAGATTATTTTTTCTCTTTTACTTTAACAGTTGCCTAGCAACTCTATTTCATACAAATTACATTTAAAAGCACATATTTTTCCCAATTCGGCTCTAAAAATTTAAATTGTTCGACTACATATATGTTAAATTCGTGCTTTTTTATATATTATTCTTTTATTTATTTATTGATGAAGCTTTAATTTCTTTGTAGAAAATTAGCGGGAGAGAAATTCTGAACTTTTTTTATGTGCAAATTGTTTATTAATATTTCGCAATGGAGCCGGCATGGCAAAATCATTTAATTGATAAATAACAACGAAATAAAGCCAAAACTCACTGGGTTTTATAACAGACGATATTATTGACATAGCACGTATTTTAATTTAAAATTTTTTTCGGTTTTTATGAGAGAATGGCAACTAAAAGATACAACAATCTACTATTTTCATTTTTTCCCCTTTAGTTTCAACAGAAATGGAGTATTTCAGCTGCCACGATTACAAAAAAAGTAATAAAAACTACAAAAAAATTAATATCTTAAAATTAAAATGAGATGCAGCTTTCAAACAAATTGCATTTAAAAGAGCATTTTTTTTCGTTATATGGCGGTGTAAAAATTTAAAATGTGCGATGTTTAGAAGTACAAAAATTTGCAGTAGAGAAAATTACAAAACCAAAATTTTATTTCAAATTTCAAAGTGTTGTTATTCGCAAAATGACGTATGCGTTACGCACAGATATGTTTGTCCTTTATAATATAGATAATATAATTATTGGACTGATTCTAAAAGGTTCTTCAGAAAAAATTAAACCCTTTGTTAGAAATAGAATAGAGGAGAACCGCAAGTTGACCTCCCCTGCGGATTGGCATCATTGTCCTGGTACTACAAATCTTGCAGACATTTTTTTCAAGATGGTCAAAAATCTCTAGAACCATTAATGATACGACTTGATTACAAAGGCCAGAGTGGCTCAGTTTATCTCCCGAGTTTTGGCCAATGTCTGAAAAACAGACATTACTTACTCTGATGAGTTAGAATGCAAAAATAATCCTAATGATGTATTTCAATGTGAGAGTTTAGTTAAAAAACTTGAAAATCCAATAAATGATGCTAATTATATTGTAATTTAGAAAAACTGTTAAAAGTTACTGTTTGGGTAAAGAAATTCGTTATGAAGCTGAAAAGATCAACTGAAATACGCGACATAGTGTCAACGAAAGAATTATTGCAAGCAAATAGTTTTTTAATACAATCGTAACAAAAATAATTTAATAATGAAGAATTCTAATCTTTAAAAATAGTAAATTAGTAGGGAAGACATCATCTTTATTAAACTTTATATCTTTTATTGATGAAAATAATTTAATAAGATTAGGGTGAAGATTAGAATTTTCTCTGTCCATAGAATTAAAAACCCAGTAATTCTATCAAAACATTCTTGTTTAACTACTTGGATTATACGTCGAGAGCAAGAGAAAATTAAGCTAATACTTTAGTTAAAATTCGGTCTCGTTTTTGGATACCAAAAAGCCATCAGCTGATCAAGAGTGTTATTAAAATTTGCATAATCTGTAAAAAATCTCTAAACCTGCTGACCAGATCACTGCACCTTTGCCCAAAGATAGGGCCAATGAAGCTCCACCGTTTTCGATCTGCGGTTTGGATTTTGCAGGCCCCATCTATGTGAAAAAATTCAAGGAAATGAAAATCTTACATAGTTCTATTCACATGCGGTGTTACCAGAGCCCTACACCTAGAACTCATACCTGATATGACAACTAATTCCTTCCTGTTAGCATTTAGAAGATTTACAGCCAGAAGAGGAAATTGTAAAGTTATTTATTTTGATAAGGCTAAAACTTTCAAAAAGGCTAAACAAGAACTCGAAATCTTATCTGACATAACGACCGACAGTGCATTTTTAAATTTTGCCGAGAAAAAGTGAATCATATGAAAAAATAATACTGAAACCGCTGCATGTTAGGGAGACTTTTATGAGCACCTAGTAAAGTTCGTTAAAGAATGTTTGCGAAATATAATTGGCAAAGCTCTTTTCAGTTATGATGAAATGACAACTTTGCTGACAGAAGTAGAAGCAGTCCTCAATTCACGTCCATTGACTTGCGTAATACAATGAACACAACGAACCAGAACCTTTAACACCTATGCATTATCTAAATTTGGCCAAGAACCCTCTTATCCCATTAATTTTGCTGAAATAATTGAAAGTGCATCGAAAAAATCCAATCTAATCGAAAGGAAAAAATAACAATCTTTATTGCCAAAACAATTATGATCCAAATGGAAGAGACAATATTTATTAGATTTAAAATATCACATTCTTTGAAAAATCCCATATCACGATCTGGATTGAAAGTTACCGATACAGTGCGTGTCAATAGTTTAAGCACAATAACAATTTTAAAATAAACTTTAAATATTCACTTTATTTCGATACCTGTCTTGAATATGTTAATAATAGCAGTTTTAACACCATATTCAATAAAATTATCTTTAAAATTTTATTTCAAACCATGGAGTTTAAGAATAGAACAAAAATAACTGTGTCAAAAGTTTAAGCACAAATCGTTTTTATGCAAATTTTACGAACTGATGTAAGCTATTGCGCACACAAACGATTTCTGGGTGTATAAGAAGCAAACAGTTGTTGTTTTTGACTTAGGGGCGATCCATAAATGATGTCACACTTTTTTTCAATATTTTTTACCCCCCTCCTCCCCTTTGTCACAAAATGTCACACTTCACCATACCCCTCCCCTCCCCTTGTCACATGCCACGCAATATTACGTAAACATATACTTGCAGTTCAGAAACAAAGCGCTGCGTTATAGGTCATATTTCAAATTTTATTTTTGAACTTTAACTATGTGTTTTAATAACATTTGTGAGCATAACAATAAAAATGGTTCGTGTACTTATTTTCTATGAAATAAGATTAAGGTTTACAACAAAAAACATAATTAATATGCAATAGTAATAAAATATTAATATGAAAGAGCAATTGAAAACAGTAGTATTTTAGAATTTGAAATGGAATTTAATATACAGTGAATTCTCGATAAGTCGAAGTTTACACGAAGTCCCGGCACCTTTATTACGAATCAATATTAAACTTTCTCGTTCTGTCGAAGTCTACATCTTTTAAGTCGATTTTTTTCAGATAGGGAAAAAACAGTAATTCGACTAATTTCTTAATTTTTCAGCCTTAGCTCAAAAATACTGGCACTTTCTGTTAGTTAAAACTTTTCTGCACTCCTTCACCGACTTTGAAAGGCGCTATTTTTACTTCCTACATCAGTCAGTGTGGAGCCTCTGCGAGTTTGGAATTTCAGCTGAAATCGTCCCATCCCCCACCCTAGGGCTCCTTAGCAGAGTTATAGGAGCCTTACCCCACCCCATTCATTTCTCTTCTACGCATTCCCTTTTCTCCATATCTATTCTTTGGAAACAGAGCAGGTGGCTAAATGAATTCTAATTGGTCAAATTTCCCACTCTTTTATGCAAGGATTTTTTTTTTTTTCGATTCTATTGCGATTTCATTGAAGTTCATTACTTTAATGTTGAGTCTTGTCATTTTAGTGTTTATTTCTTTCACATCGTGATATGTTTTCCGTTGGGCCTTTCAAAATGTCGAACGGTAAATTATAAATTCTTACTTTAGAACAAAAAGTAAATTTGATAAAAGATATTGAAGACAATCCTAATTTAAAGAAAAAAGATATAGCCCTAAAATATGGTATCCCTCCCAACACGCTATCTACCATACTGAGGATAAGGAAAGCATTTTCAAAAGACATAAGTCAAGTGTCAACCCAAAGTGAAAAAGGATGAAGACGTGTGCCTTCCCAGATATCGAAACAGCCCTCGTAAAATGGTTTACATATTACTGTGTGATAAATGGAAGACAGTTTCATTACTCAAACTTCTTACAGGTTATAGTGCGGATGACGTTTTCAATATGGATGAAATGGGACTATTTTACAAATGTTTTCCTAACAAGACGATAATGTTTAAGGGGGAACCATGTTCCGGTGGAAAGCTAAGTAAAGAACGTTTAACTGTCCTTGTCGGAGCAAATGCTTCTGGAACAGAAAAATTACTTTTACTGGTCATCGGTAAATACAAAAATCCTCGTTGTTTCAAACATAAAAAGTCACTTCCCGTACAGTACAGATCTAATCACAAATCTTGGATGATACTAATATTGTTCGAGGAATATATTAGAAATTTGGATGTAGTGTTTCATGCAAAAAAAGCGTAACGTATTGATCTTCGTTTATCAATGTTCAGCTCACAGTCAACTTTTGAATTTGAAATCTATCAAGTTAGAATTTCTCCCTTCTAACACAACTTCTAAGCAAAAACTAGCAGACCAGGGGATAATTAAATGTTTAAAGCATTCCTACTGAAAACGTCTAGTGCGGAAGGCAATCGAGGATGACGAAAATGGAATAAATCAAAAGTGTGATGTGTTAGAAGCAATTAGACTAATTTCGAGTGCCTGGAATAACAATGTGAAACAAATCACTATCAAAAATTGTTTCAGTAGATGTGGCTTTGCAAGCGATACGGACTCATGTGTTGTGAATGAAAATCTACAAGATCAAGTTATTTCTGAAGATACTGAGTTTTTAATTATTGGCGAAAATGTTGCAGTTTGCGGAGAATTTAGTGATTCAGATAAAGTTGAAGCAATAAAAAAGGTGGAGAACGATCCTGAATCTGAAGAAGATGTCGAGGAAGTAAATTGCGTTTCACCACCAAATAATCAAGAAGCACATGTGGCAATGATGACACTACAGCACTATCTCGAAAGTAGAGACGGTGTGGACGATTCTCTTTTCCTTTGTTTATAAAATGTGAGCGACTTTCTAACCAGTGAAAGACAAAAAAGTTCCTTCAAGTAGTCATCATTAAGAAGTTTTTTCCACAAAATTTGAGTTTGTACATACCTTATATTATGTATTATTAAATTGTATTTTTCTTTAGTGCTCATTTTGCCAGACTCCGTTATTACAGTATAATTTCAATTCCTATCTATAAGACTGAATTATTTTTTTTTTTTTTGTATGTATTTAAGGATTTTCGATAAATCGAACTTACGATAACTCGAATATTTTTGCAGGTCCCTTCGAATTCGACTTATCGAGAATTCACTGTATTTGGTTTTTAAATCTTATATTTACTTTATGAACACAAAATACTTTAAAACAGACTGATTTTGAGGAAGAAGCCTCAATATTAGTTTTACTTAAATGGAATTGCTATCACATTTCATTTGTCACATTAATATGAACATTTATAAAATTATATATTAAATCATAAAATAGAAATTATTCTGAATCATTTACTATTACGACTCTTCCTCCCTTGGGGAAGATATATGCTCGTCCATAGAGTACACAGGCACTTTGACATCACTCTCATCCTCTGGGATAGTAAGCCCTCTAATGTCAATACAATGATAGCAAGCCCTCTAATGTTTAACCAAAATGTGTGATGTCACACTTCTTCTTACCCTCTCCCCCCCCCCCTGTCACAATTTCACAAACCCCCCTCCAAGCGTGACATCATTTCTGGATGACCCCTTAGTACAAAATGCCTAAGTCGAAAGAATTTTCAGAGAAGGAGGTGATAAATATCTGGAGTATGAGAACAAAACTTAAGTCTGTTTCTGAAATTGCAAGTGCATTAAAAACGTCAAAACGAGGTATTCATCAAGTTTTGGCTCGCGGTAATGATTTCAAACGAAAATTCCGTTCACGAAGTCCACCAGTGACTACTTTGCGCGAAGACCGCCGCATCAGAAACTTGGCTTCAACTGGTGATTGCTCTCTTTCGCAAATAACACATGCAGTTGGAGGACAAATATAAAAAAAAAAAACTGTTCATAGAAGAGTTTTGGAATCGGAATACATCAAAAATCGTAAAATGGCTCGGTTACCATGTCTGAAACGACACCATAAAGAAGCTAGATTACTGTGGGCCAAAGAGCATATGTCATTTGACGATATGTGGCCGAATGTCATATTCAGTGATGAAAAAAAATGAAACCTCGATGTCCCTCATGGGTTTAAGTACTATTGGAATGATCTCCGCAAAGAACATAGGAGTATATTTAGCCGACAACATGGTGGTGGTTGTGTAATGGTAAGGGGGGCTATTTCTTTCAATGGTCAGACATCTCTAGCATAAATCAGTGGTTGTGAAAACTCTGAAAACTATCAAGAGACACTTGCCAATAATTTACTCCCTGTTGCCGAGGTTTTGGGGGGCGAAAAATGGTTATTTCAACATGATAATGCTTCGATCCATACCTCAAACTGAACTTCAACGTGGCATAATTCGAAAAAAGTATCTGTTTTGAAATGGCCGGAAATTATCCCTGATTTAAACCATGTAGAGAATATGTGGGATATTCTCACTCATGCAGTTTATCCAAATGGAAAGCAGTATTTTTCAGTTAAAGATTTGAAAGACGCCATTGAGAGCGCGGGGTTTAAAATTGAACAAGAAACAATACAGAACCTCATTTTATCGATGGAAGACCGTATATTTAAAGGAATTCAGCAGAATGGCACAATAATCAAGTTTTTTTTTTTTTTTTTTTTTTTTTTTTAATTCTTGTTCTACTAAAAATTAAAGAACTACTGTGCTTAAACTTTTGACACACTCATTTTTGTTCTTTTGATAAATTCTATTATTTGAGATAAATTTAAAGCATAAATCTGTTAAATATCCTTTTAAAACTAAAATTTGTAGGTTATGTGAAAAGGAAAGTAACTTTCAGTCGATAATAAAATTTTATGTTGTGCTTAAACTTTTGACACGCACTGTATAGTTCTAATTGAAGAAGACACAAAAAATAAACTCCTGTGGAAACTTAGTAAAATAGAAAAGGCCTTTTTGGGTCTTGACAACAACAATCGTTCGTATGAAGTGAAAGCAGTAAAGGGACCTTTACGTCGAAGTGCGTGGCATCTGTATCCTTTAGAACTATAAACTATTTTTTGAGTGCTTACATTTTCATAAATCCAAGATACATTATTGAACTTTTATAAACTTTGATTTTTTAGTACTTTAAGCTTTGATTTTTTATTAATTTCAATTGCAAAAGGGTGTAAATTAAAACCAGTAAAAATACGTTTATTTTGACTGTTTACACGTTTCAACTAGTTGCACACTGGTAGGGTTGAAACATGTAAACAGTCAAAATAAACGTGTTTTACTGGTTTTAAAGGTAATAATTTACACCTTTTAGCAATTGAAATTAATGTAATATTACAAGGTGTTAATTTGCTATATATTTACATAACTTTGATTTTTCTTCACTTATTTTTTAACATGCTATTCCTATAAATTTTCAGTATGTTTTTAATATTTGAAAAGTGTTTAATTTATTAATATTTTGATTTATTGTTAATTTCTATTTTTTTTTTTTTGTCTTTTTGTTTATTTTCTTAAAATTATTTTGCATTTTTATAATTGCTTAGTACTGAACTTTGTTTCTTTATATTGAATATTTAGAATTTTTATGAATATTTTATATTGTTCAATTAGAATATTTGATTTGAATTGTATGTGTTTTCATTTAAAATAATGTTTGATGTATGAACTTTTTAAGATTTCAGGTGGGGAGTGTGTGAAAAGAGTATCTGTATGACAAAACTAGTGTCAATTGCGCGCGCACTTCCTCAGAAGTTTTAGTTCATGACGTGACAAATTATCACTCTTTTGGACGGAACGCAATGCTCGCCTTTGGAATGTTAACCATCTATTTATGTAAATATTGTATAACTATCTCTTTATATAAATAATCTGCATTAAAGTTGTCAAAAATTAACTGATGCACTTCCTTTGAAATCGCTTTGGTTTTCACATCTTCCGACTCTCCTTTAGAGAACAAATTTTGCAGCGCGCTGAATTTCAGGGCATAAGAAAAAATGCAACACAGAATGTTTATATTTTTCGAAATATAATGAGATGACTATTGAACAAAGACTTTCATATAATTCCGGATATGTTCTGATACAGCGTATCTTTTAACCAATTCAACTTAATTATGCGCAACATAAAATGAAAAATCTCTGTTTTCGTTGCAGATTTCAGTTTCGAGTCAAAGTGCGGTACTTTATTTAACCTGATCTTTTCATTAATGTTTTTTTTTTTCAACTTGCTCTGATAGGCAATCTATTGTCAAATGTGGTAACTTTGCCACAAATGTTCGCTGTTGCGATAATTAAAAAAAATATATGTGCTTGAAAATGATTTTTTAAAATATCATAAAAAGTGACTAAATTGAAGTACACTTTTCAATCAAATCTCATTCTAAAACATATTTTTCCCCTATTCTATGATGTAAAGATTTAAATTACGCATAATTTAGAAGTAGCCAAAAGGGAACAAAAGCAAAACTGAAAGCGAAACCGCAGGTTATTGCAACCGTCGTTACACATTTCTAAAACTAGCAGCCGTGCTTGGCAGATCTCCAAAAGTGAACTATGACACTATGAGTTTATGGAGAGAACAAAAAAGTCCGAAATGAAAGAAAAAGGATTTGGTAGCTAAAATGAAAAGACTCCAAGACTAACTTGCAGTTTTGTTCACTAACAAAATTGACTTGAGTTTCTTGTCAGAACGAGAACTCTTATTAGTCAAAAAATGCAGCGTCTCATTGCAAGCTGAACTCTGATCTTCATTCAAAATTTTAACAATAAAGAAAATATTTTAAAGATATTTTCAACAAATTGGTTTTGTTTTGAAAGTGAGATGCGATTTGATAACAATAAATGAGAGGAGATTACGATAGTTGGGTCAGTGATACCATATATACTGCCAGTAACAATCTGAAATGTAGAACATTTATTTAATTCAGTGTTATTTAGATACAGATGGTGGTCATTTATTTCCAGTAAGTACCTTTCGTTTCGTCGTCACACTTCAACCAAATCAAGGAAAATATACTGAATTTTTTAAAAATTATGAAAAAAAAAAATCATGTTTAGTTTGAAGTGAGCAACTTAAATTCAATGGCAAATTTTTATCATCTTATCTTGCCGTGCATTATCCCCTCCGAATTTACTTATTTTTTAAAAGGTCACGGGCATCCTCTTAGGTGTCTGACAGGTTTGAGTCTGGCCTGTATTACATTTTTTTCTGCAGACTCGAGCCTTGACTTTATTCTTTCCGTGTCGTGTCGTGTCGGGACGAATTTATTTGGTAGAAATAGTGACTTTGTACATTTGTTAACGGAATCTTTAGAAATTCATTTATTTTTAATAAATTAGACAGAAATATTTAAAAATCAACTTTTTTTCTTCATACAGCTTCAGAATTATTATTTTTTAAATCGATTGAGCCAAATTACTCAATCGTAAAATAAAGTCAGATGTCAAATTTCATTGTCCAACATTAATCCCATGGGCTTGGAATAAATTCCCATTTTCTCGTGAGAAAATTTATATTTTTAACTTCTTTTTGTTGCATACTCTTATTATAGGATAGCTCTTCTTTATCAGTTGATAAAAAGTTTCGCTAAAATGTTAACGAAATAGTTTGCCAACTAAAAAATAAAGAGACATCTTTCAAGAAGAGTATTAAAAAAAAGTTAAAAATTAAAATTTTCTGATGAAAAATTTTGAAAGTAGTACATATGCATTCCAAGCCCATTAAGATCAAGAATCCATGCGCCCTTTTTATTCCGGTGTTTTATCTTATTTTTAGTGTTGCCCTCTATTGTCAGGAATAAAGACCACACCTTATAAACTACATTATTTTTTTTTTAAGAGTTTTCATATAATGCAATTATAAATCATCATTAACGTTGTAATTCCGTATTCCATAACATCCTAACATATAATCTGAAAATTACTGTTCACTGTTAAAATTTTCCTTTAAATAATTATTCACTGATCTTATATTTACATTTACTTTACCATTTATCTGGAAAATGAATTAATTTATAAATATTTTGTTCGACTAGGGATAAAAATATCATCGTTTAGCAATTTTTCATGAATAGGGTAAAGTATCTATAATTTTAACCTGTTATCGATAAATACAGTTGAATGACTGGCCAGCTTTCTGCAATAATAAATTGTAAAATGACAGTCTTCTTATAGTGAAAATTTTTTGAAGTGTACTTTACAATTTTTGTAAAAATATGCATGCAATATTCTTTTAAAAGACTTATGACTTGAACCGAGCTGGATTCGATCTGTTCTTTTACCTGGTCAAGCCATAATTAATTTTTACACCAGTCCGAGAAAGCTTTTCTCGGGCTTGATGTGAAAATTTCTTCCTGTATATTCTAAGTAGTGGCGCACCTCGCTGTTGGCTGTCAATGAAGGGTGCCATTATTCACATGTAACAATATTATCTCCCTATAGTAACGGCAGAGACATACACATACACAAATCTTATCAGCGTTGCAAATTACATATTTTTATTCAAAATATCTAATGCTATTTTTGAATAGTGATCTTTTCGCTTTTCTTAATCGCGGAATATCTGAAATTAAAAAAAAGCTAAAATTAGTATATGGAAATAGTTGTAGATATTTTGAATAAAAAACAAGCTAAAATAGCAAATATGAATCTTATAGAATGATCACATATCTCATAGTGGTAGCCATAAGGCCCCTGCGATTCAGGAATTCTTATGTAAAAATTATTTGTAGAGAGAGAAAGAAAAACAAAAACAAAAAATAATAATAAACCCTAGTAAATTTAGAAGTAGTACATTTTCTGAGAGGAGATCTGTATCAAAAATAATTTTAGGGGAAGGAGACAGAAACATTATTCACGCTTAGTTTATAATATTTAATAAAAAAGAAAAACGTGCTAATACTGATAATAAGAAAAAATATCCCTACAAGCGGAGGTAGATTTCGAAGTTAAGTACTAATTTCACCAACAAAAACTAAATCAACATTAGAGATAAAACCCAGTTTAACAATGTTATCTGGCCGCTTTTGAGGAATTTTTAATTTAATTTTTCCATAAGAGCTGGTTTTATCAGAATCATTTTAAGGCGTTATTAAAAAAATATTTTTTCTCTCCCAACAACTCAAAATTTTCTGACACAAATTCAGACTTATTTTTAAAAGTAAAAACATGAAACTTGCTGGCGTGATTCTTTAAAGATATTTATAAGCGAGCTGAGTTTTTATTTTTCGTTCAATTAATTAGAACTTGATTTGCAAACAATTATTTTCTCAGCACGACCATTTTTTTTTTTTTTGTTGTTTTTTTGTTTGTTTCCAGCACTATTGCTTCGAGAAATTCGGTTCAAAATGCCCACTTTGACAGCATTTTTTGAAATATATTCTGCTGTTATCAAAAAATCGACTAATACAGCACATTATATAGTTTCTGAATGAGAGAACCTGCCAATTGGATGCGTTTGAGAGCAACAATGAATTTTAAAATGAGTCAGAAAATAAGCCGTTTGGAAGTACACCCTTAAAATTTTTTCATCATCCCCTATTTTTGTTTAATTTGTTTTTCCTGTAAGAGTTGGTCCTATCAAAAACTTGTCAATATGAAAGTTATAGATAATATTGAGAAGATGTATAATAAATTTAAGCAGATTGGATATCTTGTGAATTGACGAACTAATGAATTTTTTTCTTCTTCTATCCCCCCCCCCTTTTTTTTTTCAATTTTTCTTCTTTTTTTTCCAGTAAGAGTTGGTCCTATCAAAAACTTGTCAATATAAAAGTTGCAGATAATATTAAGAAGATTTATAAAAAGTTTAAGTGAATT
The DNA here is from genome assembly GCA_963932465.1 of Maratus speciosus. Taxonomy (NCBI): domain Eukaryota; kingdom Metazoa; phylum Arthropoda; class Arachnida; order Araneae; family Salticidae; genus Maratus; species Maratus speciosus. The sequence goes on from OZ010786.1 coordinate 343,306,584, forward strand.
TTATATCTTAAGAATTGAAAAAGTTATGAATTTTTTTCTCCCTAAAACACTATTTTTTTCGTCCCTTGAGCCCATTTTTAATTTTATGAAAAATCTTTGATACCTAAATTTTCGGCCCTTTTCCTAGAAGTAATAATAACTTTAAACTGATTTGAGATGTATTATAAATAAGAAGTTATGGGTTTTTTCGGTTTTCACAAAACCTCTCCCTATTTCCACCCCCTAGGTCCGATTATGTCCTTTAACGAACTTGACCGAGATTTTCTACACCTTGATTTTATTGTATCAGTTTGGAATAGATTTGTGCAGAATTGTAGAAGTTATCGTAACCATAAAAAAGTGATATATATAGATGGATAGATATATAAAGTTTTGAACTGGGGGTGGTTTTGGGTTCTAGGGTTCATGATCGGCGTAGATCTGCAAAAAAATTTCAGAAATTCTAACATAAGGGAGATGGCAATAGGTAGTATTTCTAAGAAATCCACCTAAAACCACATTTAAAATGAGTTTTTCTTTTTCAGAAAAGACAGTAAAAGGAAATGTTAGAAAGAGGGCAGCGGCGCACAACCCACTATTAGAGTTTGTGTATGCATAGCCATATGGCAGTTTTTGTTTTTTATTTTAAAAAGAAAATAACAAACAAAAAACTCTCCTTGAGTTAGGGGTATAATAATGCATTGCGGCGCGATTTTGAAATTTAGAAGAATATTAAGGTATGTTTTGACTAATCAAGTTTAAAGGTTAACAATTTTGCTCTATTTATTCCTTTTTAGCAGAATATGCAAATTTTTAAAGCTAATATTGTCTTATTTGGAAAGTAATTTAGTTTTATGGATGATGTTTCTTTTTGAAAGAAATAATTTTACTTGACTAAATATTGATCATTTTGCTAAAAATGAAAGTTTTTAACTCTCAGAATTTTGCTGAACCAAAAACAAGTGAGAATCATATAGTTCCACATCTGATAAATATGGTGAAAGGAAGGTGTAGTATTCAAAGTTTTTAAAACAGCTCCAACAGTTTCTAAAAAGCTGACAGTTTTTAGATGCACACATGCTACCTCAGTAACTTATGTTAACAACTCATGAAAACTGATACAATTACGAACAACAACAGGACAAAGGATAAGAAGACAAAGCTTTTTTCTGTTTCGTTAAATCATTCGATTATCCATTCATACATATCTAAATCAATTGCCAACTTTTGAGCAGGTTTGTCTAAAGTCTAGTTTAATATTATTCATGGAATTTACTATTTCAATCGCCATTAGAAAGAACGTCTCTTTGCTTTCAACAGCAAATCACAATTGATGATAGAATGAATTCGTAAATTTTTTACAATTATTGTCAAATTGATAATCAATATCAGGAATTTTTTTGTTTATTTAAACAGTGATTTCTTGTTACCAAAGAATAAAGAATTTACTTGGTTTTTACCATTTCAAGAATTCTTTTAAAAAGTAGTCAGAAAAAGAAATTTCCAGATTTGGATTAACAAATACAGATTCCCCTAGCTTGCATCAACACAGATGCCGCCAACCTTTTCTTTTCCCAAGTCAAATAAACATTATTTGAACCAAATACTTTACTTAAAGCAAATAAGTACGTACTACATAGAAACAAGACACATTTTATTAGATAATTTTTCTGCTTCAAAATATGCATATTTGACTTGGAAAAAATCGGAAGGTTGATAAGCTATATATCACATATTAACCTTTGTGATAATAAAATAACAAAATATGAAGAAAATATTCATATTGTTTTTATCATTCTGTTTTTAATGTGGCATAGAAGAAAAATGTATATAGTATTTCAATAATTTTTAAATGTATGTTAATAAATAACTACACATACTGTTAAAAGAAATTAGGGGAGCATGCAGTTTTAAAGAAATTATTCAAATAAGTCTTATGAAAACTAACGTAACTTGAAACAGCAGAAGTTGGAAGAAAATATCATATGCAAATCAATGATGTGAGATACCAGGAAAAAAGTATAATATAAACGCTAAACTCACAATCTCGTAGAAACTTCTTGAGTTCAAAGTCTGCTTTGTAAAATACAATTGTCCAAAGTTTTTCGAGAAAAGCTGATTCGTCACAAAATAATGTAAGAGAACTTGTGGCCTGATGAATCATCAATAGATTGTGATCAGGTCAAACAAAGAAGAGTGTTAAGGAATTTGATACAAAAGGAAGGAGTATCATTTCCAAGTTGTAGGATCAAATCATATACAGAATATTAGATGTCTTTCTAGATAAGGCTGTACACATGCTACCTCAATAACTTATGTTAACAACTCATGAAAACTGATACAATTACGAACAACAACAGGACAAAGGATAAGAAGACAAACAGCTTAAAATAAGTTTAATCCAGCTACCTGCCTCTTTTCATGTAGGCCAGTGCTTATGATTTCTTTGACTTTTAACGCAGCATGCATCCTGAGAAAAATAGTTTGCGAAACACCGAGATTGGAGACAATGAGAGTGGAGCCCAGTGATTTTCACTGGCAAGTCCCATTTCGATCAGGAGTTTGAGAGTAAGGGGAACTAAAAATAGCATCATACAGGAAAGATATAGTATAGATGAGGAGGATTGGGCTGGAATTAGCAAAGGTGAACATATGGACTTGAATGTTATCTGCAACTGCAGTTTGATGGATCAAAGATATGGAGGTGATGACATACTCAAGTCTTAAATTGTACATTACACTATAGTCATTGGTGATTTTGTTTTTTTAAACCTGTGAGTAGCACACACTAGTGCAAATTTACACTGACTAAAATTTCAAATTTCAGCATTTTTAGAAAACTTGTCTTCATTAATTTGCATTTTTCAATAACAAAATAAAATTTTTGATAAAGATAAATATTACAGTTTGATTCCTCATTAAATTTTGTATAGGAATCATGCATTATATTTTATTATCAGTATATTGCCAAAAAATCCCTTATCGCACTAATGTTGAGTGCACATGTACTGAACCGAAGTGTGGCGTCCACAGATTACCATGTTAAGCAGAACCTCAGTCACCGGTGACTGACACTGAACTTTTCCTTTAGAATGTATCATTCACCGATGGCTGACAGTCTAAAATATGATATAAAACTAAATATATATATATTGTTTTAAGTAATTACTGAAAATTTATTTAAAATTTACTTACATGTTATTTATTACAGGATTATACTTTCTTAAAAAATACTTAAAACATTGTAAATTTTTCAGCTTCAGTGTCAGTTACTCTGGCAATCAGCGTGTTAATGCACTATAATGCCAAATTACATATTGCTCAACTTATGGATGGCATGCTTGAAAGAGAAAAAGTACAGACTAGCTCGTGAATAACATGCTCTCCCAATTTAAAATCATGCATGTCTAAGACAACACTCAGATAAGATGACAGATTACAGCTACACCAATGCATAGGCTGACTGTTTAAGACTTAGAGATTGTTCTCTTTTAAGAGAATCAACAGATTTTTCCCAAATCTCTTTTACAACCTCATTATATCCCTGGAAAATAGGTGTGAAACAGTCTTAGTCGTTTAAGGGATCCATACATAATATTAAGTCTCTTATACATAAAAACTTCCTAAGGCGTTGCATTAAAAAAAAAAAACCTCCAGAGAACTTTGCATATTTTATACTTCTTCTTTTATCACATCTATCACATCACCTTATATGAAGTTCAATAATGCTTGTAATAAACAGTAATAGATGGCAGAATCATATTGTTTTAAAAATTCAGTTGAAAATTTACTTTTGACAAAAAAAAAAAAAAAAAAAAAAAATGTTTTACACAAGATACTATTTTTTTTTAGATCAAATACATGACCAAAAACGGTTTTTCACTGTTCCAACTTTATGCTAATGTATCCTAAGTTTGATTTGCCACAAAAAAGTATTTAGTAATGATTACCAATAATGTTTTATTGCTTGCAAAATTCATATGGTGTTCGTTTTGTAATTTCGTAACACATGCAAGATTTTTAAAATTTAAAATTATTTGTTCTTAATAATCCATCTCAAACATATTTTAAGTGAAAAATGTGTTTTTCATCCATTTAAATATAATTAATGCATGAGAGGATTATATTTTTGGCATTTACAAATACATGAATTAATGCCCCGAACTTGTCTTCATGTTCTTGACAGTATTTGAAAGCATAAAAATGATCATGCATGATTTTGTTGTGCACTGTTTTCTATATTATGCTTTAATGTACAGCTTCCCATTTCATACCCCCCCCCCCCCACCTCCCCAGCGCATGGCAATCTAACATTGTTTAATCCACTTTACTGCTCGCTTCTTAAATTATTTTGAGCAAGACATATATTTTTAAAAACATGACATAAAAGTCAATAAAATGCTGAAATGTTTTTTGTTTAGGTCGTATAGATAAAATAAAATGACTTTCTAAACAATTGAACAGAATTTCCACCAGCAAAAAACCCAAATTCAAAATATAAGGAGACTTCTGGTGTAGAAAGAAAAATCTTTAAGGAGACAACAACAACTGTGAAATCACACGAAAAACAGCCACCTTTCTTTAGAACTACTAAATAAATTTCAATATTCTTTAAAAACAGTTTTGGCTGTATTTACACAATATCTTCATCTTTCAACAACAAATAAAAATTGCAATAAATACTTGATTTAAAAAAAAAAAAAAAAAAAAAAATTCTAGATATTATTTATATTTGATATATTTTTTAATAGTATAACATAAGTTAAAGTTAACAAAATGAGAAATAAAGAAACTGATTTTTGAGAAAACAAAATGACTGAAATATAGCTAACTATCTGATTCATCCGGTGTTGCTTAGCCCTAGGATTAAAAAAATTATGAAGGACAAAATTTATTATATTAGACAATTAGTTATTGTTTGAAACCGAATTCCTTTTAGAAGGTCAAAAAAACACAGCAGAATGCAAAAAACCCTCTAAAAATCACATAAATTATTCATGAAAAATAAAAAAATAGCTGTATAAACTTATTGACAAGGCAACAACATTTACAATACTGAGCTAAAAGATTGAAACTGGATTCTTTTTACTGATGTGGAACAATCGCCACAAAACGCAAATGGCTAAAACTTGCATTAGAAATTCAAAAGTTGCAAAGAATAAAATTTACTATAGCAAGCTAAATTATTGTAACTGGAATTTTTTCATGAATGTTAAAAATCGAGTTGAAAATTACATTTGAAACCGAATTCCTTTAAGAATGCCAAACAATCGCATGAGAAAAAAGTCTAAAAATTGAATAAAAAATTCATGAAAAAAAGTTTAAAAAATATTGCTGTATAAATTTCAAAAAAACTTTATTGACAAGACTACAAAACTTACAATACTGAGCTAGAAACTGGATTCCTTTTATTGATGTGGAAAAACAGCCATGAAATGCAAAAAGAACACTTAAAATTCCATTAAAAGTCGCTTTCACAAAAGGCAAAATTTACTACAGTGAGCTAAATTATTGTAAATGCAATCCTTGCATGAATGTTAAAAGATCACCGTGGAATGTGAAAAAACAAAACACACTAAAAACCGGGTTGAAAATTGCATTAAAAATCACGGAAGACAAAATTTAAAATATTAGGCTAAAAGTATGAAACAGAATTCCTTTTACTGTAAAAAAAATGCCGCGAAAGGAGAAAAAACTCCAAAAATTGCATTAAAAAATAGCGTGAAAAATTCAAAAACCGCTGTACAAATTTTGAATAAACTGTAGTGAAAAAAAGTCAAAATTTAGTAATTTGGGCTAAAAGATTTAAATCGAATTCATATTACTACCATAAAAAAAATGCTACAAAACATGGAAAAACCCTAAAAATCTAATAAAAAATTAAATTAAAAAAATTCCAAAAACTGGCTTCGATGTGCATAACTTCAGACACACGGGTGCTTTTCTGCCAAATTGTGTAGTTCTGTGCACAGTAGTCTTTTCAGAACACAGCACACATACACAAAGAAAAAATTGCTATCCTTATTATTATAGATTATAATATTGAATTGAATAATTAATAAAAAAAAAAAAAAGAAAGAGAAAGGTTCTAGGAGAAAAATACAATATCAGCTGTCTTTTATGTGATTTCAAAACTGATGCTAGTACCTTAAAAGATGTATGCTGAAATCCGTTCTAATCTTGATATTCAAAACTTGTGGACAAAATAAATAATTTCACCATGGCAGTGCATCTTAATAAATGAAAAAGAATTTTTTTTCATTAACTATGAATTGTCTTGAGGGGTTAAAAAAAAAAAAAATCTGCGCATGGTTTAAAAATAAAGAGAAAATAATTTTTTTACCTAATACAGCTTTTCAACAATAGTTTTAATATGTCAAAAGAAATAACAACAACAACAAAAAAATTAAGGGGACGCCACACATTCCTCCCCAATCACAAAATCCCTGGTTAATCCATGAGAAAAATTAATTAAACGATCATTCATTATTAATCATAAGAGTCGAAGTACAGTTTCCATGATCAGAAAGTAGATGTCTGATGTCAATGAAGTACATTTTTAAAAACTGACTCTTTACATTTTAAGTATTTTTTTAAAAGATGATAAAATCTGAAAATTTTCCACAAGGAAGAAATTAAAAGTTTACATGGCTTTTAAAAATACTTAACATTTAAGGAGACATTTTCAAAATCATTCACAATAGAAAATATTTTCACATAATTTAAAAATAATAAACATAGTAAACAATGTCACGAAACATGATGCATAATGAAAAACATTGCAAACATAAAATAAATTAAAATTAAATTAGTTATTTGTGAGTGTGGATTAATTTTCATATAATTTAACAAAACAATAACATGGTAAATAATGACATGAGACAACGTGCATAATGAAAAATATTGCAAAACATAAAACAAAAATTTAAATTATCTTGGCTATTTGCGAGCGTGGATTAATTTTTACTATTGTTACTAAAATTACATAGCATCCCTTTCCAAATTTTAGGTAAATCTAGGGACACTGAATCATTGCAAATATTCTTGTTGCGTAAAAATATCTCTATTGATTCTCGGATTATGGATGGTAAATAAAATCTTGATGTGTAAATTAACTTGCTATTTTTAAAATCGATCCGTAAAGGTTCTTCGCTGCATAATCTGGCCAAAGCTGTGGTTCTTCTGTTGTATTTGATGTCTGCTATATGTTCTTTGATTCTGGTTTAAGTTTTCTACTTGTCATACCTATATAAAACTGCTTTGTTCCATCTTCTTTGGTGAAAGGTATTTCGTATACTAATGATAACTGGTTTGACTCTATTGGATCTATTTTCTTGCATACTATACTTTTTAATTTCATAGAAGGTTTTGCGACTAGGGAGATATTGAATTTATTGAGTTTATATTTCAAACGTTCGAAGAAACTGGGAAAATATTGTAAAGTGAATAGATAACATGGAATTTTGTGGATTGAAATTTCTTTTCTTTTTATTCTTCAAGCTCTTAATTAATTTTTCTATGGTGCTTTCTTTGTATCCATTGTTTCTTGCAATATCATATATTTTCTTTATTTTATTATTTAATTGCTCGGGGGTACAAACTGTGAAAGCTCTTGTGTGAGCTTGATGTTATTGTTTTGTTAAATTATATGAAAGTTATTCCATGCTCACAAATAACTAATTTAATTTTAATTTATTTTATGTTTGCAATGTTTTTCATTATACATCATGTCTCGTGACATTGTTTACTATGTTTATTATTTTTAAATTATGTGAAAATATTTTCTATCGTAAATGATTTTTAAAATGTCGCCGTTGGTGTGACGAAATGAGCGTCAATCTTAATAAATATTTTATCACTTTATAGCATTATTTTACTTAATCTGTGTATAAGTGATCATTATACATGTTTTTATTTAAGGAGACTTTTTATTAAATACACTACATCAGGCATCTACTTTCTGATGGTGAAAACCATATTTCAACAATTATTGGGTGATTGCAAAAGTTTGTGCCCGATTTCCGATGCATAGAGTTTCAAAGTGTACCCAAGTTGTTTTAAATGACGAAATGCAGTCAAATTGTCAATATTTAGTCTCTCAGCAATCTCTTCAGTAGCAGTCCATGTATTATTATTCACTAAATTATGGATTAAGTCATTATCTATGCTAGAAGGTAGCCCAGAGCGAATTTTATTGTTTAGATTGAAATCACCATTTCGAAATCAACAAAACCACTTTTTAACTGTCCTAAGAGCAGGAGTAAAATAAATGTTTTGAATATTTTTTGTAGCACGTCCAACACTCACTCCTTTTTAAAACTCAAATTCCTATAACATAACATGACGAAAATGTAATCTTTCATTTTCCATTTTGAATATTAACATTGTACACAAATTACTTTAAAAAAAACTTTTTTTTAACATTATGCTCACTCACGACACATGTAGATAACTGTCAGTTAATAATAGGGTTACAAAAGAAACATCAGCACAATCAAAATTGCAAGTTTCTGCCATCTATGAAATAGGACACAAACTTTTGCAATCACCCAATATATTAGGTAATAAATAACTACTAAATTAAATTTTCCAATAAATTAACACGGGATTTCACAATTGACTAGGGAAAAACCTGAATCTGTGGAGCGCCCCTCTCCTAGTTTTTAGTTACTTACAAGTTTGAAAATACATTTTGAACTTTTCTTATATAGTAAAATTAGTAATTATTAATATATAAATATCACAAACTTATGCTTAATGCGTAAAATAGTCATAACAAAAGATACATTATGTAATTTGAAAATTTACAAAAAATTTTCTTCTTTCATTTTTTATGACTGATAAATTTTAAAAAATGTCGTTTTTAAATGTATTTGTCTGAATCAGTGATATCTGTTAACATGAGTAGTTGAAACTTTAGTTGAGTGTAAATATCAATAAAGAATAGAGACCAAAACACTTGTTTTAATAAATATGTCAAGCTTCTCTCCTTTATTGTCCGTATTTGTTTTGAGGAAAGTTGTATATCACAAAACAAAAGTCTTTTCTGGTGGTGATGATTATGTGTGGTTGTTTGTACTAGACGGGTGGATATGCTCTATGTACGTTCTAGCGACGTAGTAACCATGGGCACTTAGTAACGCCCCATGCTGATGCAATCCAAAGGCACAATCGCAAAGGGAGACTGAAGTGTAATCCTAGGGTTGCCACCTTCACCACAAGCTCAGAAAACAACACTGATCATGTGACTGTTGATATGACCATGAACATTTTTTTTTACTAAATATGTATTCTAAGTGGAAATATACACTGGAACACTGAGATAACTTGCATCAAAATTCATTCAAACACTAAAGTGCATCCAAGTTGCCAAAAATTTAATTTTCCAGTGGAAAATATTTGCATTATTTTTTTTCCAACAGACCATTAATAAAGAATTAGTTAAATGAAATTATATAAATTTTCTAAATTTAAAATCTTTTTAAGGTGGCATTTTCTTGCCCTTTAGTAAACAACATTCACCACTTTCATATGGAACGTCAATCTTTCCGGTTTCATTGAAATTAAATATGAGTAGTCCTGTGGGGGGAAAAAACTCCCCCCACTAATTCTTCCACAAATAACAGAAGAAAATAATATATAAACCAAAAGATTAAGAATAAGATGTACTTTTAACTGATATTTTTAAATTTATCTTTGGGGCTATCTGCATACTAAAACAAACAAAAACTTAAAATTTTTAACAGCAATCCACACAATTAGCACACAAAATAAATAAATAAATGAAAATGTAACCTTCCAATTAACCAAAGTACAAATTTTCATGTGATTTTAAAAATTAGTTACAGAGTAATGAACTATTTTATAAAGATCCGATTTCAAGAGTTCTCTTCAGATTCAATTGATATCTGATATTTAGGCATACATTTAATGCAAAATAAAAGTATTTTGTTAGAATTAGCTTCTTTTTTTTATTTATTTATATTTTAATATGTAACAAACCTTAATTCATGCACACTATTTAACAGAACATGGTATTTGATTGGTACCGTATAATTTTGACATAATGATTTGCATCAAAATTAGTATGTATGCTAAGGGTGATGTTTACCTTTTTTTCAAAGGACTGTACTTTCCCATTTCATAATACAAATATTTATATTTTCATAATAAAAATAAAATTGTGAATGAATAAGTATAATATACTTCTGTCATTATTCCCTACTTCTAAAAAACTTCTGAATTGCAAATGTGAATGGTCATATAAAATGTATGACAAAAATGCTTATATATATATATATATATATATATATATATCAACAATAATGAAAGATTCAATGTAATTACCTCTAGATATGAAATATCATATAAAAAATTGATGCTAGAGATGAAAAATACAAACATGAAAGACAACGATGACAAATTGCACCATTTTCAAAAGTTAGTAGAAGCAAAGAATAAACAAGAAGTATCACGTGAAAATTATTAAAATACCCCTTACAGGAAAATTAAAGTAAATATAATTATTTGAAACTCTATGGTACTCAATTTCTGGGCAATTATTTCAATATAATTATCAGTTATTTGATAACAGATTACTATTAGATAATATGAATGCTATAAGGTCAATATATCATTAAAATATTCTAAGTAATAATAAGTTAGAGATTTTATGTATGGAACTATAAAAAAAAAAAAGAAGTTTGTGATAAATCACAATTTCTTTTTTATATAACAAATAATAAATGCCATTTTCGAGGTTTATTAAAGACTGTTTCCAGTTATTTAAGGTTTTTTAGTGACTCTTATTAATTTCTATGGTTTACCTAACTACTAAACAAAATATAATTTTGTAGTACACTAAAATCTCTAAATATGAGACCAGGGTTCTCAGTAAAACATGTCTGGCAATTTCCATGACTTTCCCTGACCAAATCTTAAAAAATTCCATGACCAAACGGGCATACAACGAAATTCGCTATTTATTTCTATAATTCATTGACAAAATTAGCGACTTTTCTGCGATCGCTCTTCGAACTTTTCATATTTTTTTGGCAGTTGTTTGACAAATTTCGCAATTTTGGTTAATTTCATTCAAATTTTCATTTTTTTTCCCCAAGACTTTTCAGAAAATATTTGTAAATTCCCAGACTTTTCCTATATAATTTAAAATTTCCATGACTACTTTGAAATTATCTGACTTTCCACATTTTCCATGTCACTGGAAACCCCGAGACACCTTGGGAGCATGGAATTTGTCTGCTATTTATAGGTAAAAGCATACAAATATATACGTGTTGGGGAATGATACAGTGTCTGGTATTCAGGAGTGTCTATTATGAAGGTTTTACTGTATATCCAGCCTGTACACAGATGTCATGTGTGAGTTTGGAAATTGACCACTTCTGACCATAATGTGAAGAAAAGAAATTCTATATCCACTATAATTGATTTTGAATGGTAATAGGAAGAAAGTTACCAACACACAAAATTAACAATATCAGATTCATATATAGTTAAACAGTTTTAAAATGTATTTTTACCAATATCATCTTAACAGGTGCAGCAGCAGGGCCAATGGATTACCAAATAAACTTCTGAGTTTAAAATTAAATAAAATATAAATAATCATAATATACTTTAATAAAACCATTGCTTTAAATTGTATGAACTTATTCTCAGCATTATGTTAAATATCATACCTTTCTCCAGTGGTACAGCTAGAATTTTTACATAGGAGATATTATAAATCATTGTTAATGGGCAATTTTATTATTTTTTAAGTGTATGAATTTTTCATTTTCTATATTTATGCGATGTATAAAAAAAATAAAATAAAAGCAAAACAACTACAATGTACATGTACTGCTGTTGCTTCCCATCCCCCCTCATCTCTCTTTTTTTCCACACTGAAAGGACTCTTTTTTTTTTTTTTTTTTTTTTTTTTTTCAAGCAAGCTTATTTAATGTCAATTATTTAGTTTGATATATGGCAATAAATGGAAAAATATAACTTGAAAATTGTTCCATACATTACTATACATAATATTTATTCTAAATTAACTTTAATAACTAAAAGGATTTATAGGAAACATATTAAATTTATAAATATTTATGAACTTTTATTACAAAGCTAATTTAATTAAATTAGTAAGATAGTTGAAATTACTAGAATATTTTAAATTATGATTAAATTTTTGTAACTTTAAAATTTTTTTATTTCTATGCTTTCAAACATTTAAAACACACAATTCCACACATACATGGACATATACACAAACACAAGGGTTTCAAAGAAGGCAGAGATAACTTTTATCTACAACAATATTAAGAGGCACATGTGAATTCAAAAATCAAAAGGATAAGACCTTGTTTATTTTTAATGAATTAAAAGTTTTTCTTTCCGTCAATTAAAAAAAAAAAAAAAAAAAAAAAAAAAAAAAAATTGCATGTAGATTAGAAACACTTATGTACAGTTAAATATTTGTTTCAAGGTCTTTAAAAGGGCATAAAAAATAATAAAATAACTAATTAATTAATTAGATTTTGGCTTTACAGGATGTTTCTGTCAATTATTTTCAATCAGTGATAAATTGATTAACAGCTAATTCAAACCATTAGTATTAGAGATGGAGTTTCAATTGTAAAAATTTTTCAAATATTGTTCTTTCATCATATGAAAATCCATTTACATAAAAATAGTCATTTCTTAAAAAAGTTACGAAATACAAATTTTTATACACTCCATGGGTCTATAAGTTACGTTTAGAAAAACTTTTCCCATAATCTAACAAAGTAAAACAGTAAAACTTCCATTTCTGAATGACCAAAACTTAACCAGTTAAGATATTTTGAATTTAAGGAATTTTCAGCATTTTTTCTCTCCTTTTTGGCTCTGAAAAAGGATTCTTCCCTTCCAAAGCCAAAAATGCTGCAAATTCATAAAATTCAATGTATCAAAACTTGGCGAGTTTTGGTCATATAAAAATGAAGTTTTACTATTTTACCTGTTACAGCATGGAGAAAGCCTTTCTCAATACAACTTATAGGATCCAAAGACTGTATGAAAATTTAAATTTCATAACTTAAAAAAAAAAAAAAAAAAAAAACTATTTTAACATAAATGGATTTTCATTTGATGCAGAACAACAATTGAAACATTTTTACAACTGGAATTCTACCTCTAAAACTAATGGTTTAAGATTAGTTGTTAGATAACGATAAGAAGCAACACCTTGAATAGATATGCATTTTTCATAATAACTGAAAATTTATTTCACTGAATGAAATCGACTGATAAAATAAGTACAACAAATATATTTCTACAGGGTATATAAATCTTTTTCACTACATTTAAGCTTTTTAGCAGACATTTTAATTAAGCTTCAATAAATAATTTAAATTGAGTTTAAATTATTAAGGCTGTTCTTTAGTCTAAAATATATTACTCTGAATCAATATGAATGAAATAGTTTTCTTCCACATGATCATAAAAGTTTCCAACATATGAATTTAGATTTAAAATAACTCTGCGTATTATTATTAGTAGTAGCAGCAGTATTTAAATATCTACACAATTAATATGAACTTACATAATGCATTACCGAAATTGAAATTTTAAACAGTTTTTATTTTATGCTATAAGACCAAAGAGACAATATTAACTAACTTTTCACTTTAATAGGTAAATAAAAAACTTTTCATGCAAATTAACTGAAATCTAAATTAAAATATATGAAACTTTAAAGTATGTACAGCTGAAAATTAAATCATGATTAAGGCTAATAGACAAAAAAGTATTTTAATTTTAAGAACAACTTCAAAATATTGAATTTTTTTAACATCTAACCTTTTAATTTTAATTAAATGAATTTGATTAAATTAAGATTATGAATATTTCCTTAAAGAATAAAGTATTATAGAGACAAATACTTAAAGTTTCCTTTGGCACAAATATGTCAGCCCATAAGATGCTTTTTAAAGACACCAACTTAACACTTTAATATTGTAGTGATATAAAGATTTTTATTAAAAAAAGTTTTGTCTAAAAAATATAAAAATACCTTCATAAGGCTATAGAAACATGGTCATATCAACAACTATTTTACACGATTTTAAATGTAATTTTTTAGATGATACATTTTATTTAAAATAATCAAGCAGAAAAATTTTCATTTTAGAACCTGTAATATTATTAACAAAAAGAGTGTATGAAAAGAAAAAAAAATAAGTTAAAAAAATATTACTAGGCAAAAAACTGAAACATGAAAAAAATTAAATAAGTACAAAATAATAATAATAAATAATAATAATAATAATAAAAAAAAAAACAAACTTATGAGTATTTAGAGATTTCAATTTATCAATCACTGAATGACAACAAAATTTCAGAATAAATGAATCACTTATTCTATTATATAAAAGTTGAACTTTTCTATCATTTGTGCTGAACTTTACAGCTTGTGGAATTTTTATAAAGTGGCATCTATGATTTGAAAAAAAAAGAAGAAACACTTTATATAACTCTGTTCCCATACTGGAAAATCAAAACTGAAAAAATATGTACATGTGATTTAGGAACTTCTGCTTAGTTATTTTGATTTTCAAGTCATTTTCATTGAAAATTCAGAACAGCATTTATAATAAAACTTTGTAATATAAATTTAATTACAACAGAATAGATGTATTTTCATCCTTTCAATATACAATAACAGAATAGGTGATTAAGCTACTGGATTCCACATCAGTGTTCATCGTTCAACCAATAACCCATGGGGTGGCAACCCTAATCTATGGAAGGAGTCGCCGGACGGGCGTAACCGGGAACATGGGTCCCTTTGCTCAGGGTCCTCTCGCCCCTTTCATCTGATCAGCAGAGTTGTATTTATTAATCTCCAATGTGGAGGGCACATCACAACTCTAATGACCACTGTGTTAATTCTGGTCAGCAGTCTATGATGTCAGATTTGGCTTGTGACCGCTGAGGAGGTCTACGGGGAAAACCTGAAATAAAGTATGCACATCAATTACAAGGGACAAAAAAATACAGAGCGCTTCAATATGATTAGAATTCATTATATTTTATTCAAAAGTAATCAAAATAAAATAAATTTAACACAAATGTAATGTAACAGACTAAGTTAAGTGGCAATGATTATTGCAACATTAACTGACAAATGAAGGTGTAAAACATGGTAACTGGCATTTATGATTTTCCTGAAAAATTGTTTACCTTGTCAACTTTTTAAAATTACAAGATTTATTTTGCACTCAATATATGTCATAATAATCACAGATAAATTTTAGATATAAATTTTAATAACAAAATCTGTTTACACCTAAGTCCAATAAAATTAAATTTTTCAAGCAAAAAATTTTGCGAATAAGTTAACTAAAGACCCAGTCTTAACAAATTAGCTGTTTTAAAGGAAGAACTCATAAAAACTTTGCATGGCTGCCAACTTATATGTTTTTTTAAAGTCAAATAAACATATACGAACCAGGGGTGTCATTTAAGGAAGGATAAGGAGGGATGGAAGAAGACAGTCACCCTCCTCAAGTAATCTTATATTTCAGAATGTATTAGTCACCACAGGTCAAACTCAAAGGGGAAAAATCAGAAATTGTATAAAATCAAAAATGCACAAGTTGTAATTTTCTAACTGAGTGAAAAGTGTCCAGGCTACAATTTGAACGAACCAGGGACTTTGGCTTAAACTGCCAACTGAGCTATTCTGGGCAAATCTAGTGGACACCCTTTACTCAAATAACCTTATTGGTAATGACATCTGGTCTGTTACCAGAAACAGCTCAACAGAATAAGTTTGTCTGAGTAAATTGTGTCTGCCAGATTTGTCCAGAATAGCTCAGCTGGCAGCTTAAGCCAAATGTCACTGGTTCAAATCTTGGCTTGGACACTTTTTCACTCAGTTGGAAAATTAAAACTGATGTGACTTATTTATAAGTTAGAATAACTGTGTTAAAATTAATGAAAAGGAAAAATAATTTATCAAAATTGACTAAATGGAAACATTAGCATTAAATATGCACTTTAAGTTCAGAACTTAATTAACAATAACATTTGCTAAAGACATTAAATTGCAATATAAAGTTATATATTACATCCATCATTAATGAGTACTTTGGCTAATTTTAAAACATTATGTGATAATAAAACTGTATCAATTGTTTCTCAGCTGTGTGCAAGACAATCAATGTTTATTTTTTCCCCCTCTCTAAGGAAAACCTTGCCTCCATTGCCTCTAAGAAAGTTTTGAAATGGCACCTTTGGTATGAACCAAAAGTTTTACTTAATAAATAAAATATGTATTACATTTCATTAAATAAAATAGTACACATGTTATTAAGTAACTGTTTTGGTTCAAAACATGTTTATATGATTTAAAAAAGTATACAAGTGTGCTGCTATGGTTTTGTTTGTAGTTTTCTTTAGAAAATTTGAGTCTTGGATATTTCGAAACTTGCATTTTATTAGTTACCATGTTTTACACATGAGCCCTTGAAATGTTGAATGTGAGCAGCCTTATTATTCTGAAAAGATCAAATCCCTCTAGACCAGTGTTTCCCAACCTTTTATTGCCCACGCCCCACCAAAGCATCTGAAAAATCAAGATCCCCCCCCCCCCTCCTCACACACATATTCTGTAACCTATATCTCTTATTATTCGAAAATCGAATTGTATTCACCTGAAGGAAGTCTAACAGTGCTTTAACAATAACTATTTATTTCAGATTTCTTAACATATCATAGAGCTGAATTTTCTTACACAAATGTGTTTTTAGTATAATTTTATGAATGGAATTAAGGCTATAAATCTTCACTTTTATGCCAAAATAGATTTGTTGTGCCTTCCCAACTTACCTGAATGTTTAACAAAAGTGTCATATGCCTATATTTTCATTGTCACAAAATGACAAAAGAGACTCTCATATTTAGTATTAAAATTGAAAACGATGACACATTTTAGATTGAATTTTAGTAACTTATTGAAAGTTGTTGGAAAATCTTTGGACGCCAAATTTCCTTTCTATGGATAACAAAGTACACAAGAAGCATTTCAAGGTTCTGACCTTTATCAAGTTTAAGTAGACATTATTCCCTATCAAAACATATTTATCTTTTTCCCTCCCCAATTAACGTTAATTAACTGCCATGTATTATGACATTTTCAAATTTAAATTGTACATGTTATACATTCATTTACCATGTAGGAAGCCTGCACTACAACCATAGTTATTTACAATTTATCCATTTTCTTATTTAATGCTATTAAAAATTTAAAAATTTTATAAAGTTGTTAGTACCACATTTAGTTATTTCAAATATTTTTTATGTTAAATATGTTAAAGACAATAAGATTTAAGTATAGTCTTAAGTAATTTCAAGTGTAGAAGTTTCTTTATGTTACATACAGAAGAATGAATAGATAAAAATAGATCATTCGATAAATTTGAAAAATTATAAAATACATTAGTAACCAGAAAAGTTATAGAAATTTTTAAATATAACAAAAGGGGAGAAGGTGATACTAACATAGTTTAAAAAAAAAAAAAAAAAAAAAAAAAAAAAAAAAAAAAAATGCCCATATAATTATTCTGGTATTGATTCCATTTTAACATTTTGATTTTAAGCTTTTTTAACGTTCAACAAAAATACCTATTTATTTTTTAATTTTGCATGTTTTACTTTTATTTTTAGTCTAAAACCTAACTTTTCTAAAAAAAAAAAAAAAAAAAAAAGGTGAGCAAAGGCTGAGTTACAAATTTGAAAATGCCTCCCTAAAGAATCAAATGTCCCCAGGGTGGGGCGTGCGCCCCACGTTGGGAATCACTGCTCTAGACTCATTTCAACAGTTTATTCAGCAATGGTTTGCATTTTGGCACTAATGTGATCTTGCAGTTCATACACCCCAAGATATTGCCATTCCTGAGTAAGAGGTGATTCGTAGACAACATGCTGCAAATGCACTCACAGGAAAATAAAAGCAGTCAGATAACCTAAAAACATGAAAACATGGGCACCAAAAGAACAGAACAAAATTTACGGTTGGGTAAGATTTTGAAAGAGATGAGGTCAGAAGTGTGTGCTTGACTTGGTCAAAACTGCACCAAGGAGCTGTTTCTGAAATTGATGGCCAGGTAAAAAAAAAAAAAAAAAAAAAAAAAAAAAATATATATATAGTTCTCAAAATGGCAATATTTTTTTTCTTAAGCCTGTATTTCTTAAAATGAAGATTATATACACCAAATAGTTAGACTAAGAATTTTTTTATCACCTTCTCCACCCTGGTGCAACAACAATTTTAAATATATCAACCAGAGAAACAATAGAGAAATCTAACAACAGTTTTTTATTACACAGCTAATTTTATCAATATATATTTTTAGCTATATACATAGCTATTTTTATCAAGGGATCTCTAACAACAGAGCCTCACATTTAAGATAATTTTTAAAAACATGAGCATAAAAACACAACAAAATTAAAACTGGAATTACATGGGGATTCAGGAAGAAAAGTCTCACTGGCAAAAAAATATTAGTTCTTTTTTCCAAAGTGTTTAATTATTTTAAGTCACTTGAGAGGCTGGAACTCCTATAATTTTTTTCAAAATTATCACAGATAAAGAAAAATTAGCTAATTTCAAAATCCTGGGAGGAAAAATGGCCCACCCCTGCTCCTCTTCCCACTTATCATCATCCATGAGAGAAAACATGTTTAAATGAATCTGAATGGAGTTGTACATGCAAGATAATGCAAGGTAAGGGTACTCACTGACATTCAACATTTGTGAGCTAACTTTTCGATAACAATTACTGCTTAAACTTGCACTGTTACATTACATAAATGTATAATTATATCTTAGACATTTTAAGATTAATGTACAATGTGTTAAAAATGGCTACATCATTTTGAAGCATAATATATAACAATGTTCAATTATTTAAAAAAATAGATAAATGAGAAACATATAGTATGCCACAGAACATTAACATTAGGGGGTAAAAATTTTTTTAAATGGAAGAATAAAAATATGCGAGTTCTCTCTAGGAATTCGTAAACATTTTAATTTTTGGAAGAAATATTAACATTTTGATGTTCTGAGTATTCTTAAGTTCTCAGTACATTTTGAATGTAAAAGAATGCTCTAGAAAATGCTTTAATAGGTAATCAGTTTGCATTAACATATTAATACCATAAATTAGGGTTACTTGGGCACATAACAAAAAATAGATTTTAAATCAGTCCTGAGTCGACTGCGTTGAGAGTGATGAGATGATTCATTGAGTGCTATTGAATTATATCTATACTCTCAACAAAGTAGAACCAAGACTGATTGAAAACTTTTTATTGCTGAAACTTCAAGTAAACCCAATTTATGGTATTTTAAAGTATAAAATAGGGATGTAACGAATATTCGGCCCCTTCAATATTTGACCTTTTCGGCGAATATTTCGTCTGACTACTTCGGCCAAATGTCTGTAAATAATACTGGATATACCGAGTGAGTTCAGGATTTAAAAAAGAAAGAATTCTATTTTCCCAATGCTTTTCTCAAATCTAAACTTGCTACTTTTTGAAATATTCATGCAGTCATTTTCATGATTAAATGCACTAAACTTATTAGTGAGCTTAAGAGTTTTTACATTGCTTTGTTATATTACTTTCATTATCTTCCTGTTTTAATTATTGTTTATTCTTTTAGATTATTACATAAGTGTAGTATGTTGTAGCCCTCCTAACATAGCAAACATATGTTTATGGCCCATGAGAAAAAAAGGTTGAGTATGGTTCCTTTTAGAAAATAATGTCAAAGTTGGAGATTTAGCCCCTTTTTGAGACAACTTTTGGGGTACAATCAATTATAGAAGAATGAAAATTGTTATCCTTTTCTAAAGAATATTCTTCTTTATTGTCTGCAAATTTCATGCACATATAAAAATGGCTTTGTTAATGTGTCAAAAAAATTTGTCCTGTTTGCCAATATTATTTATTTAAAGAGTAGACTTAAATAAACTGAGTGTTTCACTGGGTAACACAGGGTTCTTCAATTTCTTTAATTTGCATAACATTTTTTCGAAGCAGTATAATTGCTTTATTTAATGACAGAAATTCTGCAATTAAAAGTTGAATTTCTATTTGGAAATTGTGCTGTTAAAATTCAAGGACCATACAAAGACTATGTAACTACTACACCTAGTGAAAGATCCAGTATCTAATTCATAATATTGCAAAATTAGTATATTTCAGTATATTATTCAAACATCTCTTAACATTAACTCAATTTTAAATTGTACAGGGTGTTGCCGAATTTGACCAACAAATTCAGAGGGTTGATAGTAAGCACCAAGAGGATGAAAAATTGCTATAGAACATGGGGTCGCAAACCACCTATTTAGTCACAAATACAGGGTGTTTCATCATAACTGAACTTGGGTTGACAGTAATAATTTTGAGAAAAACAAAAACATTGCATTGAAAATGCAACAATATGTACCTTGTTTTGTGTGAAATGTTATAAAATCACGTAAAGTTCTGGAAAAACTGGATGCTCAAGCAATCAATGATACTGTATGAACTGGTAATTGCTATCCAAAATGTGGAATGTCAAGCGTATATAATGGAAACTTCCACACATTTTTTTTTTTTTTATATATTATCACATTTACAACAAAGGTGAGAATGTCTATTAAACATTTTATTATAATATACTTCAGTTTTCTGAAAGTTATTATCGTCAACCCAAACTGAGTTAGGATAGAACAACCTGTATTTTTGATTAAATACGTAATTTAAAACCCCATGTCCTATGGTAATTTTTCATCCTCTTGATGCCTATTATCACCTTTCTGAATTTATCAGTTGAATTCGGCAACATCCTGTATACATAAATTTAAGTCGTATTATTAAGTTGTTTATAATCTAAATAAGAGCAAAAAATAATGTTATATAACTGGTAGTATTTTTCTTGTTGCATATTTAAGCATTGTGCATTTAAACCAGCAATGTAACTTTAATTAATAAAATGGAAAATATATACAGACTTGCCAACCTTTGAAAATGAGAAATCGTAGCATACAAAATTCAAATTAATCTTGTGGTTGTTTGATTGGTTGGTTGGTTTTCCGTGTTTCGCTGCCCTTTTTTTAACATTATAAAAGGGATAAGGTTTGAGTCTATCAACTCGATACACTAATATTTTCCCCTGATCTTCTCATTTTGAGGCGTTCTTTTGACATTCGTAAAAGGAACCAGGTTTCAATCTTTTAGCCCAATGCAGCAAATTTTGACGAAATTCACGATTTTTTTCCGCGATCATTTCATGATATTCATTTTTTTTAACCACAATTGTTTGACGAAATTCACGTTTTTCTATCATGATTCTTAGTCGAAATTCGCGTTTTTTACAGCAATCTTTTGACAAAATTCGCGTCCCCCCCCCCCCACCCACCACGAGTGTGTGACGAAATTAGCGTCTTTTTTTACCATGATCCTGTGACGAAATTGTCGTTACTTTAGCGCGTTTTCTTTGCGTGATGAAATTCGAGATTTTTTGACGAAATTCGCGTTTTCTTTCCACGATCCTTTGACGAGATTCGTGTTTTCTTTCCGCAATCCTTTGACGAAATTAGTGTTTTCTTTCCGCAATCCTTTGACGAAATTTGTGTTTTCTTTCCGCGATTTTTTGACAAAGTTTATTTTTCTCTGCGACTGATTGAAGAAACTGATTTTTTTACGTGATCATTTGTCGAAATTCGCGATAGTTTTGCGCAACCGATCGCCAAAATTCGTGATATCTTTCGGTGACCAATCAACAAATTTTGCAACTCGCTACCGCAACCTTTTGACGAAATTTGCAATATTTTTTCCTCGATCGTTTATCAAAATTCATAATTTATTCTGTGATCTTTTGGCGAAATTCGCAATTTCTTTCTGAACTCTTTTAATGAAATTTGCGATGCTTTTCAGCGACTGATTGAGGATAATCGCCATTTGTTTCCGAGATCTTTGACGAAATTTATGATACTTTTCTATGATTGTTTGAAGAAATTTCAATTTTTTCCTCGACTGATTCACGAATTGATTTTGAGAAATTCCATGAAAGAAAAAAATTGCAGAATTCAAAGAAATTTTAAAAATACTCGCTGAAGAATTGCAGGTCTGTGAAAGAATTTGGAAGGGCTAAATACAACACAGCATTTTTAATTATGCGCAAATCCCACAATCCCGCACGCTATTTCAAACCCTGCCCCTCAAAGAAAACTCCCCACCCCCTCAAGAAACTATTGAAATGGTGCTCTGCTTCCGAGGAAGGGAATTCCTGATTTGAATTTATAGGAAGAATGAGGGGATTTTATGTTAAAAAGATTGTTTTGCAGCCTAGATTTTTTTTCCCTTGCACTTGACAAATTTTTAAAAAATTTCGTAACTGTGTGCTTTAAATTTTCTGAACATAATCACTCGTTGAAAATATGCTATACGGACTAAAAAGTGCAACTGGGGGAAAAAAAATGTTTGTCTTATTTGCAGAAAATCGTAGTTTTAGACCGATTTTCATAGCATCGTAGCTCCAAATCGTAGAAACTACGATTTTTTTCGTAGCAGTTGGCAGCTCTGTATATACCACTTTTCATGTTTTAAATCACAAGTGATGTTTAGCACACTAACTACTCAAAATAACATTACTTGACTAAGGGACATTTTAGGAGGTATCTCAATGATTATGGGGGACGGTAGGCATTATGAGAGACTCATTAACTTTGAAGATAAGAAAGGATAAGAAAGTGCAAGTGAAAAATATTCTTCATTTTTTAATGGAAATAACTTACCATCCTGACTTACAGAAAATCAATTTGATATGTTTAGTATAAAAGGATAAAATGCTAATTCTTAATTTTTTATGGTGAAATAAGTCCCCCCCCCCCCCCACCTAAAAAAATATTTTTTTTTTAAATAAAAAGCACATTTAACTGGGATAATAATGAGCTTTTTTAGATAAAAATGAATGACATGTATACACAGATAATATTATGTTATTAGTAATCTAGATTCTTTTTTTTTTTTTTTTTTTTTTTAAATAGGGAAAAATTTTAAACTTATAAATAATAAAATATCAGTTTTAATTTGTGTTTACATTTATTCTTATTTTAAAGACTGAAAATACATTATAATCAATGAATACTTAAAAAAAAAAAGTTGGTATTTGGTGAAAAATTTGGCTGAATATTCAGTATAACTAAATCATTATTCATTACATTCCTAGTATAAAGTGCCAGAGTGTTGTTAATATAATCTTTTTCTTACTATTATTGTGTAGTATAAAAACATAGTAGAAAAGAAAGAAAGAAAGAAAAAGCAAAGAAATCTTACTAGAAAAAACTAATAACAGAACTTTTTTTAATACAAAAATTTTTCCATTAAATTTTTGCAATACAAAAGAGTTGCATTTAATTTCACATTATATATCAGGAATAAAGAAAACTAATAACAAACAGATGCATAGGGAGTAGGAATGCACCAAATATTCGGTATCTATTTGGTATTCGGCAATGTTACTGAATATATGGTTAGGCCGAATATCAAACTATTCGGTCTGGTGAATATTTGGTTTGGTTGAATATCGAAACATTCAGCTGAACCAAATACTTAAAAAAACCTTTTAAAATATATTTTTAAAAACCTTAACACAACTTCTACTTTTAACTGTCAACTTATAAAGATATTCAAGAATAATTAGAAACAATCATATTTAAATAAAAGAGAATGTTTTTACATTATTTATTAGCTGTTGGTAAAGTATCATTTAAGAAAATAAACAATTAGTGATGTACAAATGCAAGTTCCTGAACCTTACTAGTAAATAATCTATTTCTTGCTGTTTCACGAAAAAAGGTGCTTCTAAACAAAATAGAAAAACTTTCAGGGTTGATAATGGACATCAAGACAATTTTTTTTTCAGGAAACCATAATCACAATCAACTTATTCAGTCATAAATACAGTGTATCTCATCTCACTCAAGGTCAAACTTGGATTTTCGTTTCTTACTTTAAAAGTAATGAAGATATCATAACTATATTTTCAACAGACTTGCTTTGATTTCTGTGAAATATGCTATCATGATGAGAAATGCTGAAAATTGCCACCATTCATATCTAAACAACTATGAGACAGACATTCTTTTATTTAGAATGCGGTTGACAGTGTTTATACTGTGTTACTGGCCAAAATTCAGTCATTTTCAATATCATCATCACATTTAATACAAGCAAAATTAATATGAAACAAATCTCACTAAAATATCTTTATTATTGAAAGTTGTGGATGAAAATTCAGTTTGGGCTTGTAGTTACACACCCAGTATTTTTGATTGAATGAATTGTAATTTTGATGGGATAAAAGGATTGAGATGTGTCTTGTTCAAAAAATGTTTGTCTTGACCAAATTATCTCCCCTGAAAGTTTATTGCAAGATTTTAGGAACACCCTGTATTTTTACAATCTCTGAAGAAGATCACCCAGTGCAGACACTGATCTAAGATGCATTTAAGAACTACCTTGCTAAATCAAAGGGAGTAAAACAGTTATTCTTGCTGAGATGCCACCATTTAAAAAGATTGTATTATTTATTTATTTTAAATTTAGTCTCTTCCTGACAAATAAACAATATATGTTCCTGTAAAGCCGTGGTTCCCAACATTTTATTATTCACACCCCAACAAAGCGCCTAAAAAATTCTGATTGCCCCTTTCCTCACATTTTATATCATATACAACTTGCATAAACTTCTGATGATTTCCAAGTAGCCTGGCACCTCTGTTTTTGATTAGGAAATTTTTGTTAGTTATTTCAATCACATAATTTGCAATCACCTTTTTAATTAAAGAATTTGTAATTTCTTTTTTATGGCAAATATCTTTTTAACATAATAACTCTATAAATGCAATGAGACCATACATCCTCGAATCCTTATTGTTCTTTGCCAAAAGTATTATATGGTCTGCTTTTTTTATATTCACAATTTTTCTTGAAAAGACTCTCACATCTGACACTGAATTAAATAGCAATTATACATTTTATAGTACATTTTAATAACTCATCAAGATCTAGTTAAATAATTTTGGACACACTAAGATTTCATTAAGAGTAATACAATACACAAGATTAAGAAGCATTTCCAGATATTTATCTTTGTTAGTTTTAAGTAATCATGCTTATTTC
This sequence comes from Maratus speciosus, assembly GCA_963932465.1. Lineage (NCBI taxonomy): Eukaryota > Metazoa > Arthropoda > Arachnida > Araneae > Salticidae > Maratus > Maratus speciosus. The sequence goes on from OZ010786.1 coordinate 343,331,802, forward strand.
CCATCGCAACCCATGTGTACAGTCTGATTTTAAAGCTTCGTCTACATGCATATTTGCCAAAATTCAACTTAACTTCTGTAAAATGTTGGTTAATTTTATCCAGGTTAAAGACATTTTTTTAACCAGAAAATTCACCTGATGTAAAATTATATATTTAATTTCATCAAAAATAATAAATAAATAAATAAATAATAACAATGACTCTGAAATGTGGCTTTTGTTTTTAGATCTGTGACCTAACATCTGTCACTTCTTGACCTGCCTGCCCTTACCAGCTTTCGCAGAACTTTTCTTTTTCTTAACTGTGTTTCTATATTTTAAACTATTTAACTTTTTTTATATTAAAATTTTAAACTTGCCGTTATCAATCTATTCATTTTTTAAGCTTGTAAATTTTAATTACACTAATAATTTTATTTTAATACCACCTTTTCTTATAATTAATAATTAATTAACTTTTATTTTATATAAAATTTATTTACGTAGTTTATATACTACAGTAAGACTTTCTTCTTCCAATGGTTCATTTATATTATAAGACAATCATCTATAGACTGGACGTAAAGTTGATGACAAGTGTTCAAACTGTTAGGAAAGTCGCACACTAAGGCTAGAAATAAGACGTGGCTTGAATGCGCTGGAAAAACTGGTTTAAAACAACTTCGTTCTTCGTTTGGACTGGTTTTTGCACTTCATGTTGGGCTTCATGTCGCTCTGTCGTCTCAGTGTGGGATATGCCTTAACCCTTTGTTGCATACTGTCCACTACAGTGGACAAATTTGGCAATTTTTTGTTACCCAACCTATTTCATTCACAGTTCCTATTTAAAGCTTATGCTATTTTTTGACATTCATGCTTTCAGGAAAAAAATCGATATGGCTCCACGAGACGGTTAACTTACTTCTTGAGATAGAATTATTGACGTCCCATCAGAAAACCGGTAAGTTGTTCAGCATGAACTAAAATGACTCTAAACCTATAATAATATTATTTAAATGATACTTTGTTCATTAATTATTGTTTTTAAATGTCTTGGCCTAATAGACAATTGAAAAACAAGTATGAAAAACTTTTTTTGTTTATTATATGGAAGTTTTTACACAATGTCCACTATAGTGGACGCCATGCACAGCATCAACATTATGACATTTTACTCTGCTAACTGAAGTGGACGTTATGAGTGTAAACAGCGAAAATTTTAAAATATAAATTTGACGTGTTTTTGATAGTATGCAGGCATATTTTATATAAATTTTCATCTCTTTCACATTTTTAAAGTTATAATTGCCTGATTTCATTTATTTATGTAATTTATTAGTTTAAAAAAAATCACATATGTGTTCTGTTTGAAATAGTTGAATCTGTATGACAATATTGAAAAAACAATAAAATAACAATAAAGAATTTTAAAATTGATATCTACAAAACGTTTAAAAAAATATATTTTATTAATTGAAATGGACCAGACAGCTCAAATTGAAGATTATAACCAAAATATAGGAGGAATAGATAAATGTAACATGTTATGTGCATTATACAGAACTCACCTGAAAACCAAGAAGTAGTATAAAAGAATTATATTCCATTTAATTTATGTAACTGCTGTCATTGCGTGGCTTTTATACAGAAGCTTGTTTCCAAATTGCGACATACAATTTGGAAAATTTAAACTGGCTGTGGTAAGTGGACTCATTCACTCAGTGACGCGACAATCTGCTGAACCGCATTTGATTCCAGACTCTGAAGAATGTAATGTGTTGGAAGACAAACAACTAAGACAATTGCCAGTAAGAGCAAATTCTGTACACAAGGACACCAGATATGACAAGATGGAACACTTTCCCTGTCAAAAATCCTAAAGTGCACAACGATGCAAGATGGAACTATGTAAAAGAAAGTCAACATATTCATGTGTAAAATGTAAAATTTACCTTTGCATCAATGCTTAAACAAACTGTTTTCACAAATTTCATCCTCAAGGAATATTTTCTCAATTTTAAGCATAAATATTTTTAGAATATGATAACCTTCAAGAAGAAAACTAACATAAATCTTATTTTTCTGACAGCACTACATTTCAAATCTGTGTTCATAGTGTCCACTATAGTGGACAAGCTGTAACTCAAATAATAAAAAAATATTACACATAAAATATTTTTTTTCTCTTTCAGCATGATCCTTTTTGTAGGAAAATACTAAATTTAACGTTGAGGATTTGCCAGTTTTAGAATATGCAACAAAGGGTTAAGCACAGGGAATCTTTTTCATTTCATTTCTTTAAAACATTAATGGTTCAAAAGTCTTTAACCTGGACCAAATTAATCGCCATTTTACGAAAGTTAAGTTGAAGGCTGGAAAGTATATGCGGCATTCTCACAATCTTTTGACTTTCATGTCCCTGAATAATAATTTTTTATTTAATACACTTTTTTGTGTTTTTTTTTTTTTATTTCATATACTGGGGAACATCCCATTGCATGATTGCATAACAATATTAACGAGATAAATAAGTTTTGGACGATGCTGGGGGTCCAAATACCAGGAAAACTCCTATACCGTCCCGTGTCCCTGATGCTGATTTTTAAGTTTGGAGCTGTCTGGATAAAATTGTTTCAATAAAAATAATTCGATGTAATTTTCTTCTGAAACTGGAACTATTGTTTTATATAAATATGTAGCTGAAAATTAACCTGCACACATTTTTTGGGTTGTTATTATTTTTTAAACTCTGTCCCTGGGTTTTAGATTCCTTACCATCCCTCATCTAAAATTACACAGAAAATCATTTCAGATGCAGCCACAGAAATTTTTTCAAGTTTTTTCTCATGCAGAAGCATGCTAGAGAAATAATGTCTAAAATTCTTTGGCAGGAAATTTACTGTAGAATTTAAATCAGCATTTAAATATCAATTTCAAGCATCGTGGCTTTATTGGTAGTCTCACCGTCCCCAAGGTCTATTCCTGCACTTTTCGAGGTAAATTAAAAAAAAAAAAAAAAAATTAAGAACATTGCGGCTATCACTTCATCTTAACATGATTTTCCTAAAAATAGGTGGTAATTTTCCTTACCATTCCATCCTTACTGTCCCTTTTTTTACCATTTCGTCCTTTTTTTCCAATATCATCCCCTTTTTTTACCTTACCATCCCCTCTTTAACACCCCTTTAAGACAATGTTATACAAAAATTCTGTATTAAAAGTACTAAATTGTTATTATTTCTTATTTGAATGTCCTGTGGGTACTATGCAAATTCATTATAAATAAAAATTTAGAAGAAAATAAAAAGTTATAGGGGTAAAACGGTAAGGAAAATTAAACTCGCAAGTTTAACTTAAACCTCAGTTAAATAAAAAAATTTTCGCTGCTGACCATTTTTTTTAAATTTCGAATCATTAAGGCATTCGTCTATCAGATTAAAATGTTATTTTAGCAAGTTTAATTTAGCCAGATTTTTTCCCCCAAAAGTTAAAAGATTGTGAGAATGCCCCATATATATATATATATATGTCATTATTTATATTTATTTACTGTGTAAGGAGCCAGCACTAGAACTATAAGAAATTTACTATTTACCCATTTTCTTTGTTGATGCACATTTGGCATTTATGCATTTCCTTAGATTAATTTTTTTTTTTGGATTAAATCTGAAAATTTTTTATTGAAAAAAATAAAAAATAGTGTTGGAAAAACTTGAAAGATTTTTCAGATAATTATTCTGGTATTGATTCTATTGTCATCTTTTGGTAGGGAACTTTTTAAAAATTTAATAGAAAACTTATTTTAGTTTGAGGGTCATTCCATGTCAAAACAACAAAAAAATTTCAACTTTCAACCTGACCATTTCAGATTTCAATGAAACTGTCAGGGATCATTCTCTCCAGTGATATAAATGAGAATACATTTTTATAATCTTTTTATCGCGTTAAATTTTCCTACAATTAATTATTTAAATTTTGAAAAATCATCATTTTTTGGGTTGCATAAATTTTTCAATCTTGAATTTCTCAAGTTCTATCAGGCGTACAGAATTTCATGACCCCTCATTTTAAAGAGAATTTTAAAAGTTTTAATTTGATACCCAAGTTGACTATGCTCAGTTAAAAAAAATTAATTAAAAAATTTTTTAATTTTAAATAAAAAAAAAATTTGGATAGTGTTTTTTAAATATTTTGAAAAAAATGTATGTTTGTTGTAATATTATAAGCTAAAATTTCTGAATTTTTTAGAGTGGGATCTCAATGGGATCAAGAGTTATGAAATAAAAACTGAAAATTACCATTCAAATATTGCATAAATAACAAAATACCTAGTTAGATTGTTATTTGAATGGTATTTTACAGTTTTTATTTCATAACTCTTGATTCCATTGAGATCTCACTCTAAAAAGTTCAGAAATTTAAGCTTATAATATTACAACAAACATACATTTTTTTCAAAAAATTTAAAAAACACTATCTAAAAATTTTTTAATTTTAAATTTGAAAAAAAGTTATTATTATTATTTTTTTAACTGAGCATAGTCAACTTGGGTATCAAATTAAACCTTATAAATTTTTCTTTAAAATGAAAGGTCATAAAATTCTGTATGCCTGATAGAACTTGAGAAATTCAAAATTGAAAAATTTATGCAATCCAAAAAATGTTTTTTCAAAATTTAAATATTTAATTGTATGAAAATTTAATGTGATAAAAAAATGATAAAAATATATTCTCATTTATATCATCAGGGAGAATGATTCCTGAGAGTTTCATTGAAATCTGAAATGGTCAACTTGAGCCACTGGTTGATTTGACTTGGAATGACCCTTGAATTTTGCACTTACTACTGATTTTTGTAGTATGAAACATTACTTTTCCAAAATAAGACAAAAAACTGACAAGGAATGTGTTAGAAACAAATTTGGAAGTGTCACCCTAATAAGTGAAATCCCCCCCCCCAAAAAAAAGGTCTTCCAATTTTCTCCCAATTTCTCTTTTATTTTAAATGTTTGTTTTAGAGTTTAAGAAAATTTTATTCATTTGTATTAATTTACAAAAGAAGACATGAAATTTAAAATTTCATTAATTAAAAAAGTTTTATAACTATTCTCTTCTTAAATAACTCAAAGCAGATTTTTTCTGTATAAAGTTTACTTGTAAAATGCTCTTGTTTATCAATATGCAAGTTTCTGTATTAAATATTATGTAAAATTGTTTTAAAATATAAAAGTATTCAGTCAAATAGTTACAATTCGGCCTAACAGTTACCATTGGACTAGCCAAATACTCGGTATTTGGTTTGTTTGTAGGCCGAATAATCGGTATTCGACCAAAATCACTATTCGGTGCATCCCTATTAGGGAGCCTACTAATAAAACCATTACACTAATCCAGGTTTGTTATATGCCATGAATTAAGATGATATTAATGAACAAAGAAGGAAAAGCTATGCATTAAATATCTATTAAGGTACATTTTTTGTGTAAGTGCAGATTTACACTATTGCATATTCCTGTAAGATGATCTTTCTTTTTTTACATATCTGACTATTAATAATTTTAAGAAATTTTCTCTGTTTACAATTTCATTTTGTTTTAAAAATTCACAGTTTTGATGCGATTTTTGCCACAAAAATGTTATATAAATGCACGTCAAACGGAAGAATAGTTTTCAATCAGGACAGCAAAAATTTCAGAGAAGTTGTATCATATTAAGAATGCATGCACAAAACTCTTGGGAGTAGCCAGATTGTTTTTAAGAAAATTTTTTTATAGAAGCCATTACTGGTACATTCGTTACAGCTTAGTAATATATGAAAAATGATGGTAGGGAGATAATACCAAAACAAGCTAGTGTCAATGAAAGACTTCCTTTTTTTTGAGAGAAAAACTGGTCAACCTTACATCCACGGGAATTTTCTAAAGTTAATAACCTTGACTATATAGTATGTCATTTAAAAGAAATAGCAATAACAGTACCTCGACCTAGTCTTGCTATTTTTTCCTTTTCACATTCTGTTTCTGACTGGTCATTTCCAGAGCTTCCACGAACAACGGCAGAATCAGCTCGGCTGAAAGTATAAATAGTTCCTTCACTGTCACTCTCGTCGCTGGAAAGCCTATTAAAAAGATAATTTAAGACATAGAAAACACACTATTTGAACATAATTTAGCTTTATAGCTCCATTAAGTGAATTGGTTAACATAGGTACCAAGAAGGATTGCAGGTATAGATTATTGGCCCTCTTGGATTTTGAAAAAAAAAAAAAAGCAAAATTTATTCTTTTTAAGTGACTTTAAATCATTAAACAATAAGAGAAAAAGGAACTAAGCAATTTTTGTCAAGGAAACTCTGCCTTCTTGAACCCACTGTGGAAGATAATTTTTAATCCTAATATTCTTTTTGCATTCATGTATTAACTAGTAGATGTGCCAACCCCAAAACTTTCTTCTATCTCATACATGTTAATACTCCAAAATTCGCTAGCACAGTGCCAAAATTAAATTGCAATCTATGCCCATCATGAGGATTTTAAAGATATGAAATTCTGTGCATTAGTTCTTGAGATATGGCTATTGCTAAAATCGTGTAAATCATGCAAAATCCAGCATAGCAGCGCCACCTATTGGGAGATTGACACAAAAACCTAATCAGCAACAACTTATGACAACGTCTAACTGAATCTGAAGTTAGATGAAAATTCGTGTATTTATTTTTGAGATAACTATTGCGGAAATCGCGAAAAATGCAGCATAGCAGTGCAACTTGTTCGGCTATTTGCACCAAAGCATAATCAGCACCAATATTTATCAATGTATACCTGAATCTTAAGTTTGATAAAAATTCGTCCATTAGTTCTTGAGATAGAGCTATTGCGGAAACCATGAAAAATGCAGCATAGCAGCACCTCCCATTGGGCGATTTACACCAAAACGTAATTAGCACCAATCCATATCAAGGACTAACTGAATCTGAAATTTGATGAAAATTCATGCATTATTTCTTGAGATAGAGCTATTACGGAAATCGCAAAAAATACAGCATAGCAGCACCACATGTTGGGCAATATACACCAAAAACTAATCAGCATTAGTTTATATCAAGGTCTAACAGAATCTAAAGTTTTGTGAAATTCCGTGCATTAGTTCTTGAGATAGAGCACCCACAAAATTTTTGTCACAGAGGGACTGACAGAAATTTTCTAAAAACCATGAAACTGTGTTCAGGACCTTCTAAAACTATAAATCCATCGAAAACCAGAAGTCAAAATTTTTCTCGAATCCAATAAAGATAGAAGAAAATAAAAATTATCTTAAGTGCTGGGTTCTGACAGACAAGAGTTTCCCCTGATAAATCTTCTATTTAATAAAAGCCAGTGGAAGTCTATTTTTGGATTTTTAACATTGATTAATATGTTTGCATGGTGGGGGGTCTGACAAAAAAATATTTATATATTTTCACCATTTTAAAAATTGTGGCCTTGGTAATGTACTACAGGCAGATCTGATACAAAATCTTGTTCTTTCTTAGATAGAGGTAATTTTAACATACAGGAATATAAAGTCCTAATGTGAAATGAGGTTTTCTTCCATCTAACCAAAATTAAAAAAACATATTTCTTTGGTCTATAACAGTACAAAAGTAGAGTACAGCTTAAAAAGTGGTGGTAAAGAAAAGGTACACAAATGGAAAGAATCGGTTTGTGTTAGGAAAATGTATTTAAAGGGAGATTCAAAATATCCATCCATAATTCCACATATTTATATCTGAAAAACAACTGTAATTCAAAAAATCACACTGAAACATATTTTAGATGTTAGATTGAAATTACCAGTCTGGTTCTCTAAAGTGGTAAATATTTACTGATCAGATTAGATTATGAATGAGACAGGAAAATGGTTTGATAAGACTAATTCCAAGTAATTAATTTTTATGTTTTGCTTGTAGTTTGTAAACTTGCCTAAGATATAACGGGAAATTCTGAAATATTATACACGATAGTATGCTGACATAATGCAGGTTTATTAAATGGTTTATTTTTTATTACTGGCTTGATGCCCATAATTTAAAAAGAAAAAATACTAGTCTAGTTCTCTAAAGTGGTAAATATTTACTGACCAGATTAGATTATGGGATGAGACGGGAAAATGGTTGATAAAACTAGTTCCAGGTAATTTTTTTTTCATGTTTTTCTTGTAGTTTGTAAACTTGTCTAAGATATAAGGGAAAATTCTCAAATATTACATGAGATAATATGCTGACATAATACAGGTTTATTAATTGGTTTATTTTGGGTTACTGGCTTGCACGGGTCATTTCCGTATTAATAATCTTAATTTTAATTAATTTTATATTTTCTCATTAATATTTATTTATTCTCTTATTCCCATAGTTTGTCATTTTTAATTACCTTTAATTTGACATATTATCTATCTTTCTACGGCACTTAGTTCAAATTTCGACTTTCCCTCCAATCAATCTTTACTGTTATTAATTTTCCAGTTTGATCATTTGCTGATTAGGTGCCTACCATTGCATTGCTCCACATGGGAGGACAATTTTGTTCTTCATCTTTTTCTTCTTCTCGCCTCTTTAAGCATGCTGCCATAGGATTTAAATTTCTTTCTCTAACTTGCAGTTCTATATATGTAATTACATCCACTGCTTGATGTAAAATGTTTAGCTTTGTATAAGCTTTATCAGCTTTCAGATGAACCATACACATTTTCTTTCCCTAACATTATTTGCCTGTCTCCTTTCTTTGTCTTTTTCTGCTTTCATTTTCGGCATTTCATCTTCATTGCCTGAACTACTTAACTGTGTTCTTGAGCATTTAGTTCCTTTAGATGACCCTATATTAGTAGCTGTATTTGTTGATGAAGTGGAAGTTGGCGATGAAACTGGTGGAGTTATAGCTATACTGTTTCCAGTAGGGGTACTTACTGTTGGAATTAAATTAGCATTAGAAGTGGCTGATTTGCCTCTACTTAAATCTGTTTTTACTACTTCTTTAACTTTATCTTTAATACTAGAAATAATATCAAGACCTAATCCAACAAATGGTTGAGATGCAATTATTTGGCTAGATGATCCTGATTGAACAGTTCTATTTCTTAAAACATTTGGAATATTATTTGGTCCAGCTACATGTGGATCCAGAGAAATAATAGCTACAGCAGGATAAGACTGTGTGGCAATGAGCTCATTGGAATGTACAGTAATACATTCTGGAAACATACTGGCTTTATCCTTGATCCTTCTGCATGATTCCTCAATATGTTAATTGCATCATCTAAATGTTCCTCTATCACTCATTTTGATTTCTCTGTGTGATCTCTCAAAATATGAAAAGCTTCATCAATTCTATAATCAAGTCGATCTTGCAAAGGAAGTAAGATCCCTCAGAATAGCCAGAGTTTGGAGTAGGAGTTGCATGAGTCCTACTACGAGACCAATGTGTAACCCCAGATAAAGGTGATGGTGAACTAACAGGAGTTGCAGGAGTAGATGAAAAGTCATTTCCAGGTGGTTCTAGAGAATATATAAATGCTAATGCTTTTCCTGATGTATCACCAATCTGTATTTGTTGTGCTCCTCTGTTTACAAGTGCATCAGAAGAACTTAATGAACTGGGAGGACTTGTAGTTTGGCTATAAAGAGGAGAGGCAGATGAATGGGTGATAGGGGCACTATGGCTGAGTGGGTCCCTGATGCTAGACATGGGTGGAAGCCTATTGGCCATAAAAGAAGGATCATGGTTAGTTGATACTGCATTGTAACCCATGGGCTCTAGAGCAAGATGCACAGTTAGTGGAAAAGGCAGATGATGTGAGGCAGGTATGCCAATCACAGAATTTTTATATGAATAAAGAGGAGGACGGTAGGCTTGAATAGTTGACAATGGATTTGTAGCTGGATGTGGACCATCTATGAAAAAGGCATTTGTATAGGGACCTGGCTTAGAATTATACCAAGTAGAATCTTGATTAAATCCTTCAGAACCAAATGGAGGAATCCAATGCCCATCTAGTTCTTTAGGATCTGTCCCACCTCTTTTTCTTTTTGCTGGTGGACCTCTGACTGGGTCACCTGGTAAAAATCTTTGTTGAACAGTACCAGAGTACTGAAAATAGGCATCGCCAACAGGAAGTTATTCTACACTGAAAATGTGTTTACACATTCCTGGGATATTGCATAACTAGAAGGATTTGGACACATCATTGGATAAGTCATATCTCTTGACTTACCTTGTTGCTTATTTGCTATCTTGTTGAAGCAGTTTTGAAAAAAACTTCATATAAATACATCGTTTTATCCTCATTTGTCGCCATGATACTATATGTACAACATACATATTCTTATCACAAAAAGTTTTAGTGCTTTATTATAATTGAATGCTCATAAATTGTGAAAGCGTGGTGGTTTTCACAAGTTGTGTCACTGTCTCTAGTTGCCCATCCATGTCTAGCTTCAGGGACCTGTCCAGTCATAGAGCCCCTATGGCCCATTCATCTGCATCTCCTCTTTATAGCCAAAATACAAGTCCTGCCAGTCCATTAAGTTTTTCTGATGCAGTTGTAAACAGAGGGGCACAACAAACACAGACTGATGATACATTATGAAAAGCATTAGCATTTATATATTCTCCAGAACCACCTCGAAATAACTTAACAAGCAGTTTTAGAAAACTTCATATAAATGCATCGGTTCATCATCATTTGTTGCCATGATACTATATATACAACAAATATACTGTTATCACAAAAAGTTTTAGTGCTTTATTATAACTGAATGATTGTAATTGTAAAAACGTGGTGGTACATGTTTGAGGAATATGTGGTAGACTTAAGTTCTAAAGTCACATGCTTGTGATGTGATACAGCAAATCCAGGTGGGTCACTATTGTCAGTTCAACTAAGCTGATAAAAACTCACATCCGAAGATTACTGAAAGAGATACAAAAATATGCCTTACCAGATCTGTTGACGTCAAACTGCTGATTGAAAGGAAAACACCTGTCTAAAGTAGACCGTGATATATTTGAATGAGAGACGACATACACTTCAGATTAGTTTAAAACAAAAGTCTTTAATTGTGCACAAATGAAGAAAAGGAAAGCTAGTAATCGACACTCACGTATTATTTAAAATTACTATTGTTTATAATAAAGCCTGCCTTTGAACAGGAGAAACATGACTTCCTCGGAGCTGAACCTGATACTGCCCTCACACTAATAAAAAAAAACATGAGGTGTTCAATGGGTCGAGCCATCAACCAATGCCAATCAGTGTGCAGAAACAGGACAGCCGTGTGTACCAAGCATACACGAGAGAGACTGCAACAAGCACCAAAGAGCAATAAGCAAACTAAAGAGGAAGCACACTCCAAAACCAGCCAGGGAAGAACCAAATTGTCCTGCAACAAGGAGCAATGCAATGGCGGGTGCCTAATCGGCAAATGACTGAACTGGAAATTTAATGAAAATAAAGATTGATTGGAGGGAAAGTCAAAATTTAAACTAAACATATTAGAAAGATAAATAATATGTCAAATTAAAGGTAATTCAAAATGACAAACTCTGGGAGTAAGAGAATCAATAAATATTAATGGGAAAATATAAAATAATTAAAATTAAGATTTTTAATAGGGATATGACCACGTACAAATGCCAAAGTTAAGATTACGATAAAAATGTGACAACATACATAGAGACATTTTAAAACAATTGTCAAATCGTATACGGTTCAAACTAATACATGTAAATCCACCAAAAAATAGAAATTATTTTTATGATTTCAGTACTTTCTTCTAATAAATATGTATTAAAGAGAGTATTTTTAAAAAAATGTAATAAATATTTCCTTTAATAGCTAAGATATAGTACTTCTCCATCAAAATCGAAAACAAAACTACATCTATAATAATAAAGATAGAACTCTGTCTGTGTTGTGAAGAAATCGCAGCATGTACAGCTACAAAATTTGACAGGAAAGTGCATCTGTATGTCTAGTTAGTTTTTAGATATTTTGATTAGATTTCTTTTTTACTTAATACTTTGTATGAATAATAAAAAAAAAATTTCATGTTTCCCAGTGATTTTTTGATATTAATAAAAAGTATTCAATTTTTCAGCTCAAGGTACTAATTTTTTTTCCTCTTTTCAGTAAAGTTTATTTGTAATTTGTGCATTTATTTTTTTTAATTTTTCAGGAATTTTTTATGCAAATGTCAGCTGCTTTTTGAATTCTGTGGCAATTTTTCGACATTCGTAAAAGGAATTTGGTTTCAAACTTTTAGTCCTAATGTAATAAATTTTGTCCTTCTGCAATTGAGTACTCTGATTTGAATTTTTATCAATTTTTAGCAGTTTTTTTCTTTTTTTTTTTGCATCAATTTTTTTACATTTGTGAAAGAATTTGAGTTACAATGTTTAAGCCTGCAATAGTCAATTTTGTTTTCTATGATCTTTTGAATTTTTAATGATTTTTCTCCATTAGTAAAAGGAATATGGTTTCAATTTTTTAGCCTAATATAGCTAATGTTGTCAACTTTTCAATAAAGTTTTTTTTGTAATTTCTTGAGTTTTTTGCATTCTACAACAATTTTTTTGACATTCTTAAAAGGAATCCAGTTTCAAACTTTTAGCCCAGTTTAATAAATTTTGTCCAATTTTAATAAAATTTATTTGGAATTCCTATAGCAATTTTTGGAATATTTTTATGCAGTTTGAGTTTTTTTTTTTTTTTTTACATTTAGTTTCAAACTTCTACTGCTGAGCCAAGCTTTAAAGATTGGTTACATGGGTAACAGGAGGTCTAACTAGGACAAGTTTACACTTGATAATTGGGAAGTGGGTAATGAAAGGGAAGTCTTCCCTTAATTTTTATTTTGAGAGGGTGAATAAGAGAGTTCTGACAGCTTCTCATTTACTTGCCTCTAAGATTATAAAAAATGGATTTTGCTTCTTATATTGTAATAGTACATAAAAATTGTAGCTTTCTCTTCAATGAAGAGGATATCTTTAAACCAAAGAAACATGTTATGATAATTTAGATGTTTAAATATGTATTGTTTTTACTTATAGAAGTAGATAGCTCTGCCTCTAGCGAGCTACACTCACAAACCATGGTTCAGAAACTGCAGCTTCTAAAATACTTCTAACTACTGTGCCCTCTTTTAAAAAGATTACACAGTTACAGAAGATTAAATGATATTATCGTGAACATCGATGATCTTCTGTAATCGGGTTGCCATGCTTTTCTGTTTGACTGGGGCATTTTTGTTTCCCATTGCCTCATCTAACGTTGTTGCGACAGTTGATGGCTTTTTTCAGCATGGATAAATAAGATCAATTGCACATCTGAAAATCAGCTTGTATAAAATGTACGTAAAAAAATGACACTGCCTCTCATTTTTTTTATAATGGCGCTATGGACAATATGCTTCCTATGGGTTTGAGGTTGTGAAAAACAGTCTGTTTGGATTGGATTCAGAACTGTGGCATTGAAAAGCACTGTGTTTAGAAAATTTGCGCTTATATTTTATGTTTATATTAAGTTTTAGATATTTTCAAGAACAGGTATAGCTTGTGCATGTATTATTCTCTCTATTTTAATGCACTTTCATGCATATTTTCATGTTTTTAAAATGTAAATTGCTTATTTTAATTAATAAATATATACAAATTTTGTAATACATATGTAACGAACAGTAATTCATACAAAATAAATTTATTTCAAAAATGGTTTTAACTGTATTTATGTTGCATTAAGTTGTGAAATATATATAAATTAACTTGCTAGGCATGCTACTTTTCCTCCATGTGATTCCCACTGTGTCGTCACATGAATATTGTTCATAAGAAAATCTTTTTAAATGACATACCTTTTTAATATATTACGTAATTTTCACCAGTAAATGCATTTTGCATGTAATAATTTAATTATTTTAAGGTTTTCTTTCTTTCTTCATTGTGTAAATACATATTTTCTAATGTAATTTTTTTCCATTTCTTGCTTTTAACACATGATCAGTTCATTTTTATTCGAAAGTTTTCTTTCTGTTTTTAATTAATAGTAAATACATTTTTTTATCGGAAAGAAATATTCTTTCCGCTGTAAAGTCTTGGCTTAATTGAAAAATTGATTAACTGAACTTTGCCTGTACCAAGACTTCACAACCTGACTAGGTTCCCACAGGGTAAAAACCCATTCATCTTGAAGGTACAAAAAGAGAATATTTCGAGGCGACTTAGGTCCAATTTCTACTGATGTTAAAAACTATTCACGGTCCATCCTTTATAGATCGTTTTCTCCTACAAGCGACCTTCCAGGGAAGAATGTTTCAGCATCTCGGAGACGCAAGATGGCAATGGCGCCAGTGGAGAAACAAAGAGGCTCCTATGAGAAGCGGGGACTTAGTTGATTGGAAGAGGAAGATCCCATGCGGTTGGAGGGCGGAGAGAAGATGGAGATGAGAGGGACAGATTTTGAGAGTGGAGAAGAGTCTTGTTTTGGATTACGTACGGAGAGGTTGGGAATAATTCCCAGTCGGAGGACTTAGAGTCGCTCGAGAGGAGCGACTGGACTTGGTCGAAGAGACTCATAGATTGCCTAGGCTAGCGAGTATCCTTCGAGAGACATCAGTCTCTATTGAACTTAGAGCATTGATAAAAACTTTCTTACAGAGATAACAGTCTCATATGTCTAGAGGCTTTTATTCACAAATAGACTTTGTGGCAAAAAAGCCCTTCATTATTATAATTTGAACACGAACCTGAAAACCCTTATGTATATATTCTTAATTATCCAAGAATAAATAATTCAAAGGTTAAACAAAAAAGTTTTCCTGTCTCTTCCACTACCAGATTAATCAGGAGATAGTGAAAATGTTACACTGCCATTTTACGATTCGGCAACAATTTAAGCAAATGATCTTTTCTAAATAACAAATAAATCTCTATTGAAATAATGAAAATTTGAATAAAAAATTTAAAATAAAACATCAAAAAAATAGTCAAATTAAAAAACTAATTGCACACTGTAAGCTTGTCAAGCATGTCCCTGCAAAAGATGGTTACATTAATATCCATAGTTTTTTGTTTCAAAAAACTTTTTAAACATAACTATTTTGACTGACATCAACATTATATAGCTCTTAAAATAATTCTTAGATTTAAAAAGTGTCTGCTTTTGCCTGTCTATCGCAAATTTCTATATAAAACTACCAACATTCATATTTTTATATGCAGTAGTTTTCTTAATATCAGTCGAGAAAGAGATCTGGTCAAAAAATATTTATTTACAGCGGCAGCATTAGTTACTTTTTTTTTTAAGAATAGAGAGATACATTATCATACAATTTTAAATGATATATTAATACTTGATTCAACAGAAACTTTTCTGGAAGAGTATTGTCTTGTTTAGAAGAAATTGCTTTCTGATAATTAAAAATATGCGAAAAAAAGTTTTACTCCATCCATTTCCTTTTAAATGATCCAGGGTTGCTACCTTTACATTCATTTTTCTTGGTTTGTGTTTTTTTGTCTACTCTTAATCCAATGCTTTCCTCTTTTTGAAATGGACTATTTTTTTGGCAGCATGCCAAGGTCTATCTTTGAAGACTGGTCAAGCAGTAGCTTAATATAGTAAATTTTGCCATCTGCGATTTTGAGATTTTTTAATGATATTTTCAATGTGTTTTTGAACTTTTTTCTGCATTCTGCAGCGATTATTTTACATTGGTGAAAGAATTGAGGTTACATTGTTTTAGCTCAGTATAGTAAATTTTGACCTCTATAATTTTTGAACTTTTAACAATTTTCAGAGATTTTTTTGCATTTTGTGTTGATTTTTTCCCATTAGTCAAATTTTTGAGAATTTTTTTCTGTTCGCTAAAAGGGGTTCTAAGGGGACCAAAATGCATAAAAGTAGACTTTTTTCTAAAAAAGGGACTTTAGAGAGAAAAGGGGACCATTCGGGAGGCCTGCATGCATGGTATTCAATTTATTAACACCAAAGGATTAAAAGGTTGAGTGAACATTGCCCAAACCCAGAGTGAACACTGGACATGTAATGTGGTAGTGCAATGCACTAACCACTGAGATACCAGGTGTCTCGATATGAATAGCACAGTATTTAAATTTTGTGACTATCTGAATACTTTAACAAAAGTGAAACAAAGGGATCAGATGACAAATAAACTTATATGTAGAAGGGCTAACAAAATCAATTTATAGACACTTTTAAAAATCATGTAAATTATCGTTGAAATAAAAGTAACATATCCCTATTAAAAAGTAGTTGAAACAATAATCAGTTAAATATATGACAGATATATTTTGTGCAGTCCTGTAAAATACTATAAATATTATGCACATTACTTTCATTAGAGGATATGGCATACATGCATAAATTTTGTTAATGTTAACAATCATACACAATTTAATAAAAACAAATCTGATTTACATTTCATTTTTAAAATAACAATTTTCATGTTTATGTGACTGGCAAAATGCAATTTAAAGAAATAGAAACATATTCAAACTCTATTATTGGTAGTAAAAGACATGGGCGCCCACAGAATAAAATCCAGGGAGGAGTAAGATTTTGGAACAGATGTGTGTAGGCAGCTTACAAGGCAACATTTTATTATTATTATTTTGTTTTAATGGAGACTATAAAGCTAAAGTAAATTCAACTAATAATGTTTTGCCCGAGCCTCACGTGTAGGACAATTTATAAATATACAGAACTGTAAGAAATAAAGACAGATAAGAATTCTAAAAATATTTTTCTAGCAGGGAGTTTTTCCAAAGTGGAGAATCAAAGCAGTATATACATATTTTTCATTAGGCGCCCCTCTGAACCATTGTTCAAGATTATTTTTAATACATAGACATAAAAAGGAAATTGGAACTGAAAACTGTCTTCCACATCCACAGAGAGGGGTCATGAAGACAGATCCCCTTGATAAAAAATCTTTAGTTCTTTTTTCTCTTAATGTTTAATTATTTGAAATTATTTGAAAAAACAAGAAGTATATACATATATATATATTTCAAAACCATGGGGAAAAAAAAGGAAATTTAATTAATTAAATTTGAAAATCAAGGGGGCATCAATAGCTATTCCCTGCCTCTCACCCCTTGTGGGTGCCCATGTTCACAGAACATTTTACATCAATGATATGCAAATATTACAAGATCTAGACATTATAAAAATTATTATGTTACTTTAAAGGTTATTAGAAAAATGCAGTGAAAAGCAGAGAATTTAGAATCAATAGCAACAGTATAAATTACAGTGGCTCTCAAATTAAAATAAACTAAAATACAGGAAAAAAATGACAAAAAATATGGTGCAGTGTGTAATATGAGTGATTACAATAGCCCCAAAAATTTGCAACTCACAGTGTATAAGCAACTACTAAAATTAAATACCCTGTGAATGCATGCATATAATACTTCTTAATCTTAAGCTACATCCTTGCTGTAATATTATTCAATAAAGTGATGAGAAAAATTAAAATAAACAAAAACTTTTTCAGTTCAATAATGTAAGTTTAAAGCAATATCCCATTATAAACAAACAAAAAAGTTGAAAACATATGTGTTAATATAAATTAAAAGAACTAATTAATTTAAATTAAAACTGAGAAAAGTAATCAATTGCAGATCCTTAAAAAGCTATAGATGGAAACATGATGGCAACTTTTTGCATAAATAAGAATAGCAACATAAATGATCTGCAACTAAGAAAATTAAAACTAGCAGCATTTAAATCAGAAGTTAAAATGCCAAATAATGCATCAAAATATAAAAATAAAAATTGTTCTTTATAAAACTTATAAAATCCAGCAAGGAATAACATCAAGACAGCGATCCTCAACTATTACGCCTTTATTAAAATCATAAATGCATACATTTGAGTTTTAGTGTTTTAATGTGTTGAACAAATTCAAACGATAATAAATATATTTAAGCACCTATAATGAATAATAAAATAGACATAACTTATTATAAAATAGTTTAAAAGGATTATATTTGGAAATTATGGGAGATAAATAACATGAGAAATAATTTAAACGAAATGTTATCACTGAATTTATAATTTAAATAAACAGCCATCTTATTTAGAAATGAGATAGATTTATATACATATTTTTTCCTATTGCATGTTACAAAGAATACATAAATTAAAAAAAAACTAATTGAATAATTAAGTTTCTCTAGAGTTAGCAAAATATTACTTAATTATGTCTGGAAAATCTATTGAAGAAAATGGAACAGCCTAAATTTGTATATATTATCATTTTTTCCCCCACAATATTTATGCATACAAATTATAAACCTAAAATAAGCATTAAGAAATTGCATGCCAAATGATTATAGTTAAAGGACTATTAATTTATTTTGAACATAAATTTTCTTTTCTTCTCCATAACTATAATGATGCTATTGAATACAGTTAACTCGGTGGTCAGTAGAGTTATCAGATTTCATATGATGGGATGTCTGGAAAATTTTGAGTTTTGTTTTCTTTTTTTCAAAGTTTTGAGAAAAAAATATTAAAGCTGTTATGTGATAACATCCTTTCCAATTAAAATTAATTTAAAAATTATTTTAAAATATTTAAAATAAATCAATAATTCTTTTTACTTTAAAATTTTAAATTCTCCCTTTAAATATTCATTATTTTTTGTTTTCCGTTAAATTTTACTTAAAAACAATTTAATTTATTCTTCAGAAAAAAATCGTTAAAAATTATCAATAATAAAATATATAATCTTAATTTTAATACTCTCTCCCAAAATAGAATATTTTTATAACAATTTACAAATATAAAATTCAAATTATCACATAACGATCTTTCATTCAAACTTTTATTATGATGTGTGGCATCGATTTAAATCGGCCAATGGGAGCATTTGCCGCCCTTTTTCAGAACGGCGTAGTTGAATGCTTGGCATCCTACGTTCTCTTCCTGCCTAGACTCTAACGCGAGCATACGTGCTCGGCAATAGCGCCTAATTTTTTAGGCATATCGGCGTTGGGCTAAATGGGCCCTTCGTTCGATATCGCCATTTCTTTTAATTACTAACTTACTACGAAATAGTTTAAAGTTATATTCCTCCTCAAATCTAATCCTTTAAGGAAATACTAAATGGATTATATCGACTTCGTTATCATTGGCACTCTGACGTTAATGGCTATGCAGTTTTGGATCACGAAAATGATATGATGAATACAGACATCGATTTCCGTTGCAAGAGTTTTTCTGGAAAAGCAACTGAATTATCTTTCACATGATTTATCGTTGCCATGCAAATTTTCTCGTTACAAATGAATAAGAGAATCTGCCAAAGTGAAAATAATCAGTGTTCAACGGTATGAAATCTTTGTTTTCTGGGCGTGGTCCAGCATAACTACTTACTTGTGAGTTTTTAAATGTTGTAGACTTTTACTGTGCATATTCAGCGAAATTAGAGATTTTATTAGTTATACGAACTGAAAGCTAATTTGTGTGGAGAAACTCTGACAGTAGTGATTGAATGACTTTTACTTTTAATAATGATAACAGACTGAAACAGTTAACCAAGTTGAATAATCTAATATTCAATATTTAATAATTCAAATGTTTACCTATATATAATTAAGTGTCAAAATCTGAAGAATATCCTTTCAAATCGTATATAATAATGTTGGTATCCATGCTAAACAAATGTATGTTTCATTACTTGAATATCCATTTATAAAAAATCTGTGCAGATTTCAGGTCTGAAAATGGTAAATAAATATACAATAAATAAAGGATTTCTTTTGTATATATATATGTAGTGTTATTTTTGTGTTTCATATTATTGATTTCTATTTTCAAATTAAGTGAAATGAAAGATAAATTTGATTAATGAAATTTGTGTGAAAATATCATCACAGCATGATGAGAAATGGGTAAGATATACGAGCAAAAATGACTTAGAAAATACATTTGTTGTTATATCAAGTATTCTCATTGTCATCGTCACAATACAAGAGTTCAGGTAAGAAGTTTCTATTATACATTTCACCATGGGGAATTTTCTTTATATTTTATTTACACACGCAATGTACGGTCTTTTGGCCAAATTAATAATAAACTTCCTCCTTTATCTTTCATATTACAATTGCATAATATATTTATAAACTCCAAATTTTAATAACTTAAATTTCAAATCCTTCTTTTCTTTCATTTCCTTTCTTCTACCTAACAAAAGCCTTTATCTTTATATAAAAAAAGCACCTATCTTTTTCTCCAACTTTAAGCCCAACATTTCTAGTTATCAATACATAACTTAGTTGATCTGAAGGCACAGACTTTTCAAACTATCTTCTTCAGCAAAGGATTTTCCTCCTAAAGCAATTTGAAGACAGCAAAACAAACAAAAGCCAGATAGACTAATATCTAGTGAGTATGTTAATGTATTAGAACATCCCAGCTTAGATCATGTAATTTTTTTTCAGATGATCAAAAGCAGATTCATAGTGTCGTAATGAAACATTATTTTCTTTCTTTTTCTTTTGGTATGTTCTAGACAAATATGTGGTGCAGTTTGTTTCAGTTTCTTTAGATGTGAGCAATAGATATTAGAGTTTATTTTCTTATATAGCAAAAGAAATCCATGGTAATCATAACTTACCAGAGTATAAGAATAATTTCTTGTGCATGGATATTCGATTTTGCTGCTTATTTAAGTGACTCTGAAAGCTAATTTCATGTTCTATTTTGCATCATACTGTCATATGTAATCCACTTTTCATCCCCAGTAATAATTATTTTTATAGATGTATATGTTTTACATTGTTTGACAGGTATATTGCATATTGAACCATTTTTAACACCCAACAAATTATGTAGTACTCAAATGTTTTATTGAAAGAATATTCTTATCTTAATAGACCTTAATACTATTCTTAATATTCTTATCTCATTATTAATCTTAAAAGAATATTTTTATCTATATCAATCAAATTTTGTAGTCAGAAGTCGTAAGTACTTTCATAAACTTTGCTCAGCTTAGAACAATTTTTTTATTATTATCATTTTTATTTGTTGCAATAGGTCAACACACCGAGTCTGATATTGATGACTGAAATTTCCACTTTTAATCATTGCAAAACACTGCAAACTGTTGGCCTAAAATATGATCATCTTGATAGTAGGTCAAACATTTTTGTAGACAATAACATATTTTACAATTCTACCCCAAAAATATTTCACATTATTCAAAGGCCAACATGCAAATTAAATTTGCATCTGCAAAAAACATTCAGAACTTTCTCGACAACTCAATAATTTATACATAGATTTATCTCAGAGTTAAAAAATTTAATTAAAAAATTCTTCAAATAGTAAGTGTGCTTTATAAGTCACAGAGGAATACTTTGGATTGTCTTTAAAATTAGTGCAAAAACTGATGCAATTATAGCTAACATTTTCAAGAGAAAATTTTTAAGAATGCCAAAATTCTAGAAATCAAAAAAGTAAAATTTCATGAGGTTTGAAGAGATTTTTTTACAATCATTAAATGATTGTAAAAAAATTAATAGGCCTTAATAATAATAATATATTGAAATTCTTCGATGATAAATTTGTGAAAATAAATCTACAGAGTGTTTCTAAATTAAGAAAACTTTCAAGAGCAATAACATACATACATCAAGACAAATTTTTTTAAAAAAAGGTAATCAAGGTTATAATCCACCTATTTAGTCCAAAATACCGAGTTTCTCATTACAAGTCAAACTCAATTTTTTTTAATAACTTTAATAATAATGATTGTGTTTTAGAGAGATTTTCATAGATTAACTGTGCTTTATATGAAATGTAATAACATCATGAGAAGTGGCAAAAATACATTGTAATTTGGTAAAAAACTCTGTATGTACCATTAGCTACATCTCAAACTAGCATCTAGCTCAATTTTGCTTGGGGACAAATGGTGGCTATTTTGAGTACTTCTCACGATGCCATCACTTTTTACAGAAAGCAAAGTAAGTCTATTGAAAAATATTATAATATCTCTAATATTGTTAAAGCTGTGGATGAAAATAAAAGTCCAGCTTGGAGTGAGACATTCTGTATTATTTTATTAAATAAAGAGGATTGCAACACTAGTTTCCTTTACAAAAATTGTTTGTATTAATGTGCATTATCATAATTAAAAGTTGGTCTTATTAGTTTAGAAACACTCTGTATACAGACTACTACGACCAAATTCAATAAGGAATATCCAGTATTATAATACTACACTGTATTCAGATTGCTCCACAATTTAACCATTTGTTATATAGGTTAGATTGCAGAGAAAGGTGAACAAGCTATCATCAGATTATGATAAATTTTTCATAGAATTGCTGGATTCTATCTTTTATGAAAGAATATATATATATATGCACTTATGATACAGTTTATGCATGAACACACACTGTAAATTTAGATAAGGCTAGACTGAAAACTTTTCTTTTTGCTGATTCCTTTAAAAGTTGGTTGAAGAATAATTTATTGTTCATTGTTGACAAATTCGTGAACTTGTTTATTTAAAAAATGCATACATGTAAGAAAAAAAAAAAAAAGTTGATCAGAATAATAAAGTCTTTTTCAGTAGTGGAAAAAATATTACAAGTTTATGAAATGTCTAAATGTAATGCAAGCATATTAAATGCTTGATTAAAGTTCAGATTGTTTAAATAAAAATATTTTATATACAATATTGATGTTCATGGTAATTTCCTAAATTCCTTTATATCCTAGATAACTTTATATGATAGTTTCATTTAATATTTAACAGCAGAATTACTACAGTAATTAATAATTAACCGTATCACAACATTTTATCACAGCTTTCATATAAATAGTAAATTTTGAAAACTATTTTTCTTAACCTCATTACAAATATTTTAACAGTGCTAAACATTTTTATGTTACTTTAATCAAGACAACTGAATGAACACTTTATAAAAAGAGATTTAAAAAAAATATTATTGACACAATTTTTCTATTAATGTAATATTTTCTTTTAACAGTTCACTTTGGTCACAATATGTTATCAAATTTTTAGAGAGGGTTCAAGGCTTCATGTATTTCATAAATATATAATGTGTAATATTGATTAATAAATTTTTGTTTGCCTCTAGACATTCTCTTTTTGCTATGAAATTTACATTTTATTGATTTATAAAACAGCAAAAAAATATAAAAAAATTGAGTAACAAAATTAATTTTAAGTTAAGAAATGAATATCTATCTCAGTTTCTAAATAAAAAAATTATAAAATAGATGGCTGCTTATTCAAATTACAAATGTTCTTAATTACAACTTCAAGATATTTTACATCATATTACAAGAAATTTCCATACAATAGTTCAGACTAAAAGATAAAATAAGCTATTTTTTAGTAACTTCATAATTATTTATAATACAGGATATCTCCTTTTATCGTTATCCAATAGCTAATTCCTAAGGGATTTGTTTTAGAAGTGAATTAGTGATTTCAAAAACTACATAAGTCCACAATTCAAGAACTTTCAGGAATCCATAAAAACTGCACTACAAACAAATGCTAGATATTTTAAAAACTTTTCTGTGTTCACTATATTTCTTAAACCTTTAAATATGCTTGTTGGTTATACAATATTTTATGAAAATCAAAATTTAAAATCTTTAAGCTCATGTTGTTCTATCATTCAATTGGATTTAGTGCCCTACATAAATTATTTACATCAGTATATTAACCATTAAATACTCAAGCAAAGTTACACAACAAAACTTCCTGTTAAGTGTATTTTGTGCCACCACATATTTCTTAATTTCTAGGAAAATAAATTAAAGTTTTACAAGTATACTTTAAAGTCAAATATAGTTATCATTGAATGCGATATATTTCAAAAAACCTTTAACACATGCATCTGTGGCAATATTTTCGAATAATGCACATTTGTAACAAACATATTTAAATCGGTATCATCCAATAATGTACAAAATACACCAGAACAAGTTATTAAGGGTTAAAAATTGACATTAAATGCATAGGTAACAAATATTACAGATTTTGAATACCACTATATCTGAATAGTAATATTTGCCTTATTAAATCACAGAATTCTGTGATTAAATACAAGGATTAAAAAATAGAGGCATTTAAAATCTCTATTCCTTGGCACCTATTCATTAAGCATATAGTCATTTTCACTATCAAGTTCAATCACATTTTCTTCTTTCTCTGCTGTTGGAACATATCTTGGTTTTGTCATTGACCAATGTTGTTTTTGACAATTTTGAGCGGCAACAGACAAGTAAACTTATGCAATTTTTGTCTGAATTTCTTCAAGGATACATTTGCAACAAAAAATGCATTTTGAAAAAAAGTGGACTTACATAGTTTTTGAAATCACTGATTCAAGTACAGTTGCAATTTTCATATGTTGTTTTACAACATATTTAAAACAATTTATGTCAAAATACTTATTTGTGCACAAGTTATGAAAATTAATTTTTTATATGGTTCTTGGGTCCTATAAGTTGCATATAGAAAAATTTTCTATATGCTCTACTAACAAGTAAAGCAAAAAAATTACATTTTTGTATGACCAAAATGTACGGAGTTATGATATTTTGAATTCTGTGATTTTTCAGCATTTTCTGGAACTGAAAAGGGAAAAATGCACTTTTAGAGCTGGAAAATGCCAACATTTCATAAAATTCAAAGTATTATAACTCAGTGAGTTTTGATTGTGAAATAATTAATTGTTTTTTTGTTTGTTTTGTTTTGTTATATTTGTTAGAGCACAGAGAAAATCTTTCTAAATATACTTTGTAAGACTCAGAGACCATGTAAAAATTAAATTATTTTTACCTTTACAAAAATATTTTGATGTAAATGGATTTCAATGTGGAGAACAAAAATTAAAACATTTTTGCAATTGGAACTATACATCTAAAACTAATCGTTTAGGAATTAGCTGTATGTCCACACTAAGAAGGAACACCCTGTATACTGAAAAGGGAATAAAACTCTTGAGTTTAGATGCTTAAATTTCTCATTTAAAATAATGAACAGGAAAAGATAGGAGAGAAAAAAAGCTTTGAGAACCACTGTCTTAAGATCAAGAAGTATTTGGGTGTATTTAATCTACTTACAATAGATGCTGACATGAGTGGGTCAAACCCTGCTGATGAGGAGGCACAATAGGTGAGAAGAATCAAAGGCCCCTCAGTGTTGGTCGCAAAAGTAACCAAACAACTGAGTAACTCATAAAAACAGATGTACTAATTGATTGCTATTTATCCCTCTTCGGATGTTGCCTAAAAGAAGATGCAGGTTTCAATTTCATCACGTTGATAGGAAAATTAACATAATAATTCCCCCTGATAACAAAATCTTATAGAACCCTTTGAACTCTATAGGCCACAAAATTGATATAAGGAAGCAATGAATACATTTAAGAAGCTAATTTTCAGGCATTACATACTATCCTTAACTACTGTCCTATAACCATGACAGAGAAAACATTTGAAAATGGAAATAAGTAGAGGTTTGTGATCAGATTGTTTTTTCTGTTGGCAGAACATGCAATCATCACAAATTAACACATTGCATTTTGAAAGCTAACATTAAACCAATAAAAGTGCTCTTTAATAGTTTCTCATTTGCATTTGAATATTTCTAAATGATTCTCTTTGCAAAGGATATCTGAGGTTGGGGAATCTTGTAGTAGTTTATGAAAAATTCTTGAATAGGGTTCATAAGGATTTTAAACAACTGTAAAACAATTATACTAACTATTAATATATATAAATTTTAACCAATGCTAACTAATGGATACAGCCCATTATCTAATACGGGAGGTTCCTGAAGATGAGATGAAACTTGAAATATTCTAAACCAGTATTGGGGTTATTAATTTGAAACAGGTTTTATTTATTTTTATTATATCAGAGTTTTAAAACAATTGCAAGGTCTGTAAAAAAATAGATATATGCACATATTTTTATATCTTTTTTTAAGAATTTGCCCAAATTTCTAGGCTGCATAAATGAACTCAAGGGGCATATAATGAGTACCACTGCTACAAAGAAAACAGTAACTTGATCCTCGTTGCTTCCAAAATTAAAAGTGCCCTCAGAATAAAACTGCAACCAGAATTTTTAAAAATACAAAACTTTCATAAAGAATCATTTTAAAATATTGAAATGCAAACAAGAAACTTGTAAAGAACCTTTATATTGGTTTAACATAAGATTGTGAATGCCATACAGGGTTTGTCCGTTAAGAAATGAGACTAGGAGATGCACAGCGCTCCAGTCGCCAGCAGCATGCTCTCTGGCAGCGGGATTTGTGATCAGGGGTTTAAGCTAAGCAACGCACCAGGTAACAGTCGTGTCTGAGCTCTGATGCAGTGAAGATCATGCGTGGGTCAAAATCTGTTTTTGAGCTTTTGCCACGGCAGAAAACTTCAAAACTGGTGAGTTCGCTGGAGCAGTGCTATGCGATTAAATTTTGCTTTCACCAGGACAAAACCACTCCTGAAATGTATGCCTTGATTACGGAGGCTTACAAAGATGAAGCCCAGTTTTTCCAATGGTGCAGTGAGTTCAAGAACGGATGAGAGACTGTTGAAGACATGAGGCGATCTGGACGCCTTTTAACAATTGGTTTGGGGGAAAATGTGAACAAGATAAAAAAACTTCTGGACTCTGACCACCATTTGAGTGTAAGATTAATCGACCTCAACATGTGCAAAACAACGGTTCACAAAATTATTTCTGAAAATTTGAACATGCATAAGGTTTGTGCGAGACTGGTGGCAAAAGTGTTGAGTGATGAACAGCAATGACGATTTGACATTTCCCATGAGATGTTGGAGCAGTTAGAAAGTGAACCGGGCTTTTTAGACAACAGAATAACAGGCAATGAATCATGGGTGTTCCCGTACGAACGACTCTGATAACAAGAGTCAAAGTTCGGAGTGGCACACCTTGAACTCCCCAGGCCCCAAGAAAGCGAGAATGTTGTAAATTGCTGGAAGCTCTACCTCAACAATGCTCCAGCCCATACCGCTATCGTTGTGACTGCCTACCTGGCCTAGATAGGGGTTGCAATCTTGCCGATTTTACAGCCACGATTTGAGCCCTGCAAACTTTTTCCTGTTCCCAAAGCTGAAGAGAAGCCTGAAAAGTCACATTTCGAAGATGTTCCCACCATCTATGGGCTGTCACAGAGTCTCTAAAAGAGGTTATGGCAGCTGACTTCCAGGGAGCCTTTGCAGCATGGGAATCATGTTGGCAGTGATGTATTGATGCCCAAGGAGACTATTTTGAAGAATTTTAACTATAGGTACTGATAGGATCAATAAATTCTTTTTACCAGACCCAGTTTCATTACTTTATGGACAAACCTGGTATGCTGACTATAATAGGCTCTTATTAAATTGTAAAATTTACTACTAAGTTTACATTTTCTTTAACCACATTTACAGAATATTGAAAACAGCTGAAAAGTAGGGGGGGGGGGGAGGCTGCAAA